>OY740800.1:17299399-18499399 GCA_963514005.1 Raja brachyura
GGGGTTTCCCCTCCCCCACTATAGATGAGGCTCGCACCAGGGTCTCCTCCATACCCCGCAACACTGCCCTCTCTCCCCATTCCCCCACTCACAACAAGGGCCGAGTCCCCCTGGTCCTCACCTTTCACCCCACCAGCCAGCGCATACAACAGATAGTCCTCCGCCAGTTTCGTCACCTCCAACGTGACCCCTCCACTCGCCACATCTTCCCATCTCCCCCCCTGTCTGCCTTCCGCAAAGACCGCTCCCTCCGCAACTCCCTCGTCAATTCTTCCCTTCCCTCCCGCTCCACTCCTTCCCCGGGCACTTTCCCTTGCAACCGCAAGAGATGCTACACTTGTCCCTTCACCTCCCCCATCCACTCCTTTCAGGGACCCAAGCAGTCATTCCAAGTCCGACAGAGGTTCACCTGCACCTCCTCCAACCTCATCTACTGCATCCGTTGCTCCAGATGCCAGCTGATCTACATCGGTGAGACCAAGCGGAGGCTGGGCGATCGTTTCGCCGAACACCTCCGCTCGGTCCGCAATAACCAACCCGACCTCCCGGTGGCTCAGCACTTCAACTCCCCCCTCCCACTCCCGTATCCGACCTCTCGGTCCTGGCCTCCTCCACGGCCAGAGTGATCAACACCGCAAGTTGGAGGAACAGCACCTCATATTCCGCTTGGGGAGTCTGCATCCTCTGGGCTTAAACATTGAATTTTCTCAATTCTGTTAACCCAGACTGCCTCCCCCCCACCTCTCCCTCAGCCCTCTGGCCCTGACATTCCTTCTCCATCTTTCCCCCCCCCCCCCCCCCCCCCCCCCCCCAGTCGCACTAGCTTCTCATTTTCACACCACAAACAGCTTACAATGGCCTGCTTCCTTTATCACCAATACTTTTTTGCATATCTTTCACTCATTGTTCCTTATCTCTCCATATCACTGTTTATAATCTCTTGTTTCCCTGATCCCTGACCAGTCTGAAGAAGGGTCTCGACCAGAAACGTCGCCTATCTCCTTCGCTCCTTAGATGCTGCTGCACCCGCTGAGTGACGTTATAACTGAGGTGTTGTTAAGACAGGACCAAGTGTAGGTCAGCAAGCACATTGTGGGGTGAGGTGAAGGGTGGATTATATGTTATAAACAGTGCTCAAGTAAATAAAAACACAGTATAACCTCACTTCTGCACGTCTGTCTGTCTGTCTGTCTGTCTGTCTGTCTGTCTGTCTGTCTGTCTGTCTGTCTGTCTGTCTGTCTGTCTGTCTGTCTGTCTGTCTGTCTGTCTGTCTGTCTGTCTGTCTGTCTGTCTGTCTGTCTGTCTATTTGAACAAAAGAAGTTCAAACGAAATTTGGTTTCTGCAGTCATGCAACAAGAAAGAACCAAGACACACAAACAACACAATTTACACAAACATCCATCACAGTGAATCTCCTTCTCACTGTGATGGAAGGCAAAGTCTTGTCTCTCCCCTGTGTTGCATTCTTCTCCCGGCGGGTGATGGCAAGTCCCCGTGGCCGTTAAAGCCAGCGCCACGATGTTAGTCCGCAGGCTCCGTGACTGAAGCCCCCAGGTCGTTCCGGTTGGAGGCCGTTCACGGTGCTAGGCTCCAACGACAACGGAGACCTGACAGGGAAAAGGTCGGGTCACTCGTACACGGAAGAGATTTAAAAGTTTCCCCTGCCCCCGCCGCCCCCCCACATATACACAGCTAAAAACAATATAAAAACCATAACAAACTATACATTCAACGGACACCAATAAAAAAAAGACAGACGGACTGCAGAAGCCGCTGCAACGTTGGTCGTGCCGCCCATGTCCAACGTGAAAGCGGAGACTCCAGTCCTCGGCACCCTGTACCGCCCCCTCATAAACCCGCTGCAGCGGCGAGCGCTGAGCATCCCTACGAAGGAAAACATAAGCACAATCCTGTAATGACACCGGCACATGCACCGAAACCGACCCATGCCTGGAGATGGGAGCAGGGACTAACGCGCGCACCCCGCTCACGATGGTCGACTAGCACCGCCAAAGCCGAAACCTCCTGATCACGGGTGGCAGGCAGGATATTCCCTAGTACCCGTAAAGCCGAGCCATAGATGAACTCAGCCGAGGAGGCATCCAGGTTCCCCTTTGCCGTAGTTCTGATGCCCAGGAGGACTCAGGTTAACTGGTCAACCCAATCGGGACCAGTGAGCCGGGCCTTGAACGCCGACTTAAGGTGTCTTTCAGTCCAGACTCGTCGGGGTCACCAATTTAGTGGATTAGAAACAACAACCAGAGGTTTGAAACAAGATTTATTCTGAATCAAGGTTCTCTGGTATCACAAGTTCTAACACACAACTGACTACAATGGTGGTCCTCAATCGACTGACAGGTTGAGCCCAGAAATCGTGCACAAACCCGACTCCTCCCAGAGTCATGTACGTGCGGCTTCCGACCGCAGGGTTCGATACTGGCGCGCACCAGCAGGTGCCGCTACACTATCCCTGATTTGTTTAATCCTGGCAGCATGGAGGGAGGATTTTAAAGTCACAGTTCACTGCATTTTGAATCAGCTGAACTGAGCAGCCCCTGGTTCTTGGTTCTTGGTTACTTGGTCCTCCAAAATATTCCAACTGGAATTTAAACTGGAGGTGGTGAAGGGAGGGGTTAAGCCAGAGAGGGTTAACCCTGCACAGTTGTGGGCTATGGGATAGTGCTGGAATCTTGCGTTAGGGGAACGGGTTGGGTTGAGGAAATGGGTGAGTGGTGTGCAATATTGCCTTGGGGAACGGGTTGCGTTGGGGGACCAGTCCTCCCGTGGGGGCTATGTGTGAGTGGTCCAATATTACCTTAGGGGACCAGGCCTCCCGTGTGACAGGGACTCATCCACGCACACACACGCACGCTCACGATGCAAACTGGTCCAATTGTCAAGTCAACGAGATTTAAACCACAGCTAGCAATGACTGACCTGTGGAGGAGGAGTGACTGAGGGTAGGGGAACGGGGAGGGATGGAGAGGTGAGGGAGGGATTGGGGAGGAGAGGAGGAGAGGGAATAAAAGGGGGAGGGTGAAGATGGGGAGGGAGTGCTGGGGGATGAGGGGAAATGAGCCGCGCCTGCGCAGTTTGGGGCTATGCATGAGTGATGGAATATTCCGTTGGGAGAACGGGTTGCGTTGGGGGATCGGGTGAGTGGTGGAAAATTGCATTGGGGAAGCAGACCCAATGGGTCTGCACTTAGTCTAGTACCAACTAATATCTGGGGGCCACAGGATTGTGCAGACTCCTTCAAAGCAAGCCCTTCAACAGCTACTTCATTGCTTCCTCTGGAGTTTTAGCTTCGTTTTAGAGATACAGCGCGGAAACAGGCCCTTCGGCCCACCAAGTCTGCACTAACCAGCGATCCCCACACATTAACACAAGCCTACACACACCAGGGACAATTTACACTTATACCAAGTATACAAACCCAAGCCAAATAACCTACAGACCTGTACATGTTTGGAGTGTGGGAGGAAACCAAAGATCTCGGAGACAACCCATGCGGTCAAGGGGACAACATACAAAACCCGTACAGACAGCACCCATAGTCAGGATCAAACCCAGGTCTCCGGCACTGCAAGGCAGCAACTCTATCGCTGCACCACTGTGCAGCCCGTAATCTTTAACAAACTTGAATTCTGGAAGGCCCTGTGGAGTCACAGCAAGAGTCAGAAGAAATCAGCAAATCGCCTGCAATTAGTTGACATTCCCTTTAAACATCATTGCTCGGGAAAGGTCTTTCTTGTTGCTGAAATATATACCCTGGTTTGGCATCCGTGCCCAAACAGGCGATATAGAAATTAATTTTGCAGTTAATGAAGATAATGGGTTTTTTTTTTAATGAGGATGAACTGGATTACACCATGCCAAGCTTCTACCCACGCTTTCTCTGATCATGGCTCCCTGAGGAAGCAAGTTGATTAGTGTGCTGTAGCATCATTTCTTCTGCAATGCAGTGGTTTGTGCTGTGCGTTTGTGTATATATATATATATATATATATATAATACCATTTTAATGGATTAATACTGTGAAATAACTTACGGAATTCTTTGTGTAGTACCATAGAGCAACCACTCACAATTTGGAATAAATGTCACAAAGTTTAGAAACTGCAGTTTGTATGTTGGACAGAACACTCAATATATGTCCATTATATTTGTTGTTCAATATCCTCAGTAATTTGTTTACACATTACGTGCTTCTTGAATGGCAGCCACATTTTGCTAAGTTTGATGGACTTTGTGTGCAATCAATCCTTCTCACTTAACAACTGTTAATGCTGCTAGTGTTGTAGATCAGTTGGATAGGCCATTTGTCCAACTAAGCAAACGTGTTGTTTAGATGAACAGATGATTGTTAGAAATTTTAGGGTGCAGTGTAAAACTTTCACGTCTGATATGAATTCATAATGGAAAAACCAACTCTAAAAGTAACGGGCAGCTCCAGAGTACCCATTGGTAAATTGTATTCTGATGCATCATGGTATTCTGATAATTCATGTTTTTTTGCTGTGATTGTGTATTAGCACCACTGATCATGCAAGAGAAACATCAGTGTGTAATGAAATTTCATGTTTTTCACTGAATCTTTATAACATGCATGACTTGAAGATGCTGAGAATCTGGTTCGGGGGAGATGGGCGTGCAACAAGAACAGGCTGGAGTGAATAGCCATGGATAAAGAGAATTTGGGAATTGGACTGTGGCGCTCCCTCTTAATCAATGGAAGGACTGTTTATAAGCCGCGAAGGTCTCCTGACGATGCGCTGATCCTAATGGCCACCGTTGTTTTGTGACAGCATAAACCTCTGTGTAAAGTCTGGGTAGACCACCAGTGTGTTGATGTTCTATCTGTCCCTGTTGTTGCAAAACATAGCTCCAGCCTCATTGCTTTTGAACATTCCATTTAGTTGGACCACGTGGCATCATTTAATTCTGCAGGAAATTACTTTGCCCAAGCTGATAATGCAGTTGACTGTACAGAATGACCTTTAGGATTTGTGAGAAACGGAGATAGCAGATCCCGTTAGATGGTCCTGTTGGTAGTCAAACACCGTTTCAATTCCACCACCTTGAGATGGCTGCTGTATGGATGAAACTGTCAATCTCATAATTGTGTTCTGTTCCTTTGTAACAAAGGTTTGGACATTTCTCTGTCCAGGTTCATCTTGAACAGTTATTTAAAACAAGTCTCAGTGCTCTATGGAATGAACATTGAGGTGTACAATGACTGCTGCTGAAAGATTATCAATTCAACTTTGTCTGAAATGAGTTGGTCTTCCAGGGCAAGGAGGTGGCTGCAAGCAAATGCTGCAGACTGGCACATTGCAATATGCAGGAGTACGTGCTAAGGGATAGACTGAAGGTTTTGCAGTGTGGGTAAATAAAGCTGTGCATGATCATCCTGATCTGGATGCAAAGGAACTGGTTCTGGTATAATAACCTCATCAGCTTTTTACTGAAGGAATGTTGAAGAATGAAACATCTTTGACACATTGACTTATGGTAAATATTAGAATCAAATATATGTTTGCTGCAGGATCAATGCAATGCCGCAAATTGTATAGCAATTTTTTATGAATAAAATGTATTTTTGAGAAAGAAACATTGCACCATGCGTTCATGTTGAAATATCCGGCTTGAATATTGGAGCAGACCGTAACAAGAGGGCGACAGGCTGCCCAGAAATCTGGTCTTATGTGAACCACTAATGATGCAAAACCTGGACGTTTAACAGATGGTTCTTATGTCTTCAATGTTGTAGGTAAGGTCCTCTTGCTTTGGGAGCAAAAATGACATTGGACTGGGCAGGTGGAAGATTTACAAGAACAATCCTCGGCCCAGGCAATTGCCACAGATGATGACCATTCACTTTTTTAAATGAAAGGTGTCAATTTCCATCTCCTAAATGAAGCAAAAGCAGCATCCATATTCACCTTAGTCATTGAAGCAGATTCTCTTTGGGACCAAAGGCATGTTTATATGCTGCACCTTCCAATCAACCAATTCAAAACACATGAAGAACTTCTTCCATATGAAAGATGGCATCATAACGTTTGTACGTTTTAGGCCGTTGCGCTGATCATGTGCAGTTGGTGCATGTATTGCACAGGCCCGGAGTTCACACCAATGATGATAGTGCATTGCTTGTAGTATGCAAAATAAAGATGTTCCCGAAAGGTTTCTTGCAAAAATGAATGTGGTCCTCCTTATAATAGCATGTGTGTCCAAGCCCAATAAATATGAAGAAGGTTACTACTTTCTGAAATAAAATCTTCAATTTTTGAAAAATTCAAATCAATAATGTTGAGAACTGCTGGAAAGTTTGACACATTCCTTATGTCATGTTCTAAGCAGCAGATGAGAATGTCTCCCTCTTTTCTACTCACAGGTCGGTCCTGATCACCTTGACAAGTGTCGTTGTGGTCGTCATCACCACTGATTGGATCAGCTGGGACAAGTTGAATCGGGGATTTTTGCCAAGTGATGAGGTTTCCCGAGCATTTTTGGCCTCGTTTATCCTTGTTTTTGACCTCCTTATTGTCATGCAGGTACTCACAAATCTTTCAACTCTCTAAAACCTAGAATTTGTTTTCTACAGTTGTATTATGCATGATTCAGTTACCAAGCAAAGCAAAAGCCTTAAAATTAGACCTTTAAATTGAACTACATTATTATATTGCGATTACCATGTAACCATCAATATAAATGCTTACTTATTCTAGACATAGTTCTATTATCCCATTTCTACCAGTGTATAAAGGACTAGGCATTTGTCTATGTATTTGATTGCTCGTGTGTGAACAGGGCACAGTGCCTAATGAACGGTGTCAGAGAGATGTATTTTCACATTTTCTTAGAATTCTTCTATTTTTCCAAGAATTTTAATGCATTTGCTTCGATTTAAAAGGAGTTTTGTTGCTCATTAATGCCATCAGTAATAAGCATACGAAGTAAATAATTAAACCTTTCCACCAATGACTGGCTATGTGACGCCCACCATTACTTGTTCTATTATCCATGCGGTTACCGTGAAATAAAACATCTTTCCTTCTAAAATACTTCAGAGGTGGATGTTACAAGAATAAACCACCACCAATGTCAACATTGCAACTAACTGAGATTCAGAAAATTTATTAGATCCTAAAAGCTTCCGTTTACAGAGCTAACTTTAAATTTTCAGTATTCTTTGTCTTAAAATCCTGTAAAGTTTTGTTGCAAATATTGAAAAATATAATGTTATTCCTTCCTCTGTAGTTTGTTTTAGTCAGGCTTTCTTCTCATTTGCCTTTGAGCCAATTTTCAGTTTTAATTTATTTTAATTATTTTGCCACGTACTGTCAGTAAATGATGAACATTGGAGCTTCATCTCTGAACTATCTATGTTTTGTGTATAACTGGAATATTTACTTGATATTTAGATTATAATAGGTTTGAATATTATCTGGAGTCTTGATGTTCCATTTTGCAAGATATTGTAAGGTGCCTGCATATGTTCTACTTTTCACAGTGCAGCTGGAAACATGTCATCATGGTTATCTCAAATAGAATTAAGAGCCATACAGCGCAGAAATCAGCCCTTCGGCCCAACTTGCCCATGCCAACCAAGATGCTCCATTTATGCTAGTCTCACCTGCCCGCATTTGGCCCATATCCAGAAGAGTAAATGTTACCTTTAAGCTTCAACTTGTAAGGAGTGAAGGGATAAAAGTTCACATTCAGATTTCACCATATGTTTAGAAATCAACGAGGATATTTTTGGATTTGTTTACGGGGCACATTTGCCAGTAATACAATGTGTGTTGGCCATTCCAGGAGACAGTTAAGAGATATCGATGGATTGGAAATCACAAATGGTCCAAATCAGATATAAAATGGCAGGTTTCTTTCCTTCTGAGTCATTGGGGAAATTGATAGGCTTTTTCCAAATGTCTGGCAGTATTATGATCAATAATACTTCTATAAACTTTATTTTTCAAAGTTATTTTAATGGGTGAATTTAAATTCTTCAATGACCATAGTGCGATTTCAACCTGTGTGATGCTACACTTGTCACTTTACACCGCAAGAGATGCTACACTTGTCACGTTACCTCCTCCCTCCACTCCATTCAAGGACCCAAGCAGTCGTTTCAGGCCCGACAGAGGCTCAGCTGCACCTCCTCCAACCTCATCTATTGCATCCATTGCTCTAGATGTCAGCGGATCTATATTGGTGAGACCAAGCGTAGGCTTGGCGATCGTTTCGCCTAACACCTCCGCTCGGTCCGCATTAACCAACCTGACCTCCCGGTGGCTCAGCAATTCAACTCCCCCTCCCATTCCGTATCCGACCTCTCTGTCCTGGGCCTCCTCCATGGCCAGAGTGAGCAACACCGCAAATTGGAGGAACAGCACCTCATATTCCGCTTGGGGAGTCTGCATCCTCTCAATGAACATCGAATTCTCTCAATTCTGTTAACCCTTGTTGTCTCCTCCCCTTCTTACCTCTCCCTCAGTCCTCGGGCTCCTCCTCCTCCTTTTTTCTTTCTACCCCCCGCCTCCCCCCACCCCCCATCTGTCCGAAGAAGGGTTTTGGTTCGAAACGTTGCTTATCTCCTTTGCTCCATAGATGCTGCTGCACCCGCTGAGTTTCGCCAGCATTTTATATACCCTCGATTTTCCAGCATCTGCAGTTCTTTCTTTAACAACTCTCAGTGATCAAATCCAGTCCAGTAATGTAATCACTAACCTGTCAAATCACTTTAATTTTTATAATGTATAGCAAAGGCCTACAAAGTATTAAAAAGAAAGGCTTCAATGTAATAAGTTCCTTTCATGTCCCCTTCAGAACACTCAAATTACTTTACAATCTATGAAGTCCTTTTGAAGTCTAGTCTTTGGAGGAATATAGTAATTTGTTAGTAAATTTGTGCATAGCAAGCTGGCAGAAACAGCAATGACTAAATAACCTTGCTGAAACATTCATTTCCAGTCAGTGCCGTCAAAAGTGCCTGAAGTTGTGGCAAACCTTGTACTCAGCCTTAAGATTCAGTTTCATGGACTCAGCGGAACTAGATTTCAAAAGTGGAATAAAATATAGGTAAATAACTCACTTTCAATTCCAGCAGCTTCAAATTTAGGTAACTTTAGATAATGTTATATTTGGAGGGATTTTATCAGTAACGTCTGGTAGTTTGTGTAAATTAATCTCATTAACAGTCCTATGTCTACTACTTAAGTTAACTTCTTAACTCTTACATAACTCAATTTAGTGATGACCCTCACTTTATTCATTACTTGTACAAGGACTGGCCAGTGGTGCATGCAGTAGAGCTGCTATCTTACAGCGCCAGAGACCCAGGTTCGATCCTGACTTTGGGTGCTGTCTATACGGAGTTTATACTTTCTCCCTGTGACCACATGGGTTTTCTCTGGGTGCTCTGGTTTCCTCCCACTTTCCAGAGACATGTAGGTTAATAGGCTTCAGTAAATTGTCCCCAGTGTCTTGGATAGTATTATTGTATGGGTGATCAATGGTTGGCGCGGACTCCTTAAACTAAACAAAACTCCAATTCCTGTGCCATTTTTGCTTCCACCTCTTGGGATTTATTTGTATATAATCAAAGTTTTTAATGATTATTATTCTTCATGCTTTGCTTATTTCATGTATTTCACGTGTGTTTAAAAGATGGTAATGCAAGTGAATCTTCTCCCTTTGATGTTCCTTTCATGAGAGGTTTACATAGGCAAAATCCACCCTAATTTTTCTTTAACATCCAGGACTGAAAGGCTCACCAATTGCCTGTCCTCACCTCGCTTTCTTAATGCCACATTCACATCAGATTCAGCTTGATCCCAATGTGCACAAACCACTTCATACCTACCAACCTACTTGGTGGCTGGCATGGGACAGGCGGGCTGAAGGGCCTGTTTCTTTGCAGTGTGACTCCATGAGGAAGAGGAAATGTTAAATAAAACAAAACAGGTCAAACAGAAATGACTGTCATTTTGAAATTGAGTTATTTTCCCTCCGAGATGTGTGATAAATTAAATAATTTAGGTGCTGAACATTAAAAGAGAACAGGTAATATAGAACACATGATGTATGCAGAAATTTTATGTCGGTGGAAATTATTTAGCATGCTTGGGTGAGTTACCCGTTTCTGCGAAACCAAGCACGTCAAGGAAAGGCTCCATATCCCAAGGAAACGATCATATTTTCTCCTTTTCTGACATGATCAGCAAGCCTTTTGCAGTTCTCTTCTGTCATAGAACATAAACATTAATTTGATATGAAACTGACCTGGAGCTGACAAAGCAATAAATGGAAAAAAGATTTAAGAGTTGGAAGTGAACCAAGAGTCTGATAAGAAGTAAGTTGTTATCAAATCAATTGAGTATGTGTGAGAATGATATGGTACATAGGTGGCCCTGTGGTTCCTAGTACGATCACGCTCAACAGGATGCCATAGACCTCAGAAAG
Organism: Raja brachyura; assembly: GCA_963514005.1. Next base: position 17,309,874 of record OY740800.1, read on the forward strand.
TATCACTCAAAACATTTTGTGAGAAGCTTGGAAGTTAAAGATTGGTGTTATTTTTTGGCAGGCAATCACTTAGCTTTGAGGAAGACTTGCTTCCAGTCCAGTGGGAGTTGCCTGTGCATGAATTATTTTAATATGGGATGGATGTTTCACACCAGCTACTGCACAGACCTGATGGAACAAATCTCCAAACCTATGGCCCAGGTAGTTAGAAGCCCATAGCAAATATCTGGTGCGCACACACACCACAGATGAAATTTGACTCTATACACACATACATATAGATGCATAATCCTGCCCCCATCCATTTCCTCAGACCATTCCAGCAACCACTCACCCACACTGCCACCTTCAGTCCTCCCCTCCCTTGGTCTCTCCCATTCTCTTGCTCCATCTTCATTTCAATGCCTACCTCTCCACATAACCTCTTTCTTCATGGGCTATACTTTCTTTCTTTCCCTCTACATCCTCCCACTCTCTCCCCAAAATCCTGTCAACCTCTGTGCGAGGATATGGTGTTTCTGAAGACATTCTGAGATACGTTGACAACCTCTAACTATGTCCCAGTTACCAGCTGCTGGCTGCTTGCCTTCTCTAAAAGGTGAAGTTACCCAGTGACTACTGCTACTTGCCCTCTTCAGCGATGTTTCCTGAAGGCCACTTCACTTCATTTCAGATCCTCTCCTGGTCAAACCACAATGATAGGAAGGCAATAACTACAGAGAGGACAAGTACCAATAGAATATAATTTAAAATAATTAATGGAAAAATTGAATGGAAGTTGGCAAAAAATTATAGCACTCATTCGGTTTGGAACTCACTGCCAAAAGTTGGTAAAAGCTTTAACTGAAAACTACAGCAGACCGATAACTGGGAAGTGGGATTACTTTAAAGTTCATTTCTGGCTGGCATGAACACTGAATGAACACAAATCTGTCAACATGGATAAATACAAAGACTACAGTTAAGAATTTAACATCGTGATTTGGGCAATTTGTGATTTAAGTACACAATGCTGACATCTGAAAATATGATAAACTACTTTCAGAAATCACAGCAGGCTGGAAACACCTCCACAAAGCCCACTGGCTTTGCTGTAGCCCACAGTTCCTGCATTGATGGGCTCAGTAGTGACACACATGGGTACTGGCCACTGATGGAGGAATCAAATTGGTGATGACTAGCCTCGAAGGGAGGGGTGATAAGCTTGACTCTGGAGGCAAAGGCTTGCCCATTAAACAAGACCCAATTCGCAGAATGTCTTCAGAAACACCATATCCTCTGTACATTTATCAGAAGATGAATATACTTGCAGGAAGTTGAAACATGTTCAAAGAAGATCTTGCATTGTACACTCATGCCAAGTCTGTTATCTTTGTTAAAGTACAAGCCATTGTGACTCTCAACCCCCTGCCACAAATTAATTCCAAATGATTGCTGCAGATCACTAAATGTCCCCCTGTTTGATGTTCACTGCATCAAAATGGTCAACCAGGCACTTTTCTCATGAAGGATGACTATATCGACACTATTTCAGCAAAGGAGAGGCCTTATCTTGGCCAACCACATTGCAAAAATAATGGCTTCCTTTATCTCCAAGTATGTGTTCGTAAGGGATCCTCTCAATAATACCTCTATTTCATTAACAGAAGAGGCATCCACAGCCAATGTGGTGGTTCATCAAAATCTGTTCCACATGCTCAAGGCAACGTATCCTGGCAGGATCTGTAACACATTCACCCTGTGGGAGATTTAGCAGCCAGACATCTTAAGAGGCCTCCAATGCCCAGGGATATGGTTTCCAGGGGTGAAAACTCTCTCCTTTCCTGGCTCCTCAGTTCCGTGAGATTTGCTTGCATTACTGCAGAATACCACAACACCACCTTAACAACAGCATGTGAGTTCCAGAATCAGATGCCAAAGGCATGCCCAAGATGCATGTTAGATGTCTCCATCTGTCTGGCAGTATATTCCAGTATATTCCAAACAGAAGTGTAGATTTCAGCATTGTGCATTGAATGTTTCATGATCTAACCATGGGTAAGGAGCAGGAAGTTCTAGAGAAGGAAGAGGAAGATAGTCAAGGGCCAAAGACCCATGGGAAGAAGATAAGGAATCATTCAAAGTGTTCAAAAGGAGGACTCCTCAGAGGATCCAACATGCCATTTACCTGTAGTGGGGAAGAGGAAAACCAGCACCAAAATCAATAAAGAATTCCCTCACAAAGAGATGTTTCTCATTGCCTCTTGCAGAGACAGACTTCCACAATACAGTTTCTATCATCATGTAATCCTCCAACACTTAACTAACCATTCCCATAATATGACTGTTCATCTCTCACTTGTTCCTTTGTGGGTTCACATGCACAATTCACTCACTGAAATGGCTTGCTGCAGAATCTATTATTAAATAGATATTATGCATTGGGGCAAAAAGTCAGCGGGTTTTTTTGCCTCTGTTCCCCTATGAAGGTATAATCATTGTTTCACCTTTTGAGCCCTTGTACTTCTGGTCAACATTGATTTTTGTAGGAAGCAGAGTAATCATAACACCTTAGAGTAATGTACAACAGTGTTATCTGATTGAACTCCCAAGGATTTAAATATGCTCAGAGAAGTAAGCATCTTGTCTATTCAATCATTAAAGAAAACAATCATATACATTTCTAATTCAAGGTCATCTTAATCTTAATCCTTTGGACATGGGACAGCAAGAAATTAAATGGGAATAGCTACTTATTCTGGTAAGAAGCTCTTTGTTTCATGCAGCTTTCAGCAGAACAATCTGATCACCTACCTTTTCTATGCCCAATCTTTCACAACACAGGAGCTCTATCACATGAGTACATCTTCTTGCTTCCCCTTCAAGGTGCGGTCCAAAAATCCCTGTACTAGCAAAGTGGCCATGATAACAGGAGTGAAGTCAGAACAGGACGGTAGAAAATATCAAACAGACAAGATATCTTGGCATCACGGCTCAGATGTAATCACTGACAGACCAACATATCAATTGTGGCATGAATTTGGAACTCCTGCAATTAAAAGAGAAGCTGCCATTCAGCTATAATCCTCAATGAAAAGTCATCATTCAAATGAGAGATAGCCTGAAGCAATGTCACAAGGAACATATTAATTTACAAGACTAGGCACAGCAACCGTACAGCTATGCTGGCAGATGCCACCGTGATCTCAATTATAACCATCTGATAATGAGTGCAATCGCAAAACACAATCTGCCATTTTTCATCTGTGGTGTGTCTTCACTGAAACTTATGGGAAAGTAATGGAAATATAAAACGGAAAAATAAATTGACATTCTGTTGGGTCCCATGTTCACATGAGAGGGCTGGTCCCCCGACGCAATATTCCACCTCTCCACCAATTCCAATATTGGTAGCCAGTGGGGGGGCTTTCTGGAGCACTGCTATAGGTTCTTGGGGTGGCAGCTCAGTCCCTCAAGCCTGATGTGCTGGCAGCTCACTTATGGCTGGTGGGCTGGCAGTTGACTCATGGCTATTCCTTGAAATTCCATTTCAGGCAGGGTGCAAGACACCAAATTCAAATCAATTTTCCTACCATTTCAAGCAGGGTGCAAGGCCTCCAAATTCAAGTGTAGTTTCATACCATTTCACGCAGGGTGCAAGGCCACCAAATTCAAATGCAGCTTCATACCATTTCAAGCAGGGTAAAACCACCATAAAACACCAAACTCACAGTTCAGTAGACATTCAGTGTGTTCAGTTTATTCACAGCTCAGACAGAATCGTGACCTCCCCCTCCCCCATCATGCAGAGACTGAGCCACACCATCACTTCCGGGTTTTATAACCCCTCCCCCTCCCACCGAAAAATGTGTGGCCTTCATGGCGTGATTGACAGGAGAGAGATTCTCAACATTTTTTAAACACTAATAACACCTTTATTTTTCATTGATGGGAAGGATCCTCTGCACCTGCTGAGCGGAGGCGGACTGAGTAAGATGTCCAAAAAATCACAGTTGTAAGTGGTAGAGTTTTATCTAAAATCAATATACTGTGCAAACAGGAAGTTAGCCAAGCACCCAAGCTGCCATTTGCAGTGGTGCCTTTTTAACTTCAAGCCAAAGCACCCAAGCCACCATTTGCATTGGTGCCTTTTAACTTAAAGCCAAACCACCAAAGCAACCATTTGCAGTGGTGCCTTTTAGCCAAGCTAAAACACCCAAGCCACCATTTGCAGTGGTGCCTTTTCGCTTCAAGCCAAAGCACCCAAGCCACCATTTGCAGTGGTGCCTTTTCGCTTCGAGCCAAAGCACCCAAGCCACCATTTGCAGTGGTGCCTTTTCGCTTCATGCACCCAAGCCACCATTTGCAGTAGTGGTTTTTCGCTTCAAACCAAAGCACCCAAGCCACCATTTGCAGCGGTGCCTTTTAACTTCAGCCCAAAGCACCCAAGCCACCATTTGCAGTGGTGCCTTTTAACTTCAGCCCAAAGCACCCAACCCACCATTTGCAGTAGTGCCTTTTAACTTCAATCCAAACCTCCCAAACAAACATTTGCAGGCAGTGCCTTTTTTACTTCAAACCAACCATATTTTCATTTTCAAACCACGTTAAGGGCACTCACAGTTGCATAGACATGTGTCAATGCTATTCGGAGCTCAGAGAGACGTGACCCTGGCTTCCTCCAACTTGCAGAGACTGAGCCAGGCACACCACTTCCTGGTTTTATAGTCTCTCCCCCTCCCTCCAGCAGAACAGCAGAGAGAATAGGGAATTTTTAAAAAACAGGTGATGATGTTATAAAATAACCCTAAATTCAAAGAGCCTCTTCCTACAGGGCATTATTTCCTGCACTCCCATGAAACCAGGGGAGCTCTAACTCTAACTCTTACCTTCTCCCCAACTCAGGCTATCAAGAACAGAGGCGTAGGGTAGTGGTACAGCTGAAGGTGGGGTGAGGGGTAAGAGGGAGAGTGTTGAGAGAGAAGGAAGAATCTAAGAATGGAAGCAAGTGATGTGAGAGGAAGCCGAGGAAGGAAGGTTGAGGGAGGGAATAGTTTGAGGTGTTATTAAAACAAGGTAGGAATACTGAAGTGTGTGAGGGAACTAAAAGAAGCAGGGCATAGGAATAAGGGTGGTGAGGAAAATAGGATGTAGGTGTGATCATGAGTGTGTACAGCACTCACTCTCACATCTTCAATTTCTTAAACATCCTTGTCACTGGTTCATGATCCTGCTCAGCCTGGGACAGCTGGACTTTTACAGCCTTCCCATGCTGAAAGAACTCAAGCTTAGTCCACTTCCACACTTCAGAACTGGAGTCTTCTTCAATCCTGAGGAATGTCGTGGGAAGAAGAAGACGTGAGTGAACTCAAGACAGCGATGTGGAGGTGGTCAGTAGCACTAAGTTCCTGGGGGTGCAGATCACTAACAGTCTGACCTGGTCAAATAACATCTCATCAACAGTTAAGAGAGCGCAGCAGCGGTTGCACTTTCTGCGCCGGATGAGAAGAGCTCACCTCCCCCATCCCATCCTCACCACTTTCTACAGGGGCACCATAGAGAGTATTTTGACCAGCTGTATCTCTGTCTGGTTTGGGGACTGTAAAGCCTCTGACTTGAAGTCCATGCACAGAGTGGTTAGGACAGCGGAAAAAATCATCGGGACCTCTCTCCCCTCAATCGGGGATATTGCGACCAAACGTTGCGTGTCTAAGGCCAGCAGTATTATAAAAGACCCCACACATCTCCATCATGGACTGTTCACTCTGCTGCCCTCGGGCAAAAGATATCGTAGCATAAGGAGCAGAACATCAAGGTTCTGCAACAGCTTCGTCCCACGAGCCATCAGACTCCTGAATGCCATGTAATGGGCTGCCACCATTGTCTATTTATCCTTTTATCCTTTTTATCCATTTTACCCATGTTTATCCTTCTGTTAATTATCGTGTTGCACAGGGAGCCAAATGCAACGGAATTTCGTTTGGAACTGCATATATCGATGTATTTCTAAATGACAATAAAGTTTGTTTGACTTGACTTTTGAAGTCAATTCCTATCCTCACCATCTCAAATAAGCTGGATTTTAATCATTGTAATTGTACATTAGCGAGGATGTTCTGGACTCACACAGGCAATCCTAACTTGTATTCCTCTCTTAATCCATCATGCAAAATCGATTTCCCTCAGTGACAGTGATTTGTAAACTGAACCAGGATGAGCAAAATATTGCTGAGATGCTATTTATTTGCAGAAATGTGCATTTTGTTCACATGTCAAACAGAATTAATGGCTGTTGTGGAGATCCTACTTATTCAGCCCACTTTGCCACTGAACAAGTCATATCAATGGGTGGAGATAGAAATCCAAGAGAAAAAGAATGTTAAATAAAACAACATGTATTTGAACGAAGAAGACATATGAATGAATTAAAGTAAATTCTTACCTCACCATATCAATAAGTGCAAAGTGTATATCTGTCACCATACTTCCTTCAACAGTATTTTGCTTCTCTGCAATTACTATTATTCTGGTAGAATGATTGGGATATTACTTACCCTGTTTCAAAGAAATCTTTCAACAGCGTCTTTTCATTTTCAGCAAGTGCAGAGGCGTGTTTTTGAATGTGTTTTCTGCTACAGAACCTCAAACTGTCTGAATTGTTATCAGAAAGGGTGAAATAATATTGCCCTTTCATTTCAGTTCTAAACAGTAAAATGCTCTAAACACCAATCTCGTGGCAGCATGTGGTGTTGTGCAGGAAAGATTTACTGCTTTGAGAGAGCTGAAAGTACACCTCTTCCAATCTGCATGCAATAAGTCAGCTTCTGTAGTGTAGTCTGACAAGCCATGGACATAGTTAATCTATCACAGGGTGGCAGGACACATAATACAACAAATGTTTTCAGACAGGTTAAATTGAATTTTCAGCCAAACACTGCCCACTTAGCAATCTAAGTGTGTTTTTTCCTCCTAAGATATTTTTGAAGGGGGAAATAGGGGGAAATAGGAAAGAGCGCACACATGATATCAAAATAATACTAAATATAAATGAGATATTGTGATTTGCTAAAATTAAACCACTAGTTGTTACTTTAAATGTGATTGTCACCTTTTAAGTAAATCTTCAGCTTGTATTTTTGTTTGGACCTTCCATTACAAATTAATGTGAGCTTCTGGTGGGAAGCCAGTAGTGTGTGAATACATGGCTCTCCAGTGCTGGTGTGTGAGTTTGAGATCCAATGGATATTTAGCTTTCCAATTATCTGCTTCACCCTATCTGGTAGTTAATGCCTACTGTATGACAGAGGGGGACGATAATTGATCAACGGAATCCAGCAATTAGCAACAGAAGGCGGCCACAGAAAGCAGGTCATGCCTTGGAGATGCATATGGCTGTGAGGAGTATGAATCCAGGGGCAGTCAGGAGTCTTTTATTAAATCCTGAATAGTGTATCTTCGTTGTGTAATCATAAGACAACTGTAGGACAGGCAGCATCTCTGGTGAGAAGGAATGTCTGAACATCACCCATTCCTTCTCTCCAGAGATGCTGCCTGTCCAGCTGAGTTGCTTCAGCATTGTGTGTCTATCTTCGGTTTAAACCAGCATCCGTAGTTCCTTCCTACACATAAGCCAACTGCAGGTGGGTGCCTTGCTTAACCACAGATTAAAAGAAAAGATACTGTAAGAAATTCTACAATGTAAAAAGGAAAATTGCAAAGAAAGGATCCCAGAGACTTAAGGAAGCTTATAATAATGCCATTATATACTAATATACAAATAATATTACTTAAGAGACCGAGATGGTGTAATGCAAGTGAAATGTTTGTGGCTGCAGGAGTCAATACTCTACAAACTGTCTTAAGAAATATTATGTATAAATTTATTTGCCTGATTAATGACTCTGAAAATGAAATCATGTTGGCCTTATCAAACATAAGGTTTAGCATGTGACCAATCCCAGCTGTGGAGGCATTGGTATAGTTGTCTCATTGTAGGACACAATTTTTTTTAATTCTTCATCTTAAACCATGTATTGTGCTTTTGTATGCAATTTATTCTATGTAATGTCTTGTCTTTTACCTGGACCTTGAGTGTAATAAAAAGTGAGCAAGTAAGTATTATAAAAGTTATTGTAATAAGAGAGTCAACGTGATTTTATGAAAGAGAAATCATGTTTGATAATTTTTTTTAAAGGATTTGACTACCAGAGTAGAAAAGAGGAGCCAGTGGTTTTAAGCATATAAATAAGGTACAAATATAAAACCGCAAATAAGACTTTGAAGTATTTAAGGTGGTGTATTATTAAAGACCAAAAACAGAGAGTATGAGTAAATGGAGATTTTTCAGATTGGCTACAGATTAAAATCAGATCAATATCTAACAATTAGATATTAATAATTCATATTAATAATTTTGATGTTAAAGCTTTTCTTATCATTGATGTGATTTATGTATAATATGTTTTTCTTAGTTTGTCTGAATCCATATGCCTGTGATACTGCTGCAAGCAAGATTTCCATTGTATCGGTACCTGGATTCAGACAAATGTGACATGATGATGCAGTGTTAGGTGAGAAATGAGCCACAAGGAGGATGTAACATGTTTGCATTGGCAGGTTTAGGTGTGTAGGCAAGAAGGTAGCAAATAAGATATAAAGTGGGGAAAGGCATTTCAGTCTGAAAAATAGAAAAACAAATGTTAAAGGTTAAGAAGGCAATCTGTATTGGTGTAACCAACTTGGTGAAAGAAAAACTAACTTTCAAGTATAGTGAACATTTTGGACTGCATTTATAACAGGAAATCATACAATAGTTAAGAATCAACTGTATAAGGATTTGGTGAAATTACAACTGGAGCTCTCTGTACAATTGATTCCTGAGATGGCGAGGGTGCCATATTACGAGAGAGTGAGAAAGACTGGCTCAGCTTTCATTGGAATTTAGGATAGGAGGTGATCTCATTTTATCAATGATTCTGACGATACTGAGAAGCTATTACTCATGCCTGTATGGTCTAGAACAAAAGGCCATTACTGTTAAAATGCACCATGCCATCTATAGTACTAAAAGTAGGATCTTGACCATTTCCTGTTTTTCTGTTCCATGATGTTAGAAGAAATGCTGCCACTTATGGGTCTGATTTTTGGCTAGCTTACTCAGAGTCCCCCTTCGCTGCACTGGACAAGAGGATTTTTCCCATTGATGAAACATAAAAGAGTTATTAATGTTTAAAAATGTTGACATTCTCTCTGCTGCCCCTGCTGGTGGGAGGGGGAAGTGACTATAAAACCTGGAAGTGTTGTGCCTCAGTCAGTATCTGCAAAATGGGGGAAATGAGAGGGTCACGTCTCTCAGTCTGAGCTGTGAATAACACTGAACACATGTCTACTAAACTGTGAGTGTGGTTTTACTGACATTGAATGCCCTTAATGTGGTTTGAAAATGAAAATGTGGTTGGTTTGAAGTAAAAGCACTGCAAATGGTTGGTGGGGTTTTGGCTTGCAGTAAAAGCACTGCAAATGTTTGGTGGGGTTTTGGGTTGAAGTAAAAGCACTGCAAATGATTGATTGGGTTTTGGGTTGAAGTAAAAGCACTGCAAATGGTTGGTGGAGTTTGGGGTTGAAGTAAAAGCACTGCAAATGGTTGGTGTTCTAAACTTCACAACTTCCTGTTTGCACTGTAAATTGATTTTAGATGAAAAGCTATCACTTACGGCTGGATTTTTGGCCATCTTACTCAGTCCTCCTCTGCTCATCCGGTGCAGAGGATTCTTCCCATCAATGAAAAATAAAAGTGTTATTAGTGTTTAAAAAATGTTGAGAATCTCTCTCATGTCAATCATGCCATGAAGGCCACACCTTTTCCGGTGGGAAGGGGGAGGGATTATAAAACCTGGAAGTGTGGCTGTGGCTCATGCATGATGGGGGAGGGAGAGGTCACGACTGTCTCAGCTGTGAACTGAACACACTGAATGTGGTGTTTTGTGTAGTTTTATGGTGGTTTCACCATGCTTGAAGTAGTATGAAACTGCACTTCAATTTGGTGGCCTTGCACCCTGCTTGAAGTGGTATGAAACTGCACTTGAATTTGGTGGCCTTGCACCCTGCTTGATGTGGTATGAAACTGCACTTGAATTCGGTGGCCTTGAAATTGAATTACAAGGAATTGCCATGAGTCAACTGCCAGCCCACCAGTCGTGAGTGAGCTGCCAGCACATCAGGCCTGAGGGACTGAGCAGCCACCCCAAGAATCCATTTGGCCCCAATGTCCATACTAGCCCTCTGGAGACCAGTCCCTTCAGCCCACAACACCCAACCAGTGCTCAAGAAAGCGCCCCCCCCCTCCCCCACTGGCCACCGATATTGGATTTGGTGGAGAGGTGGAATATTGCATTGGGGGACCAGCCCTCCCGTGTGAACATGGGACCCAACGGCTCCCACTTAGTCTAGTATGATAATATATTGTAATATTGTTTGCATTGTACTTGCTGTTCAGTTCTAATTATGGTTACTTAGTCCTGACGTGACATGGTGAGTCTAAGTTAGTCTTAGCTACAGAATATAGGAACTCAATCATAGGCACTCAATCATGTAATACATTCAAGGTAGAGATGGATACATTTTTGAATGCAATAATAATTAGAGGATATAGGGATCAGGTGGGAAAATGGAGTTGAGGTACAGGATGAGTCATTAATATCCTGTGTGCCAGACCAGATGTAGGGGAGTGGGAGGGAGGGAGGTGGGGAGCGGAATGGGAGGAAGGGAGGGAGGGGACGGGGGGGAGGGAGGAGGGGAGGAGGAGGGGTGGGGGAGAGGTTACCCGCACCTGTTATTTCTTATCTTGTGTTACACAATATAGAAGTAGAATTTGTATTTATTATCAAAGCTCTCATTAGGATCAGTTGGGAAATGTGTCTGCCAACAAACCAACAGTGTCAAACCCATACCAGCTGCAGCAGATCGTGAACATGAGCTGTTCCACTTAAATTACTGCCCCAATTAATTTTCCAATCTTCAAGAATCATATTCACCCTCACAAAGTAATCTGCCTTTAAGGCCCGTTCACACATGTGGAGATTATCTTTATGGATCTTTCCCAGACTAATGCAACATTTATTGATACAAAAGAAGCAAAAAAAGTAATTTAACAACATGAGTTGCATTCTTATGTGCCTCTCTGCATGACCTCCATTCACCTATTAAATAGATGACTGGAGAGCAGAGCAAACTTTGTTGTTAAACAGCAGGCTAAAAGTTTTCATTTCTTCTGTAAGCTTCTTGAGAAGTCAAGATATCAATTTAGTTAATCTAGGTGGATTTTCATTTTTGAAGCAATAACCAAAATTCTGTAGCCTCCTTTTGCTCTGGTATTTTATTTCATTCACATGTTTAAACTATAATGTTTTATTCTTAATGTTTTAATGTTTTATGTTTTATTCTTAATTGTTTACTGTATCTCGTGTTGTTACTTGCGAGCGGAGCACCAAGGCAAATTCCTTGTATGTGTACGTACTTGGCCAATACACGTATTCATAAATAGAAACCAGGATACAGCAACTGCAATAACAAAACAACTGCCGAAGAGTTAAGTTTAAGAAGGAACTGCAGATGCTGGAAAATCGAAGGTAGACAAAATTGCTGGAGAAACTCAGCGGGTGAGGCAGCATCTATGAAGCAAAAGAAATAGGCGACGTTTCAGGTTGAGACCCGTCTTCAGACTGATGTGGGGGTGAGGGGGGGGGGGGGGGGGGGCGAGAAGATGAGAGGAACAGGCGGAAACAGTGGGCTGTGGGAGAAATATGAGGTGCTGCACTTTCTGTCCTGGGCCTCTTAATGGCCAGAATGGGGCCCACCGTAGATTGGAGGAGCAGCGCCTCATATTTCGCTTGGATAGTTTACACCCCAGCGGTATGGACATTGATTTCTCCAATTTTAGATAGTCCCTGCTTTCTCCTTCATTCCCCTCCCCTTCCCAGCTCTCCCACAGCCCACTGTCTCCGCCTCTTCCTTTCTTCTTCCTGAGCTAATTCCATTTGCCTGTGTCTGGCCCATATCCCTCCAAACCTTTCCTATCCATCTAATTTCTAGGTGTCTTTTAAATTTAATTTTTGTATCACTTCTTCTGGAAACTCATTTAATACGTGAACTGCCCTGTGTGTGTAAAAGTTGCCCATCGAGCTCCTTTTTAAATCTTTCCCTCCTTTACATAAACTTATGCTTTCTAGTTTTAGAATCTCTTACTCCTGGGAAAAAATAAGGACTTTTATCCCTTATCTATGCCCTTGTGATTTTATAAACAAGGGCACCCTGAACACTGGCGTACCCCAGGGATGCATGCTGAGCCCCCTCCTCTACTCCCTCTTCACCTACGACTGCATACCTGTACATGGTACCAACACCATCATCAAGTATGCAGATGACATGACGGTGATTGGCCTCATCAGCGACAACGATGAGTCGGCCTACAGGGAGGAGGTTCAGCTCCTAACAGCATGGTGTGCCGACAATAACCTGGCCCTCAACTCCAAGAAGACCAAGGAGCTCATTGTGGACTTCAGGAGATCGAGAGGCTGCACGCACAACCCCATCCATATCAACGGGACAGAGGTGGAACGTGTCTCCAGCTTCAGGTTCCTGGGGGTCAACATCTCCGATGACCTCTCCTGGACCCACACCACATCCTCGCTGATCAAGAAGGCTCACCAGCGTCTTTTCTTCCTGAGGAGACTTAAGAAGGTCCACCTGTCTCCCCAGATTCTGGTGAACTTCTACCGCTGCACCATCGAGAGCATCCTTACCAACTGCATCACAGTATGGTATGGTAACTGCTCTGTCGCCAACCGGAAAGCTCTGCAGAGGGTGGTGAAGATCGCCCAACGCATCACAGGCTCCTCACTCCCCTCCATTGAGTCTGTCCATAGTAAACGATGCCTGTGCAGGGCGCACAGCATCGCCAGGGACAGCTCACACCCCAACCATAGACTGTTTACCCTCCTCCCATCCGGGAGACGCTACAGGTCCCTCCACTGCCGGACCAGCAGGTTCAAGAACAGCTTCTTCCCTGCGGCTGTCACACTTCTCAACGCTGCACCTCAATGACTGCCTGTCTCCACCCCTCCCCCCCACCGGACTATCCAATCACCAGCAAATTGCACGGATACCACTGTATATGTATAGATGTATATACTCATACTACTGCGCAATTACTTGTTTATTCGTAAGTTCGCCCTTCGGAGATACCAACTGCATTTTGTTGCCTCTGTATTGTACACTGCACAATGACAATTAAAGATTGAATTGAATTGAATTGAAAACCTCTATAAGGACACTCCTCAGCCTCCTACCATTCAGAGAAATAAGGCTGAGCCTATCCAGCTTATTTTAATTGAAACCTGATAACATCTCTGTAAATTTTTTTTTTTGCACCCTTTCCCATTTAATGGCATCCTACCAAAATAGAAGGGCAACCAGAACTTTTCACTGTACTTCAAATGTGGCCTTACCAAAGTCTAGTACACTATAGCATGATTAACTAAGTCTAGACTGTTGAAGGTAAGCATAACAAATGCATTGTTACGGTGTTGGTACTTTCATGGAACTAAGTATAGTGTAGGTCCTGCCCTGGTTTGTCTTACCCAAATACAACACTTTGTATTTATCTGAATTGAACTCCATTTGGCTTTCTTTGACCTGTTGGTCCAGTTGATCAAAATCCTGTTGTAATCTTAGATAGCCTTCTTTGCTGTTCCCCGTACCACCAATTTTAGTGTCAGTCACAAACTAAAGGGCTTGTCCCACTTGCATGCAATTGCATGCGTTTGGCGCGTCTAAACGTGGTCGCTTGAAGCATACGGGCACCGTATGGCCGCGCGGGGCCAGTCCCACTTAGAAGCGCGGAGTTGTGCGGAGCTGGTCCCGGCATTGTGTGGGGACCGAAAATCTGACAGTGTCCGAAATCTTTGCGCGCCAAAGGCCTGTCGGCACGCAGGCACATTGCGGACGTACGCAGCGTCTTGACGGCATATGCAGCGTCTTGATGGCGCGATGACGTCACCGCCCGGCGTGGCGTTGCGTGACGACGTCACCGCCCGGCGCCGTGCTATGCCCAAATTCAGTCGGCCCGCCTCCTGCCAGCTGATTGGTAAGTATGATGCAAATAACGTCATGTGCGAACTTAGCGCGAACTTCGCTTGAACTCCGCTTCTGTTTGGTCACGCAATCGCATGCAAATGGGACAGGCCCTTTACTGATCACGCCACCTGCATTCCTAATCAAACCATTAATATAAATACCATACAGTGAACCCAGCATGAATCTCTGTGGCACACTGTTAGTTAAATACCTCTGGCCTGAAAAGAACCCTTTCTTATTACCCTCCGAGTCCTAACTTCAAGGCAATTTGTATCTAGTTGGCTCGCTCACACTGGATCCCATATAATTTAACCTAATAAACCAACCTACCATGCAGCACCTTGTCCAAGACATAGCTAAAGTGCACAAAGACAAAGTCTACCACACTGCCCTCATTAATTTTCTTGGTAACCTCTTTAAAAAATCTCAATCTGATTCATGAGACATGATTTCCCAAGCGCAAAGCCACACTCAAAATTTAATCTGAATAATAACCAATATTTTAAATATTTACAGATATGTGACTTTATAAAAAAATATATACCAAGATTACAGAATATAACGATAGACCCAATGGAAGAAGCAATTAATATTAAGGTGGACTCACAAAAATTAATATCATATCTATATAACAGTATTCTTAATAGACAATTGCCATCAATAGAGGCAATTAGATAAGACTGGGAAAAAGATTTAATGATTCAAATTTCTAAAGATACATGGGGGAGGTATTTGATATATATACATAAATGTTCGATTAACAATAGACATAATTTAATTCAATTTAAAATATTACACAGATTATATTATTCAAAAGTTAGGTTGAATACATTTTATTCAAATATTTCTCCCATCTGTGATGAATGCCTTGCTCAAAATGCCAACTTCACACATTCTTTCGTTTCTTGCACAAAACTTCAAAGATTTTGGTGTGATATATTTGATATATTCACTAGTTTAAGATAAAAATGGAACCTAGCATGGAAATGATTGTCTTTGGAGTATTAGGAGATGGAAACAAATTAAATATATCCCAAATCTCATTTTTTAATTATGGTTTAATAATAGCGAAAAAACTCATACTCAAATTCTGGAAAAAGGCCACTATACCAACACTCAAAATGTGGATTGGTAATATGTTGGAAATGGTCCATTTGGAAGAAATGAGACTCCTCCTAATAGAAATAAAAGACCAATTCTTAAAGAGTTGGTCTCCATTTATTGATCTTGTGGATTCATGGAGTGTAATAACATCGTAAAATTAAAAATTCTGGGTTTGAGTGAAAAATGATTAAGAACAAAAAATCATATATATCGACATGGGGTGTGAGAATCTCCTTTCTGCTTCACTTTCTCACTTATTTCTTTCTGTACACTACAATCATTAGACTATTCTTTACTTTTCGATACTTCTTTCTTTCTCATTTCTTTCTAAAAAAAAGGAAGTTGTACAAAGAATGTTTTAATAATTCTGGGAACCTGTAAAAAAGTACCATTAAAATGTAATGTACTTACTTCTAATAAATAAATTACAAAAAAACCCAAAAAAACAAAAAAACAAAAAAACAAAGCCACACTGACTATTCCTAGTCAATCTTTGCCTTTCCAAATCCATGATCCTGTCTCTTAGAATTCCCTTCAATAACTTACCATCATTAATATGTGGCTCTCAGTTCCTAGACATTTCCTTGCAGCCTTTCTTAAATAGAGACAAGGCATTAGCCACCATCCAGTTTTCTGTATCTTCCCTGTGACTATCAGTAATACAAGTATCGTAGCCAAGGGGCAGCAATTTCTGCCCTAGCCTCCCACAACGTCCTCAGATAAACTTGATCAGGTCCTAGAGATTTATCTACGTTTATACATTTTAAAACCATCAGCACCCATTTTCTGTAATATGGACTTTCTTCAAGACATCACTATTAACAAAATTAATATGCTATGTTCCCTAGCATCCATGATAAATACAGATGAGCAATATTCATTTAACACTTTGGGCATCTCCTGTGGCTATACACATAGACTACCTCGTTGATCTTTAAGGAGCACTATTATCTTCATAGTTACATCTTTGCCTTTAATATAATTGTTGAATCTCTTAGGATTCTCCTTTATCTTATCTACCAAAGCTATCTCATGTCTCCCTTTTGCCTTCCTGATTTCCTGCTTAAGTGTACTTGTACATCCCCTGTACTCTGCAAGGGAGTATCACTCCAGAACATTGAGCTGCCGGTCCTGTCCCTCCCTAAATGTTCATGTTTTATTGACATCAACTGAAAGACATGGTGCTAGCTTTCTCAGTGATGCGACAGGCCTGATGACCCAGATTTTGCAGTTGTAACAGCAGTGAAAATATCAGAATTCACAGTGTGACAGTGACAGCAACTTTATGATTTTCTTCATGAATATATTCTCTCAAAATGTTGATGTTGCTGTCTCTGACTCAGTGTTCCTCTACAGCATATTCTCCAAGCAGCCTTCTTTATCAGGATCGGGGAAAATCATTTGAACCGATGTGAATTACAGCCATTTCTAAACTTGCCCAACGAAATAACCATAAACACGTAGATTAATTGCATTAGGACCAACTGTTCTTTTATTGGCACACTAAGCAAAAATTACCACCAAGCAAATGATCTGAATTTATGAATATAAATGGAATTGGTGCATATTGTGATTGCTTCACACAAACATTTAAAATATATGGGGATTTTAACATTTTAAACATAAGAGGATTTCAAATTTAGATTTGTTTTTGTTCCTGTGCTGTACTGTTCTATGTTCTATGTTAAGATTTAGTTTGTTTTGAATGACATGTCATTTCACCATTAGCAAGAAGATGGAATGAATAGAAATTCTTCATATGTAAAAAGAGGCTCATACATGTATAAGTTTTGGATATTCCATGGCAAATACAATTATAGCAGAGTGACTTACGATTTCTGTTGAACCTTCACATATAAGATTATTGGGCTTCCAAAGGTACTTATTACAAACTATAATTTGGTCCAAAATCTCTACTTAAATTATCCTTTGGCTCAACAGCATGTTCTTATTCTGCAAAGGATGTGAATATATATATCAATTTATTTTCGTTTTTTAATGCATGCCACTGACTTGTTAGTAACAGAGTTTCAATAATGCTGTTGCTATGCTATCCAAATTGGCAAAAAATAAATTGAGAAAATCAAAGTGACCTTATAAAGCTCAGAATCATATTTGAACTGATTTACATTATATTCCTGTCATAATTGCAAATAACTCATCACGGCAGGTGGACGTGTAAATGTCTCATAATTCCCCATCTTCCTCCTCCTCCTCCTCATTCCAGATTTAAAAAAATAGTGAAGTTTAGGTAAAGAATAAAATGTATAACAAACTATTCACAAGAATGATGGAATTTCAAAATTAAAAGATCCAGTTAATCTGTTTCATTGACTTTGAATTGTTCATTGCCTTGCAATTTAAGTACTCCTATTTAGAATGATCATGTTTAAAAAGTCTTCATCACTTTAGAATATTATAATAGGATATCAAACTTTGCTTTAGAAGCAAAGAGGTCCCCAAAGAGAAGCAATGGGAAATGTAAATTACATAAGACATTTACTGCAATACATTGGGCATGGAGCACTTAAGATATGTTATCAAGTTATCTTTAATGTCTAATTTCACCCCATCCCCCATGCTTTAAGGTAATTGATGTTAAGCCATAATTATTTTTTGCTAATTTTTAAATTTGGGAATTTAATCTAGCACATTAAATTGGCACAGAAAATGTTATTCTTTTGCCTCTTAATCTGTCCCTTGGGATCAAAGATGCTTTGCATCCTCTCTGGTTTTATGGATTCTGACATGACTGAAGATACCACGGTGGGATCTGCAGACTCTTCCACAGATGGGGCAGGATGTGCCTGATGGGCTCGGTGGGTAGTTCTTACGATGGTGAACTCTTTCCGCTGTTAACACAGCAACCTCTGAATGGTGATGAGTCGTGTACAGGAGAGAGATAGAACAGCTAGTTGAGAGGAGCCGCAACAACAATCTCTCACTGAACATCAACAAAATGAAGGTACTAATTGTTAACTTCAGAAGTGGAAGTCAAGAGATCACGTGATTGCTATCATTGGTGGGTTGGCGATGGAGTTGGCAGTACCAGCTTCAAATTCCTGGGCATTAACATTTCAGATGACCTGTCTTGGCCCAGCACATAGATGTAATCATGAAGAAGGTGTGCCAGTGCCTTTACTGTCTGAGAAGTTTGAAGAGATTCGGCAGGTCACCAAACACTTTAATCTCAACAGATGCACTGCAAAAATACCCTGACTGGTTGCTTTATGATCTGGTATGGCCATTCCAATGGACAGGAATGCAAGAGGCTGTACAGTGGCAGACTCAACCTGGTTCATAATAGGATACAAGGGCACAGCCCTCGCCACCAGCAAAAGCATCTACATGATGCACTGCCTCACGATAGCCGAATCTATCATCAAAGATCCCTCTCCAATCCAGGTTTTGCCTTCTCACTGCTAACGTCAGGTAGAAGGTACGGAAGCTTGGGACTACACCACCAAGTTCAAGAACAGTCACTTTCCTACAACCATCAGGTTCTTGAACAAACCTGCACGCTTCATTCTACCTTGGCAATGGAACACCACAGATTATTTCTTGTACTTTCTGGAACTAGTTTTCTAATTGTGTTTTTGTACCAATGCCTTGATTTTGTTTTTTTGCAGTCTTTTTCTTTTCACTGTCCTGTACAATCTGTGTGTGTTATATGTATACTTTAATCTGTGTATTGACTGAATCTATGTGCCTGTGATGCTGCTGCAAGCAAGATTTTCATCATACCCCTATCTCACCACACTTACGCATATGACAGTAAACTCAATTTGATTTGGCTTGCACCCAATACATGAACTAGTGGTGTCAATAGTGTTTTATTGTCATCTGTTCCAAACAGAACAATACAATTCTTACTTGCAGCAGCATAACGTAATATGTAAACATAGTACACTGTAAACAATATAATAAACAAAAAAAAAGTTCCTCTCCTCTTTGAGTGCTCAAGGGCCAGAAATTCCCAGGAGTCAGTGGGAATTATGCCATTGTTCACGGCTTTCAGTACTGTGTCCTCTGGTTGCCTGTCCTCCTGTGATATCCTCCTGTGACAGAACTCCAAATAGCCTTTAGGAATCTGGTGTTGGACATGTGAGCAAAGTAGCCAGTCCAACGGAGACCACTGAGTGTGATAGGGCCTTTATGCAGTGATGCTAGCCTGGGGGATGACACATACACATATTATTGAAAGGTCAACAAGTTTAAAATGTTAGTGAGTGTCTTGAAGATCAAATGTGACTATAAGTCTACTAACAGAGATTAAGTATTCTGCTCAATATACAAAGAGAAGTAATATACTACAAATCTTATCACAAATAGTATTATCTTCGTTGCTCGACTATTTTCTCTTTCCCCAACGGAGTAGGTAACTATCTGAGCAGTTCAGCTGGATTCCTGTTTGAGTTATACATCCCGGAGCTGTATGTGGAATTTTGTATCACATGTCAGATAGGTTGCATAGCAACACACAATCCCTACCAAGCCGTAGCAGTTCATTGCTGGGTGTCCTGCAAGATGCGATAAGGTGCTATTTTAATGCAGTTTATTTTCTTTAAAGCAAAGCAGTGACAAAGATTTCTCCTTATCACATAACCAGAAATCTCCTGAGTCTTTTAAAATTGATTTAAATACTTATAAGCAAAATTGTAGCGAAGCAATGTTATATTCAAATGGGTGACAAATTTGAGCGTGAGTGCTGACAAATGAACACATGCTGGCTTCGAATAAGATTAAAATAGCTAATCTTTGGATGAGGCAATGAATGGTAGAGAGAGTGAAATAATCATTGCTCAAGTCCTTAATGGTGATTTGGTTAACGGATGCCAGTGATGGTGTCATTGACATGTTTCTTAACTATCTTTTTCCCCTTTTCCAGCAGACAGCATCTCCAATATAAAAGTAATAGAACGGAATTAAAACTGCACATCAAGAGGAGATTCCTTTCACGGCCTTCTTAAAGTAATTGCATTTTAATAGAAAGTATATGAACTATAAGAAAACCTGTGTGCAGAGCAGTTCAATTGGAAAGGGAGGGCTGACAAATGTTCAACCATCATTATACAGTGATTGATTCTTACAATATCCAATTAGATCTTATCTTAACTGTTTTAAATTCCTGGGCCACAATGCACTTAGAACTATTTGCAACCTGCCAATTGCTGTAACAATTGAGAGTTGTTAAAGATTGGCTAGGTATCAATTATCGATCTAATAGAAAGATGGAAGTGGAAATCATGTTTAGTTTAATTCCTGAGCCATTAATAAGATACAAAAAGATCTTCCGAGGCAAGGGCAAAAATGCAGTTCAAAGTGGCATATCATGTCTAAAGAAGGATCCCAAATTGAAACGTCACCCGCCAATTCCGACCACAGGTGCTGCACTGAGTTCCTCCCGCAATTTGATTTTTTTTCTGCAGTTTCTTGCAAATGCATATTGTTAAAGTAAGGGAAATGCTAAATGACTGATCCTTCTACAAGTTTCTTTATAGCTTAGAAATACATTCTCAGATTATAGAAGATTGTATTATCACTATTAGCTAAAGTGCTTTACTGATGCCTAGTTGTGTTATCTACTTTGGGTATTAACTGTTTTCGGGGCACAACTGACCTTTTGTACAAGTGTTAATATTGACAAAAGATGCTAAACACCAGTATTTACTGTAAGTAGTCTGTGCTTTTGCTGTTCTTGCGATTAAGTGTTTTGAGAATGGACGTAACATGTGAAATGTGTCATCATTCAATATGATAATCTTATGATTCATTAATCATTTTATTAGTTCTCATTTGGGATATTAGACAAGTGCCAAGTTTTTCAATGCCCTCTTTCCTAACTCCTCCCACACCACCCACATGTATACAACACTCCGGGCTAATTCTGGGAAAGGAGGTGAATCATTTAGCTGCCTACTTATTTTCTCTCACTTTGCACTGGAGAAGGGGTAAATATTTGAAACAAAGGGAACCATTACATCTGGGCAGAACACGAGAATGTCTTTGGCTACAAACTATATATCTTAGAAATAGTGAATAGTTTTATAGTAGAAATGCAGATGCAGGTATATACCAAATGGCCAACAATGGACAATTATGGGCTCCAACCTTCTTTTGTCATCTGTTTCAGGCCCTGCATTGTTCTGGCCTTTTCTTACCACTAGTTCCCTCCCCACCACTTTCTGTCTGAAGAAGGGTCCCGACCCGCAATGTCACCCATCCTTTTTCTCCAGAGGTGTTGCCTGACCCGCTGAGTTACTCCAAATTTTTCTGTGTATCATCTAATACTTTTGTAGATGCATCTGCTTTCTCACGCTTAATTCAGGTTTTCCAAGAATAAAACAAAAATATTTCATTACATAATGATTCTATTGCCGATGAAAGAAACTTTTGAACCAATCAACAACTGAAATTGTACCTCGTCTTCCTTTTTGCCTATTCAGTGATCAACTGATGAATGAGCATTATCTGACCTATTAACATTGATAGTAAGATTAAATGAGAACTTACCAGTTTGAAGTTTGATCTTTATTTTATGAGGAGTTACAATGAGGGACTACGTGAAGACCCCACCAGCACGCATGCGTGACATTCTTCAAAGCAGTGGTGTGAAATCACAGATACCAAAGTTGACTAACATAGTAAGATAAGACAGAACTTTATATACCAGTTGACCTTTATAATAGAGGGTTTGGGAGCGGAGGGCACGTAATCCCTCGTCGTAACTCATAAAATAAAGATCAAATTTCAAACTGGTATGTTCTCATTTAATCTTACTATTTGACTTCAGAGTCACGTGAGTGACTACGTGAAGATTTCAAAGCTCTGTGATTTCATGCCCTGGAACGAGTCCATGCTCACACACTGCCAAGCTATGATGTAACGTATTTCAGACATGAAACTGTGCTGAAAAACAAAAAGGTATTTATTTCATACCTAAAATAATAATGCCCCTACATTGGGTAATCATGAAACAGAACTTAAAATTTTTCCTGCAAATGTCTCTGGAGTGGCCACGGGTTTATTATAGAAGCGCTGAAAAGTCCGTTCATTGCTCCAACCCGCTGTTGCAAGGATGTGGTCCATTGGAACTTCCATCATCCTTGCCGCCGATGTGGATGCAGCCCTGGTGGAGTGAGATTTGAAAATATTAGTATCCACCCCCGCTGCACTCAATACCACCCTTAACCATCTGGAAATGGTTTGTACTGTGACCTTATGGTGAGGGCATTTGTGGCTAATAAGTAAAGCCCTCTCCGTACCCCTGAGACTCTTGGTGACCTCTATATATCACAATATATATGTCACGATCCAGAAGTTTTAATTTTTGGCCAGTGGATCCGGGTCTATCCTGTTTAAGTAACCCCTGTATAAGGAAAGTTATCTTGTCTTTTTTTTATGTACATGGCGTCCATACTTAATTTATGTAGGGACTGGACTTGTGCTGTTACAAGTGCCATTAACATAACCATTTTATAGGTTAATTTATCCAGTGACACTCCCGATATAGGTGTCCATCCTCGAAGCATAGTCAGTACTATGCTTTGTCCCATATATGGGTGTTTCTGGGCCTGGGGGGATTAGAATTAAATATACCCCTCATCAGTTTAGATACCAGTGGGTGTGATCCCACAGCCGGGTGATCACACCCTCGCCCCAGATAATTGGATAGGGCACTACGGGCACAATTAATGGCACTGTAGCTCAATCCCTCATCAAAATGGAGGGTAGCCAGGAGCTCCAGCACTTCAGTGATGGTGGCTGTGTTATATGAAGTGTTCGTTCTGGTGCAGAACACTTCCCATTTCTTCACATATGTGAGATATTGTCTTCTGGTGGACTCCCTGCATGACGCTGTGATGACATTTATCGTCCTGTCGGAGAGTCCGTAGTCCAGAAATGGCCTGTTCAGAATCTGCAAACCAACAGGTTAATTCGGTCATGACACGGATGACTTTCCCCTGTCACAGGGTGTACCAAAAGGCTTGGACATTTGTTGATCCGAATGCAGGGTTCTGCAGCCATATTTTGTACTACTGGGACCATGGTTGGGTATGCCAGTCGGGAACAACCAAGATACCCGAAGCAGTGTCTTGTTTGATTTTTTGTAAGACCCGACTGATGAGGCAGAAGGGGGGAAAAGCATAGAAAAACAAATCCCCCCAATATAGCGAGAAAGCGTCCATCGCTACTGCCCCAGGGTCTGGTTCCCAAGCAACATATGTTGGTAGTTGGTGATTTAATCTGGATGCAAAAAGGTTGATATCTGGTGTCCCATACCGTTCTATAATATCGGCAAACACTTTCCAATCCAACATCCATTCGGTGTTGTCATTGAATTTGCGTGACCTGGTGTCCGCTACTGTATTTAGCTTACCTGGAAGGTAAGTGGCTGAGATCCATATATTCCTTTCCAGACACCAGTGCCAGATATTATTAACCAAATTATCACATGATATCGACTTTATTCCACCCATATGATTAATGAATGCCAGCACAGTGGTATTATCAATCTGTAATCGTACATGCAAATGGTGCATGTCTGAGCAGTAGGCCAGGAGTCTATGAAATGCTCCCAGCATTTCTAGATAATTAATCCCTAGTGCTCCAAACAGGGTTAATTCTTGTGTATTCCACCTGCCACCACAACTAGAGGTGGTATTAGTTGCTCCCCAACCTTTTGCACTGGCATCAGTCTGTAAAGTAACCATGTGATTCATAATAGTGATGGGGTGAGAACAATGCTGAATATTGTCTATCCACCAATTTAACTCTAATTTAGCTTCCCCTGGTAGTTCCATAGGACTATCAAAATGGCATGCATGAGTTTTAAGAGCTAATATTTTTGCTCTCTGTTGATTTTGGTAATGGAGTGGTCCAAATTGTGCTGCTGGAAATGCAGCCACTGGTTTCCCAATCACTCTGGCTACTTGCCGAATGGATGGATGGTTTTCTGATGCTAGTGATGCTTTTACATGCTTCCGTCAAGTCTGCCATTTTGTTTGGTGGCAAGGTAATAGACATTTGAACAGAATCGATAGTGAACCCCAAATAATCCATGGTAGTGGAGGGTCTCAAATTTGATTTATCTGGATGAATGATAAATCCCAGCTTTTGAAAAAGATGCTTTGTGGCTGATACTGCCAATGTAGCCAACTCTAAATTTTCCCCAACAATGAGAATATCATCAAGGTAGGCCACAACAATATGATTTTGTTTCCTCAAATGTGCCAAAGCTGGTTTTAACAATTTGGTAAACAGTCTGGGTGCCGATGATAACCCGTTGGGTAAGGCCTTATACTGCCAAAGCTGCCCCATCCAGACAAATTTCAGATATTTCCGATGATCCTTGTGTATTGGTACTGAATAGTATGCATGTTTTAGATCGATGCAAGCCATGTAGTACCTGTTGGAGATTAGCTGTTTGGCTGTGACAAACGTGTCCATTTTGAAATGGGCATACTGAACGGAATTATTCAGTTCGGTCAAATCTATAATTATGCGGCATCCGCCGTCTTTTTTGTTGTTGGTAAAAATGTTTGATACAAACTCTTGAGATTCTCTGTTTGTCTTCTCAATGACCCCTTTTGTGTTTAATCTTAAAAGTTCAGCATGGCCTTCTGTCCTTTCTTTTTGTGAAAGTATAAACTTCCGGCTAGGTGTATGCTGAACTGGGATGGGGAGTTCGTAAACAAATTCAATTTTATATCTCTGAATACTTTCCAGTATGTAATGATCAGAGGTAAACGTGCTCCACACATGACGAAACAAGTGCAACCGTCCCCCAACCCGTGATGAGTCTAGACATGCTGTGTTTACGAGGCAACCAGACGCACCTACCTCCATGGTTACCGGTGGTGCTTTGTTGGTTGTCTCTGTTGCTTCTTGTTCTGTTGTGTTGCTGGGTTGTGGTGTTGGCGCATTTTCCAAGAAGGTCGGTCTGGGCCATGGTCTAAAAAAGACCGTTGTGCAGGTGGGCCGGCCTTCGAGCTTTCACCACCAGATGGTCTCTCGTTGTAGCGGTGCCTGGTGATTGTGTAGGGGTGCTGCCGCCGCTGATATGGGGTTTTGGAGGTGGTTGGCACCTTTATCATGCTGATTGCCTTAGCCTCCTCCATCCAGGTTAACCTGCTTAGGGAGGTTGTCCCCAAACAGCAATGTAGGCGGCTGTGCACTGCTAGGCCTGCATAATCCCGCAATTTTGGGATTGAGTGCAGGTTTTATGATACTCTTCCTGTAGATGTTGATTTCAAACAGCGTATTCCACAGGAGTGTCTTGCAGCTCTTCAGGCATCTCAACCCCATCGACATTTCTGGCTACTGCTGTAATCCCAGCAGCTAGCAGTTTGAGGATTCTTTGGAGTTTCACCTCCTGGCTCCTTATGGTTGGGCTCATGTTGCTCCAAATGGGGTTGTTGACAGCAGGTGCATTAAGAGAAATACAATTCTCTGGCGCAAGGTATTTTTCTGCCACGTTGTTTATTGCTAGTTCCTGCAGCTGGTTAGTTGCCATGTAATTAATACTGGCAGCCAGCTTAGGATGCAATGGCAGACCTTTTTGGGTAGGCATAACAAATTTGTTGACCATACCCAATAGTTCTTCTTGCGGCACCCCTAACACAGGTGAGTCTTCAGCCATGTCCCCTTCTTCAGGGTCAGCCCAGTCTGACCTCCAATGCTCCCCTGCGAAGGGGGTGAGACATTTGGCAGTCCTTGATAGGAAGCTGCCGTTGGTCTGCGAAGAGGCCCACTGTGACTCTGCCCCTGCATAAGCAGGTCACGCTGGAGCAATTGCTCCACCATCCACTCCATGCGGGAACGATGCCCGCCGTCGCTATCCGCGAACGGGGTGTCCTCAGGTCTGGACCCAGCCGAGTCTACGGACCTGTCCGACTTCCGGGTGGTTTTGCCGCCAGACCAGTGGCGCACCTGCGGTCTGTTGCGGTGAGAAGTCGGGAGCTGCTGGCAGCACCTGCAGCTCTGGAGACTCGGCACGTTGCTGGCTCGTTTCCACAGCAACGATTTTTGCCGCTGTTCTCCTCGATTTCCTGGACTCCATGCTGTTCTTCTTGGCCGTGAAAATACACACACAGAGTCTTTTCCAGCATGGTAAGTACTTACCGCTGGTTGTCTTTTTAAACTTACGCTGGAGGAGCGACGCTTCCTCCCGACTGTCGCTTCTATTCATACTTTTAAGATGGCAACAATCAACTGCTCACCTGTTAAGTGTCAACGGTAGCTAAACTGGAGGCAGTCTTTGATCTCTCAGAAGGTTCAAATCTCATGCCAGGGATTTAACCATGAGAAACAATATGCGTGTTGTCGACTGGTCAAGTCATTGAATCCCAAGAGTGAAGAGTGTTTTCATATGTACTGACGACAGAACAATGAAACTATTACTTGCAGCAGTTTACCAGGCCCGTTAACAATAGAATAATTTTCAAAATTCAATAAATCATCTTTTTCAATAAACAATGAAAAAAAATCATTAAATCCCCACATGTTCTTCAAGTGGATTAAAAAATAATGACATTGCATTTTACTTATCTTTCCATCTCTTTCATCTAATTTTTTTTCTCATTATGTTTTTAATTTTGTACGTGACAGCTTGGTATGGTCGTGCTGGCATTCTGGTTAAATAATAGGATTAGTATGCACATGGCTACACCATTGATCTAAAAAAGTGAGTTCAAACCAAAGGAGGTGGGAAAATTACATTTAAGTGCAGTGCACCTTACAGTGCAGTCTTTAATTTATGTCCCAGATGCCATGCTGCCCTCATATTTCTAGCTATAAATGGTGTTTAGTTTCCAAACTGGAAGATGCAAGTAAAAGTCTAATTTAAGACCTATGATGTGCAGTATTCCACTCCAACAGTTCTGCGCTGGTTTATATTTATGTACACAGAGAATGTTCAAGCAGATCTTGACCTGGATACTTATTTAAGGTATCATCTGTTTTTGTATTACCAATACCAACATGACTTCACAATGTACGAAAATATGCCAAATGAGATAAAATATACAGATCAAATCTTTGGTGGTATTGATGATGCAATGTTCAGCATTTGCATTCATTGTGCAGTGAAAATGACAACTTCTAGTTAGACACAAAATGCTGGAGTAACGGTTGATCAGGCAGCATCTCTGAAGAAAATGGATAGGTGACGTTTCGGGTTGGGACCCTTCTTCAGGCCTTCATACCTTGTGGACAAGTGTTGTTAAACATGAACATTTAGTGCTTGCTTTCAGTGATACCCCCTTCCTTTGAAAAGGTGCATTGCTGAACACAATACAGATGAAAATCTTCTTGAATGTACTGAATTGCAAACCTTTACTTCTTACATCCTATACTCACTGCATAATCTCTTGAAAATATTTGGGTTTATTTAGTGATGTGTAACAGGGTTCCCATAGATTTACCATACCATAGTTATATCTGCATGAAATTCTCTCATTAAAAATCAGGTTTAATGTACCAAAAACACTCCCCTTGGATTAATTGTTTCAAATTTCACAGTATTTTTAAATATTTGAAAAAATTAATTTGTTTTTAAACATTTCAGTTTCTACCTTAATCCCATTTCTATGTCTCAGTCTTTATACTTTGCCCTTGAAAATGTTTGAAAATTAGAGTTGTTATCTTCCTGGACACCATCCACGTATTCGTGCATATGATTGTTCAGTCTGTCGGATGGTATCAGTGTAGCTGGTTGTCAGAAATCCTGCACGGCTGATTCAAGGAAGAAATTACTATTGGGAGAAGTGAAATTCGTAGTGCAGTAATTATTAAATCTTTACGTGTAGCTCCCTTCAAGATCATCAACAAGCAGTGTCACTTCACCTTAAAATTTGGGCTAATGTATATATTTTATGAGAAAACTATAAAAAATAAATTTGACAGGCTGCTGATTAACAAAAGCGACCATCAGTATGATCACCACTTGCACTACGACATCTTGTTAAATTAATCCTGCATGGATCTCTGTCTGTTTTCCTTCATATGCTTCCAACATTTCCTCATTTATCAAATGCTTCATAAAATCAAATACATAAAGTTCAATTTTTCTAAACAGTGTTATACTTTTATTCAGGAATATAATGTACAAGCAAATGACAATATTCAGACTGTCAATTTTTTATGAGAGACCCTTATGTTATTGAAACATATTATTCTGGATGGACTTGACAAGACAGTTGCTGCGAGCATGTTTCTCTTTGTGAGAGAATCAAGATCTCGGGGGCATAGTTTCAGAATAAGGGGTCATCCATTTAACATGACAATGAGAAGGTAATTCTTCCCTCAGTGAATTATGACTGTTTGGAATTCACTACTCCTTTCATCTGTGGAGGTTGAATAAGCAAATATATTCAAGGCTGCGGTGGACTGCTTTGGTCTAAAGGGGAATTGAGAATTATGGGAACAGCAAGAAAGTGGAGCTCAGACCAAGATTGATCAGCCATGATCTGTATAACAACGGAGCGCATTTGAGGGTATGAATAAATTACTCCTGCGCCTCTTTCTTAAATTCTTATGTCTCATGTCTGATAAGTATAGTAAAGAAATGTAACATACTGAAGGAAGAAGAGAAATACTCAACAGGCCAGGCAGTATTCATGGAGAAACATTTCAAGTCAATCATCTTTCATGATTTTTGTTCTGAAATGTTAACTGTTTCTCTCTCTGTAGATGTTGCCAGACTTGCTGTTTATTCCAGAAATCCAACTGCTGCAGTTTTGGCTTTTCACTGTAAATCCTGAGGATGACATTAAGAGACTTTGTCATTCTACTCTTAACTTTGATCATGACATGAAACAAAATAGCTTCAGAAAGAGAAACTACATACTAACTGTTGAACTCTGAGTTTTGTTTTCAGTCAATCTTTGCACACACTGAACAACGTTGTTATAATATCAATGTATCGGTTTATTATGTACACGTCAATTTGTTGTATTTCACTGTCCCAATGAAAAGACTGATTTCTGTGGCTCGCTCGATAAATTAGATCAAAATAGAGAGTGATGAATGGGAGGTGTTCACTGACTGCAACGAGCAGGTGTAGCTACTTAGTTTGATGGAAAGTTGTTGTATTGTTTCAGAACTCATCTGGTCAACGTACTGTCTTTGATTTCTAATGACCAAACTTAAATTAAATATTTACAAGTTTATATTTTCATTTTTATTGAATAAATAGCACTGTTGGCAAGTATGAACATTATAACTCAAGTTTATATTGGAGTATTAAACAGCATGAAATATCTGCTTTGAGCAACTACAGGTTGGATCACAGTGGAGCAGACTCACTGTCTAGAACCATTGCCTGAAGCCCTCACATCAGGCATATGTCAAGACTGGGTATGGAAAACTAATCTGGTTGACTCGCTGTCTCCTTAAGTTAAGTTGCCAGGTTGAAAGAAGACAATCTCTAACTGAAGGCAAAATGCTAGCCGTGAAAGCTATAACTGATGTTAACAGTTCCTAGATATTTCTGACATCCAAGAGACATGTAAAACACATTCAATTTAATATAAATATTTTAAAAATAATTAAAACACAAAAAGTCACAAACCATAGACTATTTAAACTAAAGCAAAATAATTAAAAATGTGCCTTCCCCTTTGCTTACAAGCCACAAGCCCATAATTGCCAATGAAATTAATGAGATCTCACACCTATACAGGTCAGACATTGTGGGATCCAGCGTAATGACAAGCACATTTCTATCAGTCATCATATGTATGGGACATATGGACAGTCAAATGGCTGAGTGTTGGTGGTTCAGATTGGAAACACTGTCAAAGATCAGTAAGATCTGGCCCATTATTTTGAACCTATTATTAGCACAGATTTCTGGAAATGAGATGCATGAAGATGTGGGTTATGTGCATTTTTTGTTACTATCTCGGGATGGTATACCTACATAAGCTTAACAAATTTTGGGAAGTCATCGTAGGCCATATCAATGTGTATAACTGGGAAGTCAAAGGATATCATATGTACAAAAGCACAAAAAGGGAAAGTCAGAGTGTGGCTGAAACAAATTGTTTATAGAAAGTAAAAATCAAAAATCAAAACCAGGCATTTCAGAGTAGATTGTGCAATTGTAAGAGAAAAATTGTTTTTGCCCTGAGGCAGACGGACAGAAAGAAGTGGAAGTACCAGAGATGCAGATGCGGGAATCTGGTGTAAAATAATTAGAACAGTTGGAGGAACCCATCGGGTCAAGCACCATCCGTAGAGAGAAATGGAGAGTTGATGTTTTGGGTTGAAAAACGTCATCAAGACTGAAAGTGTGGGGCAGATAGTAGTTAGTATAAAGAGGTGGATGAGGCATAGGGCAAGAGGGAATAAGTGGAGCAAAAGTAAGGTCTTGACCCAAAACATCACCCATTCTTTCTATCCAGAGATGCTGCTTGTCCCGCTGAATTACTCCAGCCTTTTGTGTACATCTTAGCGGATAAGTGGATACTTATAAGAGGGGTTGATTGGCAGATAACACTGAGTAGTGGAGAAGCGTGGGGATTGCAACTGTGTTGGGAGGTGATAAGTGGAGAACAAAAGGTTGCAGATTCAACACCTCATTGGTCTTTGAGCTGTCCAGAGGTCATAAAAGTGATGTATATGTTTATGATTGTTTTTGAGACAGCCTTGTTAGACAGCATGGTCATGGGTCATAGGTTGACGTAGCTTTTGTGCATTGCTGAGATAAATCAATCTCACTTCAGATGTACATTGGAATTTATTTATTTTGTAATAGGATTATTTCATCATTGGATGCATTTCTATTAATGGCATCTAGTTCTCAAGGCTTAAACGGTATTCTCCAGAGTACTGCCATGAATATTCATGGAGAAACAATTGTGGGGGCAGTAAATACAGAGCAGCCATTGAAACACGGTATCAATGGTTTGGAGATGTAGCTCGGGCTTTGGAATGCCGTGAATTAAACAAAATCTGCTTATACAACTAACTGTGTCTATTAAGGAATGGAAACAAAATTGTAGCAAATTGCAATATAAGCAGCACAGAAGAGATTGCAGGGCTGCCAACATTGGGTGAGAGTTGGGAGTGAGAAATTGCGAGACCAAGCCCGAGGGTGTGTGGGGGGGGGGGGGGGGGGGGGGGGGGGAGGAGGGTGTCCCCCCTCCCATTGGTACGTAACATTTGCATTTTTCAGCTTGAAATTGTGTAATATGGTGCATACTGTAGCGAGTCTTTTTACTTACACTTGAATGCAATATATATGCTTTAAATTGAATTAGCTATGAATAAGGTTAGAGTAAATTACATTCCTAATTACATTCCACAGTAGAGCCCAGGCTTTGATCCATACATGCAGAACATGAATGATCTTGGTGTATTCATGTATGGAAATCAGATTATAATCAAACACTTGGCCCATGTTGGCCAACCTGGGTCTCACTGAACACCTGGTACTACTCCTGACCCTGATTCCAGTTGCATACCTTCTCTCATTCCTGTCCCTGAATCCAGCCTCACACCCGGCCTTCTATTCTACCCTGATCATAGCTGCTTACCTGCTTAGGTTCCCAGTGCTGAACACACCCCTGGTCCCAGCTTTGACTGCACACCTAGTACTATTCCAGACCTTGACTCTGGATGAACACTTGGCATTGCTCCTAGCTCCTTTGCACTGACAATATATCTGGCCCACACAAAAAGCCCTATATCTGACCCCCTGGACTTAACCTATTACGTTCAAGTCCACAGATGCTTAGCTAATGCAGTAATCCTTTATGGGGCACTTCACAGACCAAATTATGGATAACAACATTTGCTACATTCATTGGCTTCCTTGTTATCTAACAGGCTAGTCACTTTGTCAAAGAAGTCATCAATTGGTTGAACACAATTCCCATTCATAAAATTATACTCACTCAGCTGTATAAGTATTCTGATACCATTTCTTTCATTTTCGTAACAAACTGTCCTGAAGTCATCAGCCTAATTACAAAACAATAACATTAGCCAACTCTGAAACATGAAGCGCTGAGCATTGTGATCCAAACATCATGGACAACTGGCCTCAGTTCCCTGCTCACATCTGGCAGAGTTCTCCGTCTGAACCAGGGGCCGCGGAGCATTTTTGAAAGTGGGGAGGCTGAGTGATCACTGATCACTGGCCTTGGGGGCACCCGGTGAGGGAGTGGAGCAACCGAGTGGGAAGAGGGTGTGGAAGAAGGGTGTCCCCCCTCCCAGGGGAGGAACTTTTTGAAATTTGATGTATTCATATCATGTTTTATTGCATTGTAGAAGTATGGTTTCAATGTTTTTGTATGAAGTATTTTTAAGAGGTAACTTTTTAAGGGGTAACTTTATCCACACAAAGGGAAGTGGGTGTTTGGAACAAGCTGCCAGAGGAGGTAGTTGAGGCAGGAACCATCTCAACATTTAAGAAACAGTTAGACTGATACATGGATAGGACAGGTTTGGAGGTATGGACCAAAAGCAGGTAACGTAGCTGGGACATGTTGGCGGGTGTGGGCAAGTTGCGCTGAAGGGCCTGCTTTCACACTGTATCACTCCATGACCACATTATACCTCCACCATGCATGAATGCTTCAAAATCAAGTGATCCAGTTTTATTGCCATTTAAGCAAGCATAGAAACATAGAAAATAGGTGCAGGAATAGGCCATCGGCCCTTCGAGCCAGCACTGCTATTCAATATGATCATGGCTATTCATCAGAATTAGTACCTCTTTCCTGTTTTTTCCCCATATCCCTTGATTTCGGGAGCTAAATGTAACTCTCTCTTGAAAACATCCAGTAAATTGGCCTGCCTTCTGTGGCAGAGAATTCCACAGATTCACAACTCTCTGTGTGAAGAAGGTTTGTCCTCATCTCAGTCCTAACTGCCCCCCCCCCCCCCCATTCTTAAACTGTGACCCCTGGTTCTGAACTCCCCCAACATCGGGAATATTTTTCCAGCAGTTACAGTAAGTGAAAATCTAGCAGGCAAGCAGGATGCTTTCTCCAACCACCCCCATTTGAAGGCCACTATCTTCCACCATTTCTACCCAGTGCCTGGTACTTACTTCCAGCAGCCACTGGTTGTCCTCCAGGATGCACCGAGCCGCAGCCTGATCCATGCCGGTCACCTGGGCGAATTTGGCACAGAGACTCTCACGGCAGCGGCGCAACGCTTCAGACACCTGGCACTGAGGCTACTCCATGGCCGGAGCTGCAGTGAGCGACTCGCCAGCCTGGCAAACACTCGTTAGCCCCGCTCCCCGTCTGCAGCTGTCCCCGTCGCTGCTTCTGCTTCCAACACCCATGGCCCATGCAGTTGATATGAGTTTTAAAATTTTCGTTGATCACAGAATTTGTCACGACAGAGCGTGAGAAATTTGTGATCAGTGTGAGAATTTGGCGAAATGTCTGATTCTCACGCAGTGCATGGGAGTTGGCAGCCCTGCCTCTCTATCCCCCTCTCTCTTTTTCCCCCCTTTTTTTTTCCTTCCAAAAACTTTATTCGACAGTCATATGATACAACACATCAAAACATAATCAAAATAACACTATATCAAAAAATAATCATTGTAGTACAACAGCACATTCATTGTTTACAATACTTTCAACCCCACGCGGTGACCAGCGTTGACGGAAAGCCTTGTGGACACCGAATGTTCCCTCTCCAGCAACACACTTCCACGGACGTAGGCCCGAAAGAGGGGCAAGCAGCCGACTCTAGCCTGACCTTCGACCGCCCGCTGCCTGGACCCGCGAATGGCCATCTTGGCCAGGCCCAGGAGCAAACTGACAGGTATGTTCCCCCCCCTCCCCCCACACACTCGGCTCTCCCCACTCCCTGCCTTGTGTCTGAACACCAGGATTGTGGGGCTAAAATGCAACCAGAACTTGAGGAACAACCCCTTCAGATATTGGTACAGGGGCAGTAACCTCTCACACTCCATATACACGTGGAACACGGTCTCTTCCTCGCCGCAGAAAATACATGCGGCGGACGAGCCCGTGAATCGGCTCAAAAGTTTATTACGTACCACCGCTACGTGCAGCACTCTCCACCCCAGGTCCCCAATGTAAAGGGGAACGACTCCCTTATAGAAGGACCCCTCTCTCTCCCCCCTCTCTCCCTCTCTCTCTCTCTCTCTCTCCCTCCCCCTCCCCCTCTCTCTCCCCCTCCCCCTCTCTCCCTCTTCTCTCTCCCTCTTCTCTCCCCCTCTCTCTCTCCCCCCTCTCTCTCTCCCCCTCTCTCTCTCCCTCCCCCACATCTCTCCTCTCTGTCCCCCCTCTCTCTCTCCTTTCTCTCTCCCTCTCCCTCCCCCACCTCTCTTTCTCTCCCCTCTCTCTCCCACCTCTCATCTCCTCTCTCTTCCCCCTCTCTCTCCCCTTCCCCTCCCCATCTCCTCTCTCCCTCTCTCTCCCCTCTCTCTCCCCTCACCCTCCCTCTCTCGCCCCCCTCTCTCCCTCCCTTTCTTCTCTCCCTCTCTTCTCTCTCTCCCCCTCTTTCTTCTCTTTCTCCCTCCCTCTCTATCTCCCCCCTCTCTCTCTCTCCCTCTCACTCCATCTCCACACACTCTCTCTCTCTCACCTCTCCCTCTTCCTCCTCCCTCTCTCTCCTCCTTTCTCATCCGCTAATCTCCCCCTCTCTCTCCCCCATTTCTCCCACCCACCTCACTCTGCCCCTTGTTCTCTCTCCCCTCTCTCTTTCTCCTATATCTCCTATTTCTCTTTCCCCCATTTCCCTCTCTTTCCACCATTTTTCTCTTTCCCCCTTTCCCTCTTCCCCCCCTCTCTCTCTTTCCCCCTCTCTCCCATTCTCTCCTACCCTCTCCACCCCTCTCTCTTCCCTCTTTCTTCCCTCTCACCCTCTCTCTCTTCCCCCTCTCTCTTCCCCCCCCTCCCACCTCACTCTCTCCCCTCTCCCCCCCTCCCTCTCCCTCTTCTCTCTCCCCATTCACTCCCCCTCTGTCTCTCCCCTCTCTCTCCTCAGCCTCTCTCTCCCCCCGTCTCCTTCCCCTCTCTCTCTCCATCTCCCTTTGAGAGTCTCTGTCCCATCAGCACAGAGACTAGCGCGGCAGTGGCGCAACACTTCCGACGCCTCCGATCGGCCCGGGACTCTTGCACTGCTCCATGGCCGGAGCTGCAGCGAGCAATTCTCCAGCCCCGTAAACACTCGGCAGCCCCGGCTTTCCGTCCGTATCTGTCCCCGCCGCCACATCTGCATCCACCCCTCCCTCCGCCCCGGCTCTCCAACACCCGCTGACCATGCAGTTTATCTGAGTTTTGACATTTTCGTTGATCACAGAATTTCCCACCACAGAGCGTGAGAAATTTCTGATCAACGTGAGTGCGTGATAGTTTCATCAAATGCGTGTTTCTCACGCTCAATACGTGATTCTCACGCTCAAAGCGTGAGAGTTGGCAGCCCTGAGATTGGTAATAGGTGCAGTCTTGCTAGCAAAGTACACCATTCAAGACCGTCGCCTCATAAGTATAACAAATGCTATAAGAGAATGTACAATATCCTGTAAAGTTCGGAACACATTTAAGCCTTTGGTTTTAAATTCAATTAAAATTAATTTTTTTAAATAATATTTTCTGCAAAGCATACAACAATAAGCAAAAAAGCAAAAATGCGGTACCTATGGTGATAAACCTTGCCAGGTTTCCCCCAGAAATGGTAAATGGCTCGCAGCTGGATGAAAGAAATACAGAATTATGCACACGATAGGTTCAAACTCCCTTAAAAATGAATTCACAAATGTTACAATGGCAGTTCCATTCTATCTAATTACCAAATGCAACAACAGTAATTCAGTGATTGAGAAACTAACTAAGAATCAAACGGAACATCATGCAGAGTATTGAATTGCTTTCAAGGAATGAAATCCAAGGTGTCAGTTTTAATAAATCCAAGCACACCATTAAAATGAGGATTAAGTAACTGGTACCTACAGAATAAATCAAATTGCTCAATTTCAATCCATAGAAGAAGGGAACAGCACAGTAGGTGAGGTTGCACTATCAGGCAAGCAATAGCATCTACTTTGCTGTGTCCTGTAAATTAAATCTTTATTTTGCCATAAATGTAAAAAATAAGGTATTATCCTTTGTGAAATTTAACAGCAAAATGCATCCAGTTAACATTTACACAGAGGTACATATGTGATATTGACCGTTTTTTGCAGCTGCCAGAAACCGATTTTATATAAGTGGCATGGGCTTGTAATTGGACTATTGTTTTATTCATTCTCAAGGAGAGGGTTTGATGACCAAGCACAAAGCAAATACCCTGGAAGACAAAGGCAAACATTCCACTGGGTCACTTATGCGCACTATTAACATTATTCAATTTAAACTGGACTTTAGACTTTAGAGCGTGGAAACAGGCCCTTGGCCCATTGAGTCCACACCAACCAGTGATCACCCTGTACACTAGCACTATCCTACACACTAGTGACAATTTATAATTTTACAGAAGCCAATTAACCTACAAACCCGCGTGTTTTTAGAATGTAGGAGGAAACCGGAGTATCTCGAGGAAACCCACGCCGTCAAAGGGAGAACGTGTAAACTCCTTACAGACAGCGCCCATAGGCAGGATTGAACCCGAGTCTCTGGTGCAGTGAGGCAGCAACTCTACCATTGTGCTACCCCTTAGTTAGATTTCTTGTGGTGCAGTGAACAACATTTGCTTCTCCTTGGGGAAAATGTTTATTCTACAGAATAAATAAAAAAAATAGAAAATGCTGGAAATACTCTACACTATTTTATATTCAGGTCAGCAATCACATGTGCCTTCAGTAATTCCAGCTATCTACCGTCACAGATCCATATTCAACATAACAGGATTTGAAGGTGTTAAGTCCAGGTCTTTTTTAAAGTTGCCTCACAGTAGGAAGTCAGATTCCAGGCGAATAATGTTCAAAACCAACATAATCTGATTCTTGTATTCAAAATATTAAAAAAGGCATCCTTCATTCCTCGCTTTATTGTTGCAAGGATTTGCTATTGCTTAACAGAAGTTGATGTGTGGCTGGCAATTTATTCTTCAATTGAAGTAATCCAAGAAAAGCCTATGTTACTGAATTACCTGAATTTTTCTGACACTGGCTCTTCAGTTTACTACATGTTCAAAAAATAAATTGTGTACAGTGATAGTACTGGGCAATATGAAGATTTTGATTATGGTCTGAAGTACTGCTATATTCTGTCTTGCCTCCATCATTCTGCAGAATTAGTTGTTTGCACAGTCCTGTGGCTGGCTGGAAATGTAAGCTCTCAGTCTCACAAGACTAAGCTTTAAAATTCAGCGATCCTGTGTCTGCAGACTCTGTGCATTATTCTAGAAATGTTGATTCTGTGCTAAGTTAGCTGAAGCTGCCTGGAAATTGGAGTTGGGACAAGAAAGCAGAGGGGGAGATTATTACTTGTGATAACTGTCCCAAATTGCCAATCTCAAATATCTGCTTTTACCTCCCAAAGCAGATGTTGTATGGGATCAGAGGATTTATGTTAGAGGATTCTCTTCCTGACCTTTTTTCTCTTTCCTATGTTGCCTTTTCCTTCAGCAGATTTGTTATGATATCTGTGAAAATGTAGTCTTTAATGAGACTGATGACAGGTACATTAAATATTCATTCTGCTGAACTATTATGAAATACTTGCCTCATCCAGAGTACTGCGTTTGGTTCCAGTCCCCAGATTATATGAATATATAAATGCATACACGGGGTCATGAAAAGATTTACAATTATGCTCATTAGGATGAAGGACTGCAGTTATAAGGATATATTAAAGAGGCGGGGACTGTTTTCTTTAGGAAATAGTTGATGTGAGATTTAATACATTAATAAAATGGTGAGGGAG
Source organism: Raja brachyura (assembly GCA_963514005.1). Next base: position 17,347,949 of record OY740800.1, read on the forward strand.
CGGGGAGAGTAGATGGTAGAGGGAGACTGTAGGTGGAAGGGTCAAGGCATAAAACAAAAGGAAAAATAATTAAGTGTGACACAAGTGGAAAGCTTTTTATACAACGTGTGGTTTAACGTAATGCCTGCTGACATTAGCGGCATATTCAAGGGGGGAAATTGATATTTATGTGGGGAAATTTGCATAAACATGGACAACACTCCCTGATGAGCTCAATACGTTTTACACACGCTTCGATAGGGAGAACACCGATGTGCCTTCCTGAGCCCCCATTCGCTGTGATGGTATTTCAGTCTCGGTCACAGAGGCCGACGTCAGGAAATCCTTCAGAGGGGTGAACCCTCGAAAAGCGCCTGGACCTGATGGTATACCTGGTCGTGTTCTAAAAACCTGTGCGGACCAACTGGCTGGATTTTTTACGGACATTTTCAACCTGTCTCTTCTGAGGTCTGAGGTTCCCCCCTGCTTCAAAAGGGCATCAATTATACCAGTGCCCAAGAAGAGCAAGGTGATGCGCTTCAATGACTATCGACCTGTGGCAGTAATGCCTGTGGTGATGAAGTGCTTCGAGAGGTTGATCATGGCGCAAATCAATTCCTAGCTCGACAAAAACCTGGACCCACAGCAGTTCGCTTACCGCCACAACAGATCAACAGTGGATGCGATCTCGCTGGCTCTCCACTCCGCTCTGGACCACTTGGACAACAAAAACTCATATGTCAGGCTGTAATCCATCAATTACAGCTCGGCATTTAATACTACCATCGCCTCCAAGCTGGTCACCAAACTCGCAGAACTGGGTCTCTGCGCACCCCTCTGCAATTGGATCGTCGACTTCCTCATTCACAGATCACAGTCTGTTCGTATTGGTGGAAATGTGTCAGACTCGATAACAATCAGCACGGGAGCACCTCAAGGCTGCGTGCTCAGCCCCCTGCTATACTCACTCTATACTCATGACTGCGTAGCCGGTCATAGTGCGAACTCCATCATCAAGTTCGCTGACGACACCACTGTTGTGGGACGTATCACTGATGGGGATGAGTCAGAGTACAGAAGAGAGATCGAGCAACTGTCCATATGGTGCCAGCACAATAACCTGGCTCTCAACACCAGCAAAACCAAGGAACTGATTGTGGACTTTGGAAGGAGTAGGATGGGGATCGCTCGCTGCAGCTCCGGCCATGGAGCAGTGCAAGAGTCCCGGGCCGACCGGAGGCGTCGGAAGCGTCGATGGTTGAAAGGGTCAAGAGCTTCAAATTCATGGGCGTGCACATCTCTGAAGATCTTTCCTGGTCCAAGAACACTGATGCAATTATCAAGAAAGCACATCAGCGCCTCTACTTCCTGAGAAGATTACGGAGAGTCGGTTTGTCAAGGAGGACTTGTCAAATTCTACAGGTGCACAGTAGAGAGCTTGCTGACCGGTTGCATCGTGGCTTGGTTTGGCAGCTTGAGCGCCCTGGAGAGGAAAAGACTACAAAAAGTAGTAAACACTGCCCACTCCATCATCGGCTCTGACCTTCCTTCCATCGAGGGGATTTATCACAGTTGCTGCCTCAAAAAGGTTGGCAGCAACATCAAGGACCCACACCATCCTGGCCACACACTCACCTCCCTGCTGCCTTCAGGTAGAAGGTACAGGAGCCTGAAGACTGCAACAACCAGGTTCAGGAATAGCTATTCCCCACAGCCATCAGGTTATTAAACGTGGCTCGGACAAAACTCTGAACATTAATAATCCATTGTCTGTTATTTGCACTTTATCAGTTTATTTATTCATGTGTGTATTTACGTATATAATGGTATATGGACACACTGATCTGTTTTGTAGTCAATGCCTACTATGTTCTGTTGTGCTGAAGCAAAGCAAGAATTTCATTGTCCTATCAGGAACACATGACAATAAACTCTCTTGAACACTTGAAATTTGTGAAGAAAAAGGCTAGAGAGCAAGTGGCAGCAGATGGAGCTAGACAGTTTCTTTAGTAGTGAAGCAATGCGGACATGGTGAGCCAAATGGCCTTCTTCTCTGCTGTACCCATTGTATGATTCAATGATAATATGAAATGTTGCATTTTGACAGAATAATGAAAAATAAAATACAGAAAAGTTATGAGCTAGAGAGAACTTTAGAAAAACGGTCAACCTGCAAAGTGCACTCTCCCATAAAATTCATACAAAATGTAAAACTGAAGATCATTTTTGTGATGAATATTTTCATTGGAAAGTAATATCGATTCATCCACCTGAATAGACCTGATGAAATTTCTTCTGCGTCTGCTTTATATGAAGAAGGGAATATTCATGTCGCAATTTGAGCTTGGGGTATGCCCATTCACATGGTTAAAACAAAATTAAAGGCCAGAATGATTTATAGCCAGTAATTTTAGCATAGTTGGTCACTATGCAAAGCACACCCCATTGAAACAAAGCTTATTTCTTCAAATAATAAGAGTAGCTTGTAAGTACATCAAGGTCTCATCAGAATGGCACAGGTGGCATGGTGGCACAGTGGTGGAGTTGCTGCCTTACAGCGCCAGTGATCGGGTTCGATCCTGATTACTGGTGCAGTCTGTACCAAGTTTGTACGTTCTCCCCGTGAACTGCGTGGGTTTTCTCCAGGTGCTCCAGTTTCAACCCACATTCCAAAGATCTACAGGTTTGTTGGTTAATTGGCTTTGATTAAAAAGTGTAATTTGTCCCTAGTGTGCAAGATAGTGCTAGTGTATGGGATCGCTGGTCGATGTGGACTCAGTGGGTCGAAGGGCAAGTTTCCGCGCTGTAGCTAAACTAAACTAAACAAAACAAAGAACAGTAATTTTTGAAGGGTATGCTCATCATGCTCTCAGGGGAAGTGGGATACACTAAATATAATTTCTGGACTTCCACATGTCACAGCAAGATTAGCGAGCTAATAGCCTTGCTGCTGTAATGCTAGTCAGATGTTTCTTTTATGGTCCTGTTTATACTAATGATCTTACTTTACCTACACACTTCCCATGTTGATCTGAAGAAAAGTAAGATCATAGGGATTAAAAAATCAATTTCAACACAGAAGATCCTGTCAGAAATTTCTCTGAGAGAGGCGGATTGACAGAGGTTCCATTGGCCTTTATCAAATTGTAATGGCAGATGATAGGGAGGGGGGGAAAAATCAAACGGTACTGTAGAAGGCAACTGCAGAAACTGTGCATACTCGTGGAATACAATAGGAATTGCTGGCGGAAATGAAGAAATCCTGAACAGTTCCCAGATTGCAGATTAGAAAATCAAGCGTGTTTGCATCGGTCATAAATCTATTGGCCAGATTGCTGTTCAATAAAAAAAAGCTTTTTTTTTAATAAGAAAATTTATTTTTTCTAAAAGAAAAAAAGTAGATCTATTGAGAGTAACCTGTAGTAAGCCTCAATTTTGAATTCTTAGATTTATCCTCCAGTTTCAGCTTCAGTGCAAACAATATTATTATTTCTCAAATGTATTGCTAGGTAGCTTTGATACATCAAGGTAGGTTTCAGGTCAGATTGCCAGGTTTAATATTTTGGTTGGTGTACATTAATGTCATGTGTAGTAGATAGCATTTCTTATTATGTTCATTTTCCTGATTCTATCTGTATTCTTTACCAAGCTGTTCAAATTGTTGAAGAATAGTTTTGGGGCTCCTTTCCTCAGCTGACGTGTAGGTAATTTGTCTGTAAGGCACTGGTTCTCTCTCTGTTATAGAAGTATTTGCCAATGGACATTGCTGTCATTTGGAATTTTGGGACAGTTTTATAATTGCTTCTGCACCTTGTGGAGCTGGAGAGATTAATCTACATGCCATATGTAATTGTAATTACATAATGTAGTTACAATGGAAGAATTATGAAGAAGACAGCAGGAAGTCAGATTTTTGGGCTGAGTTCTCACAAATCTAATATGCTTGTAATTGCGTAAATAAATGGACCTGGGCCTTAAGTTAAATAAAACATTTGGTGGGATCATTAAATTCAATATATCCCACAATTCAATGAAGGATTAACCCGTGTCTGTTGGTTCATCTGCCAAAAACAAACCAACATTGCAGCAGGCAGCCAGCACTGTTGTGTGGCTGCACTTATCAAAAAGGAGCCCAATAAGAGACTAACCCAATTTGCTCTTCCTAAAACCAGTTTGCACTATGTAAGTGGGGAGGTGCAATGCTGTTGTAGTAGTTGGCAGATTTCAATGATTACAACTTTACTACAGCACAGATGCCTCACACTGATTCCTGCAGAGTTTGAGGATGAGAATTAATCCCCAGATGCGAGGATGGGTTCCAGCAGATTGCTTATCTGCTCATCTTTTAACAACCTGTCCCTCCCTGCATGCTCTCTTCTCATTCTCCCAGTGCTGCTGCGTGTCAAGCACAATGCATGTTGGAGAATCCTAGTCAAGTCTGGTCAAGTGGAGCCTGGTTTATTGTCCTATGCACGTACAGTGTGATACAATTCAATGATAAATCTTGCTTACAACAGTAACATGGACACATAGACTCAGACCAAAGTCAAGAAACAACAGGTTTGTGCTGAAGTTTTGAAGTGGGCCTTTCCATGCCTGCAACCACACATTCGATTTTGTTAGCTCTGGAATATCAACTCTAGAATCTATCAATATCCAGCAGAAATAAATCCGTAACTAACATACAAGTAGTTGATGTTTGCTTTAAATAATCCTGGAGGCAACAATGATGAGACCCTGAATAATGTGAATTAATTTCCATATTGCTGGTTCATCCTCTTAATTAAGGCTGACATTGTTGATGCAATTCATTATTCCCTTCAATGTGCCAACTGCCAGAGAAAAATAGTATTTGAAGATTTGAAACCTCAACCCTAGCACCAAGCTCAAGATGTAGCAAGTAACAGTGATCCCTGCCCACCTGTATGTTTTCCAGACATGGTCAATCTGTAGCAGCCACCTCAAAATGTTGGAGGAGTATTATCAATGCTGTCTGTTCAGAATCTTCCAAATCCACTGCAGGGGAGACAAATCAATGAGAGTGTCTTCGCTTGGTGCAGCATCCCCAACACTGAGACTGTGCTGATCATGCTCAACCACCTCCAGTGACTGGGTTGCATTATTTGCTTGCCTGATATCATTACTCCTAATGGAAAGACTCCTCATGGAGTCCAATGCATTGAACAATTTCCAGTGGGCCACCCTTGAAGCATTCTTGAAAAATGTAACATGCTCATCAATTTATGGGAATACTAACCCAAGGTTATTCCAATCGCAAAGGAGCACTTGGGGAGGCATCTAATATTTCTGGTTAATTGACAATTCTGACTAATTGAAACAAAATAAAAAATGATTACATTGCTGTACATTGATTCATAATTTTGAGTGATGATATACTGAAATAGGTCGGTATAATTATTCAAAAAAAGTCCTTTAAAATGGACTTTATACGTTCTTTAACACTTTGGACTAAGACAATATTTTGTCTTGATATAAAACGTATGTATAGAGTTATTGGCGCAATAAATTATTTATTTAAAAAAAACAATTAACCAGAAGGAATATAAGGAGTAATCAAAAGTGGAGGTCACTAGGGATAGGCATCTCATATTTTAATATGTTCAACAGAAGCGCAATATGAAACAAAGATTTCAGGGCATCTGAATAGGTTTCTCATTTATCACATCCACTAAATTATTCAATGGTTTGGTGACAATTATTTGTGTTTTCTTTTCTTAGGATTGGGAGTTTCCACAGTTTATGGGAAATTTGGAAATCAATCTCCCTGGTCTTCCCACCTCACATATTCAATTAAGACTTCCTCACTTCAAGAAGTTATTCAAGAATGAATATACCATTTGTATCACAGGTACGAACGCTATGTAGAAAATAGTGGAGGTAGGATTTGTAATAGAAATGCTTAAACTTAGTACTGAATTATGTCCAATTAATTATTACCCTGCTGACTGGAAAATATAACTGCCCTTATTCACTGTTTGATGTAATAATTGATTATATGAGACATAAAAGTAGGTGGAATTGTAGATAGCGAGGATGGCTGTCAAATGATGCAGCAGGATATAGATCTGTTGGAAATTTGCACAGGTAAATAGCAGATGATGTTTAATTTAGATAAGTGTGAGGTGTATAATTGGGAGGTCAAATATAGTGATAGAGCTTCAGTCCATCTTGTCCATGTTAATCTAGTTTCCTTCCAGAGTTAGTCCCATTTGCCTGCAGTTGGAGTGTATCCATCTAAATCTTTCCTATCCTGTCCAAATGTCTGTTAAACATTACAATTGTACCCGCATCTACCACTTTATTTGGTAGCTCGCTCCATATACTCACAACCCTCTATATATCAGCCCACGGGTCCCTTTTAAATCTTGCAACTTTCACCTTAGACCTATGCCCTTTAGTTTTAGACTTCCCTATCCTGGTGTAAATACTGTGACTATTCACCTCATCATTGCCCCTTGTGATTTTATATACCTCTATAAGGTCACACTTCAGCCTCCTATGCTCCAGGCAAAAAACAATCCTAGCCTATCTTGCTCCTCCTTATAAATCAAACCTTCCATTCCCAGTAACAACCTCAAAACCTTCTTTGCAGCCTTTCCAATTTAATGACGTCCTGAGATGCAATGATAATGCAAGAGGAAAGTATACAGTAAATGGCAAGACCCTTAGGAACATTGATGCACATAGCTCCCTGACAGTGGCAACACAAGTGGGTAGCATGGTTAAGAAGACCTTGGCATGCTTGCTTACATTAGTTGGGGCACTGACTATATAAGGTGGGAAGTAATGTTGTGGCTATAATAGGGGAAATGTGGAATAATGTGTGCAGTTGTGGTCGCCACATGGTAGGAAGGTGCGGAGCTTTTGGAGGGATGCAAAACAGGTTCACCAGGATGTTGCCTGGTTTGCAGTGCATGAGCAATAAGGAGAGTGTGGACCAACTTTGATTGTTTACCATGGATGGTTGGAGACTGAGGGATGACCTGATAGAAGTTTATTGAGTTATCAGAGGCACAGATAGCATCGATGGCCAAGTAGACAAAAATGCTGGAGAAACTCAGCGGGTGAGGCAGCATCTATGGCCAGAGTCCTTTCATCCAGATGCCATCAAGTACTGGAGGGCATGGATTTAAGGTGATAGGAGGGAGTTTAATGGAGATGTATGGTGCACAGTTTCACCCTGGGAGTGGTTGGTACTCAGACAACATGTTGCCATGGGAGGTTTACACAAAAAGCTGGAGAAACTCAGCGGGTGCAGCAGCATCTAAGGAGCGAAGGAGATAGGCGACGTTTTGGGTCGAGACCCTGAGATGGAAGCAGACATGATAGCGACATTCAAGAGGCAATTAGACAGACAAATAAACAGGCAGAGAATTGAGGGATGCTTAAAATATGCAGTAGTTGGGATTAGTTTAGTTCGGTTTCATGATTGCCACAGACATGGTGGGCCGAATGGCATGTTCCTGTGCTGAGCATGTGCTATGATTAGAATACTGATTAAAAAGTTACTGGCTGGATATTTCAAGTTGCTTTCATTTTGTTTTTCATCTTGTGGAAACAAATGTATTTGGTAAATTGTAATTGGTGAATTCTGTCCAAAGATATGGACAGGAACAGCTTCTAGTGCTAAATGAGTGCCAACATATTGGTCACTGATTGTGAACCTAAAATATGCATTGATTAGTGTCCATTTTTAAATACAAATGTCTTGCAGAATTTACTTTAACCTGGATTGATTGTTCCTGAGTGACACAACACCCAATGTGAAGTTAAGAGTCTCGACCTGAAACATGGCTTATCCTTTCCTTCCACTGATGCTGCCTGACCCACTAGACTACTCCAGCATTGTGTGTTCTGCTCTTCCAAATACTGTCCATGTTAGTCCAATGTCAGATGTGGCATCACGTTTCAGGCCACAACTGGCTCCGGCCTCAACAACATAAATTGGAGCTCAGTGCCACAAACTAAGATCATCATAGAAGTTGAAGTAACATTGTATTAATTTATGGGTTTTAATTGATTGTTAAATATGCCATTGATATTGGGAGGCTTGAATTAGCAACTTCAGAATTCACCAGAATTCAAACAGCTTCCAAAACCTAATGGTCAGTGCTTTTTCCAGCATTTAGTTGCTGACACCCTTATGTGAAATGGGTACCAGGACGTGGCGTAGAAGGACGAGAAGCCGAAGCAAAGAAGTGGAAGCCAAATAACCAAGTGGAAACTAACGGAAACAAAGCCGAAATGCCAAATAACCGAAAGCGTTCTAAGCCGAAACGCCAACTAACCGAAAGAGTGGGATGCCTAAAAGCAAACTCACCGAAAGGCCGCTCTGCCGAAGCGGCAACTCACCGAAAGGCTGCATCGACTACAAGCCAACTCACCGAATGGCCGCTCTGCCGAAAAGTCAAATACCGGACATGATGTCGCTGGGGGGGAGGGACCTGCCAGCAATTGGTCCAGACCCCCGCGACCCCGCGACGGGATGTTGGTGGTCATTTTCCTACACAAGCCATAGGTGACTGGGCAATCTGAACCCGAGCACCAAGTTGTAAGCGGCCGAAGGAGCGCATCCCTCGGGACAGCTCCCACGGCCACGGCCGCCCTCCGCCTTGTCTCCCCCATGCGGCCGCACTGTGACGGGCTGTGTGTCGGCAGCGTCGGGTGGAGCAGAGGTGAAAGATCAGCACCTACCAACAATGAAGGCACTATGAAACCAGCTGCCGCAAGCCCTTCCCACAGGACGGGGTCGGCATTAAAACTCAAAAAAGAGTTACTGATTTAAAAACAAAAATGTTACATGTATAAATAGTTCTTACACTCAGGAACTAATTAAGTAGGGGGATGGATAACGGGGGCGGTAATGGCGATGCCGCCCAGGGGTGGAGGGGAGGATAGCGGGGGCGATAGCGGGGCCGATACCACCAGAGGAGGGGGGAATAGCGGGTGTGGCGGTGGCGATGCCGGCCGGGGGAGGGGAAATAGTGGGGGCTATGCCGCGAGGCAGCGGAGCACCACACTCACCCACTGTGCGAACGCTTCACCACCTCGATCTGCCGCTGGCGTTGCTGCTGCAAGTTGTTCAGGTGACCATCGCTGCCGCCGCCGCTCTTTGACAGCGGGAATATCCAGCTCATTGCTGGAGCTGTTTCGGGGCTGACCCTGGCTCAGCAGCATATCCGGAGCATTAATCCAGACCGCCGGCCAGCTGGGGGTCCGACTACCAGCAGCAATCAGTCGACCGCCGCCATCATTGGACCGACACACAACCCGTCACAGTGCGGCCACACGGGGTGGAGGGCGTCCATGGCCATGGGAGAGTGGGGGTTGTCCCGAGGGATGCGTTCCTTCGGCCACTTACAACTTGGTGCTTGGGATCAGACTGACCAGTCACCTATGGCTTGTGTGGGAAAGTGACCCCCACCATCCCGTCTCCATCGGCCAGTGATGTGATGGATTGCTGACAAGTCCCGCCCCGGCGTAGTCATGTCCGTTATTTGACTTTTCGGCAGAGCGGCCATTCGGTGAGTTGGCTTTTAGGCGATGCATCCTTTTGGTGAGTTGACTTTTCGGCATCCGCCCTTTCAGTAAGTTTGCTTTTAGGCATCCCACCGTTTCGGTTAGTTGCCGTTTCGGCTTTGTACGCTGTCGGATATTTGGCGTTTCGACTTCTTTTCTGTTCAGTTATTTGGCTTCCACCTCTTTGCTTCGGCTTCTCGTCCTTCAACGCCACGTCCGCTCACGTGCGAAATGTGGCGATGCAGCTGGCACCACTCCATTATAAAGGCTTTGTTATGGCCATGACTAGCCAGTCTGAGTGGGTTGGAGACTTCAGGGCAGGAGAAAAGGCTTGCTCATTCCTAGACTCTGTCTGAAGAAGGGTTTTGGCCCGAAACGTTGCCTATTTCCTTCGCTCCATAGATGCTGCTGCACCCGCTGAGTTTCTCCAGCACTTTTGTCTACCCTCGACACTAGTCTAGTTTTCTAGCAGCTGCAGCAGATTTCTACCATACTTCCTAATGTGTTGCTCACTGTTGCAACAGGGACTGCACTCATTCATAGATAGTTTCATCTTCTTGGCTGAGGAACATGTGGCACTGGGATTTACTCGCATGTCTTCCCGTGAGCGCAGGTTGTTAATGAATGCCACAGAGGCAGAAGACTCCTTCATCCTGAGGGAGTTTGCATTCCATCACATTTTGGGCAGCTGGCACAGTACAGTGGCTTGGATCCTGCAGAACAAAGCCTATCCCCTACTTCCCTGGCTCCATAAATCTTCAGCTCTGCAATCACATTATCTGAGCAAATTCTCTGGTTTTTAAGTCATGACTGTTTTCAAGACCTTGCTGTATGCAGAATAGTTAATGTATTCCTTGCCAGTGACGGCAATGCAAGGGCATTTGATTTAGTTCAAAACAACAGAAAAGCTGACAAATGCAAAAGGCTGTGTACACTGGCAATCTGAAGTAAGACTTTTAATACCCAGACTGTGAGCAGCATTAATGGATAGAAAAATTGAGTTTCATACAATTTTCAATAAATATTTATGTTTTAGTGGAATAGAGCATGCATATAATTTAATTTCATTAGAGACAATCCATATTTTGCACATAAAAATTGCCTTATTGATGCAAAAATGAACATAGTTTTTTGTAGTTTGAAGAAAAATCTTTAAACAGAGTTTTCTAAGGGAATCTTACACTTATTCATCCCATTTCTTTACAGGTAAATGGTTTAACTATGGCATCATCTTTCTTGTGTTGATTTTGGACCTGAATATGTGGAAGAACCAAATATTTTACCAGCCTGCGGAATATGGTCAGTATGTGGGACCTGGTCAAAAAATCTACACGGTGGAAGATATGGATTCATTAAAGGATTTAAACAAAACCACTCTAAATTGGGAATGGAGGTCAACTAATATTAACCCACTGACTAACAGGACCTATGTTCATGGTGACATGTTTTTGCACAGCAGGTACACAGGTGTCAAAATTGGAGTCAAGTGTCTTGCTTTTGTCCCAAGTATCTTGGCATTTATCCTCTTTGGTTTCTTTATCTGGTTTTTTGGGAGATTCCAGAAAAGTGAATTAATTAATGATAAACAGGATAATTTATATGTAAAGATCAAAAGGAAATCACCATCTGAATTTAGCAAAGATTTAAATGAACCTGCAGAAGACACACCAAAGCCAATGACTATAAACAATGAATCACCGATGTCCACAGGGACGGAGGTGGCCACAGCTATTGTACACAGCACTACTCCTGCTTCACCTACTGAAGACCAGGGCACTTTCCTCAAGGATTCACAGAGCAACAGTACAGTTGACACAAAACCGCCTTCTGAACCTCTGCCCCCTCCTATTTTGCCTGACCGACTGGCAAAAACAGTAGCTGACCAAAATGGTGAGACGAAGACTTAAATCAAGCACACGCCTTAAGTAGGATTTTACTTTTTCATTTTTACACATTTATAGATCTTTGTACATTTTGTGTTAGAGTGTCACTTTGACTTACAAATTACTGACCTAGGTTTTAAAATAAAACAGGGTAACTAATAATGTACTGTATTGTAGGTGGTAGTTCTGCAATGGAACAAAGTCACTTTTATTTTTTAAGAAAAGCATAATGTTGTGCCTATACCTAGACATTCCTATGTAGCTTGCCTTTCGCAATAACACAAAGGTTTGTCTCGATGCTGTATTAAATTGTACTGTAATATTGTATTAATTTCTATTGAGGTTAAAATAATAAATACTGTACATCGTGCCTTGAGAAAATTCATTTTGTATTCTATTGTCTCAAGGAAGTTTTAAAAAAAACGGTAGATTTTCATCTTCACAAAATACAAAATATTCGCAGTTCTTGATTATCTAAAGCGATTGCTTCTGAGACTATTGGGGTTTTCCTTGTGCTTTGCTGCATTCTTCTGAGGCAGAAAATATTGCTGGGAGTGCTAATTATGATCACTGCTTAATTGGTAATGGTGTGGATAGTATTGACAGCTGAACCACACGTAAACAAAGATTTGTTGATTAACCTCTTAATTTTGCTAAACAGGCAGTCTGCCACATTATGCAATGATGGTGGTGGAAAGAGACACTGCTGCCCTGTGTGCACAACAGTAAACGAGGAGAATATATAGATAAAGAATTGCTTTGTACCTCTGTATACTGAAGCACAACAACAGTCTGTATTGATATATATGTCTAGATACTCGAATAAACAGTGAAATCTTTTCATCTTGTGTTCCTTTTCTATTTGAAGCTTTACTGGGACGATCTTTGACAATAATCCCCAACCGGGTGGCGTCAGCAATGGCTGCCCCGCCAACAGTCTGTCTGTCCCTTCCTTCGTTGTGTTGTAATAGTATGTGTTAAATGTATGTTTTTAATTTTCTTTAGCTTGTTTTATGAGGGGGGTGGGGGTAGGGGGAAACTGTTTCTAATCTCTTACCTTGACGGAGGTGCAATTTTTTTCCGTGTCGTATATCTCCGTCCGCACTGCGGCCTAATATCGGGGTGTTGGGGGCCTTTGCTGGAGACCGACTTTTGAGAGTTCCACCATGCTTGTGGGATTTGAACATCATGGAGCCCGCAATCCCCTTGTCAGGGATCGACCTCGGAGCTCCAACCGTGGGTGCTTGCAGACTTAACATCACAGAGTTTGCGGTCTCTGGTCAGAGTCCGACTTCTGGAACTCCAAGCCGCAGGAGCTTGGACCGCCCCGACGTGGGAGTTTCGATTGCCCCAATGCGGGAGCTTCGATCGCCAGCTGCGGGAGGTTTGATCGACTGGATTGTTCGACTTCCCCGACCGCGGGAGAATAAAGAGGAAAAAAATGGGACTGTTTGCCTTCCATCACACTGAGGAATGTGGGGAATCTGCTGTGGTGGATGTTTGTGTTAGCTTTTATGTAGTTGAGTATCTTTTCGCTTTGTTTTTCGTATGGCTGTATAGTAATTCGCATATCACTGCACCTTAATTGGTACGTGACAATAAAATAACTTTGAAACCCAAGAACTTGAATGGAAATTAATTTGTTTGGTTCTAGCACTGAGTGGAATTCAGCTGCTCATAGCCACTAAATAGATAATTTCTTAAAGTAAGTTCGATACTTTAAAATAATTTGCTCACATACTTATCCTTAATCCTGGATTCATAGAGAGATCTTACAAAATTTCCATAGTAGTCAGTCTGTGATATTAGAAATTCATTTGTATATATATATTTAATTTTAAACCCTCATTTAACCCTCATTATAATCGACTAAAGGTGGGAACGGTATCCAATATTACCGATTGTCCGCTATAACAGAGTAAGGGTTTATCATGTGTAGGAAAGAACTGCAGATGCTGGTTTAAATCAAAGATAGACACAAAATGCTGGAGTAGGTCAGCGGGACAGGCAGCATCTCTGGAGAGAAGGAATGGGTAGACTGATCTGAAGAAGGGTCTCGACCCGAAACGTCACCCATTCCTTCTCTCCAGAGATGCTGCTTGTCCAGCTGAGTTACTCCAGCATTTTGTGTTTATATGGGATTATCATTATATATAGAAACATAGCAACCTAGAAAATGGGTGCAGGAGTGGGCCATTGGGCCCTTTGAGCCAGCACCGCCTTTCAATATGATCATGGCTGATCATCCAAAAACGGTACCACGTTCTGGCTTTTTCCCCATATCCCTTGATTTCCTTAGCCCTAAGAGCTAAATCTAACTCTCTCTTGAAAACATCAAGTGAATTGGCAGAGAATTCCACAGATTCACAACTCTCTGGGTGAAAACATTTTCCTCATCTCAGTCCTAAATGGCCTACCCCTTAAACTGTGACCCCCTGTTTCTGGACTCCCCCAACATCTAATCTAATCTATCCAATCGTCTAAGAATTTTATATGTTTTTGTAAGATCTCCCTATCCTAAATTCCAGCGAATGCAAGCCCAGTCGATCCATTCTTTCATCATATGTCAATCCCGTCATCCTGGGAATTAACCTGGTGAATCTGTGCTGCACTCCCTCAAAAGCAATAATGTCCTTCCTCAAATGTAGGAGAAACAAACAACTGCGCATGCTGTTTAATACACAAAAGGACACTAAGTGTTGTAGTATCTCAACAGGGGGTTACACAAAAAGCTGGAGAAACTCAGCGGGTGCAGCAGCATCTAAGGAGCGAAGGAGATAGGTGACGTTTCGGGTCGAGACCCTTCTTTCGAGACTATCTCCTTCGCTCCTTAGATGCTGCTGCAACCGCTGAGTTTCTCCAGCTTTTTGTGTAACCCTCGATTCTCCAGCATCTGCAGTTCCTTCTTTAACACATAGTATATCGACATGTCAGGCAGCAACCCTCGAAAACATGGAAAGATGCTGTTTTGGGTCGAAGCCCCTTCTTCAGGATTTCAGTTTCGAACTGAGTCTGGAATCCAGGTGTATCGAAGCGACGAACGACGCAGTCATTGATCACGGCTGACGGCGGGAGTGCACGCGAGGGTTGGCGGTGCCTGTGGCGGCAGCAGGTGTGGCCTAGAAGCGGCCGAGGAAGCCGTAGGCCAGGGGTGGCGGTGAATGTCGGTAGGAGCGGCCAGGAAACAGCTGGGGAGGAGGTATGGGCCAGGGGTGCTGTCGGCAGCCCAGCCTGGAAGCAGCTGGAGTGGCTGTGCAGGAGAGAGTGGCATCGGCAAACCAGCTTGCAAACGGCTGGGGAAGACACAGTCTGGCCTGGTGGCGAAGGGCAGTTGGTCCATCCGCTATAACCAAAATCCATCGTAAAGAGTTTACTGTATATCGTTTTGAGTGCACGTGAACTAAAAATGATTAGGATTATCCAATTTTCTTTTCCTTTGATCCTTATTTAAATACCATATTTAAATGCACACTAAATATGAACCCAACAACAATAATTTTAATTTATTTATATAACACTATTAACATAAATTTAGTATGGAACTAATGAAGCAGGTGCAAGAACAGGCCAGCAGTAAGTCAGAAAGACAAAGGTGTACATAAGCACTTGTAAAACAAACTCATATTCAGCAGTGGCTTATAATATCAGTTAACGATATTGACTTAGATCGACACAAAAGCTGGAGTAACTCAGCGGGACAGCCAGCATCTCTGGGGAGAAGGAATGGGTGACGTTTTGGGTCAACACCCTTCTTCAGACTTTTGACTACTTTGTGAGTAAGATTAGTGAAGCCTCCTAGAACTTCTTTCACACAAGTCTTTTAGAGATGGTATTCGTACTGAAATCCAGCCACATTCTGGATGATTTAAACTACCTGTTAAAATGTCTTCCATGAAAGTGCCCCATCAAATCACAATCAAATTTAAATCCCACTCTTAGATGAGAATATATGAGAGAAATTGAATGAACAGACTAGTCTGAAATCACACTGATTATCTCAGTTGATCATGGGTATCTCCTCTTCCTTTGCAATATCAGACTGACTCAACAGGTTTGGTTAAACCATTATAACAGTCCTTCTGTTAATGCCCAGAGGTCTACTGCGAAGTCTAGTCAACCTGCCCAAAAATTCAATTGGATTCAGATCTAAAATGTCTGAACACTCAGAAGTTCAAAGAGAAGCCAGTTGTGAAGAAAAGTACACAGTTCAAAATATTAACTGGTTCCTTTTGTACAGATGTTGTCTGACTTGTTGAAGTCCATCGTTTTCTGTTTTTAATAACAGATCTTTAATGTAAAGTTCATTTCCATTCACATTTCTTTGTTAATGAAGCATCCTGTGCCCGAGGCAGCAATAGAATTGGGCTGATGTTGCATGTCACATTATTTCAATGTTTAATGGAACTGAATCACTGAATGTCCCCCAACTGCATCCTGGGAGACATCGCTGACCACAAATGTAACCGGAAAGACAAGTTGAATAGTATTGCTACAACAGTGAGCCAAAGACTCGATTTGTGTCATGTGATTCACTTTCTGAATCATCAAAGTCTTGCCAGCATATACAGGATATGTTGGAAGGATGATGGAAGACTACACATTTGTCTAGATGAATGCAGAACTAGCAAAATTCTAAATGTTCAACACCTTACACAACAAGCAACCTGTTCTACCGGCAGCTATGCTGGACATTCACCGTCGCCAGACCTATAGTAACTATCTATGTACTTATAAAACTCTCATCTTGTCCTCTTCCGGTTTGTGTTGTTTTTTAATTTGCGCACAAACGGTTACTCACCATTCTCCTGTGCTGCAAGTGCATCCAATTTTGTTCCGATCGGTGAAATATTACAAAAGTTATTGGTCTTCTCTCCTGTCATTCGCTGGGACGGCGCTGCCACTTCCGGCACCCGCTGTCAATCACCAGCGGCAAGATTAAAGCTGAAGGAGCAGAGTGTGGGCGGCGGCTATGTTCATGGGCGGGCGGGGGGTGTGTTCTGCGGGCGGGGCTGTGTCCGTGGGTGGCGGCGGTGACCAGCACGGCGAGCCGGGAGCCGTTGAGTGCGACAGGAGGCGGAAACGGGTGCCGCTGAGTGAGTCTGGAGCCGGGTCCTGGCGCCGGTGAGTGCGGTGGAGCCGGGAGCGTCTGAGCACACACACCCCTCCCACACCCTCCACCCACATAACCCTCTCCCCTACCCCCTGACGTGCAGACTGTTGTGTTCCTTCTTTTATGGTACAGTGAATGGATTTGCAAGTTGAATAATGCACAGGGTTGTTGGTCCATTTTACAGGGATTCTAAGTCTTGCCATCGATAGTTAAGGGCCTGTCCCACTTGGGCGACATAATCCACGAGTTCTGGCGAGTTTGCCCTTGACTCATACTCGCAGCATGGTCAACACGAGGTGGTAAGAGGTCTTCGTAACTCTCCTTCAAGCTCGAGAGTGGTCTCCGCGTACTCGCGGCCTCAGCTAAGTTGCGGCGTTTTCTCAATATGTTAAAAAATGCCCGCGAGTAAAAAAAGGTTGCCATGGAAAAATCGATACTTTTTTTACTCGTACGTTTAGTCGTAGTAGGTTGTAGTAGTCGGCATGTTAGCTGTAGGTATTCGAGAGTAGTTGAAGGTGGTCGAAGGTAGTCGTAGATAGTCTTCATCATAGTCGAAGGGAGATCGAAGGAGGTCACCTTCACTCTCCACTATTTGGTGTCCAATTTTCCCAAAGTTAGTCGTAGCTAGTCAAAGGAGGTCGAAGGAGGTCTTTTACATAGTCAAAGGAGGTCTTCCACATGTCATATTTTCAAACTCTTCTAAACTCGGCAATTAGGTCGCCCAAGTGGGACAGCTCCTTTACCTGGAAGTCCAGTTGCAGTGGCTGATCACAATTCAGATTAGAAAACGCATTCAAATACCAATAAAATTAAGTCTGTAAACCTATCAGTAGTATAGTTTAGTTCTTTAAAAGGCCCATTATAGTTCGGTCAGTTTTCTGAAATAGTTATCCATTTATTTCAATTATTCTTTCTCAGTTATTTTCCAGTAAATGGTAATGTACTTTATTCTGTGCATTGCAATTTTAAAACATGAGCATCTAATACGATCTTGTACTGTTGATAACTTCAGTGTATTGCAATAAAAACAGTTATCTTTTCTGAAGCATCTGAATATTAAAGTATTTATTTAGTCTTTTACTTAGATGCACAGGAATAACTAACTTCTTATTTTTCTGATATTGTAACTTTGAGTGTAAATTAATTATCACTTGCCCTTTCTACGAGGCATCTAATCAAATTAGAGGTGTAGCACAGTGCAGTAACTGAAAGCAAATTCCATAAAATTAGATAATTATAGGGTTCTTTGGTTCGAAAAGCATCTAAATTAATTTGACTATGCAATATATTTATTTTACAGAGTTCTGTGCTGCACACAGGGTAAGGAATGCTATCAGTCTCACAGCCTGCCTGTTAGTTATGTCACATGCAATCTTTATCAGTTCTGCAAGTGCATCCAACTGCAGTTTGCATGCTTAATCCCTGCTAACCTGGTTAAATCCAACTTGGTTTATCAAATCAGTTTTTTCTCTGTTCACCATGGTAATGGCCAAATTTCTGCCTGATTTAAAATGATTTACAAAGACATTATATAATTCCCCAGAAACATGCAGTCAAGGAGCTAAATTCTGCCTAAAGAATTGCCATCTTTTTGACAATTATTCAATAATTGTTGATTTTCTTGCAACTGACTACAATAATTATAATACATTTCATATTTACCGTCCAGGTGAAGGACCTTGAATTGAAATGTTAACTGTCCATTTACCTCCACAGATGCCGCCTGACCTACTGAAGTTCCTCCAGCAGCTCTCCTTTTTTGAAAATGTACAGTGTATTCAGAAAGTATTCAGACTTCTTCAATTTTCCACACTTTGTTACGTTACAGCCGTATTCTAAAATGGATTAAAAAAATGTTTTATCATCCATCTACACACAATACCCCATATTAAAAAAGCAAAAACAGGTGTTTAGAAATGTTTGCAAGTAATTAAAAAGAAATAACTGAAATATCACATTTACATAAGTATTCAGACCCTTTACTCAGTACTTTGTTGAGGCACCTTTGGCAGCGATTACAGCCTCAAGTCTTCTTGGGTATGACGCTACAAGCTTGGCACACTTGTATTTGGGTAATTTCTCCCATTCTTCTCCGCAAACCCTCTCAAGCTCTGTCAGGTTGGATGGAGAGCGTCGATGCACAGGTATTTTCAGGTCCCTCCAGAGATGTTCGATCAGGTTCATGTCCGGGCTCTGGCTGGGCCACTCAAGGACATTCACAGACTTTACGTATGTTACAAAACTTATCTTGAGCAGCGCTGCAGTTCTGCCGTTCCACGTGTGCGTGACTTTTGCGCCTTTCAGAGGGGGGGCGGGCTTAAAGTGCCGTTTTTCCACAGACTGGGAAAATCGATCCATGTCGGGCGATTTCGTTGCGGAAGAAAAATCGCTCCGACATTTCATTCATGAAGGTATTTTTAAATTACACTAGATTATTTATTAACTAGAGTAATTTAAAAATCACCTTCAAAAGCCGTGAGCGCCGATAACGGGAAGGATTTTGCGTAGGGGAGAAAAAAAGGTACACAGTTTATTTTTATATTAAAAGTTGTTTTTTATGGAGGCTTTAATCATATTTTCATGTTGCGAAATGGGGTCCAAAAAAATGTATGAACCAACAGTATTTTTCCTTCCGACTTCACCGCAAACCGCAACATTCCAATCCACCGCATTCCACTAAAACCCACTCGCTCGTTGATTTAAATGGCCATTAATTTACAGGCATTAAACACTAAATTCCTTCCATTTGGCCCAGAAATTCATGAAAATGAGATTTAAAAATTATGCTATATTGTGGATTATTGTGTGAATGTTATTTGGACACTTAGGTAATTTAAAAAAAGTTTATCTTTTCTTAAGAAATGGATAGATGTTTAGATCTACTCATTGAATTTTGTAATTAGCTACAATTAGATAACTAACTAATTATATGCTTTAATTTCAGGTCATCCAAGTAAGATTGTTTCATATTTGTTTCAGAATGCTTCAATCTATAATAACTGAAAATTTCATTGAGTTCTCTTAATGTTAAGAAAGATATGGGCTTTTAACTGTTCTAGATCACAGCTTTTGAGTTAAGGCAATTGAAAGGCAATGGGGAACAAGATGCTAATTTCCGCGTATGAAAATGGTCATAACTTTCTTAATACTGAAGATATGAAAGTGAATTAGGTGTCAAATTAAACTTCTTTTTATGCTTTATCTGATGGGATAAATTGCGGACTTGATTTTTAAAATCTCAAAATTTTGTAACATTGCTACAGACTTGTCACAAAGCCACTCCTGCGTTGTCTTGGCTGTGTGCTTAGGGTCGTTGTCCTGTTGGAAGGTGAACCTCTGCCCCAGTCTGAGGTCCAGAACGCTCTGGAGCAGGTTTTCATCAAGGATCTCTCTGTACTTTGCTTTGTTCATCTTTCCCTCGATCCTGACTAGTCTATCACTTCCTGCCACTGAAAAACATCCCCACAGCATGATGCTGCCACCACCATGCTTCACTGTAGGTATGGTATTGCCAGGTGATGAGCGGTGCCTGGTTTCCACCAGACGTGACACTTGGCATTCAGGCCACAGAGTTCAATCTTGGTTTAACCAGACCAGATAATCTTGTTTCGGTGCCTTTTGGCAAACTCCAAGCTGGCTGTCATGAGCCTTTTACTGAGGAGTGGCTTCCGTCTGGCCACTCTACCATAAACGCCTGATTGGTGGAGTGAGTACTGCAGATATAGTTGTCCTTCTGGAAGTTTCTTCCATCTCCACAGAGGAACTCTGGAGCTCTGTCAGAGTGACCATCGGGTGCTTGGTCACGTCCCTGACCAAGGCCCTTCTTCTCCGATTGCTCAGTTTGGCCAGGCGGCTTGCTCTATGAAGAGTCTTGGTGGTTTCAGAGTTCATCCATTTAAGAATGACGGAGGCTACTGTGCTCTTTGGTACCTGCAATGCTGCAGAAATTGTTTTATACCCTTCCGCAGATCTGTGTCTCGACACAATCCTGTCTCGAAGGTCTACGGACAATTCCTTTGTCTTCAAGGCTTGGTTTTTGCTCTGACATGCACTGTCAACTGTGGGACCTGATATAGACCAATGTGTGCCTTTCCAAATCATGTGCAATCAATTTAATTTACCACTTGTGGACTCCAATCAAGTTGTAGAAACATCTCAATGATAATCAATGGAAACAGGATAAACCTAAGCTCAATTTTGAGTGTCATCGCAAACGGTCTGAATAAATGTGATATTTTAGTTATTTCTTTTTAATTACTTTGCAAACATTTCTAAACACCTGTTTTCACTTTTATATTATGAGGTATTGAGTGTAGATTGATGATAAAAAAAAAGAATTTAATCAATTTTAGAATAAGGCTGCTAAGTAACAAAATGTGGAAAATGTGAAGGGGTCTGAATACTTTCTGAATGCACTGTAAAGACAGTATATTTCCTTCACGAGAAAGCACGAGTAAACCAGGTATTTTCCACACAATCCAAATTATTTAATTTCTTGAATATAAATACCCCAGTTATCATGCTGGTAGACTTGAACTTATGGCTCGTATCAATGGTTGAGGCCATAGATTAAGAGCCTGGTCATTTAATTTATATGCTGTTTTCCCATCTAAATTGCATTCTTCACAGTGAGAATGAAGTAGAGATCCTAATCTGTAGCAACGGAAGTGAACATTTGATACACTATGAAATACATCAGAAACGTTGTTTTCCAGCCTTGACCAGTAAATGTCCTGAAGTGGACAAAAATTGGTCAAAATCTTGCACTTAGATTTTCAAAAGTTCTTTCAGCAGATTCAAATCAGACTAAAGTTGAATTTTGTGGAAATTGAGGACAATTTTTCGACACTTGGGAGATGAGAGGCAGAGTACAGGGTAAAACAAATGATGTTCAAGACATCATAGAATAAAGTAATTACTTTCTCCAAGGATTGGTACTAAAGGGCCTGTCCCACTTATGCGACCTTTACAGGCGACTGCCGGCACCCCTCATAGGTCGGCGAAATTTTCAATATGTTGAAAATTCAGCGGCGACCAGAAAGATGCTACGACTCTTTGAAGACCTCTCACGACCATGGGAGACCTCTCACGACCATACAGGCGACCCCTGGCAACATGTCGCGGGTGACCTCTCACAGCCATAGGAGACCTCTCACGACCATACGGGTGCCGGCAGCCGCCTGTAAAGGTCACGTAAGTGGGACAGGCCCTTAAAGACTTAACTTGTAATTCTGTATAAATGTCTTAAATTGGGAAGAGAAACATACAAAGCATAATGTGCAAAAGATTTTAGATACAGTAGCTTTAACATCTTGTTTCAAACTTTAAGTTTTGAACATTAATTGTTGGTTTTCAGAGATGTGGTGTCTCTTGCATCTTACAACATCACTGCACTCAACCACATACATGTATTGCCAAATATGGTACGCCTAAAGATATTTTAGTAATCCTGATAGGACGGTATATCAATGCAAATATATATTTATAATAATTTAAAGTATGAAAATGTTCACTTTTAAAATGTTATGATATGGATTGTTAATAAAATAAAACATTCAACTTCCTACTCATCAAACTGATGAAGCATTACATTTTTTTCTAAAATGGCATTATGTCTACATTGTTTGTCCGGATGCTGACAAGATAACTACCTTCAGAAGCAACAGAAAATGCTAATGGATTTATATGCTCCAGAAATGGGTTTTAATAACTTCAGTATCTAAGCTTCCCACTTTTATATCTTTCATGTTGAAAATTTATTCTCTGCTATGACAAACTAAAACACCAAAAGTGTTCAATTCTGACAGATTTATTGATGAACTTTGCAGAATGGAAATCATAAACTGGATGAGCAAACTGAACTTGATTTAATGAAAACACTGATACGGAATTGGCTTCAAATGCTGTCCGCTCATACATCTCAAACCTTTTAAATCTCAATATATAACACAGTGAAGAGCTCACATTTTGTGTGGGAAATTGATGTTTGAATTAATGCTCCCATATTCTTGCTGAAATGTATTACTGGTTGATCAGTAGAAGAAAGTCATAGTCATAGAGTGATACAGTGTGGAAACAGGCCCTTCGGCCAAACTCGCCCACACCGGCCAACAAGTCCCAGCTACACCAGTCCCACCTGCCTGCGCTTGGTCCATATCCCTCCAAACCTGTCCTATCCATGTACCTGTCTAACTATTTCTTAAACATTGGGATAGTCCCAGCCTCAACTGGAAGTATGGGAAGAGAAGGTAAAATATTAATCTTGCATCGGAAGAATAGCTACTTTCTGAAATAGATGGCATCACTTAAATGGTAGATCGCTTCCCCTGAAGACTCTGATTTAATAGTAAGATTAAACGAGAACTTACCAGTTTGAAGTTTGATCTTTAGTTTATGAGGAGTTACGATGAGGGATTACGTGAAGACCCTGCCAGCACGCATGCGCGACATTCTTCAAAGCAGTGGTGTGAAATCACAGACAGTCACAATGACTAATATAGTAAGATAAGAGAGAACTTTCATACCAGGTGATCTTTATGGTAGAGGGTTGGGAGCGGAGGGCACGTTATCCCTCATCGTAACTCCTCATAAAATAAAGATCAAACTTCAAACTGGTAAGTTCTCGTTTAATCTTACTATTTTATTTCGGTAGTCACGTGAGTGACTACGTGAAGATTTCAAAGCTCTGTGATTTCATGCCCTGGAAGCTCCATGCTCACACACCGCTAAAGTTGGGATAAGAGGATGAACGTAATTCAGACAAGACACTGGCTGAAAAACAAAAATAGGTATTTATTCATACCAAAACAATATGGTGTCCCATAAGGGTAAACTATCTGGCAGCACTCAAAATCCTCCCTGCATAAGTGTCAGGGGAGGTCACGGGTTTATAGTAAAAGCGGTGAAAAGTCTTTTCGTTACTCCAACCCGCTGTGGCCAGGATGTGGTCCAATGGTACTTCCATCCTCCTAGCCGCCGAGGTGGATGCCGCCCATTTTGTAAGTGAGTTTTGCCAGAGTGAGTCCCGAGTTAGGTGTCCATCCTTGCAGCATAGTCAAGACTGTGCTGATATCCCAAGTATGGCTATATCTGGCCCTGTGGGGATTGGAATTGAATATTCCCCTCATAAGTTTGGATACTAAAGGATGTGATCCAATTCCCAATTGGTCACTCCCCCGGCCCAAGTAGGATGATAGGGCACTCCTGGCACTGTTTATGGCACTGTAGCTCAATCCCTCATCGAAGTGAAGGGTAGCCAAGAATTCCAGCACTCCCGTTATGGTGGCGGTTTCATATGTGGTGTTGGCTGTGATGCAGAATCCTTCCCATTTCCTGATGTAGGTCAGGTACTGCTTCCTTGTGGACTCTCTGCAAGCTGCTGTGATGGTGTCTTTGGTCCTGTTGGTGAGTCCGAATCCGCAAAGAGGCCGTTTTAAAATCTGCAAATTAACAGGTTCATGCGGTCATGACATGGGTGATGTTCTCCTGTTACGGGGTGAATGAGCAGGCTTGGTCTTTTATTGACCCGGATGCAAGGTTCTGTGGCCATCTTCTGTACCATAGGGAACCATGGTTGGGTAGGCCAGTCGGGCACCACCAAAATCCCCGATGCGGAATCTTGTTTTATTTTCTGCAAGACCCGACTGATGAGGCAGAAAGGGGGAAATGCATAGCAAAACAAATCACCCCAATGTAGCGTGAAGGCATCCATCGCTACTGCCCCCGAGTCTGGTTCCCAAGCAACATATGTTGGTAGTTGGTGATTTAACCTAGACGCGAAAAGGTCGATATCTGGTGTCCCATAACGTTCTACAATATCTGAAAACACATTCCGATCCAACATCCATTCTATGTTGTCGTTGAATTTGCGTGACCTGGTGTCTGCCACTGTGTTTAGCTTACCTGGAAGGTAAGTGGCTGAAATCCAAATTTCCCTTTGCAGCCACCAGTGCCAGATATTGTTAGCCAATTCATCACACGATATCGACTTTATACCGCCCATGTGGTTAATATAGGCCACCACCGTGGTGTTGTCAATTTGTATTCTAACATGGACTTTGTGCATATTTGTGCAGTATGCTTTAAGGCCGTGAAATGCTGCCAGCATTTCTGAATAGTTAATCCCCAAGTTTTTGAATTGGGTTAACTCTGGTGCACTCCATCTACCTCCACAACTAGAGGTAGTGTTAGTAGCTCCCCACCCTTTGGCACTGGCATCCGTTTGTAAGATGATCGAGGGATTGATGATAGTGATCGGTTTAGAACAATTTTGGGCATTACCCATCCACCAATATAATTCGGCTTTCGCCTTTTCCAGTATTTTCATAGGCCTATCGAAATGGCCTGCATGACTTTTGAGCGCTGTAATTTTGGCTCTTTGTAAGTTTTGGTAATGTAAAGGCCCAAATTGTGCTGCAGGAAATGCAGCCACTATCTTCCCAATCACCCTGGCCACCTGCCGAATGGATGGGTCCTTAATGCCAATGAGGCTCCTGCAAGCCTCTATCAAGTCCTCCACCTTGCTTGGTGGCAACGTGATAGACATTTGCACTGAGTCAATAATGAACCCTAGGTATTTCATGGTGGTAGAGGGTTCTAATATTGATTTATCTGGATGTATAATGAAACCCAGCTTCTGAAAGAGATGTTTCGTGGCTGTAACTGCCAATGTAGCCATTTCCAAATTTTCCCCTACAATGAGGATGTCATCAAGATAGGCCATAACAGTATGATTCTGTTTCCTTAAGTAGGCCAAAGCTGGTTTTAATATCTTGGTAAACAATCTGGGTGCTGACGATAACCCATTAGGTAAGGCTTTGTATTGCCATAATTGTCCCATCCAGATAAATTTTAAGTATTTCCTATGATCCTTGTGTATTGGTACTGAATAGTATGCATCTTTGAGGTCAATGCATGCCATGTAGTACCCATCGGCTATTAACTGTATAGCAGTGTCGAAGGTGTCCATTTTGAAATGAACATACTGAACAGAAGTATTCAGTTCGGTCAAATCTATGATAATGCGGCAACCGCCGTCTTTTTTATTTTTGGTGAATATATTATACACGAACTCCTGAGGTTCTTTAATGGCTTTCTCAATTACCCCTTTTCCTATTAACCTGTGAAGCTCAGCATGCCCTGCTGCCTTCTCTTTTTGAGAGAGGATGAATTTTCGGCTAGGTGAATGCTGGACCGGGGTAGGGAGTTCGTGAATAAATTCAATTTTGTAGCCCTGAATACTCCTGAGTATGTAAGGATCAGAGGTAAAAGTGAACCAATTCTCGTAGAACATGTGCAACCGGCCCCCTACATAAAGTGAATTTAGGCAAGATGTGTTTCTGGGGAACCCAGACCCACCTACCTCCATGGTTACTGCCGGTGTTGTGGTTTCTGTCCTTGTTTCCTTGGTTGGTTCGTTGTGTTGTAGGAGTGGCGCATCTTCCAAGAAGGCCGGGCTGGGCCATGGCCTAAAAAAAAGACCGCTGTGCAGGATTGCCGGCCTTCGAGCTTTCACCACCGGCAGACCTGTTATGGTAACTCTGTCCGGTGGGTGTGTAGGGGTGCTGTCTTTGTGGGTAGTGAGGCTTGGTGTAGCCAGGAACCTTGATCATGCCTAAGGCCTTGGCCTCCTCATCAAGGTCTTTAACCTGCTTGGGGAGATCATCCCCGAAC
The DNA here is from genome assembly GCA_963514005.1 of Raja brachyura. The sequence goes on from OY740800.1 coordinate 17,374,133, forward strand.
AGCAGGCTTGGAGGCTGAGTCTTCCCAGGCTTACACAACCCCGCAAACTTGGGGTTAAGCGCCGGCTTTATGATGCTTTTTCTGAAATTATTGATCTCATACTGGGTATTGCACAGTAGAGCCAAGGCATCTTGCAGTTCTTCCGGCATCTCAATACCCACTGCAGTTCTGGCCACTGCCGTAATCCCGGCGGTTAGGAGCTTCAGGATCCTTTGAAGTTTTATCTCCTGCCCTCTGCTCGAGGGGCTCATGTCCCCCCATATAGGGTTGTTTACCGCAGGGACATTTAGCGAGTTGCAGTTTTCAGGTGCCATATATTTGTCTGCAGTTGCATTAATGGCCTGTTCCTGCAGCTGGTTAGTTGCCATGTAGTTAATGCTGGCAGCCAGCTTTGGGTGGATTGGTAGGCCCTTCTGGTTGGGCATTGCATGTTTGCTTACCATATCCATGTAGTCTTCACACACCCCTGACACAGATGGTTGTTCAGCCAGCTCCCCTTCTTCTGGGTCAGCCCAGTTCTGACCCTCAATGCTCCCCTGCAAGGAGGGTGAGACATTAGGCAGTCCTCGGTAGGAACCTGCCGTGGGCCTGTTAAGAGGCCCACTGTGACTCTGCCCCTGCATTAGCAGGTCACGTTGGAGCAATTGCTCCATCATCCGCTCCATGCGGGTTAGACGACCTCCGTCGCTATCTGCGAACGGGGTGTCCTCGGGACCAGACTCCGCTGAGTCGGCGGCCCCGTCCGACTTCCGGGTGGCTCTACCGCCCGACCGTGGCGTCCCAACGGCCCCTATGGGCGAGAAGTCGGGAGCTGCAGGTAAAACCTGTAGCTCTGGAGAGGCGGCTCGCTGCTGGCTGCTCTCCTTGGCAGCTGCTTTGGCCGCAGCTCTTTTAGATTTTCGTGATTCCATCCTGTACTATGTCGTCGACTCACTCCTCCGGTGAGACTTACCTGGCGTAAGCTATTTAAACTTACGCTGGAGGAGCCCCGCTCCTCCCGACCGTCGCTTCCGCATGCGTACGACGATATGTCGCGCATGCGTGCTGGCGGGGTCTTCACGTAGTCACTCACGTGACTACCGAAATAAAATCTCTTCCTGGTCTCTTGAACTGTCTCAACACTTGGAGCCAAGTATTATTTTGTGATGACTGGCAGCTTTTCTTGATATTTTCAAGCCTGTTATATGAAAACCGTTCAAATATATCACTCAAGATTGTGAACTTTTCTCATCTTACATACGACTGGAGTATGAAAAAAAATAGCTTTTTATCATTAACCTACTAAGTTAGCACTTCATGACAACTCAATATCCACAATACACATTAAATTTCGGGAAAAATTCATATAAAGTTCAAAAGTCAATGAAGGTAAAATATAAACACAGTTTGGGAGACAACTCAAACATGTGTTTTCATTAAAATGATGACAGGAAAGTGATATTATACCAAATAAACTTCCATGATAAAGCAAAATGGAGATAAAAGATGAAAATCAAATACAAATTTAAAAAATGTATTCAACTCAATTGGGTAGATCATTGCATCTAATCTGAGTTTGTTTGAATACATATATAATGTCTAAAAATTATTTATCTCCATCTGTTACATGGCACATGAAAGATCTGGGATTGGTTCCACAGAGAGACCTAGGTAAGTGCCTGTGTAGGAATTGTCATTTTACAGAGTGTCTACCCCATAGAAGGTAACATCCAAGTTGCGAGTAGGAAGGCAAGCAATTTTCGGTTAAGATGAAGAACAAGCTATATGAAGAAGGGTCTCGATCCGAAATACGACAATTGGTTCTCCTTCCACAGACCCTGCCTGACCTGCTGAGTGTCTTCAGTATTTTCTGTTTTGTTTCAGATTTCCAGATTCCAGCATTGATTTCAAATTGTACTTGAATGCTCTTTTTTTGCTTGCCCTTCATTTTGAAACATTGCATTTCTTTCCTTGTAGCCATTGTGTTATTAAATTTCAGAAATTCGGCCTCCACTTGCTGGAGTTTAGAAGGTTGAGGGGGAACCTCATTGAAACTTACAGTATAATGAAAGGCATAGATAGAGTGGATGTTTCCACTGGTGGGAGAGTCTAGGACCAGAAGTCATAGCCTCAGAATTAAAGGGCACTCTTTTGGAAAAGAGGTGAGGGTAGTCAGAGGGTAGGTAATGTGTGGAATCATTGTCAGTGGATATTTTAAGGCAGAGATAGACAAATTCTTGATTAGAATGGGTGTCAAGGGTTATGGGGAGAAGGCAGGAAAATGGGATTAGATGGCAAAGACCAGCCACGATTGAATGTGTAGGAAGGAACTGCAAATGCTGGTTTAAACCGAAGATAGATACTAAAAGCTGGAGTAACTCAGCGGGACAGTCAGCATCTCCAGAGAGAAAGAAAGGGTGACATTTCGGATTGAGACCCTTCTTCATATAGCTTGTTCTTCATCTTAACCGAAAATTGCTTGCCTTCCTACTCGCAACTTGGATGTTACCTTCTATGGGGTAGACACTCTGTAAAATGACAATTCCTACACAGGCACTTACCTGGGTCTCTCTGTGGAAGTCCAGGGCCCCCGTGGTTGAAGCCGATGGCTGTTACTATCCAGTTCCGCTCCTGTAGACTCCTCGTGGAGCAACGTGATGTTAAGCAGAAGTCCCAGCTCTCAGACTGGTGGACCTCCCAGCTGAATCAGTATGGAGTTAAATCTGACATATGGAAAGCAAGATTGCATCCGCTGTTGATCTGCTGTGGCGGTTGACAAATTGAAGTGTGTCCAGGTCCTTATTAAAGCAGATATTGATATACATCGTAACCAACCGCAGTTCATCATTACTGAACACAAGTGCGTACATTCGTTGGTCATTAAGGCGTGTCGCTTTGTTCTTCTTGAGCAGTATTGTTATCTGGAGATTGAAATAGTCAACCATGAACGAATATCCACCAAACCCTCAATGAACTGCCATGCCAAAATGATTCTTTTAACTTCTGTTTCCTATCCAGTTAAATGGGTATCTGAACATAATTTGTTAATTTTTTCCACGATTTAACTTATTGAAGTGAAATTAATTTTTAAATCTTGCTGGAGAGATTTAATATTTTTTTATTGTTATTTTATTGCTTTTGATGCCACAGCCCTCCCACACTCCCTCATGCGTGCCGCATAAAGAGCAATCCAAATCCACTAAATGTGTGGTTTCATATATCTCCATTACTATATGTGGCTGAAAGGATTTTAAATGATTCACTGGATAAAGTGTTCTCATATTATTTTCAATAAAATCTCATACTTGATCCCCCACTGTGCCACCTGACTTGTAAAGGCATCTGATAGCTGATTCAGTGTTGTTTTGAGCTGTGCATCACTTTCAGCAAGTGCTGCCAATCTCGTTCTCCGTAAGAAAGTTCACTTCTATTCCCAAGTTTCAGCAGGGTAGCCTCTGGGTATTTAGGTCATGAACAGTCTTGACAGAATGAAAGTATTTACACATGTCTTGGCCATCAGTGAATTGCATGATCTCCTGTCCTCTATCCATTCACTAGCTAGTCGGCAGGCGGGTTTCTGCTGGGTCACAGTCTCCTGAGGTCTGTAGAGCTGCTACCTTGCCCTAGAAGTTTGGAAATGTTTCCAAACTAAGAATGCTTAGCATTTATGATTAATTAGCTCTACGCATCTATCCATCTTCATCAAATCAGTCTTCAAGTTTATAAATTTTACAAATAAGGGTTTCTCGACACGTCATAATTATGGTGGACTAGGGCAGTGCAAACACCGAGGACACTGGGGTTCCTGATGTTTGGAGGCATCACATTGTCTGTGAGATGCTGTCATAGAAGCACTAATTTTGTCGGGTCCTTGGAATCTTCGACATCAGTTTTCCTCTGCCAATATTGCTGTTATCATGGTTGTTTTGGAGCCAAGCCAGTGAAGAGGACATTTAGGTAGTAGTCAGTCCATCAGTCATTGGTGTCTGACATTGTGCAGCACAGCCTTGAGGCTAACCATAGGCAATGATATAAACTAACAGGCTTGTGTCTATATCAGTGGGTATGAGGTCTTGTGTATTTCTCCATGGTGAAATAGGATGTTAGGTATTATCATGCTCCTATTCCCTCCTTGCCAGAGGATCAAGTCTGATTCTGCCATTGGAGTCACTCAAGGAGAGATCCGTTTATTTACCCTCTTGTGTGCAGGGCAGGGTTTTCAAGATCAATCTGTCCGTGGGAGAACTATTGTGGATCAGGCCACAGATAATCACAGCATCCAGATCACTTGGGAAGGTGGGCCACAGAATGGCAAATAGAATTGAAGTCTGACAAGTGTGAGGTGTTACCCTTTGCTATGTCGAACCAGGGCAGACTTACACCATCAATGGTAAAGTCCTGGAGTGCGTTGCATGGCTCCCTGAAAGTAGTGAACCAGATGGACAGAGTGCTGAGAAAGCCTTTGGTACACCTGCCTGCATTGGGAAGGAGATTGAGTATTCAAGTTGGAACATTATAATGCAGTTGTGCAAGTCATCGGCGAGACCACACTTGTGCACCTCTGGTTGCCCAGCTATAGGAAGGATGCCTTTAAGTTGGAAAGGGTGCAGGAGATATTCATCAGGAAGTTACCTGGTCTTGTAGGTTTGACATAGGGAGAGATGGTTTAAGTTGGTGCTTTTTACTTTGGGTTATAAAAGGCTGAGTGGCGACCTTATTGAGACATACAGGATTATGAGGGGCATGGATAAAGTGAACACTCAGTCCTTTTCCAAGGGTAGATAATTCCAAAACTAGAGAGCACAGGCTTAAGGTGTGAGGGGAGATGATTAAGAGGGAGCTCTTGGGCAACTTCTTTCACTCAGAGGGTGGTCCGTATCTGGACTGAGCTGACAGATGTAGCTAGTTCAAATTCAAGTTCAAGTTCACATTTATTGTCACATGCACCAATTTGTACAGTGAAATTTAAGCTATAGAAGTGGATACAATCATGATTAGATATTTGGACAGATATATGGATAAGAAGGGATTTGAGGGCCAAATGCAGGCAAATGGGACTAGTTAAACTTGCCAACTTGCTCAGCATGGACATGATAGGCTACATTTTACCCTATTACACACATTTTCTTCCACCCACTGCCCCCCACGCCTTCTCTTCTATTTAAATGAATTTGCTTTCTCTCTCAGTTCGTGTTTAAACCAGAAATGTTCACTTTCCACAGATGCTGCTTGACTGGCCGAGTACTTCAAACATTTCTGTTTGGGTTGCAGATTCTGACAACTTCACTTTTATGTGTTTTCCAACTCAGCTGCATTTCTGATCTGAGCCATGACTGATCCAACAGCATTTGCTGTCATTTTCCTTTTGGAATGGAACCAAGCTTTGCTCATCAAGTTTCATAAAGGGACAACACAACCAGAAAGGGTTTAAATCCCTCTCCTTTCCCTGTCCAGATACCATAGTGCCAGCTCCTTTTATAGCAGTTTAATGCAGTTTTGTGCTACTGGCAGATGCTTGCTATGAAGTGGATTGAGGCTTGCAAAATTACTTTCAGATCGGATTCTGCTGCCAACAAGCAATGGAAACTTTCATCCATCAATCTGGGCTGGAATGGAATCCAGGTCCCAGAGACAACAAGCCCTGCCTGAAGCACTGCATTACCCAGTCCTCCTGAATTTTAAAACACCATCATATAGCACACTGGTGTTGCAGATGATCTAAATGCAGTTCATTAACCTCATCTAATGCAATAAATGCTTTGTATTTGTTTATTTGTTGCTCATATACACTAATGATGTCACCATGGATTATAATGTTTCCTTTAGGCAATTGGTCCCTTCCATTGTTTTCTCAATGCTGTCAATGTATCTCAATAAATAGTTGAAGACAGGTGCTTTCTTGTGAGATGGATCAGATCAATTTGGCGTACGCTGAAGCACTTGGACAAGGAATGCATTACAGATAGCAGCTGCACCTGAACACTCAAGGGTAAACTTTGCTAATTATGCTCATAAATTAAAAAACAATCAAAGTCTACCAACACCTTTACTTCCTCAGAAGACCGAGGAAATCTGGCATGCATCCAACAACTCTTACCAATTTGAACCTGTGGTGCAGATACACCAGAGAAAACATGCTATTTGGATGAATCACAGCTTGGTATCGCAACACAAGAAATTGCAGACAGTTGTGAATGCATTCCATTCCATCACACAAACCAGCCGCCCCACCCTCTCCCCACCACTGACACCATCTACACATCATGTTGCCTCAGGAAAGCAATCAATATAATAGGAACTACACCCATGTTGTACCCCAGACTGAGTCATTCCATCTTCTCTCTCCCGCTAGGCAGGAAAAATAAAAGCTTGAAATCACGCAACTGTAGATACAAGCATAGCTTCTTCATGCTGTTAACAAAATATTGAACAGACCTCTAATATGTAAAGGATAAATTCCCAATCTGCCATTCTACCTCATTGCTGCTCTTGCACTTTGTTATTTGCATGTTCTCTGCAGCTGTAACACGATATTCTGCAATCTGTTTTCTCTTTTGCACCAGCTGATGTAGCCTGCAGAAGGGTCTCGATCCGAAACGCCAACCATCCAGAGATGCTGCCTGTCCCGCTGAGTTACTCCAGCATTTTGTGTCTACCTTCGGTGTAAACCAGTATCTGCAGTTCCTTCCTACTCATGTACGATAATGATTTACCTGGATAGCATACAAAACAAAGTGTATCTCTGTCTCTCAGTACACATGACAATATAAAACAAATATCAGTGTAAGCTTGGCATTAATCATAAACACTTTCTACAAAATTCATCCCCAGTTGATAAATCTAAACACATCGGATACACAATGTATTATATTCTGATTTTAATATACATTCCATTGACTTTGATAAATTGAATCTCAGAGGCAGAGTACAATAAACACTGAACAATTCTAAAGAGCATTTAGCTCCAATATATGGTGATGAATTTCAAACTAACCATCTCTATCTATAATATATTTGATTGTTAATCATGAGATCGGATCATAAGACATAGAGCAAAATTAGGCCTTACACCCCTTTGAATCTGCTCCATCATCCGATCATGGTTGATCTATTTTTTCCTCTTAACCCCTTTACCCTGCTTTATCCCCATAGCTTATTATGCCCTTACTAATCGCAAACCTATCAATCTCTGCTTTAAAAATACCCAATGTCAGGTATAGAAAATTCCTGAAGAATAGGAGGAGGAGGGAATTTATTTTCTCTCACATTACTAATTGTAGGCAGGGGGTGTGAGTAACATAATTTATAGAATCACACATTTACTAGTCTTGATGTTGGAAATATATTTTTCTTGAATTTCATGCATATGAATCAAAAGAATAGTACTGAAAATTGTAGTTAGTTACTTCAAGGAATAGTTTGGAATTTGCATAAAAACATAGAAAATAGGTGCAGCACCGCCATTCAATATGATCATGGCTGATCATCCAAAATCAGTGCCCCGTTCCTGCTTTCTCCACATATCCCTTGATTCTGTTAGCTCTCAGAACTATATCTAACTCCATATGCATTTTTATCCCCTTTATGAGATGTTGGGAGCAAAAATGTAATGTGTTTCCATGACTCAGCATATAGTGACACTGCAATGATGATAATTTTTGATGGCACAGACTCCTTACTTATGCACTCTAAGCTGTAAGATGCCTGGTGTAACTGGGCTGTGAAATGCAGGGCTGGCTGGAGATAACTTAGCCATGAAAAAGGGAAGTTCACTGAGGGCTGCATACAATTCAAGGGGGGATATTTTCAATTATGGAGAGGGGATAAGATTGGGGATTTGGGATGTGGCAAGAGTTGGTGATCTCAAGATGTCCATAATGTTCTCAAGATGTCCAAAGTAATGTTTATGTTCACACTTGTTCTAATGTAGTGGCCACTGGAGTGCAAATCCTTTCTAAAATGGTTAAAGGGTCAAATGTCCATCTGTCATATTTATTCTGTTAATGAGCAGAGGCTTGCAAAATACAAATGATCTAATTTCCTTCCAAACCAGGCTCTTCTATAATCAACAAGCCTGGGCCAACCCTGCGATATGATATTACAATTTCAGAAGTGACTCTTTCAATGCCTTGGGAAATTTCTTTCAGACTAATCCACCAATGAAAAATCCCATCATTGGGAATCATATGTTTAATTCCAGAATTAATAGGCTGCACTGCACCTGAATTGTTGGGCCATTCATTATGCAAACGGAAGCATTGCATTTGTCCCTTGTCATACGTATATAAACCCTAATGTCTTTCCAATCTAAGCAATTACTACTTTCAGTTTCAGGAGAGATTTGTCCTTGCTATAGTTATCTCCAACTTCAGCTACTTTGCACAGGAAATTATTTGTCAGACCTGATGGAGATAAAACAAATAGATTACAAAGTTTAAATGTCAGCCAACACTGAACTTTAACTCGGCTCTAAGACGGAAATCCTACTTGCGTTGCTGAACCTGTCAGTGATTTTCTTTACCTTTTTCATCCCCATTCTTTGAAGACTCACCATTTCACATTGATATTCTTTTTATTCCTGAAGCTCACCAACATTTCCAATTATTATATGTAAAGTGATACTTATAATTTGCACATTTTATTTATATTTGAATCATGGTTAAAAAAAAACCCTGAATAGATTGCCATACTAAAATATTATTTTCACCACTGACCCATTTCACAAATTAGACACTGCAGATGCTGGAATCTTAAGCAAAAAAAGAATGCTATGTGCTGGAGTAACTCAGCGGTTCATGCAGCATCTCTTGAGAACATGGATAAGGCTCTGACCCAACACAGCACTTATCCATGTGCTGCCTGACGGCTGAGTCATCCAGCACTTTGTGTTTTTTTTCTTTTCACAAAATATCCTACTTTATCAGTTCCAATTAATGTGTGACATCCTCTACTTCATTTCTCCTTTGACAAATGTTCTTCATCTAATTTCCTACAAGTTAACTTCAGGTGATCCTTGTTTACTGTCACAAATCCACCGTAATTCGACTCTCCATAACTCAGCTGATTCATGGAAAAATATGTTCTAGTGCAGCTGTCTCGCCAAGAACAAGATGTGCACAAAGTCATCTCCAAACTCAGCAAATGGGCACTGCATCGCAATAAAACATTTTGCTTGCATCCCATCACATGCGAGGACTAGAATAAACGCTACCCATGAAACAACTGTAAAAGCTGTCTGAAATCTGGAATTACAAAATCAATTAAAAGTTAATAAAATTATTACAACATTGATTAACAAAATATTAAAGCAATACCTTTAAGCACAAAATCTATCTAAGCTTTTTTGTTTTAAAAAACAAATCCCTTACAACCGTTCTCCACTGGAATCAATGGACGAAAATTCCTTTCAGATCATCATGGTGCTGGATCTTCAAGTGGATTTATCCCAATTATACTTCCCTTTGCGAGTAAGCCCAAGAGATAAATGATGGGAGAATCAGCATCATAGCAAAGTTGGAATATTGCTGGTAAATAGCTGACACCATCACTCCAAAGGGATGTTAATGGGCATCTGAAAGAAAATAGGTTACAGGGAAATGTGAGGAAATTAGTGTAATGGGAACCATTGTATGAAACACACCTTATTGTAAATTTGTGCAGTATTTTTCCATTGCATGAAATGAGTTTGTAAGGAAGCGTGACTGGTGTAAAAAGATTATTTTAACTTCTGATGATAAATCCAAAATATCCAGCAATCTCAGTGCCAAGGTTAATGATTAGTGAATGTTAATGTAGGCAGAAAATGAAAAATGATTTCTCAAGCAATATGATCACATAATTCGCAGAGTAGGTGTTATTTAGAAAAAGATAGTTCACCTGAGGAATAATTTTGGTATGAGCCATTATCCCAAAAATAAGCTAGTTTCTGATAGATCCTGTGTCCAGCAATCATTGAAAAAAAAACATTGATGTGCAAGATTTTTAATTGTGTCATGGACACAGATATACATGTAATAATTACTTTATTTGTGAATGGAGGTGTAATTATGAACTGATTTGTGAAGTGATTTATTCACATTTCAATAGAAGAAGCAACTGGTAAAAACTTTAACTCGCTGAAGTGAATATTTTCTGCAAATATTTGAATGGACAATGAGGAGATGGAACGGAATAGAGACGGAATATAGGAGGAGACATTAAACTTAGCAACATAGTGTCAGGACAATAATCTCTCCCTCAATGCCAGCAAGACAAAGGAGCTAGTTATCAACTTCAGAAAGCATGGTGAGAGTACATGCCCCAATCAGTATCAATGGTGCCAAAGTTGAAATGGCTGAGAGCTCCAGGTTTCTTGGTGTTAATATTACGAACAATTTATTGTGGACCAACCCCACTGATATGACAGCCAAAAAGGCACACCAACGCCTCTATTTCCTGAGGAGACTGAGGAAATTCAATATGTCTCCAATAATTGTATAAACTTCTGTAGATGCACCACAGAAAGCATACTGCCAGGTTGCATCACAGCTTGGTTGGGAATAGCTCTGCCCAAGACTGCAAGAAACTGCAGAGTGTTATAAATGTAGCCAAGTCCATCACATAGGCCAAACTGCAACCATTGAATCCATCTACACTTCACGCTGCCTCGCTATTGGAGCCAACATAATCAAAGACTTGTTCCACCCCAGTAATTCCTCTTTCCCCCTGCTCCCATATGGCAGATGGTACAGAAACTTGAAAGTGCACAGCACCAGATTCAGGAACAGCTTATTCCCTTCTGTTATCAGGCTTCTGAATGGTCCTTCCAGAAGCTAGGGCACTGTCCAATTCAACTCTGCCCCCATTGTGGACATTTACCTGCGGAACTGATGCACTACAATGCTGAGAACTATATTCTGCACTCTGTATCTTCCTCTTTGCTCTATCTATTGTGCTCGAGTTTGGCTCGATGGTATTTATGTATGGGATATATTATCTCTTTGGATTGCATGGAAAACAAAGTGTTTTACTGTACCTCGGTACACATAATAATAATAAACCATTTATTTTTTTTTAATTAAAATTTAAATACCAGACGATATTACAATACAAGAGAATTACATTTTCACGTTCCTATAATAGGAAATTGGTATTTTGTTGAACGATTTCATTAGAAGCTGTGACTTACCACTTTTTCTGACCACACATCCCAACTCCTTCCCAAAATCCATTCACATGGTTTTGGAAATGAGAATGCATGGTTGATGCAGAATTAAATTACTGCTAAACATGAGACTGATTTATGTTGTGTATTTGTATTCAACAAGAATTCGGCTGAGATTGCAGGAACTCTATTAGCTGTGACCTTTATTACTGTTAGTAAAATATGACATTCATTGCTTTCTCCTCACTGCCTTTAAATGTGGGCCCCAAGGGCAGAGGATAGTAATAGACCAGCACTCATTACCGAGTCACATTCAGTTTAACTTTCATGTTAACACCACCTTATATTTTCTTACCAAAAAGATTTTAATATTCTACATATCAGAGTTAAAAATCATCTTTATAAAAATATCATTTGAAAAATACAGCTACTTTTTATAACCAAATTAGTTGCAAATAAAATGTGTCACTAATAAAACCTTAAATGGATGCTATCAATGCCTTAATATTGATAATCGAGTCATCTGAATGCTATTTCACATAATTATGGAAAACAATTTCCAACTACCTCCATGTACCTGAATTATAAAGACTCGGTGAAATTAATTTTTATAATCCAGATCGTTGTTACTGCATATTATTCAATATAAACACGGAGTGAAAGAGTCCTTTACTTCAAAGTGATGTTTCCATAGAAGCTTGCCTGAGAAATACCATTAAATATTCAATATAATGTGTAGCTGTAAGTGTCAGGGAGCTTTGTGCTTTGTACCTTATTCACATAGCTTTTTAGGCAATTCATGTGCCAGACGATGGACATATTTCATTGATGATGAAGAAGTAATACACTTTTCACCCTGTATATATTTCATGGTCTAACAAACTCATAAGCAAGACAAACTACCCCCATAACGTTATGTCATTTTGTTGAAGCACTGTATATTCATAATTTACTGTTTGCTCTAATCCAGATTGAACCTCAGAATCATAGAGATATACAGCATGGAAACAAGGCATCCATCGCAACCCTGGTAACTTCTTCATCTTAACAGGAACATGCTGCCCCTGTACTCTTGCTATCTCTCTTTTGAAAGTCTTCCACTGGCCAGCTGTCCCCTTACCTACAAACAGATTCTCCCAATCGTTCTCTCCAAGTTCCCGCCTAACGCTTCCAGAATCGGCCCTGCCCCAATTTAGGACCTTAACTCTATGGGTCAGTCCTAGCCTTCTTCATAACTACTTTAAAACTAATAAAGTTATGTTGAGCGGTCCCAAAGTGCTCCCCCACTGACACCTCAGTTACCTGGCCTACCTCGTTCCCCAAAAGGAGGTCCAGTGTTGCATCCTCTCTATTACAACCAATCTATTTATGGATTCAAAATACTTTCTGGGACACATTTAACAAATTCCACCCTGTCCAGGGCCTTTACACTCTGGGAGACCCAGTCAATATGAGGGAAGTTGAAACTTTCCTCCAAATCTTCCTACCCTATTGTATTTTACAGATATCTGCAATCCTCCCACGTATCTGCTTCACAAATTCATGCTGATAATTGGTTTAGGATTATTATTGTCATGCCTACTGAGGTATTGAAAAGCTTTGTTTTGCATGCTATCCAAACAGATCAGATATACGATACATAAATACATAAAAACAGATCAATTACATAAATATGTATTTATGCATATGTCTTTTATAGCAAAAGTGGGTGAAATCCATTTTCTAGGCATAGAACCTATTGAAATGCTATCAATAATGCTCTGTGTTTGGTCAAAACTGGAGATGGATATCTGCACACCAATTAAAAGCAAAACAATGGCAATTGTCAACAGAAATTAGTAAAAGACTATTACGAACCAGATATCCATGTAAAGGTGTCCTCAAAAGCTATGTCAATTCCAATTCCTATTGTATTAGATTCCCCTGATCTATATTCCAAGCTTAAATCTATATTGATATTACACCATTGATTGCCGTAATATTCAGCGTAGTGTGGATTTATATTCTTACTTAGTAAATTCAGTATTTAGGATTATGCTGAAGCCAAACTGATTGACTCTGAAATAAAACTACAACATGACAGATAACACCTGGAATAAGTACCACAAAGTGGTCGATATCAGGTTGTAAAGTGCGGATCTGAAGATAGAAAAACAAGTTTTTTTCTCTCCGTTGGATACAAGGTCTTTGCCGAAGCTTTCGCTAGGTTCATGTCACTCTCATGTGAGAAATGAGCTATTGATTTTTCTACTTTGCAATCAGTGAGGAAAAGCAAGGATGCAACAATATTTTCAGCGAGCGTAAGAATCGCACTGAAGCCCAGTAAAATATATAAAGCCATAAGGGTGACATTGGGCTTGATTCTGATGCCATGTGGAAACCCAGAAAAGTAAGCAGCGTTCCACTTGGGTAAATCCATTTAACAGTTACGTCTCAAACCATTTGCTGACTCCACTTTCAGTACCTTTGGGCAGTTGGCAGGAATGCGTTGTCCAGTCATTATCGTGACAAGAGGCCGATGGCAAGGAAAAGGTCCCCAGTGCAAGGCGAGTAAACTGATGGACAACTGATGGATTTGGGCAAGCACAGTCCATGGAGGAGGGGGAAGCCTTTTAGTGGCTGAAGAAGAACTCCCGATGCTCCCAGCTCACATAATACCGGATACATTTAAAAAATAATATCATCCTGTGAGGTAGTGAGTTTCAAATTGCATTTTCAATAAAAAGCAATTTCCCTGCATTGATTTTATATTTTTCTATGACTATGTATAAGGTGAGAGGGGCAAGGTTTAAAGGGGATCTGAGCGGGCAAATTTTTCACTCAGCGGATGTGGAAATATGGAATGAGTTGCCAGAAGAGGTGGGTTAGCCAGGTAGATGAGAACATTTTAAAGACACTTGGACAGGTACATGAATAGGAAAGTTGAGAGGGATATGGGTCAAACACAGGCAGATGGGACTAGCAAAGGCAGGAATCTTGCAGCATGGTCGATGGGCAAGTTCTCTCAGTTAGATTATGGTGTTTATCTTAAAAAGCTAATTGTTACAGTCAAGATGAATAAGAGCAAATTGACTGATCACATGATATTTACAAACGGACTGAGGTGAACGCTAAGCAAATAATCTTCAAATGTGTTTCTCAAACTTCACTCACACTCGCCGGTTTGTTCTGAAGATCGTCTTAACTTGTGTTGTTTAGTTTAAGGATACAGCGTGGATGCACCAGCTCTACCCTGCTCACTAGGGACAATTTACAGAAGCCAATTAACCTACAAACCTGCATGTCTTTGGAATGTGGGAGGAAACCAGGGAACCCGGAGAAAACCTATACGTTCACAGGGAGAATGCATAATCCCCGTACAGGATCGAACCCAGGTCTCTGGCGCTGTAAGGCAGCAACTCCACCACTGCGTCATTGTGCCACCCCAATTTCCTTGTGCTGTTTACCCAAAATTTTAAATCTGAATTCCAAGAACCCCGAACCACACTGTCATGGGTCAGCTCTTCCTCTGGTTATCTTATCGAGACTAATTATTACCTTGCACAAGTCTGTCATCCTTTAATTTGCTGTTAATCTGCATCTTTAAAGTGGATTCCTCTGTTTTGGGAGATGTTTTCAAGGTTCTAGGTTCAAGATGGGTTTATTGTCACATGTACCATAAGGTACAGTGAAATTCGAGTTACCATATGGCCACACCAAGTGAAAAGCAGTAAGACACACAACCACATAAAATAAAATTTAACATAAACATCCACCACAGTGGCTCCCCACATTCCTCACTGTGTTGGAAGGCAATAAAGTCTCAACTCTTCCTCTTTCTTCTCCGTGGTCAGGGCTGTCAAACCATCCGCAGCCGGTGACCCGACGCCCCCGCGTCGGGGTGATGGAACTCTCTCGGCGGGACGGGTGAAACTCACCAGGGCTTGGACTCAGTCTCTAACCAACGATGTTTAAACCGGGCTCCAAGATGTTAAAGTCCACAGGGCCGTGGCTGGAGATCTCCACAGTCGTCCCCGGCAAGGGGATCGCAGCTCCATGATGGTAAGTCCGCACCGCGTGTGCATTGAAGCGCCGGATCGGTCTCCAGGAAAGGCCGCGCCGCTCCATGATGTCTGGCCGCTATGGGGGACGGAGATATGAAACGGGAAGAATCCGCATCTCCATCAAGGTTCATTCTTGAAAAAAGTTTCCCTCAAACCCCCACCCCACCCCCCCACCCACCACACAAAACAAACCAAGAAACACTAATAAATACCTGTACTTTTAACACAACTTAAAATAACAAAACAGAAAGAAAAGACAGACTTTACCATTTCTTACACTTTTAGTTTAAAATGGCATTCAGGTAGATGAAGTAGGATGATCCCCTTTATATTTTAAATCATCCTGCCTGCTTTCTGCTGAATGGTGAGAGGAGGATAGGAAAGAATTACATTTGTGACCATAATTCTTCTTCAACCCTTTTGGATGGAATTGCATCATTGGTTATCAATGACCAGTACATCCTTGTGTGGATTTAGTACCTGATTAAATCAGATCTTTCCCTTGTACTAAATTAACTTCACACAACCAGCGTTCCTGGACGATAACCCCTGGAAAAGAAACTGTTTAGAAATGATGTGATATTGGAATTAGGCACATCACATTATATACTGAAGATATTAAGTATTTAACAAGATAATGTAAAAAATTAAACAGATTGAAACGTTGGAGTTTTGAATGTTCAAAGTCCCGATCAGATTGAAAAGAATGCGACAGGGAAAAAAGAATTACCGGTAAGAGATTTGGTTTTAAAAGATTAAAGATTTTATGGAAAGTAAATTTGAAGAGCTTAAAAAATCAAACATATAGCATGTCTTTCTTATGCAGCATATGACTAAATTGAGGTGTAAAATCAGTTGCTAATCATGATCAGGTTTTCCTAGTCTAGTTTTAAGTTTACTTTATTATGAAAATCTTTGTTTTGCATGCTATCCAAACAGATCAGATATACTATACATAAATACAATAAATTGAAACTCAAGGACAATAGATTAAGCAAAAGGGGACGATAAAGAGCAGAATTTAGTTCTCAGTCAAGAGTCAAGACTGTTTTATTGTCATATGTCCCAAAGGACAATGAAATTCTAACTTGCTGCAGTACAACAGAGTATGTAAATATAGTACACTGCAAATAACATGATAAACGAGAGAAAAAAAAAGTTTTGTGTGTATATATACACATACTCACATTTGTTTATATATATACTAGACTAAGTGCAGACCTGTTGGGTCTGCTCCCCCAACGCACCCGTTCCCTATCCGTAGCCCCCACGGGAGGTGTGGTCCTCCAACTCAATCCGTTCCCGAACGTAAGATTCCAGCACTCCCCTTGCCTTCCTCAGCAGTGATCTTCAAAAAAAATTCCAATTGCACTTGCCCTGCGTGTTGTAATAGCAATTCGCCCTCCCCCTGCTAGTTTATCCATTGTGACGTCATCAGTTGAAGCTGCCATTGTGATGTCATCAGCTGAAGCTGGCCGGTTTGAAATTCAAGGTATTTCGATTTTTAAAAACTTTAATCAGTAATGTTGAGAAATAAAGCATAAAATGTTGATAAATCCCTTCGATGGTGGGGAGGTCAGAGCCGGTGGTGGACTGGGCAGTGTTCATAACTTTTTCAGTCTTTTCCGCACCTAGACGTTCAAGTTGCAAAACCAGGCCATGATGCAACCGGTCAATATGCTCTGTGCACCTGTAGAAGTTCAAGAGAATCCTCTTTGACATACTGAATCTCCGTAATCTTCTTAGGAAGTAGAGGCGCTGATGTGCTTTCTTTAAAATTGCATCAGTGTGCTGGGTCCAGGAAAGATCGTCAGAAATATGCACGCCCAGGAATTTTTGACTCTCTCTATGGAAAACTGTTCAGAATCCTGATAATGGAGGGGGGAAAGCTGTTCCTGAAGAAGCTGGTCCTTACAATGCATACTGTGACATTGAATTGCTTGTATCCATATGTGTGGCTTGTCTACTCATGCATATGATAGGCCATAATGTAATAACCTTGTTCAAGAGGCAGCTTAATTAATTTTGATTTTACAGCATGGAATAACACATGGGATGATATTTTGGGGGGGATTTAAAAGAACTAAGTCAGTTGCAGTTTTACTGATATAAGAGAGGTAAAAGTTGTAGAAAAAGATGTAGATATATATATATATTTAATGTACAGGCATACACAATATACTTATTTTATAATTTCAGGATTTTATGAAAAAATTAAGACCTTCCATTGCATAAAAAAATAATTTGAATGAGGTGAAGCTTTCAAATTGTACTCAAGATGTTAAAACAGATGGATGTACACTTTGTGTAGGAATGAACTGCAGATGCTAGTTTACACTGAAGATAGACAGAAAATGCTGGAGTAACTCAACAGGACAGGCAACATATAGATAGAATAGAATGAATGGGTCTCCTTCTATCGAGGATAGATGGATAGAAGGAATGTGTCTCCATCTTCGAGGATTTCCCATAAGAATACGAATTTCACATATCCATATCCTTATAGGGGTTTCCTTCTCTCCAGAGATGCTGCCTACCCTGCGTAGTTACTCCAGCATTTTCTGTCTATCTTTCGGTCTAAACTGCCATTTAAGAGAACTACCATTTAAGAGATCTGTAGTTGTATTTCTGAATTACTAGTTAGTTATTTTATGTGACACAGACAGCAGGCAAGTGCAAAATTAATTTCAATACTTTCTGGATATATAGCACTGATATAGCAATGTCTATGGATATAGATCTGAAAGAGACTAGTATTTCTAGCTTGCTTGCCAATTGTAAGTTATGATTTGATGATGGGCTGAAATGTCAATGGTCCATTTGCCTGCACAGATTTTGCTTGACTATCTGAGTTCTTATAGTTGTTTATTTTTTGTTCCTTTCCTTGTCAACCAAAGTTTTGGAGAATAGAAACCAGATGCTAAACTGGTGTACAATTTTGGTCGCCTAATTATAGGAAGGATGTCAACAAAATAGAGAGAGTACAGAGGAGGTTTACTAGAATGTTGCCTGGGTTCCAGCAACTAAGTTACAGAGAAAGGTTGAACAAGTTGGGCCTTTATTCTTTGGAGCGCAGAAGGTTAAGGGGGGACTTGATTGAGGTCTTTAAAATGATGAAAGGGATAGACAGAGTTGACGTGGATAAGCTTTTCCCATTGAGGGTAGGGAAGATTCAAACAAGAGGGCATGACATGAGAATTAAGGGACAGAAGTTTAGGGGTAACATGAGGGGGAACTTCTTTACTCAGAGAGTGGTGGCTGTGTGGAATGATCTTCCAGCAGAAGTGGTGGAGGCAGGATCGATTGTAACATTTAAAAGTAAAGTGGATAGGTATATGGACGGGAAGGGAATTGAGGGGTATGGTCTGAATGCAGGTAGATGGGACTAGGGGAAAATAAATGGTCGGCACGGACTGGAAGGGCCGCGAAGGCCTGTTATATGGTTTATATGCTACTTTCCCCAACCCTTTTAATGACATACGACCCATCTGAAACAATTAAGTAGTTGTATTACACCCATTGTTCCTGAAACATTGCAAATCATTCTCAATGAGTTTTCCAGCAAGTGGTTTTTCGTCTACCCTTAAATCTCTGGTTGTGTAAATTGCTATTGTTATGTGGACAAACGAGACAACCAATTTATACACATCTAGTCCCTAACAACAGCAGTGTGATGCCCAGAATTTAGGACTCTGGGACTCCTCCTTAGATTCAGGTCAAAAAGAGCAAAGCTGTCTGGGTTTGAATAATTTAGAGCTGTCATCCAATTGTTAGTAGTAAAGAGGAAAATCTGAATATGTTTCCTTTGGTATTTATATAATTATTTGCTATAATAATGGGCAGCACGATGGCGCAGCGGTAGAGGTGCTCCCTTACAGCGCTTGCAGCACCGGAGACCCGGGTTCAACCCCGACTATGGGTGCTGTCTGTACGGAGTTTGTACGTTCTCCCCGTGACCTGCGTGGGTTTTCTCCAAGATCTTCAGTTTCCTCCTACACTCCAAAGATGTACAGGTATGTAGATAAATTGGCTTGGTAAATGTACAAATCGTCCCTAGTGTGTGTAGGGTAGTCGGCGCAGACTCGATGGGCCGAAGGGACTGTTTCGTGCTATATCTATAAACAAAACTTAAATAATGGATAATATTGGTGTAGAAAAAGCAATTATTTGCTCCAACCCTATATCACTTGTGCTGATGTTACAAGCAGCAAACAATTGAGGAGCCAAAATTGCCTGCTCCATTGAAACAACAATTAATCTTTTTGAAAAGCTGCTTGACATACCAAATCAGATCAGGTCACTCAAGGCCAAGGGCAGTGGCTAATTGAATACAAGGGTTATAATTTTCACCATCGCTGCTTGTGTGATAACCTGAGGGAACAGATTTCTTGCCTGTTATGGGACTCAACTGATTTTCATCTTATTGAATTCAATGGGATGAAAATCAGACAAGTCTAGTAATGGGTCTTCGATCCGCTCCAACAGTTTATTGCTCAAGCAGTGAAGCCGAAAATTAACGGAATGATATTATATTTTTTGTGTGTACAATACTCATGTTTGTCCATAAGAAACTGCCTCCGTTGGTTGATGATAACACTTGCACTCAGCTCTGATCGCCGCACTTCATACACACATTGCCAGAAATGGAAAATACTAACTTTGAGGAAAGATTAAATATGCTGAGGTTCTCTAGAGGCATGCAGCACAGAAATAAGCTGTTCGGCCCAATTTGTGCATGCTGACTAAGATGCCCTTTTAACCTCGACTCATTTACCCAAGTTTGACTCACAGCTATTCCCAATCTCTGTCATTGATTCAGATGAGGAGGGCACGTGATGATGTATACAAGTCTTCTGAGGATGCAAGATTGGGTGGCAATGTATGTCGTAAGGAGGATGCATGGAAAATATAGGGTGTTAATGAGGAAAACATGGGCGATAGGATCTAAAATGGAGAAGTGAAGTCATTTACTTTGGAAAAAAAAAAGTGTAGTTGCAAATGACTGTCAAATGAAGGAACTTGGTGTCCTTGTACATGAATTACTGAGAGTTAATGGGCAGGTGTAGCTTGCAATTAGGAAGGCAAATGGTACATTGGGTTTTATTACAAGAGATCTGATTACAAGAGTAACGATATCCGAGTGCAATTATATAGATCCCTGATTACATCACCTTGGACTGTGTACAGGTCTCATCTGCTGACCTAAAGATGATTCACTTCCAATAGAGAGGACGCAAGGACCATATTGATTCTTGTGATGAGGCTATGTTATATGAGGAGGCAGGAAGCAGATTCGACCCTTTCTAGAACTTGGAAGAATGAGGTGGTGTGATCTTATTACAAATTTTCTTCAAAATTTGACCGAGTAGATGGAGTATTGATGTTTCACTTAGATGGCGAGTCTAGAATCAGGAACAACAATCTCAAAATAAAGGGTCAGATTTTCAGGACGCAGATGAGAACAACATTTCTTTGCCTAAAGTGTAGAATATCATTGGAATCCTCTACCTGGGCAACACGGTGGCATAGCAGTAGAGCTGTTGCTTTACAGCGCCAGAGACCCTAGTTCGATCCTGACTGCCAGTGCTGTCTGTACGGAGTTCGTATGTTCTCCCTGTGACTGCGTGGGTTTTCTCTGGGAGCTCCGGTTTCCTCCCACATTTCAAAGATGTACAGGTTTGTAGGTTGATTGGCTTTGGTAAAACAAGTGTGTAGGATAGTGTTAGTGGTTGTTACAAGGGAACAGACTCAAGGATCTGTCCAGTAGAACAGTAAAAAGACACACTCGTCCATTAAGTAACAAATCAGTTTTATTGGCACGAGAGAGAACAAAAACAATACTTATCTCGGTATGTGCGGGGGTAGACAAAAATGCTGGAGAAACTCAGCGGGTGAGGCAGCATCTATGGAGTGAAGGAATAGGTGACGTTTTGGGTCGAGACCCTTCTTCAGACTGATGTGGGGGTGGGGGGGGGCGGGAAGAAGAAAGGAAGAGGCAGGGACAGTGAGCTGTGGGAGAGCTGGGAAGGGGAGGGGAAGAAGGAAAAAGCAGGGACTAATTAAAATTGGAGAAGTCAATGTTCATACTGCTGGGGTGTAAACTACCCAAGCGAAATATGAGGTGCTGCTCCTCCGATTTATGATGGGCCTCACTCTGGCCATGGAGGTATGAGCGGGGGCCTGTTGACAGCAGCCGACCTCCCACTCTCTCTACTTCTCATCAAGAACTACTTTATGGCTTGTCGGCACCTGCCTTTTTACTGGCAGAAATCAGTCGTTGAACCGCCGGTAAGTCCTGGCCAATAGCATTGCTCCTAAATTCAAATTACAACCAATGGCAGGGGACTGCATCCGAGCAAGCCCCCACCCCCTCCCTTTTTGGAAACAAAGCGCTATCAGCCACAGACTTGATGCGTAAAACAGTACACATAGCGCTACAGACGTGGCGTGCTTAGTTTTAAACGAGGCGCTATCAGCTCAGCACGTGGGGCTTTAAACAAAGCGCTGCCGGCTGCAGTGCTGTGGTTCTAAATATAGCATTACTGGTCACAACAGCTATGCGTCACAGACTGTTTGAGCAAAGTTCTCGTATAACAGTGGTTGGCACCAACTCAGTAGGTCGAAGGGCCTGGTTCCGTACGTTATCTCTGAGTATATTAAGATAAATATCTGTTATGCTTTTCATTATTGAATGACTCAGAAAATGGGGTACAGCCACTGATACTCATGTAAAGACCAGCCATAACTGACAGTAAAGAACGTACACCAATGCCCTTTTATTGATTCTATTTCTCAGGACCTTAGGAAACCCTCTTCACGTTTATGAAGTACATGTACATCTACTTGAAGAATCATAACCTACACGACTACAGATATAGTGTGAAAGGTGGAGTTAGGTTAGATTTTTTGACTGGCACAGATACAATGGTCATAAATTTCCTATAATTCTACTTTCTATCATTCTCCTCAAAAGCTTTAAATCAAGCAAACAGAACATGAAAATATGAGGATGTTGCTAGGATGCGAGGGTCTGAGGTTGAGCAGGCTGGGACTCTATTCCATGGAGTGCAAGAGGATGAGGGGTGATCTTATAGAGGTGTATGAGATCATAAGAGGAATAGATCGGGTAGACTCATAGAGTCTCTTGCCCAGAGTAGGGGAATCAAGAACCAGAGCACATCATTTTAAAGTGAGGTGGGAAGATTTAATAGGAATCTGAGGGATAACCTTTTAACACAAAGAGTGGTGGGAACATGGAATGAGCTGCCAGAGAAGGTAATTGAAGCAGGGACTATCGCAACGTTTAAGAAACAATTAGACAGTACAAGGATAGGACATGTTTAGAGGAATATGGGCCAAATCTAGGCATGGGTGAGTAATGAAGATGGGACATGTTGGTTGGTGTGTGCAAGTTGGGCTGAAGGGCCTGTTTTCACACTGTATGATTCTATGACTATGACTCCATGGAGTGGTTTGAATTTAGCTCAAGATTGTAAGAGTAGTAACTCAGGGTCACACCCCAACTCCTTTGAGAGGAATGGTGTGGATTTGAATCTGGGCAATATTTTGATGGGATGAGTATAGAGTGTGTAATATTTTAAACACTGTATTGTGAGTTGTATCTATGCATAAATCACAGCCTTAATTAAAGTTTGCCATTGTGGATGAATTGCATGATAGAATTTTTGCCAAACCTTCTTATTCAATATAAAAAACTGTTAAAATGTGCTGAAAAATAACCTAATAAACTTGTGACCACTGAATTCAATCCTAATAGTTGCAAATGTATTTATTTGTTTCAATGTAATATCATAAATGTAAATAATTCACATTGCGTCTTATTTCATTATTTTTAACAACCTGGATGAAATCTCTTGGGAACGACAATAAGACTGTGCTAGTCCTTGAAATCGTGTTTCTATTCACTGTGCTTCTTGGTCTATTAAACAACAGTCAATGGCATGAACGAGAGGAAACAATTCTTTACAAGTAGTTTTTGAATTATATGACATAAAGCTTGTAGCTTAAATCAGTACCAGTAATTATATGCCAACCAGTTATAGGTTTTTACTATTGCTTTAACTTTGCCTTGCAGTGGTCCTGCTTGCGTGATTGATAGTGAAGGACACTGCTACAGCACACGCTGCAAAGTTAATCAATAGCAAACCTAAAAGGAACAACTGAAGCATCAGTTCTTGATGGCCATAGTTCAGTTCTATCTGAAATATGCTGCCACAAGATTCATTAAATTAGTTCAGGTTAAGACCTACCCTTTCAGCCATAAACCTTTCAGGATTATTAACAAAATGCTGTTTTGACAAAAGACGGCACTTAAATGAAGGACACTTTGATTAAAAATAGACATGCCTTTATATAGCACCTTTCCCAACCTTTGGATATCCCAAGAGACTTTAATACCATGAGGAACTTTTCTATATCTGATTTCTATTGTGTAATTTATGCAAATAAAGCTCCCACGAATATCAATGGGATAAGTCCATAAGTCATAGAAGTTGAATTAGGCCATTTGGCCCATCGAGTCTACTCTGATCTATCTTGCCCTCTCAACCCAATTCTCCTGCTTTCTCCCCGTAGCCTTTGACAATTCTAACTAATCAAAAACCTGTCAATCTCTGCTTTAAACATACCCAATGACTTGGCTTCAACAGACATCTGTGGCAATGAATTCCACAGATTCACCATCCTCTGACTAAATAAATTCCCACTCATCTCCTTTCTAAAGGTACATCCTTTAATTCTGAGGCTGTGACCTCTGGTTCCAGACTCCCCCACTATTGGGAAACTTCCTGTTCATATAATGATTGGCAATGTACTTTCTGTGATATTGATGGAGGAATAGATATTGTATCAGTAAGATGTGAGGTAACCTACTTGACTTTCCTTGAGAGAATGTAGTAGAATTTTTACAATGCTTCGGCTTAATGGCTCATCCACAAGAGTGTAGCATTCCCTCACCACTGTACTGGAGGGTCAGTCTATATATCCCTGCATAACCATCTGGAGGGAAGTGAAATACTACCAATGGGAACAATGAGATTGAAGAAAAGATAGTGATTACATATTAAACTGCTTTAATACATACAGTAACTGTATTATTCAATGTGTGTACGTATGTATTATATACCTGTATGTGCACTTTTTGTGGATTATTTAATTCCTATAAACATCTTTTGCTCATCTGTTGAATGTGGTGACCTGCTTTAACTGATCCATGTCAAACCAACAAACATTCTGTCAGTTGGACATACTATCATGCTTTTCAATCATCTCCCAAAATGAGTAATGGCTAGAAATTATTTTACTAAGCATTTTTTTTTGCACGACACAAGTATAATTTAATTTAGTATAGTTTAGAAATACAGCGCGGAAACAGGCACTTTGGCCCGCTGAGTCCATGCATGACTGGCGATCCCTGCACACTAATACTATCCTACACATACTAGGAACAATTTACAGTTTTACCGAAGCCAATAATCCTACAAACCTGTACGACTTTGGAATGTGGGAGGAAACTGGAGCACCTAGAGAAAAGCAATACAGGTCATGGGGAGAATGTACAATCTCTGTACAAACGGCAGCTGTAATCAGGATCGAATGTGAGGCAGTAACTCTGCCGCTGCGCCACCATGCTGCAACAGTAATTGATATTTTTTTAATTTACATGTTGCATTTGTTTCTTGTTATTGAAAATAAATAGACAACTTAACAAGCTGCTTGTTCAACAAGATCCATTCCCCTGACACTCTCTCCCGTCATCATTTTATTGGAAGTCGAGGCATCTGTTGTTTATTGAATTTTTTATCAAAACCAATGCCATTTTGAAGAGAAAGGAAGCGTATTCCCTTGCGTTTGTGCTACATTCCAGAGTGAGGATATATTGAACCATTTTGTGAGCTTTTTCACTTTGGCACAGACAATTGTATAAAAAATCTGCACAAAGTAACAATGCAGGAAAACCCATTAGCAAGTTAAATTTATGAGGATTGCAAAGGTGGTTGATGACTTGGATCGGATATTTGTAATAATACTAGATCATAAATTTTATGCGTGTAATCTCAATATAACTGAATGTTCGAGCCACGTAATGTGCATTTGTTAAGAATACATTGAGCTGTGCTGAAAGAGCTTTGGACCATAAAGATAATAATCCTGCTTAGTCATGCTCCAAGCAATTTCAAACTAAAGGAAAATCGCACATTCTCTTAAGCAGCTTAGAAGGCCAACACAATTTATTTGATTGGGCCAACTATTTCTCACCATTAAAGTCCAAGCCCAAAATTACTAATGCTTCTTAATCCAATTTTTAATCACCAACACACAAGGCCAATTTTACTTCGGAGTCACGTGAGTGACTACGTGAAGACCCCGCCTGGCGCTGGAACGGCATTACGTCGTCGCTGTCGGCAGCGAAAGAGCTGCAGAGCGCAGCTCCACACAGCGGTAAGGAACCGGCCCGCAGGTAAGAAAGTTTTACAAAATTTAGGGCGAGGTTTCAGAACTCCGTAGCCTGGTGGGAAAACCAGGAGGAGTTAGTAAAAAACAAAATGGAGAAGGCCAAAAAACAGCGGGTAAACGTGCGTCACGGGGTACAGAAGAGTCGGGACAGCAGATTATTGCGGAGCCGGTTCCGATACCGGTGGCCGTTGAAACACCCGTTAGTGAGGCTTTGATTGTTCCACAAACAGAAACTGTAGAGGAAATCCCAGTGCCTAAAAAATGTAAAAGAAAAGCTGAAAGGCCTGGGGTTTCTGAGGACTCTGATTCTGAAGGTCCAGAAAGGAAAGCCTTATGGCTCAGAATGGACCAAATGGAGAAAATGCTCCAGACTATAATCAACCAAGGGTCTAAGAACCCAGAATATTCCCAGGCAGCCCCTGAGGGGGTTCCATATCGTGAATATGGTGCCAATTCGAATTGGGAATTTGAAACCCCAGTGCCTGGGTATGGACTGGAGGAAGTCTCCTTTGAACAAGTTTCAGGAGTACCAGGGCTGTATGAGACAGACCCTGAAAGTGGTGATTGTGGTCCGGAGTACACACCACAATACAAATATATGGATCCAGGTGTGCCTGATGTGGCACAAGATTTTGCTATACCTGGAGGAGGCGGTGAGGCCATGGAAGAAAACCTGGCGGCCAATATTAATTATATGGTCTCTCACCCGCTTCAAGATGCTGTTATGGTTGAGACAGCAGAAATGTATAAAACACCTATCAATTGTGCCTCATTGAAGGTACCTACGGTGAATCCAGTTGTTTGGGCGCCAATGTCATCAATTATGCGGGCGCAGGAAATTCGATTTCAAAGAGTCCTCAAGCTGATTTCAGCTGGCATTACTGCACTTGGCAGACAAGTGGAAGGTTGTGGAATGACCAAAGTGCAGAAACATATGTTGGCCTTATTTTGCAACTCATTTTTTGAGATTAATTGCATGAGGAAGATTGCCATTCGACCTCTGTTACATCCAAGATTTGCAGGATTGTGTAAACCAAGCAATGTTCAAACTCCTGGGTTTTTGTTCGGAGAGGATTTGTCTAAACAAATTAAAGAAATAGATGAAGAAGCAAAAACTTTTGGTTGTATGAAACCCTTCAACTTTGGCCAGAGATGGACTGGCTATTCGAGGAAGAGATTTGATTTTGGAGCTGGTACAAGCCGAGGCAGGAGTATGATAAGGAAAAATTTCCAGCCAACACAGCTGAATGTACACCCATTCATTGGGAAAAGGAGATCATTTCGTCCAGTGGGAGAGGTACATAAACATTATCCTGTTAAAGAGGAATGCTGGGAGGAGCCACAGATTGGTGGTAGACTTCAAATGTTTTATAAGGAATGGGACAATATTACAGTTGATCGTGTGGTATTAGACACTGTACTAGGATCTACCATTGATTTTGTGGAAGGTATGGTTCCATTGGGACAGAATGAGCCTAGTCATCCTTTGAGGTTCTCAGAGTTTGAGATTAATCAAATGGACAAAGAGATTAAGAATTTGAGTAAAAAAGGAGTAATCGAGAAAACAGGAGAGGATCCACAACAAATTATATCAAACATTTTCCCCAGACCAAAGAAAGATGGGGGTTGTAGGATCATTTTAGATCTCACATTTTTGAATACATTTGTCCAGTATAAACATTTTAAAATGGACACTTTCTACACTGCAATGCAGTTGGTATCAACAGGTTGTTATATGGCTACAATAGACTTGAAGGATGCATATTATTCGGTCCCAATTCATCATGATTTTCGCAGGTATTTAAAGTTTAAATGGATGGGACAGCTGTGGCAATACAAAGCTTTGCCTAATGGATTAAGTTCAGCACCTAGATTGTTCACTAAATTGTTAAAGCCAGCACTTGCACTGCTAAGGGCACAAAAACACATTGTTATGGCTTATCTAGATGACATTTTAATTGTCAATGCTAATCAGGAATCAGCTGGGAAATCAGTCTCAGCAACTATTAGCTTGTTTGAGAAGTTGGGGTTTCTGATCCATCCAACAAAGTCTAAGCTACAGCCATCCCAAACCATTGAATATCTGGGGTTTGTGATTAACTCAGTCACCATGTTGGTAACTTTACCAATGGATAAGCAGTTAGATTTGACAAATGTGTGTCAAAACTTGATTAACAAACCTTATCCCTCCATCCGAGAGGTTGCCAAGGGTATTGGTAAATTGGTAGCAGCATTTCCAGCAGTAGAATTTGGTCGTTTACATTACCAAAATCTTCAAAGGGAAAAAACTAAAGCGCTAGTTCAGCGAGCAGGCCATTTTGATAGGCCAATCCAATTGCCTAAGGAAGCTTTATCGGAATTACATTGGTGGATTGAGAATGTTCCACAAGCTGCTAAGAACATTTTGGTTCATCAGCCAGTCGTGTTTTTACAAACTGACGCAAGTTCTCTCGGATGGGGTGCTACGGATAATGATACCAGCTGTGGAGGCAGATGGGCTGTCCAAGAGGATTTATTGCTCCAAACATATGGTATTAATTATTTGGAGCTACTGGGAGCATTTTATGGATTAAAAGCTTATTGCTCTTCATTAAAGGATTTGCATGTCCAAGTACAAATAGATAATACCACAGCTGTGGCATATATCAATCACATGGGTGGTGTCAGATCAATTTCATGTGATCATCTGGTAAACCAGATATGGCAGTGGTGTATCGCAAAAAATATTTGGCTTTCAGCTATTTATCTCCCGGGGAGAGACAATGTTGTGGCAGACAAAAGATCACGAATATTTAAAGACAATACAGAATGGATGTTAAATCCACAAGTTTTCAAAAATATTGTCAGTCGGTATGGAGTACCGGACATTGATCTGTTTGCATCTAGATTGAATCACCAATTGCCGCAATACGTGTCTTGGGAACACGATCCAGGGGCAGTAGCGGTGGATGCTTTCTCGCTACACTGGGGGAATATGTTCTTTTATGCTTTCCCCCATTCTGTCTCATTGGGCAATGTCTCAAGAAAATAGCGCAAGACGCTGCCAAAGGCATTTTGGTGGTGCCAAATTGGCCCACACAGTCATGGTTCCCATTGATCTTAAAATGATTATTGAACCATGTATGGTAATTCCCAGTTGCGACAATCTGTTGACACAACCAGTAACAAAAGAAATTCATCCATTGCATGATCATATGAATTTGTTAATCTGCAGGTTCTGACCAGACCATTGCAAGAGTTTGAACTGTCGGACAGGACCATGGATGTTATAGATGCAGCTTGGAGGACTAGCAATAAAAAAACAATATATGTCGCATATAAGAAAATGGGAAGCCTTTTGTACACAGTCAAAGATATCTTATCATTCTGCAAACATTTCAAATGTATTGGAGTTCCTTGCTGGGTTACACTTTGATGAGCATTTGAGTTATAGTGCCATTAATTGTGCTCGGAGTGCATTATCATCCTATTTAGGACAAATTTCGGATCGGGATTCAGTTGGGTCTCACCCATTAGTATCCCGATTCATGAAAGGTATTTTTAATAAAAATCTCCCAAGCCCAGATATACAGAAATTTGGGATGTTAGCATTGTTCTCACTTTACTTAAACAATGGACTCCAATTAATTCAATGTCTTTGCAGAACTTAACATTCAAGGTGGTTATGTTAATGGCGTTGGTATCAGCTCAAAGAGTACAGACTTTGCAATTGTTAAGGTTGGATTGCATGCATGTGACTTCAGATAACATTGTGTTTTATGTTTATGACTTGATCAAACAAAGCAGACCAGGGAGAACTGGAATGAAGGTAATGTTTAAAGCATATCCTATTGATGAAACATTGTGTGTAGTTAAGCATTTAACTCAATACATGGAGGTAACCAAAAATCTCAGGGGTTCTGAGAAAGCGTTATTGATAACACACAAAAAACCACATACAAAAGTTTCAGTTCAAACCATTTCTAGATGGTTAAAACAGGTTTTGGGTCTAGCAGGAATAGACACTGATGTGTTTAAATCTCACTCCACTAGGGCGGCAGCTACGTCCGCGGCGAAGGTACAGGACGTACCACTCGATCAAATTTTAGAGGCCACAGGGTGGTCTAGAGAAGAAACTTTTTCAAAGTTCTACAATAAACCTGTTGTCACGGTGCCAGGATTTGGACACGCAGTACTGGGTTCTCTTTAAATGCTTGCTTTGTTTATATTATCGATTTATTTTATCGATTTATGTTACCATTGACATCATTTATCAATTATTTTGTAATTTTCCCCTGCAATAGAGGGGTTATTGTTAAAAAGTTGTTCTTTGTATAATTAAAGGACTTATTACATAAATTATAACAATGTGTTAAAATACTTTTTACTCACTACTATTTTGACCAAACAGAGAGTCGTATGAAATGAGTTTACGACATGGAAAACACAGGGCTTTAAAATCTTCACGTAGTCACTCACGTGACTCCGAAGTAAAATAGTGAGATTAAACGAGAACTTACCTGTTCGAAGTTTGATATTTATTTTATGAGGAGTTACGATGAGGGATTACGTGCCCTCCACTCCCAACCCTCATAATATAAATGATCATCTGGTAGTTCTAGTCTATTTTGAGCCTTACTATTTTACTCCGGCTATTGGTTCTGTGTTTTTCATGCCGCTGCTTTGAAGTATGCCGTTCCAGCGCCAGGCGGGGTCTTCACGTAATCCCTCATCGTAACTCCTCATAAAATAAAGATCAAACTTCGAACAGGTAAGTTCTCGTTTAATCTCACTATTATAGCTGACGCTGAAAATCTGAAAAATGAATAGGAAATGCTGTAAAAAGTAATCCCAGATCCAGGCAGCATCAGTTTTGAAAGGAACAGACCTACACATTCTGTGATCCTTCATCCAGCAGGAGTTTTAAGTGAAAAGCAGAAAAGGTTGGAATAATTGAAGGTGATTATGTGGCGACTAAAGAGTTCTGGAGATAGGATAAACCATTGGGCAGAATCTTGCACATCTTAGTCTCACCATCCGAATGGTGAAATAGTTTTCTCTAATACCACTGTTGCTGCTAAATGAAAGAAACAATATAAAGGTTCTGGACATGCAAATTTATTTGCCATTATTTACTAAATTATTAGAAGTCTGTGTAGACATTGGGTTATATTAAAATTGGTCTCGACATTAGTTTGAAAAGAACTGGCAGTAAAATAATTGACATGAATATTGAGCCACGCTGGAGGTCCTAATTATATCCCAATGTGATTTTTCTGTGTATAACTGAAGAGCTACTGCATTACGTTGATGGGTGACAGCTTTTAGATAATATGTTATGATATGGACCATACTGCCTTGAAATTCATACTTGGATTAGAGGCACTGAAAGTCCAATGTAGCATTGGTGTCCGGTCAAGCTCCCTGAAGAGATTTCACACAAAGGGTGATGCATGTTTGGAACAAACTGCCAGATGAGGTAGTTGAGGTAGGTACTATCGCAACGTTTAAGAAACATTTGGACACATATATGGATAGGACAAGTTTGGAGGGATATGGACCAAATGCAGGCAGGTGGGACTAGTGAAGCTGGGACATGTTGGCTGGTGCGAGCAAGTTGGGCCGAAAGGCCTGTTTCCACTGTCTTAAGGCCCTGTCTCACGGTGCGAGTTGACACACGAGTGACCCAGAGTGACAGACTCGTGGTTGTGTACGATATTCCAAGTTGATGTGCAAGTGTTTGTGGCGAGTTCCCACGGGTATGGTAATCTGCGATGTTCCGAGATCGTCTCCAGAGTTACCAAGTTCCCCTCCCGTTTGCTCTTGAGTTACCAAGTTCCTCTCCCGCTCAGGGCGTGTGTTGTTGCTGTAGTCCGGGATTCGCATTTAAAGCACTCGCTTACCTTCAGCAGTGCAGGCGAGGACAGGTTTGGGGGGGGGGGGGGGCGAGGGATGGTGGAATTGGGAGAAGGCAAAGACTATGGGTGGTGAGGAGTGAGAGGGGGGGCTAGGAACGGCATCTGCGAAACGGGTAGTCAACCTTTAGGGTCCCTGCCCGAAACATCCCTATACATTTTATGATTTCCCTCCAAAGATGCAGTCTCCCGTGGTTTGTTTGCACAACTCTCTTCCCTCTCTCTCCCAACATTGGGGGGGGGGGGGGGGGGAACGACGACGACAAGATAGTTTAAACGGACCTTACCCCCACTTCATGCTTCTGTTGCGCATAATTCAGCAGTAAAACCTCTCTTCCCCTTACCCAGCGACGCCCGATTCCTCGCCCCCGCACAAGTTCACATCGACGAGGGAAGACGAGGGAAGAAGGGTACCGACCCGAAACATCACCCATTCCTTCTCTCCAGAGGCGATGCCTGTCCCGCTGAGTTACTCCAGCATGTTTGTGTCTATCGTCGGTGTAAACCAGCATCTGCAGCTCCTTCCTACACACGGACAGTGAAGTGCCTCGGCCAAATTAGGAACATTAGGATTTTCTGATGTGAAGGTAGTCTGGTTTGCGTTTCTTACACTTGATCATATCCGAAACTAAAGTATAGATAGACACAAATTGCTTGAGTAACTCGGCGGGACAGGCTGCATATCTGGAGAGAAGGAATGGGTGGCGTTTTGGGTAAGTCTGAAGAAGGGTCTCGACTCCATTCCTTCTCTCCAGAGATGCTGCCTGGTCCGCGAATTACTCCAGCATTTTGTGTCTATTAAAGAGTTCCCACGGTAGACGCACGAATCACTAAACTTAACGCACGGGCCACTACGATGTAACTCTGAGTTTAAATGTTTCAATTTTAAACTTGACCACGAAATTTGACTCGTGGAAAAAGTCAAACATGTTTGACTTTTTTCACGAGTTCACAAGTTTCACGGGTACCTGCCGTTAGCGCCACGAGTGGACAAGTTGATCGCGCGAGTTCCGACGTTCCCACTACGTTGGCTGTACGTGATCACCACGAGTGAAAACTCGGGGTCACTCGTGGGCCAACTCGCACCGTGAGACAGGGGTTTTAGTCTAACTCTAAGAGGAAGAGGAGATGTGGAATGAAGGGTTTTTGTCAGCTTTGGCAGTGCGAGGGAGGGGCGGGGGGGGGGGGTAATAGAGTCTCCAAGAATCACCATTTTCTGATAATCAAAAATATCAGAAGCTGCAATTCACGAGAGTGGTTGCAGAGTTCCATGACCTGGAATGCTCTACTTGTGGCCATGAAGGCAGCAGCAGCCCTTTCAACGTTGAGCCTGTCCAGGCTGGAGCAGGGAAAATGAGCAATTTCCCTGTATACAGCATAGCACTGCATCAGGGAGTTTTCACAAACTGCCTTCTTGAGGAGATCAGGATTGTTTCTTTCTCCTTGGCTGGAGAGTGGCGGCAGTCAGTGCAGACACACCAGCTAAAGAGATCACATGCACGCTGTAGAGCAATACTGAATCTGCAATGGCTTGAAGATGATGTATTAAGCTACATCAGCAGTGATGGAAGGGGTTGCATTTCTGACAAGTTATTCAAGGTGAAGCAGTGTATACCACCACTTTGGGTCATGAAAGGAAAAAAGGTACAAAAGACAAAATTGAAGGCTCCTGTATATGAACAAGGTTGATACATTATCGGCACAAATCAACATGAAAGGGTACTACCAAATGAGCTTGCGAAATAATCAAGGTGGGGAATTAAATATGGAAAATAGACACAAAATGCTGGAGTACCACAGCGGGCCAGGCAGCATCTCTGGAGAAAAGGAAACAGTTACATTTTTGGGGTGGAACTCTTCTTCAGAATTCTTTCAGGAATTAAATATTGCAGGGTAGTTAATGTTTAGAAGTGGTAAGCAACATGGAAAATGAGAAAGGGTAGCTCTGATTATAAAGAATGGGATAACAATAGTAAAGGGAAAAGATATCAGCTCTGAAAACCACTAATTATGATCAGTCTGCATGGTGCTAAGAAACAATGCGAGGCAGAAATCAATTGGAATAGTAAATGGGCTCCTAGCAATAGTGGTAATAATGTAGGGCATTGTATTAATATGGAAATTAGAGGCACATGTTACAAAGGTAATAATAAAAATCAGTGGGAGTGTTAACCTCAATATCGACTGAGCAAAGCAAATCAACAATGGTGGTGTGGATGATGAAGTTATAGGGTCAGAAAGACGTAGTTGAGAAGCTAAATGAAAGAACAGGTCAAAGAGATTTAGGGAGGCAACTCCAGAAGTCAGCAAGTACACACGTTCAATACACATGTGAGTTGTTTGGCTGAGCAAATAAGGTATTTTACGTATATCAGTGAGTTTGTGCCTTCATGTGAAATTTCCTCCTAATTATCATTTTAGCTTGTAAGTTCATTTTAATAAATCTGTTTACAAAGTTTATGTTAATATGTACTTTATTCCATCTCAATATTCCACCTCGATATACACTATAATACATAAAGCCACCTTCATTGGTTTATGCAGTGTGGGCCTGCCAAAAGCTAATTGCTGTTTTCTAAATGTATCATTGCTGCAGTTTTCCCCATCTAATGCCAGCTAAGTACAAGGTATTCCATTAGCTACATTAAAAAAATCCCTGATGGAATTAAATGAGTTTTAAGCTCCCAGCCCTTGGACCTGTCCCAATCATTTTGAATTGCTCTAATAAAACATAAGTAGCTGTTGAATAAAATTATGAATTATTTCTGTTTTTGTTTGAGAAATTACATTGTATAGTCAACAGACTTAAAATAGTATATAATTATATAGAGTGGCCATAGATTTCTTCCAACACACAGGGCATTCACGTTATAATTTTTAAAGTGAATAGAAAAGCAACAAATAATCATCCTTGAAAATGAGGTTTATATATTGGTTTCAAAAGTAGATTTTTATTTTAGTTTAGTTCAGTTTAGAGATACAGTGCGGAAACAGGCCCTTTGGCCCACTGAGTCCGCGCCGACCAGCGACCCCTGCACATTAACGCTGCACACTAGGGACAATTTAAAATTATATCAAAGCCAATTAACCTACAAACCTGTATGTCTTTGGAGTGGGGGATGAAACCGGAAGAAACCCACGCAGGTTAGGGGGGGAACGTACAAACTCCATACCGACAGCACCTGTAGTCAGGAACAAACCTAGGTCTCAGACGTTGTATGGCAATAACTCTACCGCTAAGAAATATAAACTGTGGTCATAGCAAGATCACAAGCTGGATTCCCATATGAAAAGCCCAGCAAGTGTTATGGATTCATTTATTTGAAACTGTAGCCAATCTGATGAAGGGTCCTGACCCAAAACGTCACCTTTCCATGTTCCCCAGAGATGTTGCCTGACCTGCTGAATTACTCCAGCACTTTGTGTCAGCTTGTATACCAGCTTTGTGTGCTTTTAACAAAATTAATATTTATTTTTCAGTATATCAAACACTAAATAAATTTTGATAAAGAAATATCAATGTTTGGTCCGTTGCCTGTTCTTTTTCTTGTGCCATCAGCTTAAGAAAATAACGTAGGCAAGAATTGAATTGTGTTAAATTGCCATTTATTCTTTACCACTTATTCCTAATTACTAGAAATCCCAGAAATACTAGGGGATTGAGGATGTAGCAGGAGGGAGGAACTGAAGGAAATCCACATTAGTCAGGGAATGGTGTTAGGTAAACTGTTGGGACTGAAGGCAGATAAGTCCCCAGGGCCTGATGGTCTGCATCCCAAAGTACTCTTGGAGGTGATCTTAGAAATCGTGATTGCATTGGTGATCATTTTCCAATGTTCTATATGTTCTGGATCAGTTCCTGTCTTTAAGAAAGAAGGGAGAGTGAAAACATGGAATTATAGACCGGTTAGCCTGACATCGGTAGTGGGGAAGATGCTTAAGTCGATTATTAAAGATCTAATAGCAGCGCATTTGGAAAGCAGTGACAGGATCGGTCAAAGTCAGCATGGATTTATGAAGGGGAAATCATGCTTGACTAATCTTCCGGAATTTTTTGAGGATGTAACAAATAGAATGGATAAGGGAGAGCCAGTGGGTGTGGTGTATCTGAACTTTCAAAAAGCTTTTGACAAGGTCCCACACAAGAGATTAGTGTGCTAAATTGGAGCACATGGTATTGGGGATAGTGTATTGACATGGATAGGGAACTGGTTGTCAGATATGAATAGGAGTAGGAATTAATGGGTCCTTTTCAGAATGTCAAGCAGTGACTAGTGGGGTGCCGTAAGGCTCACTGCTGGGACCCCAGTATTTACAATATATATTAACGATTTAGCTGAAGGAATTAAATGTAAAATCTCGAAGTTTGCGGGTGACGCAAAGCTGGGTGGCAGTGTGAACTGTGAGGAGGATGCTATGAGGCTGCACGGTGACTTGGATAGGTTGGGTGAGTGGGCAGATGCATGACAGGTGATTGATAAAATACATCTATTGATGCTCCTGAACACATCATCAGTGATGTAACCTGGGGTCATTGTGTGTTTCGGGCTTTCAACATCAGACACCCTCACCCAGGCGACCCAGCCGTGGTTGATCAGGCCCCGACTTATGTTCAGGTGGCATTCGCTCCTCCCCATGGACCTTCTCTCCTGATCCAGAGCTATCTCGAGGCCTTCTCCGCTGCCTCTGTGGTGTTCTTGATGGCTCTTCTCCTCGCCACTCCGTTGGTGCCCAGTGAACTCAAGGCTTTGTAGAGCGATTGCCCTAGTTTCAACAGGTCCACAGAAAGCTGCCAGTCCTGTGCAGTCGCCGGGATTCCTAATGGATTCCTGGCTGCTGTGGTTCTTGCCAGCTGCACTCCGGCCTTCACGTACATGATCATCTGGGTTGTGGGCCGTGCTCGTCTGCAGCTGCTGATGTTCATGCCGATGACTTCTGAAATGGGTTTAAGAACCTGGTCATGATGCCAGGTGTCATGAAAGCCTTTGGGCAGCACCTCAGGATGTGTTCCTAAGTCCCAGTATAATGTGGATAAATGTGAGGTTATCCACTTTGGTGGCAAGAACAAGAAGGCAGATTAAACATTAGACAATAGACAATAGGTGCATTTGGCCCTTCGAGCCAGCACCGCCATTCAATGTGATCATGGCTGATCATCCCCAATCAGTACCCCGTTCCTGCCTTCTCCCCATATTCCCTGACTCCGCTATTTTTAAGAGCCCTATCTAGCTCTCTCTTGAAAGCATCCAGAGAACCTGCCTCCAATGCCCTCTGAGGCAGAGAATTGCACAGACTCACCACTTTCTGTGAGAAAAAGTGTTTCCTCGTTTCCATTCTAAATGGCTTACTCCTTATTCTTAAACTGTGGCCCCTGGTTCTGGACCCCCCAACATTGGGAACATATTTCCTGCCACTAGCGTGTCCAAGCACTTAACAATCTTATATGTTTCAATGAGATCCCTTCTCATCCTCCTAAACTCCAGAGTGTACAAGCCCAGCCGCTCCATTCTCTCAGTATATCACAGTCCAGCCATCCCGGGAATTCACCTTGTAAACCTACACTGCACTCCCTCAATAGGAAGAATGTCCTTCCTCAAATTAGGGGACCAAAACTGCACACAATACTCCAGGTGTGGTCTCACTGGGGCTCTGTACAATTGCAGAAGGACTTCATTGCTCCTACATTTGATTCCTCTTGTTATAAAGGACAACATGCCATTTGTTTTCTTCACTGCCTGCTGCACTTTCATAGACTGATGTACAAGGACCGCCAGATCCCGTTGTACTTTCCCTTTTCCCAACTTGACGACATTTAGATAATAATCTGCCTTCCTGTTTTTGCTACCAAAGTGGATAACCTCACATTTATCCGCATTAAACTTCATCTGCCATGCATCTGCCCACTCCCCCAACCTGTCCAAAGTCACCCTGCATCCTCCTCACAGTTCACACTGCCACCCAGCTTTGTGTCATCTGCAAATTTACTAATGTTACTATGAATCCCTTCATCCAAATCATTGATGTATATTGTAAATAGCTGCGGTCCCAGCACCGAGCCTTGCGGTACCCCATTAGTCACTGCTTGCCATTCTGAGAGGGACCCGTTAATCCCTGCTTTTTGTTTCCTGTCTGCCAACCACTTCTCTATCCATGTCAGCCCTCTACCCCCAATACCATGTGCCCTAATTTTGCCCACTAATCTCCTATGTGGGAACTTATCAAATGCTTTCTGAAAGTCCAGGTACACTACATCCACTGACTCTCCCTTGTCCATTTTCCTAGATATGTCTTCAAAACATTCCAGTAGATTACTCAAGCATGATTTCCCTTTCGTAAATCCATGCTGACACTACAAAGTCCATTTCTTGAGGTCCAGTACCAACCTGATTTTCCCAGTCTACCTGCATGTTGAAATCTCCCATAACAACCACAGCATTACTTTTACTACATGCCAATTTTAACTCCTGATTCAACTTGCGCCCCATGTCCATGCTACTGTTTGGGGGCCTGTAGATTAGTCCCATTCAGGTATTTTTACCCTTACAATTCCTTAGTTCTATCCATACTGACTCCACATCTCCTGTTTCAATGTCACCCCTTGCAAGGGACTGAATTTAATTCCTCACCACCAGGGCAACCCCCACCCCCTCTGCCCGCCTGTCTGTCTTTTCGATGGAGGTATACCCTTGAATATTCAGTTCCCAGCCTGGGCCCTCTTGCAGCCATGTCTCTGTAATTCCCACAACATCATACTTGCCAGTTTCTAACTGAGCCTCAAGCTTGTCCACTTTATTCCTTATACTTCGCACATTCATATACAGTACTTTGACCTCCGTATTCATTCCCCCCCTCGCAATTGGCCCTGACCTTACTCTGTTGTCAAGCTTTCCTTCCCATTAATTCGAGAATCTTTTGTAATTTTTCCTGTAGCCACTTCCCCTTCAACTCCATCTTTATACTCCCAATTTGTCAATCCCTCCGCCCCACTATTTAGTTTAAACCCACACGTGCAGCCCTAGCAAACCTGCCTGCCAGAATGTCGGTCCCCCTCCAGTTAAGGTGCAACCCGTCCCTTTTGTACAGGTCACCCCTACCCCAGAAGAGATCCCAGTGGTCTATAAACCTAAATCCTTGCTCCCTGCACCAGCCCCTCCGCCACACGTTCAAATCCCCTATCCCCCTGTTCCTGTCCTCACTAGCACGTGGTACTGGAAGCAATCCAGAGATAACCACCCTGGAAGTCCGGCATTTCAGTCTTCTTCCCAACTCTCTGAAGTCATGTTGAAGAACCTCCTTCCTCTTCTTCCCGATGTCGTTTGTGCCTACGTGCACAACTACTGCCGGCTGTTCACCTTCTCTCTCTCGAGGATGTTCCGATTTTGGCTTGTGATATCCTGAACCCTGGCACCAGGGAGGCAACAGACCATCCTCGCATCTCGTCTGCCACCAGAGTATCTCCTGTCCGCTCCTCGGACAATGGAGTCACCCACCACTAGGACTCTGCCCGACGTCGGTCTCGCCGGTCGCGTCCCATCTCCAGGATTGGAGCTACCGACGTGTCCGCCGCTCGGACTGGAAACATTGTCTCCCCAGACAGTTCCCAAGAAGGCGTACCTGTTTTCATTAGGCACAGCCACCTGAGTCTTCTGCACTCAACGATTTCCACACTTTCCCCTAGTCACACATCTTGGTTCTTCCCATAACCTCAGCCTGACTAACTCACTGTAGGTTCTGTCCAGGAAACTCTCGTTTTCCCGGATGGCCCTGAGGTCATCCAGCTGCTTCTCCAGTGTCCCAACACGGTCCTTTAGGAGCTGAAGCTGGACGCACTTGCCACAGTTGTAGCAGCCAGAGGCTCCATCCATGTCACTAGACTCCCACATTCTGCAAGCCTCACACTTGTCTCAGATTATTATCTGAATGGTGCCAGATTAGGAAAAGGGGAGGTGCAATGAGACCTGGGTGTCCTTGTAACTGGTACTAAAGAAAAATTAAAAATTTGTCTCCATTGAAAATCAAATATTATCATTCTAAGAAATGTCCACTAGTCTTAAGGATGTATAAACTATTAATTAGCCAACATGAAATATTACCAAGAACTCCAGATGCTAGTTTATGCCAAAGATATACACAAAGTGTTGAAGTAACTCAGTGGGTCAGGCAGCATCTCTGGAAAAAATGGATAGGTGACGTTTCAGGACCGGACCCTTCTTCAGACTTTGTGTCTATCTTTTGTGAACATATTAATTATTGTAATCACCTTCAGTTTTACTTTTTATTATTATGTCATTTTATTTACATGAATCTTTCGATTAAATGCAGTAGGCAACGAAGCCACATCCCAATGACGTGTGGGTTTGTAAGTTACTTGGTCTCTGTAAATTACCCCTTGTGTGTAGGGAGTGGGTGCAAAAGTGGGATAAGAACTAGTGTGATTGTTGGTGTGGACTCAATGGGCTGAAGGGCCTGTTTCCATGTGGTATGTCTAAACTAAACTAAACTAAACATAACCATTCATCCTGTTTTTCTATGAATTTAACTTCACAACATTGTGATGATAAGATGGGACAGAGGATTAGCAAAGCTAGTTTTTTGTTACTGGAACCCACACTTATGGATGTCCCCGCTCTTCCAGCTGCACTACTGTGCCACCCACCATGTTTTTTTATGGATGGGAGGATGGGGTAAAGGCTGAAGAGACCAGTTGCTTCCTAATACTTTCTGATGCACTGCTTGGATTTCGCCTGACCAGTTGAATCCCACTGTCAGAACTTTGGCCCAAACTTGAGCAAAGATGCTGAATTTCAGAGACAAGTAATCTGCAAAAATAATTTCGGTATTGGCATTGGTTTATTATTGTCACATATACTGAGATGCATGCTACCCAGTTAAATCATGAGTACATTGAAGTCATGCACAAGTAGAACAGGTAGTACAATGAGAAAAATACCAGAGTACAGAGTATAGTGTTACACTTTAATGCATCCCAGTTACAGAGAAGGTGCAGATAAAAAAGTGCAAGGACCGCAATGAGGTAGATTGGGAGATTGGGACTACACTCTTAGTTTATGAGAGCACTAATCAGTAATCTCGTAACAGCAGGGAAGAAGCTGTTCCTGAATCTGGTGGTATGAGCTTTCAAGTTTATGTGTCTTCTATCCAACAGGAGAAGGGAGTAGAGTGAATGATGGCTGTGAAAATGGTCCTTCCAATTATGTTTGCTACTTTCCAGAGGCAGTGTAAAATGCAGATGGAGTCAATGGGAGGGGGGTGGCTTGTGTGAGAAAAACTGTCCTTTGGCAGGAAGGTGGCATTTAACTTAAATGACTAAATAATGGCATTAGAAACCCATAGGAAAAATGAATCCAATAACAATTATGAAGAAATATTTTATTGGTACAAAGGAAGAAGATTAGATATAGATCATGG
The DNA here is from genome assembly GCA_963514005.1 of Raja brachyura. The sequence goes on from OY740800.1 coordinate 17,415,097, forward strand.
AAGATGCAAATTATCTTTGAAAGAGTTTCTTGAGGCAATGTCCTTGTTCTCATTAGCTTCATCAATAACTTTTCCTTCATTACATGAACAAAGGTTGGTATCTTACATTATTTTACAATGCTCAATTCTATCAAAAGTGTTCTGATAATAAAGCAGAATGTGAATTTCACATTTTTCTGGCTAATAGTTTGGGTTGGGCTGATACCTATAAGTAGTAAATAACCTTTGACCTACATGAGTGTCTGATAATAATAGTAAGATTAAACGAGAACTTACCAGTTTGAAGTTTGATCTTGCTTTTAAGAGTTACGTTGGTGATTACGTGAAGAAGGCCCGCCAGGCCGCATGCGCAGTAAACTTCAAAGCAGCGGTATGAAATCACAAATAAACAACACCGAAGTAAACAGTAAGATCAGTGACTCGAGAACTACCAGATCTTTTATGGGTTGGGCATGGTGGGCACGTAATCACCAACGTAACTCCTCATAAAATCAAGATCAAACTTCAAACTGGTAAGTTCTCATTTATTCTTACTATTTTACTTCGGAGTCACGTGAGTGATTCCGTGAAGAGTTCAAAGCTTTGTGATTTCATGCTGCAGATTACCATTTCATTTGATTCGAAAGATAAATAAATGCATTAGCAATAACATTGTATTGAATGTAATGATAGGGTTTATTTAACAATGTAAACAAACAACAGTACCCCTAAAATTCAGGTACTTAACTTGTCATTGGCAAACAGCCCTGGATTGAGAATTGGCCGATGGTAAAAATTCTGAACCATTAGCTCATTTGCCCATCCGATGGCCGCTAAAATTTGGTCGAAGGACACATCCCTCCCTTTGGCTGCCAACATAGCTGCTGCCCTAGTATAATGAGATGTAAACACACTATCTAAATGATATACTGACGTTGATGCTGACCTGGTGGAATGAGACATACAATCGTCAATGTTAATACCTGCTGCAGCCACCTTGAAATAGTCTGAACTGACCTTCTCTTGTGTAATTGTTTATTAACTAATACACAGTGCTGAATCCATACTTCTAAGGATTCTGGTGGCCTTGATAACATAAAAATGAGACCGTGGGGTATTGGAAATGATCTTAAAAATCATGCCAGCCCTGGTCTGCTCTGCTAGTGTAGACCAGAATGGAAAATGTAATGGCATGAACAGCCAATTTCAACCTGTCCAGCCACAGCGTTTGCAATGTTTTGCCGTCGTTGTGCTGATATTAGAGTCATGACTAAGGATGTAGCTGGAACCCCTTGGTGAAGTAATGTTTACACATTTACAATAACCAACTGCATAATCTTGTGATTTGAGAACTTGTATCAAGATCTTTTTAACAACTTAATATCCGGGATGGACCCGACAATGTAGTTCCCTTATGTTACAGCTATAATTTCTCTATAACTGAACTATTGTCAATGTCACTTAAAATGAACTGGAAATGTCAGTAATTTGTATCATATCAAATGTATCATTAATATTTAACAAACATTTCTGATCCCCTCAATAGCGATGTACTTCTTTTTTGGATGCTATCCATGCATACTGCAGTGAACACCCTCATGGCTAAATGTGACAACCTGAGGCATAAGTCAATCCATTCAAAATGTGTAAGTCAATAATCGTTGACTGTGCAAAGACCAGTCTCCTGAACCATAGTTTAAAACAGCAAGTTCTTGCTTTTTGGCATAACTGTACCGTTGTGCCATAATGCCTGATGAAGGAGGCAACATGGACGCTTGGCCAGTCCGATAGTACGAATCCAAACAAGGTCTTGCTGACTGTTTTATGACCCAGCTAATGAGGAAGACATAAAGTCCATTCCTCCTATTGAAGCGAGAATGTATTTCTCCACACTGTTGTGTCACATATTTTTGCAAACAGTGAAACATGCATAAACATGACGAACATTTGATGAAGTATTGAATCATGCTTTCACCATACTTTGAGATCCAACACTTATTCTGTGTTACCATCAATCTAAACTGGACGATACACCAGTGGCAAGGAGATTAATTACAGGATATTCTTCCTAATTACCATGTGACTAACATGTCACCATCGTAGAGTAGCAACTTAAATTTGAGCATGAAGAATATGTATATTCACTCAAAACCTTACTCAACGGTGCATTTAGTGTATATATTTAGTTGATGCTAACAACCGAAGAATTGGTAACTCATGCAATCTCCAATACCCCAGAGTAGGTGATGGTATTTGGAACTTCTCATCTTTGAGTTCTAAACATCAGTTCATAATAACTGAATTAACCAACCACACTACTGCAGCGAGTTTCAAGTTCAATTATTTATTTTCATATTTAGCAATGCTAAATACTGTTACTTCATCATAGTGGCTGATAATAGATTCAGCTGATAACAGCACAAGGTTGTTAACAATGCACTAATTACTACAACACCATATCAGTTCCTTGATTTGCTCAGCTGCAACACAGCTGCAATATTGCCAATTACTCTTAATGAAATAACTCCAATCCCTTGCCATAAACCAGAGACAAATTAAAATAATTAAAGGTAAACCCCAATGACCAATTAATAGCTTATCCCATCCATAAACTTTACTGTTATAGTACCCTTATATTATCTTAGATAACCTTTGTAATGGGTTTGTAATGGGTTTTGTATAACATGTATCCCTTACCTTATAAATCTGTTGTAGTCGGGAAATAAGTTTTATATTTGGAAAGTTCATATGCCACTCTTGCCTTAATACATGGGTAGTTTGCATGAGAACTTTTGTCCAATTTCCAACTTTGGCCATAATCCAAACCCTTAGTGTGTTGCACAAAACAAATGTAGATACTACAACTTGTGAATGGTGCACTACCCATTTTGGAAGTGCTCAGGATTTCTGAGCTATCCTGCGGCTCAATTGCAGTGAACCGCTACTGCCGATGAACACCTGGGGTGTGTTTCTGAACAATAACTTAGCCCGTCATCGGCCTAATTGAATCGTCTGCCAGGCTTCTCCTGTAGAATAGACCTACCTGAATAACAGATTCAGCGGTTGGCTCTCACATCGCCCTCTCTGTGTGTCCCTCTCTGTCCTGGTGAACTTACCTTGGACTTCGCTCCAAGTTTGCCTCACTTTGCGCCGCGTTGCGCCACTCACCCGACCTCCGCGCGGCCCCTACTGCCGGTTTGGTTGCGCTTGCCGCATGCAGGCGCATGCTGGTGGTAACGGCCCTGTACAGGGGATCACCCGACCTCCGCGCGGCCCCCGCTTCTAGTTCGATCACGCTCATCGCATAGAGTTGCATGCTGGTGGGACAGGCCCTTAACAGGCATTGCCGCAGGCCACAGGATACCGATACTGATACAATCCATTGGCCTACACCCAATAGAATATTCTACTGGAATGGAACTTTGTTGTCAGGAAAATAACAAAGTTCCATTCCAGTTCTGTTCCATTCGGTCATACCCTGAGACTGAGTGTCAGCAGGATATTGACCCATCTTAGTCTCTGCCTCCGAGAGGGAGACCTCCGTAGCACTGTATGCAACAGTTGCTATATTTGGGATAGTCGTTTTCAACGCACTATCCAACCCCAGTGAGGAATTCATCTCCTTACTCCGTGGGTCTTGCTCTCCAGCCCCGGTGGAGAATCATCTCCCGACTCCGTGGGCGAGCAGATATGTGTGAATTTAAGCAACTCTGCCCCAAGCATTGCTGGTGCCGCTTTGTAAAGTCCAGCGGTTTTTGACATGAAACAGCCTTGCATCAGGCACTGCTGGTACGGCACTTCCGTAGGCCGACACTTCACACATAAAGCAGCCCAATCAGGCGCTGCTAGCACGGCTCTCCTGTAGGCCGGTAACGTTACAAGTGAACAGCCCTGAAACACGTGCTGCTGGCACAGCCCTCCCGCAGACTGGTACTTATATACATGAAGCAGCCCTGTCAGGCTCTGCTGGCGCGGCCTGTCCCATAGGCCCGCGCAATTGCGGTGTAACCTTACTAAAACAACATTTTTAATGTACAGTTTATCAGTGAAGGGAAAAATAATTCATAGCAAACATGTGCTTAAACAATTTACTTTACTTTTTAACCCTTATAGCCCGACTCACCCGAGTCACAAATAGGGCTAAATGAGTCCCAGTTATTCCTTACCTGGGTACGAACATCTGTGAGCCACTGACCCCAGTGTTAGTGACTCCAGTGTTGCTTCCTTGCCGTTCCAACGGCAAACCATAGGCTGGAGTTGCTGACCCATCTGTCAGTGATTTTCCAAAAATAAATTGTTCTTTTAACTGCCTTTTTGCAGGTTGGGAGCTGCTGACCCCCCCCCCCCCCCCCCGTCTGCGACTCTGTTTTAATTCTTGCCGTTAAAATGGCATTCCTGCAGTCAGTGAGCCGCTGACTATACTGTCAGCGACTCTTGTTTTAATTCTTGCTGTTAAAACAGCATTTCTGCAGGCTGTGAGCCACTGACTAACTTTACTGATAGTTAGTCAGTGGCTCACAGCCTGCAGAAATGCTGTTTTAACTAACTTAGTATGTTACAAAACTTACCTTGAGCAGCGCTGCAGTTCTGCCACTCCCTGTGTGCGTGATTTTGGCGCCTTTCAGAGAGGGGTGGGCTTAAAGTGCCGTTTTTCTGCAGACTGGGAAAATCGATCCATGTCGGGCGATTTCATTGCGGAAGAAAAATCGCTCCGACATTTCATTCATGAAGGTATTTTTAAATTACGCTTGATTATTTATTAACTAGAGTAATTTAAAAATCACCTTCAAAAGCCGTGAGCACCGACAACGGGAAGGATTTTGCGTAGGGGAGAAAAAAAGGTACACAGTTTATTTTAAATTAAAACTTTGTTTTTAGGGAGGCTTTAATCACATTTTCATGTTGCGAAATGGGGTCCAAAAAAATGTATGAACCGGCTGTATTTTTCATACTGACTTCACCGCAAACTGCAACGTTCCAATCCACCGCATTCCACTAAAACCCACTCGTTAGTTGATTTAAATGGCCATTAATTTACAGGCATTAAACACTAAATTCCTCCCATTTGGCCTATAAATTCATGAAAATGAGAATTAAAAATTATGTTATATTGTGGATTATTGTGTGAATGTTATTTGGACACATAGGCAATTTAAAAAAAGTTTATCTTTTCTTAAGAAATGGATAGATGTTTTGATCTACTCATTGAATTTTGTAATTAGCTACAATTAGATAACTAACTAATTATATGCTTTAATTTCAGGTCATCCAAGTAAGATTGTTTCATATTTGTTTCAGAATGCTTCAATCTATAATAACTGAAAATTTCATTGAGTCCTCTTAATTTTTAAGAAAGTTATGGGATTTTAGCTGTTCTAGATCACAGCTTTTGAGTTAAGTCAATTGAAAGGCAATGGGGAACAAGATGCTAATTTCCGAGTATGAAAATGGTCATAACTTTCTTAATACTGAAGATACGAAAGTGAATTAGGTGTCAAATTAAACTTCTTTTTATGCTTTATCTGATGGGATAAATTGCATACTTGATTTTTAAAATCTCAAAATTTTGTAGCATTGCTACTATCAGCGACTCTGTTTAAATTTCTAGCAATAAAACAGCATTTCTGTAGGTTATGAGCCGCTGATTATACTGTTAGCGACTCTGTTTAAAATTTTTGCCGTCAATACGGCATTTCTGTAGTCTGTGAGCTGCTGACTAACTATCAGCGACTCTGTTTAAATTTCTATCCATTAAAAATGGCATTTCTGCAATCTGTGAGTCACTGACTATACTGTCAGCGGATCCCAATCTTACAACCCGATCAATTTAGCTGGTTTCGCATTTGCAGTCGGAATGGGGTTTCCCCACAGTCCAATCGGCAAGTTGTCGGGCTGTAAGACTGGCAGGACAAAACCTTTTGTAAAAAGAGGCTCCTGCCTGAAACCTGGTAAGTAAAAACCAAACTTACCTTAAAGTTTAACTTACCACCGGCAGGAGCTCTGTCCTGCCAGACTGGTGCTCGCACCAATGCGGCTGACATAATGCTGCGCATGCGGCCTGGCCGGCGTTCTTCATGGAATCACTTACGTGACTCCAAAGTAAAATTATTTCCCTTCTTCCCTTTAGCATCAAACAGAACATTGAACAGTACAGCACATGAATTAGGTATGTTGCAAAACTTACCTTGACCAGCGCTGCAGTTCTGCCGCTCCCCATGTGCGTGGCTTTGGCGCCTTTCAGAGGGGGGCGGGCTTAAAGTGCCGTTTTTCAGCAGACCTGGAAAATCGATGAATGTCGGATGATTACTTTTCGGAAGAAAAATCGCTCCGACATTTCATGAATGAAGGTATTTTTATATTACTCTAAATTATTTATTAACTAGAGTAATTTAAAAATCACCTTCAAAATCCGTGAGCACCGACAACCGGAAGGATTTTGCGTAGGGGAGAAGAAAAGGTAAATAGTTTATTTTTATATTAAAAGTTGGTTTTTCGGGAGGCTTTAATAACATTTTTATGTTGCGAAATGGGGTCCCAAAAAATGTATGAACAAACAATATTTTTCCTCCCGACTTCACCGCTAACCGCAATGTTCCAATCCACCGCATTCCACTAAATCCCACTCGCTAGTTGATTTAAATGGCCATTAATTTACAGGAATCAAACACTAAATTCCTTCCATTTGGCCGAGAAATTCATGAAAATGAGATTTAAAAATTATGTTATATTGTGGATTATTGTGTGAATGTTATTTGGACACTTGGGCAATTTAAAAAAAGTTTATCTTTTCTTAAGAAATGGATAGATGTTTAGATCTACTCATTGAAATTTGTAATTAGCTACAATTAGATAACTAACCAATTATATGCTTTAATTTCAGGTCATCTAAATAAGATTGTTTCATATTTGTTTCAGAATGCTTCAATCTATAATAACTGAAAATTTCATTGAGTTCTCTTAATTTTTAAGAAAGTTATGGGCTTTTAACTTTTCCAGATCACAGCTTTTGAGTTAAGTCAATTGAAAGGCAATGGGGAACAAGGTGCTAATTTCCGAGTATGGAAATGGCCATAACTTTCTTAATACTGAAGATATGAAAGTAAATTAGGTGTCAAATTAAACTTCTTTTTATGCTTTATCTGATGGGATAAATTGCAGAGTTGATTTTTTAAATCTCAAAATTTTGTAACATTGCTACATGAATGGGCCCTTCAACCCACAATGTTTGCCAAGTTGAACATGATGCCAAGTTAAACTGATCTCATATGTCTGTACATGTTCCATATCCCTCTATTCCCTGCACTTCCGTGTGCCTATCTAAAAGCTTCATAAATGGCGCTATCTCCCCCACCACCAAACCTGGAGAGTAATAGGTCCCCATTACATAACAGAGGATGTACAGGATGTACTTCCTGTGGCAGCTGAGGAAGCACAATCTGCCACAGGCAATGATGGTTGAATTCTACACAGCCATCGTAGACTCTGTTCTCACCTTCTCCATCATGGTCTGGTTAGGCTCAGCCACCAAGCACAACACCTGGAGGCTGCAGCGAATCGTCCGATCAGCAGAGAAGATTATTGGCTGCAACCTTCCATCCATTGATGAACTGGACTAGGAAGCGAGCGGGCAAGATCATCTCTGACCCCTCTCACCCTGGTCACAAACTCTTTGAATCACTTTCCTCTGGAAGGCGTCTCCGGACTGTCAAAGCTTCCACAGCCAGACATAAAAACAGCTTTTATCCACGAGTAGTTGCACTACTCAACAGCCAAAAATCTGCAGCCTCCCTTTGATCTGGTATCTTGTTGGTTCACATGCTTGATCAACGGTGTTTCATCATTAATGTTTTATTATTATAAATTTTTAGTGTTTTCTGAGTCATTCGTAACTGTCCCTGTATATCATGTTGTTACTTATGGGCGGAGCATCAAGGCAAATTCCTTGTATGTGAATACTTGGCCAATAAACTTACTTACTTACTTACTCTCTGTGTAAAAAACTTGCCCCGCACATTTCCATTAAACATTCCCCCTCTCACCTTGTAGCTATGCCCACTAGTGTTAGACATTTCCCCCCAAGGGAAAAAGGTTTTAACTGTCTACCCAATCTATGCCTTTATATTTTTATATACTTATAGAAATTCTCCCCTCAACCTCTGACGTTCCAGAGATAACAATCCAAGTCTACCCAATCTCTCCACATAGCTGAAAGCTTCTAATCCAGGAGGCATGCTGGTAAAATCTCCTCTGCATCCTCTCCAACAGTTCCAATTCTTTCCTGTAATGGGGAGACCAGAAATGCATGCAATACTCCAAATGCAACATAACCAAAGTCCTACAGAGCTGCACACAATATTTTTTCTGCTGCTGACCCAACTCAATAATAAGGGTGTGGGATTGTTATTATTGGGCCCAGAGTTTAACTGAACCAGTCACACACATTATGGTTTAAAAATATACAGATTAGAGATTAGGCATTCTGCATGATGCAATGGTAAGTATTGGTGGGTTATTCAGAATAGTAACTGAGCTAAATTCTGTCCAGTTGCAACAAATACATTTTTCCAGCAGGAGTCACTAGACAATAAGAAGAAGTGAGAACTCTGGCTATTTCTTTGCTTTGTACATTTGATTGAGGTCAATGAGATAAATATAAGACCTTGTACATCTCTGAATTGACATAACCTAACTTGGCCTACACTGAGGATTGATCCAGTGACCTTGATGCTCTGGTCAGCCGGACAGACCTCTATTAAAGAATGTCTTAAAAATGCCTCTTAAAAATGTCTTAAAATGCTGAGCTAACAGAGAAACATGTTTGAGCTTTTACTCTTAAGTGTTTTGCCATTGCAATAGAGTTTGATCGGCCAGAGTTTATAACAACACGTGGCACATCGTATATCAGCCTCAAGTGGCTAATGGAACAGAAAACAGAAGCATGTTACCATGAGTGCATTTTTAACGCAATAGTCTTCAGTCATTATTAGCAGATCCTTTCACTGGTTACAAATGCATCTTTTACTGATAACTGGCAATTTAGTTGTCAAAGTAAATTTTCAACCCTACAGTAAAGATTTTTTCTGTCTGGACTAATGAAAACCTACTCTAAAATATGTGTGAAAAGCTATTACCGTTTACAAGGCATCTCGCAACAAGCAATCTTGCCGTTCATGTACAAATATATATTTTAACCAGCGTGTACTGTGCATGAGTCACATTTGGATGTCTGAGGACATTGGTTAGGATTTTGAGAACAGTGATGAGTTGCCTATGTTTACTGCAAACCCCCAACAATATTCTGTGCCTACCTATTATGAATGTCCCAAAGCCAAATAGCTGCACATAGCTCTACTGAGGAGTAATCAGTGGCCAACTCTGAATCTGAGAGGGGGCAGGGCCTTCTGGAAGGAAATTCGGTCATCTCATGGAAAAGGCATAAAGTCCTTAAATGATTTTGACATCTAGCTAAACTACCCCCCCTCCCCGCCCCACCACCACCCTAACTTAACCAGCTGTCAAAAATCCTTTGGATACATTTTGAATTTTGAAACATTTTAATTCTATTACTTTTTTTAGATAATAAAAATTTAAATAATAGTTATAGAATTAGATATATTTAAATAAATTAAATTAAAATAAATCAATGAGAGTGTTGCACTTAATAGCCACTTCTTGAACTGATTCAATTGGGAAGCTCATCTCCCAGAACAAATGCTCAGTGCTAAATAAAGTGTCAGTATAACTATATAACTAAACATAATGGTAAATCTTTTCAAGTCACTGATTATTCCTCAGTGGAGCATTAGGATGTCAATATTTTGCTGAGCAGGTAGAGAAAATACATTGGAAGGCTCCTGGGGACGATGTATTTAAGTTATGTGTAAAGGATGGACAGTCTGTGATTGCTTCTCAAGACCTGGGAATGTCGAGAGATTGATTAATGTTCAAAAGAAAGCTTTGATCAACTGGGTGAGATTAACGTGTTTCCACTCTAGGAAGGGTCAGTTACAATGCACACAGATTTAAAATATTCAGAATAAAAACACAAGATAGACACAAAAATCTGGAGAAACTCAACGTGTCAGGCAGCATCTCTGGAAAGAAAGAATAGGTGACGTTTTGGGTCGAGACCCATAGAGTCAGGGGAAAGAGAAACGAGACATATAGACGGTGATGTAGTGAGATCTAGAACAAATATGTAAAGATATGTAAAAAGTAACGATGATCAAGGAAAAATGGAGCCCACAATGTTCAATTGTTGACTGCGGGCTGCGTGACAATGAGTTACACAGACAATGACACTCAATAGGACAACTAGTACAATGACTTGGGTGGGGGGGGGGGGGGGTTAGGAATAAAAATACAGTTAGGTTGAGCATAATTAATTCATGCAGCAAGTTGAAATGCTTTGTAATGAATTGATGATGGAAGCAGATTCTACATTCAATAGGATATTAGCTAGCATAGAAATCTCACTGCATGGAAGTCAGCAATTCAGCCTGTCATGTTCATACTAACACAATGGAAGAGCCATCTTGCTGGTCCAACTTCCCTGCTTTCTTCCCATAACTCTGCAAAACCTTCCTGTTAAGGAGTTATTGAGCCTTCCACTGAACATCATAACTGTATTTATCTTCACTTCTACTGGCAGTTCAATTCAGAACCTAAACAACAAAGTGAAAAGGAAAAAAAGTGTAAGACTGTGGGGCGGCACAGTGGTGCCATGATAGAGTTGGTGCCTCACAGTGCCCGAGTCCCAGGTTCAATCCTGACTACAGGTGCTATCTGTACAGAGTTTGCACATTCTTCCTATGACCGCGTGGGTTTTCTCTGGATGCTCCACTTTCCTCGCACATTCCAAAGACGTGCAGGTTTGAAGGTTAAATTGGTGCTAATGTGCAGTGTATAACTAGTGTATGGGTGATTGCTGGGTGGTATGGACTCAATGGGCCGAAGGGCATGTTTCCACACTGCATCTCTAAAAACTAAAAACTACAAGGAAAGCGGGAGGGAGACTAACAGAATTTGATTTGATGGATCAATTAGACGCAGAGACTCTTAGCTCCGTCAATCTATTCTATATTCCCTTGCCTGATCTGAGACCCAACTCCTCTTTCCCTCATCACATTATGCCATTGATTAGCAAAATTCTGTTAATCCAAGATTAAAAATGACCAATTAACCCAAAATCCATAGCCACTACAGAATATGACCGTCTTTCTGTGAATGTATTTCCAAATTTCACTTCTGGGAGTTTGGTTCTAAGTTTCAGACAATGTCTATTAGTTTCATATTCCCCAAGTAAGAGAAAGAATTTTTCTCGAAGCAGCTTGAGACAGAAGACAAAATGAACATGTAGCGGCCATGGCCACTCATGCATGAAAAACTAATTTGTAAAAGATTTGATAAGGAGAATCAGGAGACTTGCTTCAGAAACAAAAGACAGATAAGGATGGAAGCTGCCAGTAACAAAGCGTATCCTTTGTTTAAACAAAAGAAGCAGCTGTAAATTGGTGCAGCACAGCAAAGACCCAAGTCAGAAATCAATGTCGAAGCAGACAGGTCTTTAATCCAGGATTTTACCTTAATTAATGACAGCCGTTAAGGTACACACTCCCTACCCAATGCTTAACAGGTAACTCTGTGTAGCTCATTGCTGATATATATAATCCTGAATATATATTTACATGTGAGATATAGCAGGCTATTCCTATCAGTAAGGTGCAGAGATTAAATTAAGCGAGATTTGCCATATTGCAAACTGAAATGTTACGCAACAGGATAACACTGGCGCACTTCTGTTGCCTCACATTTCCAGGGCCCCATACAAGCACAAGTTGAAAGGTCTAATGGAGGAGGCTGAAAGGTCTGAAGGTGGATAAGTCACCTGGACCAGATGCACCACACCCCAGGGGTTTGAAAGATGTAGCTTTAGCAATTGTGGAGGCATTAGTAGTGATCTTTCAAGAATCAGGAGCAAAGATCATAGAGCGGGGGCTCCGTTTTGGTCAGGAGTGGTCTCAGAGGAGTGTAAAATTGCAAATGTTGCTCCACTATTCAAGAGGGAATGAGGCAAAAGAGGGGAAACTATAGACCAATTAGTTTGACTTCAGTGGTTGGTAAGATTTTATGGTCCATTATTAAGCATGAGGTTTTCTAGTACTTAAAAGCACATGATAAAATAGGGTGAAGTCAGCATGGTTTTGTAAAGAGGAGATCTTGCTTGATAAATCTGTTGGAATTATTTGAGAAAGTAAATAGCAGGACAGACAAAGGAGAGTCGGTGGATGTTGTTTACTTGGATTTTCATAAGGCCTATGATAAAGTGCCACCCATGAGGCTGCTAAACAAGATGAGAGCCCATGGTATTCGATGGTTACTAGCATGGATAGAAGATTGGCTGAATGGCAGAAGGCAAAGTGTGGGAATTTTCTGGTTGGCTTCCAGTGACTTGTGGTGTTTGGAGCATTTTGGAGCATTTTGGGCCCCATATCAGAGGAGGGGTGTGCTGGCATTGGAGATGGTTTAGTGAAGATTAATCAGATTGATCCCAGGGATGATTGGGTTAATGTATGATGAGCGTTTGATGGCTCTGAGCCTGCGCTTGCTGTAGTTTTGAAGGACGAGGGGCTATCTTATTGAAACTTACCGAATAATGAAAGGCCTGGATAGCATGGGTGTGGAGCAGATGTTTCCACTAGTGGGAGTGTCTAGGACCTGAGGGCGCAGCCTCAGAACAAATGGACTTACTTTTAGAAAAGAGATGAGGAGGAATTTCTTTCACCAGAGAGTGGTGAATCTGTAGAATTCAGGGCTAAGTCTTTGAGTATTTTTAAAACAGAGATTGATAGGTTCACATCAGGGAAGAGGAAAGTTTACCTGGGGACTTCAAAGATTCCATAATCATGACCATCTTCAAGAAAAGAGTTGTCTGGTTGTGAACACAAGGGTTCTTCCCTTTGTCTGACACAGGAAATATCATCAGCTAGGTCCCTCTCAATGCCTTCTCCCAGGGAGCTGCTGCCAGAATCATGTGTTGGTTTCCACAGGAACACAGTGGGCATAATGTTAACCATATGAAGACACCAAAAAAAATACAGAGAGCAGCACCAACCCAAACCTGAAGCCCAATTTGACCTAATTGAAACCTTGACTCATCAATCAAGCCGTTCTGTAAAATATCTTTCTTAAATCCAGCCACTGTCAAAAATCCATCTTATTGTATATTTCGTCCTTGATGCAAAGCATGATACAACAATAGAACCAAATCTCAGTGAAGATCAGTGCCAAACAGGAATGCACCATTGTCCCAGCATTTGTTCCAGTTTTTCTAGTCATAATATTACACCTCACTTCAACAAACTGTCTGTGGGAGTGGAGCTAACATTCAGAACTAATGGACAACTGTTCAACTCATACTGTGAACACTATGGAATAGGATGACAAAAACTTATGATGTTCAGTGTTTGAATAATTTGATTTCTTTGTTGTTATAAATGCATCAAATACATCAGCACTGTTCAAACATGTCCTTCAGGGCAGGTTGAATATATTGTTGTGCAGAGGTAAATGACACAGGTATGACAGTTGTTGGCATTGCGGTAAACTTTGCCATGCTCATTTAGAAGGGAGTGTTGCCAATAACCGGAGAACCATTGGAGTACGGATTAACAGACTATCATTGCTAAATGACGGAAGCAGCACTTCCTATCAGTTTTAGATTTAGAGACACAGCGCGGAAACAGGCCCTTCAGCCCACCAAGTCTGCACCAACCAGCAATCACCCCATACACTCGCACTATCCTACACACTTGGGGCAAATTAAAATTTTACCAAAGCCACTTAACCTGCAAATTGGCGAGTCTTTGGAGTGTGGGAGGAAACCGGAGCACCTTGAGAAAAACCCGTGCAGTTGCAGGGAGAACATACAAACTCCACACAGCAACCGAGTCTCTGGCGTTGTAAGGCAGCAGCCCTACCGCTGCACCACTGTGCTGCCCAGTTGTAGAACAGTCTGTGGGCTTTGTTACTTGAGCAACCTGCGGTGAGTTGTAAGTTGCCCAGTTAAGCCCTCCACTGTCTGCAGTGTTTTCAACATTCTAACTGATGAAAATAGCAACAAAGTAGCATGATGACCATAGGTTACACTTTTGAGCTCTAATTTATGCTGGTAAGAGATATAAAAAGGGACATCATCAAGTGCTGGTGCGATGCTGTAAAAAAATGTCAGACATGTGAATGCAAACAGCGTCTGAAAGTTCTTGGCCCAATTTTTCAATGGAAATCATTTAACAGTGAAATAATCAAGAGCAAAATTTACATTGGGTTAAATTACCTTTGGCATAACTTGCAATGTGAAATTGCGAGTATTTTCTGACCCATTTGAGCTTTACTTTTATTAAAATTCTGAAATAGAAACCATCTAGACCTGTGAACATGACACGCTTCAATGTCATGATAAGGTCACTGTTCAGCATACCACCCACTTCCTCTATCATGACTTCCATTTAAATCTTTCCATTTAGAATTACATTATTAAAAATATTCAAATGATCCACATTGACCCTATCTATCCCATCCTCATTTCTCTGATATTTGTTACATATTTTTGTTTATTTTTATAAACCTTGCAAAATGGTTTTCCTTCTCTCTTTTTGTAGCGCTGACACCCTTTGTAATGTAGAAAGAAGGTGCTGCAAGGTCCTGGCTCAGGAAATAAAAGACACAAAGTGCTGGAGTAACTCAGCTGGTCAGGCAGCAGGCCTGGAGAACATGGCTGGAGGACAGTTGATGCTTCAGGTCAGGACCCTTCACCAGACTGTTCTTAACCATGTGTTATTCTTTTAACTCTTTCAGTCACCAGGATCGGTTTTTGCCTTTTGTTGTCCATTTTTTCTTTTAGTTTTATGTTGCTTCTTGATTCCACAGATGTCCATGGGAATGATTTTTTTTTGGTGTTGTTTATTTTTGTTAGAAGTAAGTACAATAGTGTGGTACTTGAGTACCTAATACATACATACACATTTCCATTCTTGTACAACTTCGTATTTTTGATCTAATAATAAAAGAACAGTGGGAGAAAAAAAGAAATAAAGAGTGTCGGAATAGATAGACAAGCGAGTAGAAACAGATAGCAAAAGAAATAAAGGACATAGAAGAGAAGCTGAGAAGATTGAAATAGAAGGAGGAAGTAAAGAAAAGAGAGATTAGGAGAGATCTATCTATTTCGTATTTTTGCCCATCCGTCACCCGGTTCTAAACCCATTTAATTTCTAAGGTTATGTTATGTTGCACCATATGCTGGAATTTTTTTTTTAAAGTAGAGCTCTTGCTTTTAGTGTATAAATTAATTTTGCATTATATTAAATGCACCTTAAAGGGTTTTGAACTACTGCAATTTTACCCTGAAAAGATTTGCCTTTTTTACCTTTGATAATTTGGAAGCAGATACAGTACAGCTTTCAAAAGGCTAGTGGTTAGACACGTACCTGTAAATGTGCAGGGAATGGAGGGGTACGGATCACGTCCAGGCAGAGGAGGATGGGACTGGTAACCTGCCCGAAGGCTCGTTGGATGGCATATCCGGGAAGGAGCTGGAGATGTTGGGCATTATGAGTGGGCCGGTAGGAGGGTGAACCAAGGTAATGCTTCCATGGGCATCTGCGGGAGGAGTCCCCGGGACACAAAGATGGTCAGGCGAGGAGAGGAGAGGGACGTCATTTCTTGGAAACTGCTCTAGTACATCGAGTGCGCAGGCCGACCGGACTTTGAATAATGGTGCCAAAAGTGTCGGGGCCAGCATGTGTAACATGTGCAAAAGGAATTTCACTGTGCAGCATGTGACAAATAAAGCAGCTTTGAACCATTGAGATTAACTTGGCATCATCGTCAGTACAGACATAGTGGGCTGAAGGGTCTGCTCCTGTGCTGTACTGTTGTATGGTCTATGAAGAAAGATTCTCCAAAAAATAAAATCATAGTGCAGAGACTCCCTGGTTTCCAAAGGGGTGAGTTCTTTGAAAAGTTCAATTAAGCAACATTTTGAAGACTCTTGGCGAAACGCAATGTACGTATTTGGGTATAGGGTATTCTTATGGGCAGAAGGGCATGCTGTTGACTATAACAAAAAAAATATACAGAGATGGAAGACACATACTGTGGGGGCAGCAGACAGTTATAAAGCAGAAGGTATATTGACCTTCACCATTAGAGGATTTGAGTACAGCAGAAAGGATGTCTTGCTACATTCATATGAGGCCTTGATGACAGCATACATGGAGCGCTGTGTGCAATTTTCCATAAGTTCTTTGGCCCATTGAGTCTCTGCCAGGTCACAGAGCAATCCTCTCCCTCCCCTCATTTTCCCTGGGCTTATTCTCCTCATATTTTGTTCATATTGCAACAATCTCCGGATTCAACGATCTGCCCACACACCCAGAGCACAAGAACACAATAATAAAGGAACAAGAGTGGGTCACCTGCTTCCGAAGATTGCCCCAATGATTCATTATGATCGTGGGTAATCTGCTTCAGACCTCATTTCTTCTGCTGTGCCTCTTCTCCCTGGAGCCCTGAATTCTCCAATTTTTCAAGCATTTATCTTTCTTCTCTTTAGATATCACCAATGATCCAGTTTCCACAATCCTCTGGAGTAGAGTATTCCATAGATTCACCACTCCCTCAGACAGGAACTTGGCATCCTCCATCAGGTGAAATAACCTACCAACCCATGTGCAAACTCCATTCAGACAGCATCAGAAGTTAGCAATGAACTTGAGCCGCTGTTGTGAAGCAGTTTCCCTATGAGTTCTGCCCCTGTGCCATGTTTGGTCTTCCTAGCAGGGAAAGAATATATTTGCCATAGGATTTCAACAGACTTCTCCCTGAGATGGTGGAACTGCTGGATGTGGAGGTTTGCGTACATTACAATTTAGATGATCGTGAAGAATGTTAAAATGTCCCAATATAATTTAGACTTTAGAGATACAGCGCGGAAACAGGCCCTTCAACCCACCCAGTCTGGTCGGCCAGCAATCACCTGTACACTAACGCTATCCTACACACTAGAGACAATTTAACAATTTCACCGAAGCCACTTAGCCTACAGATCTATACATCTCTGGAGTGGGGGAGGAAACCGGAGCACCCAGAGGAAATCCACACAGTCTGAGACCGTACAAACTCCGTACAAACATGGTCAGGATCGAACCCGGATCACTGGTGCAGTAAGGCAACAACTCTACAGCTGTGCCACCCTAAGTATTAGGCAGACAGGATGTGAAATGTTTCCCCTGTGAGGGTGTCTAGAACCAGGGTTCACAGTTTCAGGTTTTGGGGCATGAGACTTAATATTGAGAATGCTTAATACTAAGAGTAGGAATATCTTGAGTTAAGTTGGGTGGACCTCATTGAAACATACAAAATACTGAAAGGCTTGGATAGAGTGGATGTGGAGAGGATGTTTCCACTAGTTGGAGTGTCTACGACTAGAGGTCATAGTCTCAGAATTAAAGGACATTCTTTTTTAAGGCAGAGATAGATAGATTCTTGATTGGCGTTAGTGTCAGAGGTTATGGGAAAAAGGCAGGAGAATGGGGTTAGGGGGCAGAGATAGACCAGTCATGATTGAATGGCAGAGTAGACTTGATGGGCCAAATGGCCTAATTCTACTCCTATCACTTATGACCTTATGAGTTGAAAGTAGGAATGTCTTGAATGTGTAGAGGCGGTGAACCTGTGGCATTCTCACTCACGGAATGATGTAGGGGTTAAGTTGCTGAATATTATTTCAAGGAGATAGGTAGGTTTATGGCACAAAAGGATTCCAAAGGATATTGAGAACAAATGGGAATAAAGTACTGAGCTATATGATTGCAATGAATGGTGGAGCAGATGCGAAATGTGGAATGTTCATCTCCTATCTTTTGTGTTTCTACATACCGCAAAGAGTTAATGGTGTGACAACAAAAATCCGTGTATGGAATATTTATAAAGTGTATCTGCTTTCTGTTTTATCTAGATGAATTTGACCGTAACAATACAGTGGGGTTGCTACTTAAAGCTGGCAGACTAATCAATTATACCACCTCCGGTCTTTACATTATTCTTGCTTTTGAAGATTCACAAATGTAAAATTGTGTTAAAGTAATGAACACAAGGAAATAAGTTTGAAATTGAATGAAAACCTTTTAATTTATGTTTGAAGAATTTGTACGAAGACAAGCAATTCGGCAATCATTGGAACTGGGGAAACAACAATTCAAACAAACAATGGAAAATATACATCACATGACTTTCCTTGTGTTAAAATCCTTGCTCTCTAGTCATGCTTGTACATATATTCATTTTAAACTTGCTGTTAAAATGTTTCTTTCACATACAATCTGACAAGTTTGTACTTGCTTTCAAATGTTTTTTCAATTGCCAAGTGGCCACATGAGATTCAGCTTCTGCAGTCTCAGTCCTTACTTTACAATGGGATTTCCACTTGAAATAACAGTTTCAATTTTAGACAACTGCAAATCTGTATTTGGTATAAAGTTGATTTCTACTTGGGAAGTTGTTCTTGAAGAGAGCTTTGTTTTGATAATAACTCTTGTCCTGCAGATTTAACAGGAAATTTCATACAAATGGCACAACAAACGCTATGTATTATGCTGTTCGGCTCAGAGTTGCTGAAGGCACTGAGGATCCACGGAACAGCAGACGTGACCATTCTGAAGAAATAGAAAGCAAAAGAATAACTGAATGAGAGTTAATGCCACACTGCAAATTATTCTATAAGGCTGTCATGTAATAATTAATATCTGCTTTATAAAGAATTAGTAGAAGTATATTACGATAGACACAAAACACTGGAGTAACTCAGCGGGACAGTCAGCACATCTGGAGAAAAGGAATAGGTGACGTTTCAGGTCGAGACCCTTCTTCAGACTGTCAGGGGAGAGGGAAACTAGAGGTATGAAAAGGTACAGAACAAATCAGAGCCAGCATCGATGGCCAAGGAGCCCGCAATAGTCCATTGTTGGCTGTGTAGGAGGTATCCACTGAGTTACTCCAGCATTTTGTGTCTATTTTTGGTGAAAACCAGCATCTGCAGTTCCTTCCCACACAAATATAAGGATTGGATTGGATTTTGGATATTGAAAAGGCAGCCGACTCAAACTTCAAATCACATCTCGTTGCAGTAATGTTCTTAAGTAATTTGTCCTGATTCTTATTCATGAGGTTTAGTTTAGATTAGGTTAGTTTAGAAACAGGCCCTTCAGCCCACCCAGTCTGGGCCCACAAGCGATGTCCATATACTAACACTATCCTATACACTGGGGATAATTTACAATTGTTTTTACCAAAGCCAATTAACATACAAACCTGTACGTCTTTGGAATGTGGGAGGAAACCAGAGCACCCGGAGAAAACCCACACAAGTCACGGGGAGAACGTACAAACCCTGTACAAACAGCGTAGGTTTTCTCTTTGGCTGCTCCAATTTCCTCCCACACTCCAAAGATGTACAGGTTTGTAGGTTAATCGGCTTAATTTGTAAAAAAATGTATATTGTCTCTAGTGTATAGTGTTAGTGTACAGGGTGATCGCTGGTCGGCGCAGACTCTGTAGGCTGTAGGCCTGTTTCCACAGTATTTCTAAAGTCTGAAGAGTATGGTATCAGAGTGCAGTGATGCAAATGTCACCAGGTTATGAGCTTCTGCATTCACAGACACAGGCTTAGAAATCCCAAACTTGCTGGTACATAGAGATGGAAAGCCTCAGAAGTGCACATGGAATTGTTTCCAAACTTCCATTACATCCAGCTCATTGATTTTATTAAATGTGCTACAACTGAGAAGTTAATATAACATTTATTTCTTAACAGCTATCCAAGTGCTTTTGGAGTTACAATAATGCAAATCTTATGTAAGATAAGCACAATAAGAAAATGGAAAAGAGAAGAGGTCCTGAAAGGAGATTTTAGGGAGTAGGGGGGAAAGTTAAGGAGAAGGACCAAAAGGGTAATAATTTCAGGATTACTGCCTGTGCTGCGTGACAGTGAGACTAGGAATGGAATGAGGTGGAGGATAAATGCGTGACTGAGGAACTGGTGCAGTGGGCAGGGATTCAAGTTTCTTGATCACTGGGAACTCTTTTGGGGAAGGCATGATCTGTACAAAAAGGACGGGTTGCACTTGAACCGGAGGGGGACCAATATCCTGGCAGGGAGATTTGCAAAGGCTACTGGGGAGACGTTAAACTAGAAAGGCTGGGGGGAGGGACTCGAGGGGGCTAGGGGACAGGGTGTGGGTCAAGAGGCAGAGAATGGAAGCACTTGGACCCAAATGTAGGCGAGAAAGAGGAAAAGGATAATAAACAGAGAATAAGGGATGGTGGGTTTCTAAAATGTGTATATTTTAATGCTAGGAGCATTGTAAGAAAGGCGGATGAACTTAGAGCCTGGATTGACACCAGGAAATATGATGTTGTGGCAATCAGTGAAACATGGTTGCAGGAGGGCTATGATTGGAAACTAAATATTCCAGGATTTTGTTGCTTCAGGTGTGATAGAATTGGAGGGACCAGAGGTGGAGGTGTTGCATTGCTTGTCAGAGAAGATATTACAGCAGTGCTTTGGCAGGATAGATTAGAGGGCTCGTTTAGGGAGGCTATTTGGGTGGAACTGAGAAGTGGGAATGGTGTAGCAACACTTTTAGGGGTGTATTATAGACCGCCAAATGGGGAGCGAGAATTGGAAGAGCAAATATGTAAGGAGATAGCAGATATTAGTAGTAAGCACAAGGTAGTGATTGTGGGAGATTTCCATTTTCCAAAAATAGACTGGGAAACACATTCTGTAAATGGGCTGGATGGTTTGGAGTTTGTTAAATGTGTGCAGGATAGTTTTTTGCAGCAATACATAGAGGTATCGACCAGAGAAGGGGCAGTGCTGGACCTCCTGTTAGGAAATGAGGCACGTCAGTTGACGGAGGTATGCGTTGGAGAGCACTTCGGGATCAGTGATCACAATACCATTAGTTTCAATATAATTATGGAGAGAGTCAGAACTGGACCTACGGTTGAGATTTTTGATTGGAGAAAGGCCAACTTTGAGGGAATGCGTAAGGATTTAAAAGGAGTGAATTGGGACATTTTGTTTTATGGGAAGGATGTAGAAGAGAAATGGAGGACATTTAAAGGGGAAATTGTAAGAGTACAGAATCTTTGTGTCCCTGTTCGGTTGAAAGGAAATAGTAAAAATTGGAAAGAGCCATGGTTTTCAAGGGAAATTGGACATTTGTTTCGAAAAAAGAGAGATATCTACAATACCTATAGAGGCATGGAGTAAATGATGTGCTAGAAGAGTATAAAGAATGTAAAAATAATCTTAAGAAAGAAATTAGAAAGGCTAAAAGAAGATATGAGGTTGCTTTGGCAAGAAAGGTGAAAGTAAATCCAAAGGGTTTCTACAGCTATAATAGCAAAAGGATAACGAGGTCTAAAATTGGACCATTAGAGAGCAAGAATAATGGTCCAATCTGCAGAGCCAAAAGAGATGGAGGAGATATTGAACAATTTCTTTTCTTCGGTATTCACCAAGGAGAAGGATATTGAACTCTGTGAGGTAAGGGAAAAACGTAGAGTAGCTATGGAAACTATGAGATTCAAAGGGGAGGAAGTACTGACACTTTTGGAAAAAAATATAAAAGTGGATAAGTCTCCTGGTCCTGACAGGATATTCCCTAGGACATTGAGGGAAGTTAGTGTAGAAATAGCAGGAGCTATGTCAGAAATATTTCAAATGTCATTAGAAACGGGAATAGTGCCGGAGGATTGGCGTACTGCGCATATTGTTCCATTGTTTAAAAAGGGTTCAAAGAATAAACCTAGCAATTATAGACCCGTTAGTTTGATGTCAGTGATGGGCAAATTAATGGAAAGGATACTTAGAGATAATATATATAAGCATCTGGATAAACAGGGTCTGATCAGGAACAGTCAACATGGATTTGTGCCTGGAAGGTCATGTTTGACAAACCTTCTTGAATTTTTTTGAAGAGGTTACTAGGGAAATTGATGAGGGTAAAGTAGTGGATGTTGTCTATATGGATTTCAGTAAGGCCTTTGACAAGGTCCCCCATGGAAGGTTGGTTAAGAAGGTTCAATCTTTGGGTGTTAATGGCGGAGTTGCAAGATGGATTCAATAGTGGCTAAATGGGAGATGTCATAGAATAATGGTGGATGGCTGTTTGTCAGGTTGGAAGCTGGTGGCCATGGGGTGCCTCAGGGATCTGTGTTGGGTCCACTGTTGTTTGTCATGTACATCAATGATCTGGATGATGGGGTGGAAAATTGGATAAGTAAATATGCAGATGATACTAAGATAGGTGGTGTTGTGGATAATGAAGTAGATTTTCAAAGTCTACAGAGAGATTTGGGCCATTTGGAAAAGTGGGCTGAAAGATGGCAGATGGAGTTTAATGCTGATAAGTGTGAAGTGCTACATCTTGGCAGGACAAATCAAAATAGGACGTACATGGTAAATGGTAGGGAATTGAGGAATGCTGTGGAACAGAGGGATCTAGGAATAACTGTGCATAGTTCCCTGAAGGTGGAATCGCATGTAGATAGGGTGGTAAAGAAAGCTTCTGGTGTGCTGGCCTTTATAAATTAGAGCATTGAATATAGTAGGGAAGTAATGATAAAATTGTACAAGGCATTGGTAAGACCAATTCTGGAGTATGGTGTACAATTTTGGTCGCCTAATTATAGGAAGGATGTTAACAAAATAGAGAGAGCACAGAGGAGATTTACTAGAATGTTGCCTGGGTTCCAGCAACTAAGTTACAGAGAAAGGTTGAACAAGTTAGGTCTTTATTCTTTGGAGCGCAGAAGGTTAAGGGGGGACTTGATTGAGGTCTTTAAAATGATGAAAGGGATAGACAGAGTTGACGTGGATAAGCTTTTACCATTGAGGGTAGGGAAGATTCAAACAAGAGGGCATGACATGAGAATTAAGGGACAGAAGTTTAGGGATAACATGAGGGGGAACTTCTTTACTCAGAGAGTGGTGGCTGTGTGGAATGGGCTTCCAGCAGAAGTGGTGGAGGCAGGATCGATTTTAACATTTAAAAGTAAAGTGGATAGGTATATGGACGGGAATGGAATGGAGGGGTATGGTCTGAGTGCAGGTAGATGGGACTAGGTGAAAATAAATGGTCAGCACGGACTGGAAGGGCCGAGAAGGCCTGTTTCCGTGCTGTAATTGTTATATGTTATATGTTGTTATATGAAAAGCCAACATTTCCAAACTGCTTCCCATGGTCAGCATCATCGTGGCTGTTCCGTTATTGTTGCTTGTTCAGAATTCTTGATTTCTCCACCCATTATTAGCTCGATGGTATAGTTGGCAATGAATCATGACAGTTCACCAACAACTTCTGAAGGACACTCGGAAATTGACAATAAATCCTGACCTTGTCAGTGACATCCTGTCCGGTGTATGGTTTTAGGTTCATAAGTCATAGGAAAATAGACCATTCATACATATAAACCCACTATGTCTTCAATCCAGCGTGAGATACCTGCACCATCATTCATTAGAGCTTACAACATAATTTTGATGCATTTTAAACAGCCACGTTGGGGCTTTCTGTAAATTGTATGTAAACTACTTTCTCACAGACTCCAGCACGCTTACTTAATCTGCTGGTCAAAGGTTCAGTGCAAATCTCCTGAGACTCTAATAGCAAATGAGACACATGCCATCATTATTCAGCTTGGCTGTTGTCTCTCCAGTCCCCCCCCCCCCATGAGAATAACATTTTACTAGGGGCAATTTTTCATGGTTAAGGAAACTACAAACTTCCTTGTCTTTGGGATATGAGATACAACCAAAGCACCTGAGAGGAACTCGGGCAATCAATGGGGAATATACAAACACTGGACATCTAGACTGAACCAATGCCACTGGAACTATGAGGCAGCAGCTCTACCTCCTGTGCAACGCAGTTGAACTGCTTCATCAGAAAAAAACATTGTGTCCCATGGGGCATTTGGCAGACCTTCTTATTTCTTGTTCCTACAACCACAAATCTTACTCCCAATCAGATATTTAACCATTCTCTCAGAACATGATAGAACACCAATAGCTGTTATGGATGAATGTTCATTCCAGCTCTTAGAGAAATTATTTCTTCATTCCTAATTAAATTTAACTTTAATCTATTAAACTCACACTCAAATAGAGATGAACAACTCAATTACCTTAGGGATGCAGACTTCCTGTTGATGATGCAGATGATTCATAATGTACAATGATACCTTAAATTATGATAAATAATGCAGTGACCTAGTTAAATTTCTGCTTCAATGTCTGGATCCACATCACACTAAAAATTCAGGTATTTGAAAAAAATACTGGTAGTGATTTACAAGGAAAATGTATACTCATGGTTTACAAGTGTAGTACATTTGCAGCATTATATCATGCCCTCACTCCTGATTTAATTACAGGTCAATAACTTTGTTCAGGTAAACAATCAATTGCAGCCTATTAATCTGTAAAACATTAAATCAAAGCTATACCCCAAATTAAAGTATATGGGATTTATATAATGAATTTAATGAGGCTTTCAAATAAGAAAAAAATGTACTATATTCATAAGATTGAGGAAATGGAATCTCAGATATGTGTAAAAGGTTTGTTTGTGGAAACAAAGCACCAAAGCTATTTTTCATTCACAAACAAACTCATTCACAAAATCTGCTGTAAGAATATTATAAAATGTGGTTCTTCATTTGACTGTTCTGTCCCGCAACCAAGAAGAGAATGGGCCTGGTCGCTGCCTCAATGCACTTGCCACTATATATTGTGATAAAGAATTAACACATTATAGTAATTTGGAGTCTGTTTTATGGTTCAAATGACAGTGACAAATTACAGTGTAAAGTCATTTGAACCCCAACCTCAAAGAATGCTACATTGTAATTATTGCTGTCAAACCATTATTCTGCAGTGATAACTTGGTGCTTTCAAAATATTAAAATGTTTTCGTCTTACATGTACCAGCTAGATTACAAGCTTCGATTTATGGTGGAGGGGATTACAACAAAGCTTTTGTGAGTCTGCAAAACAAGGGGCTTGTAGAATATCACATCAGTTTAATTTGACTCAGAAATGAATAGATGTACTTAAACTAGGTTTTATTTTTTTAGCAGTTTAGTGCTTTCAACCTAAAAAAACAAATTTGTATTTTTAGGCCCTGAGGGATCAGGTGATGCTGCCTGATATTGCTGGTTTGCAATTCAGATTCCTAATTTCCTATTTATTTTTAATCAGATTTTTACTCGAGGCTGCCATTGTTCTCTCGTGCAAGCCTTAACTATTCCATTAATAAACAACAGGGAGTTTTCCCTCAGTACAGTCATCAATAATTATCTCTTGGCCCAGAATCACAATACAGTATTATTTCCTTTTTAAGAGCCCTGTGTATACATCCTCTTTAAAACAGAGTACAGTTCTAAGCATGCCCAGTTTCCTGGTTACGGCAATAATGAAGCTGGCCATTGTTTACAGCCAGCTCAGCAGTACTTCTGAACAATGAATCACAGAGATGTGAGTTGGTCGCAGTATACAGCTACTTCATAAATATCTCATATTAACATAGAGCTAACATTCGAGGGCAGCGCAGTGGGGCAGCTGTACAGTTGCTGCCTTACAGCACCAAAGATGTGGGTTCAATTTTGACTACGGGTGCTGTCTGTATGGAGTTTGTACGTTCTCCCTGTGAACATTCTCCAGGTGCCCCAGTTTCCTCCCACACTTCAAAGACGTGTAGGTCTGTAGGTTAATAGGCTTCTGTAAATTGTCTCTTGTGTGTAGGATAATGCTAGGGTAGAGGGTGATGGCTGGTTGGCATGCACTCGGTGGGCTGACGGGCCTGTTTTCATGCTGTATCTTTAATGTCTAAAGTAAAGGCTGAAGCTCAGCTGGAAATCTAAAATAAAAATGGTCAGGCAGCATGATCAAAGAGATAAATTACATCAGCATTTGAGACCAAAGATCTGTTTTCGTTTAAACAAATTGTTAAATGTTAGAGATGTAATAATTCTAATAAAGGTGAAAGTGAAGTGGAGGTTCGTAGAAAAGACAAAAGGAAAGCTCTGGGATAGGTTGGAAGGTTGAAAAGAGTAAATCGCCCAGTAAAACAGTGAGAATGGAATTAAAAAAACAGAAGGGGGGTGTCCAAGGGAGCAGCAAAGGTTCTACCAGCAGCTGTTGGAAAATAAGAGAGCGGTGGTTTACGATCTGAAATTGTAGAATTCTGCTGAGTCCTGAAGGCTGCAAATTCTTGGACAGGACATTACTGTTGCTTCAGCATTTTATAGCTCCTTCAAGAAAGGTTCTGGAGGCAAAGGCCACAAAGTCCAGAGTAGGAAAGGAACTGTGGATTAGAATGAAAAGCCATTGATTGCAATCCTTATTTTTGTTTCTATGTGCATGGATGCTGCCTGACCTGTTGTATGTTTCCAACAAATTATTCAATGGATTTGCAACCTGATATGCCTGTGCCAGCTGTTTGAAAGAGCTGATCACTTTAGTCCCAAACTCTTTCCACTTCTTAACCTACCAATTAGGCCCCTTCAAGGACAAGTCTTTAGATTTTCAGAAATATTTTGCTTCTGCGAGCCACTATAGACTCGATGGGCTGAATGGTCTCTTCTGTTGTCATAATATGTTAATCAATCAGAGGCTTCTGTGCATTATTCAAACATTATAATCTTTACCCTGCATCATTACAAAAGTACATTTTGGGCTGTTAAACTCTGTGGGATATTGCAAGTTTCCGAATGGTTCTATAGCCACTCCTCAAAGTTATGAAGGGAAACAGGTTTTGTTAAGTGAAATTTTGTCAATCAAAACGACTGCATGAAATGCATTGTGGATATTTTAGTACAGTATATTGTAATGTGCAGGGAGTGGTGCACTGTTTATTATTCAAGGCATCTAGATGTGGTGAACAGTCCATCACTGGTACTGACCTCCCCACCATCAAAGAGATCTACTGCAGGTGCAGCCTCAAAATAGCAGCCAGAGTCATCACCACACCACCCTGCCCACACTCTCATTTCACTCCCGTCATTGGGATGATGGTATAGTACCCTGAAAACTATGACAGCAGCATCTTCCCAACAACCGCTGAACTCTACAAACTCCATCTAAACTCTGAACTACAAACTGCCCTGATTGCACTAGGGACTTGGGGACATTGATTTTCTCTTGCACTATATTGTTTGTTTGTTTTTTATATATTGAACTTATTTTTGTTGCTTATAATGGTGTCTGCTGAGTACTGTGTTAACATTTCTGTCATGCTGCTGCTGCAAATAAGAATTTGCAAACATTCATAAATTGAGGAATTATTGCAAAGAAATGCAGTATATTGCTGTTCCAGCTTCAGGAGTTGCTCAGACCTCAGCAAATAGCCATCCTCACCTTGCATTGGCAGAGGGTACATTCTGTGCCATGTTTTATCCACGACGATCCAGTGAAGCGAACCAAATTAATCTCATCTGTGCAAGTCTTGGTGATATCATTGCGGATTTTACTAGCCTGGCAAGGATCCTCGATGCACTGTGGACAGCATTCGCCCTCGAGGACCATGCTAAATTCACAGTCAGCTTCAGGGCACTGCAAAGGCCAACAGTCAACCTCGCCTTGCTGCGGAAATAAAAACAAGGTGAAGAATGAGAGACTAATTTGTTGGAAAGGAAGCAAAACCAATATGAAGTGACATTTTTTTTAATCGATATATAGCTGGGCATTATGAAGTCAATATTTAGTGCGTTGGGTCACATCTCATGAACTCGTGAACCTGATGGGAAATGTACGTTTTATGACACAACTGATGGATAGTTGCCTTAAATGTGGCCATTGAGAAAGACGCACCCTAAAAGTAAGTGATGTTAGAAATTATAACAAGCTCACGGTGCCAAAAATCAATATACTGCCCAAAATGAAATGTGCAATTTTGATGGTTGAAAAGGCTTTGTTTCACTGGATTGATGGAGTGCATATAAGAAAACAGAAAGTGTATGTTCACTTTTGAACATAATGACATTGTCACAGGAAGGGAGCTTTCAGAAATAACAAAGAAAATAATTGGGTTTTAACTTCCCATATATTGTATTTGCTTTTCAGCATAAGACGTACAAGTTTGACATTTCCTTTTGTATGATCTGTGTCCAATTAGCACAGACATTCACTTCATGACAACATTAGTGAGGCTCCTGTTTGGCATGAATTGGCATTATAACGTGTGATTAGGTGATACGTAATCACACATTATAATGCCAATTTCTACATCTTGGGGGTCTACATCTGTTGTAACCATATTCAGGGGGTAAATAAGCGAGTCTGTCACTAATCTACAGCTGCTCTTATAATTGCCAACTCTAGGCCAGTTTTTTTCTTACTTTTGGATACATCTTCCTGCAGAGCCAGGAGGTGCGGGTGCTTCCCTGTTTTTGAAATTATTTCCAATATTCTGCTCCTGCTACTCAGCTGAATGCTGATTTGGATGTGGATTCAACCCTGATGTCTTTTATTTGCTAGCTGCAGTTGAGTCAGTGGTGTAGCAGTAGAGATGCTACCTTACAGCATCAGAATCCCAGGTTCGTCCCTGACGGAATTTTGTACCTTTTCCTGTGACCACATGGGTTTTCCCCGGGTGCTCCAGTTTCCTCCCAAACTCCAAAGACGTGCAGGTTTGTAAGTTAATTGGCTTCAGTAAAATTGTAAATTGTCCCTGGTGTGTACGATAGTGCTAGTGTACAGGATGATTGCTTGTTGGCACGGACTCGGTTGGCTAAAGGGTCTGTTTCCGTGCTGTATCTCTAAAGTCTAAAGTCTAAATTAGTGATTATTATGATCTTCAGGATAAATTTTCACCAACACCTTAGTTCAAGAAATTACCTTTAGAGCATTGAATCTGAGGCAAAGTTTACTCATGCTATTTCCTGAAAAGGACATTACTTAAGTATTCTGAAATCAACCTCAATGCAGATACTTAATTACATTTCCTCTGTCAATTTTAGATTTGCCAAAAACAAGGCTAGAGAATTCAGTAAAAAAAGAGAATTCAGTAACAACCAGTTTATTTACTATATCGCTCATAGATTCAATTTGCCAATTACACTATAGCGCTGAAGTATTGGCATCTACAGTAGATGCACAAATAAGTGCTTTCAGCTAATGTGTTGCCATTGGTATCATCAAGCTGTTGAAATTTTATATCAATTGGAAATCAATTGTGTGTAATAGTCCTTTTAATATATTGATAGAGTTTTTAACTTTTATTGCCAAGCAAAATGCAGATCACACAAAATCTGCTTCTTATAACCCCCGGTTTATGATCTATTCAATTGAATAGGGTGTAAAATATGAAGCTAATTTGCTATGATTGATCTTTTTAACATAGTGGTAAATAATCTACAATTTGCTGAAAAACAATTTAAGCCTTTATTTGCTTGATGGGTTGCCCTTCAGTACATTGATAATTGTCATATTAGCCTGTATTTTACCGCTTCCAACTAAAGAAAGATCCAGACCAGTAGGTGGTGCTGTATTGTAATGCCTGCTTCGGTAACTAGTTTCCATCTTTATTTTGGATAGAGAGATTTATGGAAAATCCCATGCAAATGGAATGAAATTATATCACACACATATATCTTTTTCAAATATTTTAAGATTGTTTCTGCTGCTCCTCTCTTCACTTAGAGTCATAAAGTCATACAGCGTAGAAAGGGGCCCTTCGGCCCAACTTGACCACACCAACCAACATGTCCCATCTACACTTGTCCCACCTGCCTGCATTTGGCCCATATCCCTCTAAACCTGTCGTATCCATTTACCTGGCTTAATGCTTCTTAAACGTTGCGATAGTACCCACCCAACTACCTCCTCTGGCAGCTTGTCCCATACACCCACTACCCTTTGTGTGAAAATGTTACCCCCTCGGGTTCCTATTAAATCTTTCCCCCCTCACCTTAAACTTAAGTCCTCTGATTCTCGATTCCCCTACTCTGGGCTAGAGACTGTGCTTCTACACAATCTAATACTCTCATGAAAATGTAACCAAAAATAAGAAAAAAACTGACCTAAAGTTGACACCTCTATTAGATCACCCCTCTTTCTGATCTGATACTTACATGAGGAAATCATAATACCTTTAGAACCAAAGGGCATAATTTACTCCTACCGTATCCACTGGGTCTAAACAAGGATCTGAGTACATTAATTTAATTTTATACTGCTTGCTCCATAGCTTGTTAAGTAAGTCAAGGCTCTTCACGTGCTCATCCAGGCGAGGAGACCAAAAGGCAGCTTTCATCAACTTGATCATCCTTCAGCAACAGTTAACGTTTATCCCAGTGTGTATCCCTGGCAACAAGATGTAGAGAACAGCCTGTGCAATACAGCTGTTCAATATGTGCCTCAACAAAAACCAGCACATCTCTTTCTAGACCTACACATTCTAGTCGATTGTCCAAACCCCAGCACAACCACTTCAAGAACAATGTGTGTCAGCACAGAGACCAGCTCTGCAAAGCAGGACTTGACAGGAAAGGTCCTTCTCACCACCAGTTAAGTTTGGTGCTTCTTTGTAATTTCTACCCATCACAATTCTGCTGAATGATTTTGAGATTCTGCACAGGATCTGACAGGATCCATCATCTTTTTCCACAGCTCCTTGAGGACATTCTCGACAGACCACTGCTTGACTGCCTCTTAACCAAATACATGTTTTTTTCAGCAGTAACAGCCCAAGAGGGACAGGTGGTTTGGCACATTATAGCAAAAAGGAAAACTCCATACCTAAATTGTTTGCCACCCCATCAACAAATAGAAACGGGCCTGTCCATGATTGAATATTACAAAGTGGCATATCTCATGGTCCTGGACTGTAATGTTGAAAAAGGAACGGAAATTTGATGTAACCACAACCAATGCTCAATGGAGAAAGGCCACAATTTAATGTCCTCCCACTATTGCATTCCGTGGGACTGCGACCTGGGTTTTCCTTCAAAACAAACCCTTGGATTATTTGCTTAAGAAACATCTGTAAAGGAAAATTTACGCTAACTTAATGTAAATGCAATTATAGGGCTTGCATTAGGAATGAGACTGAGACACACACACACACATACGGATACAACATCCTGACATGCCAACCTGAAGATGAATGGAAGAGGTCATAAACTTGCTCACCAATGACCAGAATGTCATCTCAAGTAACACCACAGAATACGAGACCCAAGTCAAAGTTGATCCCAACCATTCGGACTATGCCCTCTTCACAATGATACTGTTGGGCAGGAGGTACAGAATCATGAACACCCACACCACTAGGACTGGAACAATTAATTTCCTACAACCATCAGCTTCTTGAACTGACCTGCACAACTCTAATCCTACCTCAGCAATGGAACAAAACCGGCCATCTCTTACATTACCATGGAGTTAATTTCTGTCTGAAGAAGGGTTCTGAACTGAAACGTCTCCTATTCCTTTTCTCCAGAGATGCCGTCTGGCCCGCTGAGTTACTTCAGCATTTTGAGCCTATCTTCGGTACAAACTAGCATCTGCAGTTCCTTCCTACACGACTTATTTTCTAATTAGGTTTTGTACTTTTGTCTTTTTGTTTGCAGCATTTTAGGCAGAAAGTTCCAGAGCATTATTAATCTTTCAATGATCTCTCCTTGGCACAAGTTTTAAATCAGTACAAATTTGTTATTGGACACTGCAAGGGCAGGTAAGATCATCTCTGACCCCTCTCACCCTGGCCACAAACTCTTTGAATCACTTCCCTCTAGAAGACGACTCCGTACTATCAAAGTCGCCACAGCCAGACATAAAAACAGCTTTTTTCTACTCAACAGCCAAAAGTTTGTAGCCTCTTTTTACTCTGGTACATTACTTTCACATGTTTAAATTATAATGTTTCATTTTTAACTGAGGATAGGAACAGCAGAGACAATCTTAAAACAGCATTCTTCTCTATTCGAAAGCTCTGTTTACAGGGTTCTCCAACAGGCATCTCCCAACGACTTACCACACAATGGCACTGTTGACATTCTTGTTCCCAAGTGTCTCCACTTTTATATATCACGTCTCCATTTTGATTCAGACATTGACTGGTCAGCCGCGGATCACATTCAGGGCAACAGAAAAGATCCACGGTTGGGTTTTCACAGTCACAGACCATCCGCCGACACAAGACCAAGCCACTCTGGTGGAGAATTAAAACAATGTGTTTGGTGGAGCACACAATATGTTTCACCGGTATAATTGTTACTATTTATCAATAGGATGGAATAATTTCAGGAGCACCCTTCTTGCAGTTCCTTTGAATTGTGTTATTTACTATATTTCTTGCCTTAAAAAAATGCAAATTATTTTTGCTTGATGCCCCCACTCCACACTAGCTGATCCCTGCTTTAATGTAAGAAAACACTGACACAGTGGTACAGTTGTTACTGTCTTACAGCCAAGAGTGGGTGTGAACTAATGTGGAACAGAGAGAGTCAACATTTCTAATGACACAATGGCGTATCGGGTAGAACTGCTGCCTCATAACACCAGAGACCCAGATCAAACCCTGACTACAGATGCTGTCTGTATGGAGTTTGTACATTCTCCCTGTGACCACATGGGTAGGATAGAATTTGTGTACAGATGATGGTTAGTCGGCACGGACTCGGTTGGCCAAAGAGTCTGTTTCCACAATTTATCTGTAAATTAAACGATAGAAGAATTCTACAATTTCCAGATTCCCCAATCTCTTTCATTGGCTTTCTGAATGTCCAGCAAGGAACTCACTTTCACAACATTGGTTTGACAAGGATTTTTCATCTTTAAAGGGGCCTTCTAAGATGTCCAGTTCACTTTTCAAAGGGGATCTGAGATATGCTATAGTTGGCTTTTTGGCAGCAGAAAAATGTGAATGAAGATTAAAGAAGTAACTGCTGCACTGATGCTATTTTGCAAATTGACAATCAGCTGATCTTTATCGCCACTCTCTCTGAAAGAAGGAACCATTTGGGTCTTATTTCCAATACAGAACAATACTGTGGCATGATTAAAGTTAAACCTAATAGCAGTTACTGACCACAGAATAACTTCCACTTAATGTATTTAGCTAAAACATATATAGAGCTCTAGTGCAGTAAAAGCAGAATAGACTGTATCGTCTCCTTGAGTACTTAGATTTTTTGAATCACCTTTGAGTGTCACTTAAAATGGAGATCAACCAGGCAACAAGACCAAGGGAGGAGAACTGCCTTAAATTTCCCCCCAATTTTTTTCCAATTCAAATCAAGGGCTAACACATCGGAAGGAAGCTGATGCCAATTAGTTCAGATTCTATTCACTTCTAACCTCTACACACCCCAATTTCATGATATCTCCTCTCACCAGTTGGAACTGGGCAAGTGTCTCTTTCTCAATAGTTTTGGTTCAACTTTTCTAATGCCATTTCGCAATCCTTAATCTTTTCAGATTGCAAAAATATAATCACATAAATGCAGGTTTAACTAGAAACAAGAAAGCACTTATGAAAATAAGGTAGGCAGACAAATTCACATTTACATTGACTTATAAATTCAGAAGATTAACGTAGGGCGGCACAGTAGCGCAGCGGTAGAGCTGCTGTCTCACAGTGTCAGAGACCTGCATGCAATTCTGACTACGGGTGCTGTCTGTATGGAGTTTGTACATTTTCACTGCGGTGCGTATGTTTCCCCCAGGTGCTCCGGTTTCCTCCCACATTCCAAAGATGTGCAGGCTTGTAGGTTAGTTGGCTTCTGTGAATTGCCCCTAGTACATGGGATGCAAAAATGGGATAGTGTAGAACTAGTGTACGGTTGATCGTTGTCGGCAAAGTCTCAATGGGCCAAAGGGCCTGTTTCTGTTATCTCTAAATTGAACTATATCAGAAATAGATAGATCGACACGAAATACTAGAGTAACTCAGCCGTTCAGACAGCATCTCTGGAGAAAAAGGATAGGTGACAATTTAGGTCGGGGCCCTTCCTCATACCTAGAATATCAGAGAAAGGATGATGACCCATGCTTACAGAGTTGCAATGCTCTCAGACAGATGAAGCAGCAATAACTAAAGTGAATTCAGTCACTCCTGGGTTGCAAGTGTGCTTTATGTTCAGCCTGAGGAGACAGGTGTTAGTACATTGGGCAATCAAGTGATGTCGCACTTAAGGTATTGGTTCATAGAATTCCTCGTGATTAATCTGGTGAATGGATAATTGAACAAGGATAATGGAAATGTTCCAATACATCGTAACTACCAGGAAAATCAATGAAACTTGGCAGTGAAGTAGAATCAAATCAGAATAGAACAAAAGAAAGAGAAGGAAATGGTGCACACATGCAGCACATCAGGCAGCAGCAGAGGGCAACAAAAGGGTTAGGTATAAAACCTTTAATTAGAGCAAGTCAGACGTAGAAACATTGAACTGTGCACAAACAAAATAGCAAAGTTAGTAAGTTATCCCTCTCTGTAGAGAGGACGGGATGCTCTCTTTCTAAAACATTGACGACTTCTTCCCAAATCTATCTGTCCAAAATTAACCATTTTTTACCGATTCTCCTGACCATTCATTAATACTTACCGAATAGTGAAAGGCCAGGATAGAGTGGATGTGGAGAGGATATCTCCACTAGTGGGAAAGTCTAAGACCAGAGGGCGCAGCCGCAGAATAAAAGGATGTATCTTTAGAAAGGAGATGGGGAGGAATTTATTTAGTCAGAGGCTGGTGAATCTGTGAATCAGACGGCTGTGGAGGCTATGTCATTGGGTATTTTTAACAGCGGAGATTGACAAATTTTTGATTAGTGTGTCAGGGGTTATGGGGAAGAGGCAGGAGAATGGTTTTGAGAGGGAAATATAGATCAGCCATGAATGAATGGTGGAGTAGACTCGATGGGTCGAATGGCCTAATTCTGCTCCTATGGCTTATGAACATGAACGTACTAGGCCGTTCCATCACCCTCCTCTCCACCATCATTTCTTTTTTTCTCCCAGACTGATCTGCAAAGATTAAATTTGCAGAGTTGCATGTGACAGCGGACAAGCTGTGCTCTGAATTGTGATTGCACAATCTCATCTGAAGTTAGAAGCAACTGTATCACTTACAGTAACTTCATCCCCATAGAAGTTAGAAGCAACTGTATCACTTTTTTACAGTACCAATTTCAATATTCTATAACATATCTTCCCATGTCGTTTATAATTCCTTTCACAAATCTCTTTTGTGAGGACTGGTGAATTATATGAATAATCTACCCCATGTAGAGTACAACTATAAAAGGCACATAACGTGTGTGTTTGGTGAGGGTGGGATGTCAATGTAGTTTTATGACTTCGTAAGATATTTTCGGCGGCATAATGGTGCAGATGATACAACTGCGGTCTCACAGCACCTGGGACCTGGGTTCAATCCTGACCTCGGATGCTGCCTGTGTGGAGTTTGCACGTTTTCTCTGTGACCATGTAGGTTTACCCTGGGTGCTCTGGTTTCCTGTCACATCACAAAAATGTGCAGATTTTTAGGTTCATTTGTTTCTATAAATTGCCCCGAATGTGTCGGGAGTGAAAAAATGGGGTAACATCTAACTGGTATAAACGGGTGATCAGTGATCAGCGTGGACTTGGCGTGTCAAAGGGCCTGCTTCAAAACTAAACTGAAGAAAGGAAAATTAAATAAATAAGAGCTTGAATATACCTGAGCTGTGATATCACAGAAAACAAGAAAGTGATCGACTAGGTGAAAGAGAAAGGATCTGCTTGGTGTGTGTTTGTTTTTTTCTATTTAGACTGAATCATTTCTCATAAAGCTAAATCAATAAAAGAGACAGCATGGCATTTTAAGCTTTTGGGGGATAAACAGCTGGATGAAAGCTTCAAAGTCAGTGGCTGTGTGTGTGTGTGTGTGTGTGTGTGTGTGTGTGTGTGTGTGTGTGTGTGTGTGTGTGTGTGTGTGTGTGTGTGTGTGTGTGTGTGTGTGTGTGTGTGTGTGTACGAGTGTGTGTATGTGAATATGTGTGTGTGTTTGTGTATGTGTGAATGTGTGTATGTGTGAATGTGTGTATGTGCTTGTTTGTATCTGCCCGCATGTGTGTGCACATGTCCATATCTGCATGTGTGTGTGTGTGTGTGTGTGTGTGTGTGTGTGTGTGTGTGTGTGTGTGTGTGTGTATGTGTGTGTGTGTGTGTGTGTGTGTGTGTGTGTGTGTATGCCCGCGTGTGTGCTTGAATGTTTCTGTGCATGTGTGCAGCAAAAATAAAAATATTACAAGGAGAGCTGACAATTAATATTTAAGAACAAAACTCACCTGGCAGGAGCAGACTGAGCACCTGTCATTTTCTAACACCCAAATCTGTCCATTGTGTTTTATTTTCCCTTCGTGGATACAATCCCCAGTGCAGTTTTTTCCATGAGGACATCTACAGTCATAACCTCCCTCGAGGTTAAAGCAGACGGTGTCATTGGTGCAACTGTGCCTCCTGGTCCCACATTCATCAATGTCTGTGAAATGACGCATGTAAACTCGTTTTTACATTGCATATTCAATTAACATAATGCTTCCTCTGCAAATGACATAAATAATTCTCTCTCGTTAAACCTACCAGAGTTAAAATTAATTTACCCAGAAATGTTTAATCCCCCAAGCATCCGAAGAAAGTATAATTGATACAAATTCGAACAAACTGAAATCATTCACATTTAATTTTTTTTAAAGTGCAACAGTCATTTCCCCTTATTATAATCACACTTTAATGTGATTACTGTTCATTGCAGCATTATGAATTAACCTGTAAACTGGTATCTGCCTGATTTATTTAGCACCATTGCATCTCCTCCTATCAATGCTTCTCGTGATTCCCTCTACATGAGAAATTTAATTGTTAACTTCAAGAATTTCATTTCAATAATGATAGTAAAAGCAGAGGTTGACATTGGGCCAGTTTGTGCTTGATGTAGATTGGCGTGTGTGCTCGCTTCCAACATTAGTACCACAGGTGCATTGATCTTCGACATTGCTGAGACATGATGTGATGGTCATCTCACGTCACAACCGCCCCTCAGGGTTCACTTCTCCAGCACCACATCTGCAACACCACCTTTGACACCTTGTGCTCCCAAACATCTGTTTCACTGCTTATAAATTGCCCTGATACTCACCGACATTTGATATTGGTTTATGTAACTAATTTAAAAACAAGTTAGAATGGATGAAAAGGTACACAACACTTAAGTAATTAAATATGAATTAAAAACATTCCTGTGAAATAAAGAGAAATAATACAAAAATATATCTCAGGGTTAGTGGTCAGGCTGAAGTGAACTGAGCAGTGCTAGATGCACCAGTTCTAACTTGCGTAAAGCTGAGAGGTCAGATATCATAGTTATGGAAGACCCAGCAGAGCTCTGCAGTGCAAGAGATCAAATGTAATTTCTAATGTTGTCTGTTCATGCATTTGTGGTGTCTTGTACAGACCTGCAGGTCCAGAGTGCATTGATGCTGCAATCCAGCTAGTGTTAATTCTTCGTGGCATCATCAATGAGTAATTGGTACCATTTAGCCGATTGCAAGAAACTCCAGTGATCTGGTCCCCAACGTTAGGAAATCAAAACACACTAACACACACGAATAGATCAAGTCGACACACAGAGTCACTTGCCCAGAGTTGACGAATCGAGGACCAGAAGACATAGGTTTAAGGTGATGGGGGAAAGATTTAATAGGAACCCGAGGGTTAACTATTTCGTACAAAGGGGGGTGGGTGTATGGAACGAGCTGCCAGAGGAGGTAGTTGAGGCAGGTACTATAGCAACATTTAAAACATATTTGAATGGGTACTTGGATATGGCATGTTTAGAGGGATATGGGCCAAATGCAAACAGGTGGGACTAGTTTTGATGGGGCATGTTGGCCGGTATGGGCAAGTTGAGCCGAAGGGCCTATTTCCACACTAAGAGTCTATGACTTTATCACGCTATAACACTGCAGGAGAAACTCCAGCACTTAGTGCATTTTTTTGTAAACCAGCATTTGCAGTTCCTTGTTTCCACATTTGGAAATCATGATGGTTTGGCATCAGCTTCACTCATTAGTCCGCCGGGTGAGCTGAGGGCCCGGAGTGTGTGGGCTTTGTGGTTGGAGCAGGGTCTGTGGGATGTATGTCTGTGGGCCGGGTGCATGGCCACAGACGGGGAAAGGATCGAGGGGAGGCTTCTGGCTCGAACAGAGCTCAAAATACTTTAGACACAAGGTACTTAGAACTAAAACTCACCCATTGCTATTTCCCGCTTCCCATAACTGTTAATAATTGTTATACATGTTGTCAATATTCAAAAGTAATGAACTAAAAGTGTGGAAGCAAAGAACTGCAGATGCTGGTTTACAAACAAAAGGACACAAAGTGCTGCAGTAACTCAGTGGGTCAGGCAGCATCGCTGGAGAACATGGATAAGTAATGTTTGATGTCAGAACCCTTCTGCAGAGAGGACAGGTGAAATTTTTGACATTGTAAAGAGTTCTGACCCCGAACATCACCTACCCATGTTCACCGGAGATGATGCCTGACCTGCTGAGTTACTCCAACAATTTGTATCTTTAAAAAAATAAATAAAAGTGTGCTTGGCTATTAATACAATATCAAATAGTTTGGAAAATCTGTCAGTCTGCCACCACCAAAGTCCTGGATTAGCTGGATTATTGGAATTTTACTGCCATACCGAAGACAATTAGAATCCTTTTTGTTGAACGGTTTGCTTAGTTTTATTCAATTAAATTATTGAGAAATGTTCTGTTGCCAAGAAGGGATGAAAATAGAAAACTTTTCATTCAGGCACTGACCTTCACATGTCTCTCCATTTGCTGCAAAGAGTCCATTATCATGGTAGCCATCCCTGCACTCACAATGGTACCATCCAGGGAGGTTAATGCACTTAGCACGGCTGTCACACTGAACAAAGCCCTCCACACATTCATCAATGTCTGCACAGAACCAAAAAGGAAAACATAATAAACATTGTCACTTGAAGTTTTTCACATTAAATATCCAATGCAATCACACAAATCAACAAATCAGACATCACAATAAGCACAATGTGTCGTAAAATCAGCTTGAAAATCTTTGAAGTGTTCAATCTCTCCCTATATAAAGTCTGTCTGCCCGTAAATAATGGTGTTGCACACATTTGAACTAACTAACCTGAGGTGAGAATAATTATCCTGCAGTACCAAAATCTCAATTTCTGAAAACAAAATTTAGAATGGCAACAGATATTATAATTTCTTTAGAGTAATTTATTCTGAACATTTGGGCTGCGCTACAAAAGCTACAGAAACATACAAGGAAGAGTCCAATCACACTATCATTTTTGCCCTTGTTGGATAAGGTTCACTGCCTGCAAACAGGATTGAAAAATGTCCTGTTCCCTGTGTGTGGAAACTGGGCTGCAAATTTAATATGTGAAGGCAGACTATTTACTTATTTAATTTGACACACCCTAGGCTAGCATTCTAACAGACATATATAGAATAATTTATTAGGAGAAGAAGGAAAT
Source organism: Raja brachyura (assembly GCA_963514005.1). The sequence continues at coordinate 17,454,721 of OY740800.1, forward strand.
GGCAAAGGAATTAAACAAATATTTGGATAATATTGGAGATTCATGTCGCCGACAATCCTCACCTATGGGCCATAGAAAGCACTTTATCGGGATGCAACACAGCATGGTTTGGAAACAGCTCCATCCAAGGCAGCAAGAAATTGCAGAGAGTTGTGGACGTAGCCAAGACTATCATGTAAACCAACTGAAGGTAGACACAAAATGCTGGAGTAACTCAGCGGGTGAGGCAGCATCTCTGGAGACAAGCAATGGGCTACGTTTCGGGTCGAGACCCTTCTTCAGACTGATGTCAGGGGAGGGGGCAGGACAAAGATAGAATGTAGGCGGAGACAGTAAGACTATTGGGAGAACTGGGAAGTGGAAGGGGATGGAGAGAGAAAGCAAGGGCTATCTGAAGTTAGAGAAGTCAATGTTCATACTGCTGGGGTGTAAACTACCCAAGCAAAATTTGAGGTGCTGTTCTTCCAATTTGTGCTGGGCCTCACTCTGACAATGGAGGAGGTCCAGGACAGGTCAGTTTTGGAATGGGAGTTGAAGTGCTGAGCCACCGGGAGATCAGGTAGGTTAAGGCGGACTGAGCAGAGGTGTTCAGTGAAACGATCGCTGAGCCTGCGCTTGGTCTCGCCGATGTGGAGAAGTTGACACCTGGAACAGCGGATACAGTAGATGAGGTTGTAGGTGGTGCAAGTGAACCACTGCATCACCTGGAAAGACTGTTTGGGTCCTTGGATGGAGTCGAGGGGGGAGGGTAAAGGGACAGGTGTTGCATCTTCTGCGGTTGCAGGGGGAAGTACCTGGGGGGGGGGGGGGGGGTTTAGGGACAAGTTGTCCAGGGAGTTTTGGAGGGAATGGTCTCTGTGGAAAGCAGAAAGGGGTGGAGATGGGAAGATGTGGTGAGTAGGAGATATTTTGCACTTCACACTACCTTGGCATGTCTACTAGCATTATCAAATACCAGTCTCACCCTAGCCACTCCCTCGTCTCCCCTCTTCCATCAGGCAAGAGGTACATAAGTTTGAAAATGCATACCTCCAGAAAATGATAACAGCTTCTTCCCAGCTGTTATCAGGCAACTGAACTGTTCTTTCACCAACTAGAGTGCGGTACTAACCTCCCATTTACCTCACAGGAGGCTTTTGAACTATCGTTAACCGGACTTTATTGGGCTTATCCAATAATCTAAATCTTACAGATCTCTACACCATGGACGTCTTGAATATAATCATGTATAGTGTTTTTATTGACTGGATAGCATGCAAAAAAAAACTTTTCACTGTACCTTGGTATACGTGACAATAATAAACTAAACTAAACTAAATTAAACTGAAGTTTCAAGGTCCCCTTATAAGAAAGACAACTCATTTTGTAAAAAAAGAAACTGGATAAGTTAATGACGCTGAAAAAATGCTGTTTCTCAAAAGCCTTGTGATCAACGTTACAGTACTTTGAAAGACAAATGCTCTGATTATCATCTGCCAAGCTGTGGGCAGTGCTTTCCCATGGGACAAAGTGTTTCCAGCGACATTTTCACTAAAGCTGACAAAGGGGCTCTAAGAGAGCAGGAAGAGATGATTTGGCCTTTATACCTTGCTCCACCATTCAACAAGAAATGAGAAAGAGTTGTCCTGACTGCCCTCATGGCACAGTTACATTAAATATGGTCCAGGCACCTGTTCTGAGGTTCAAAGGCAGTTTTATCTAGACACAGATAAGGAAAGTGCATAACATAGACATTATTCACTGCTAGTCAGAGGCAGTCGGCTCCATACAGCTAATTTTGACTCATTGTGTCCCACTCCGTTGGTAGTTGGTGAAGGTGAGTCTCCACTGGCTCCAACACATCTCCATTTTAGACTGACCCCCAGAATCTCGGAGTGGTACCGTGATTACCCATTTATTGAGTGAAAGGCACTGATCTTTCCTTCTACATCGGAAGGCTGCTGTTTCAATGCACCCATTAATTAGGATAACACTTACTTGCCAATCAAGCCTGTGAACTGGACAGATCAGAAAGCCAAATAAGCATTTATTGTTAGGCAAGTCTAAATTAAGCAAAGTTAATGTAATAGTTAAGTATCAGGGTATAAATTATGGGACTATCTGCCAAGTATGAAAAAATATGAAATGGTCTTTCCAAAATTTCAACTAAGGCTGTCAAAGGGGAGCTAAGAGAGCAGGAAGAGATGATTGAGCCTTTGTACCTTGTTCCATCAATCAACAAGAAAGAGCTTTGAATTTTTCACCCACATGGGGCTGTGGATTACATGCCCTCAACCATCAACACCAACAAGAGATTGTTCCAAAGACACTTTGAAAACTAATAATTGCAAATTCAATTGACCGTACATAGGCCATGAATTACTAAGCACACGGAGCCATTGAATTTAATGATGGGCTAATGGATTACACAAAAAATGAGTGGGGAATTTGTGCCGGCATAGACTTAAAGTGCCAAAGTAGCCCGGCTCCATGCCATAAAGAAATATGAAGCAAAACATTAAAAAATTCCAATAACATGTTATTTGCACTTAAGTTTTGAAAATTGCAGTGGAAAGCAGAAAGGAATGTTTGAGTTCATATTTGAATACATAATGGAACCCAATGGGTCATTGGACTGCAGGACTCAGCCATGTCATCGTAGGGAAGTGCCAAGTTGTGGAAATCGAAGAAGAGTCATCAGTGTGACTGCAGTCCACTTTTGAGAAGGTTGGTGGAGAGCACAGCTGGGGCATTACGCCGTGATATCAGGCTCTGGGGAAAAACCCAATATTGCACAGTGAAAAATTATCTTATTCTCAACTTCCATGCTAATTTGACTTTTTATGTTGACATCAATGCATCTAGCTTATTATATAAATCTAATCCTTGAAGGTTTATGAGGGCAGGTTCCCCTAAATTATTGCCAAAGTTATATAGACTTTCTTCATCCATTAGTTAATGGCATTATTAAACGTACTGTTAACTCTATTAAATAACGGGCATAGTGATATAACACTTAGCTTTTATTGATTTATAGATACAGCATGGAACAGGCCCTACTGCCCATTGCATACATGTTGACCAAAATACCTATCAAAGCTAACCACATTTTTCTGCATTTGGTCCAAATCCCTCAAGTTAAGAGAGTCAAGATTGTATCGACAACAGAACAATGAAACTCTTACTTGCACAAACATAACAGGCCTACAAACTTAACACACATGGATAAGTTTAGATTAGTTTAGAGATACAGCGTGGAAACAATCCTTCGGCCCACCAAGTCTGCATTGATCACCTGTACACTAGTCCTATCCTAGACACTAGCGACAATTTTCAGAAGCCAATTACCCTAGAAACCAGCTCGCCTTTGGAATGTGAGAGAAAACCGGAGAACTTGAAGAAAACCTACACGGTCACAGGGAGAATGTGCAAACTCTATACAGAGAACGCCCTTAATCAGAATTGACACGGTTCCCTGGCACAGAAGGCGGCAACTCTAATGCTTCACCAAATAAACAAAAAATCAATAAATTATTAACCCTGATACTATTGCAAAAAAAAACTCTCTAAACCTTTCCTATCCGTGTACCTGAACAAATATCTTTAAAATGTAATTATCTCTGGCTCCACCACCTTCTCTAGCAGCTTGTTCCATATACCCACCACCCTCACTGTGAAAAATCTATCCCTCTAATACGCTTTAAATCTTTCACCTCTCACCTTAAACCTACAGTATGCCATCTAGTTGTTACTCCCTTACCATGGTAGCATGTAAGTAATTTTCATCTTCACATACAATGGTCTGAGATTCACTACAATACAAATATTTTTATTGAGCTTCTTTAACTGAAAAAAAAAGTATGACATTCCCTCAAAAAGATAAAGAATAAATTAAAATTACTAAGAACAATTTGTTAAAAATGAACACGTTTAATTAGCCTACCAACCACGTAAATGGATAATTAATCTTGTGCTGAAGGATTGAGATTTGGCTACAAAAATGTTTCATGGATTAGTTTCTCAGTCAACCACAATCCAATCTGCACATTTCAATGGGATGAAAAATGAATTGTTCTCAAACGGTGTTACGCTCAATTCTTCCTGCTTCAATATTGTCCTGGCAGGGAAAAAATTGCTATTAGATGCTGATCTTCATAAAGGTCATCATGTTAATGGGAGCTTACTGCAGGCTAATAGGCAGCCACATTTCCTACATTACATAAATGCCCAGAGTTCAAAAATACTCCATTTATATCATGCATTGGGAGAGGTACCATGTAAATTCTAGTCCTCCTTTGATATTTTGTTCAATTAGGTTAATAGGCAAGAGAAGCTAGGTTATCGCATTGGATCACTTGGTCCAGTATAATGTAACTGTAAGGTCATCGTTGAGTGCTTGGCTGGGGAACTGCCAGCTAAGTCAATAAGTGAACCAGAGTTTCACATTTATTCTCAAATTATTGGAAAGTATTTAAGTAAACTGCTACCTTCAAAAATACATTGGCACCACAATAGCCACATTCCCACATTTCATATTGTCATTTCCTTGATTTCCAGTGATGCTCACGAACACAGCCATCGGAAGTTAAACCAATAAGAATTTAAAATCTTAATGTCCAGAATTGATCCTCATTTATGCATTTTATTTTGATTAAAATATATGGCTAATTTTTCAATAAAATGGTGTAAAACCGGCCAATAAATGTAACAATACATTTCAAAGCCAGCTTAGCTTTGAATTTAAAGCTGCTCATTGATGCTAAAGCCAAAGACTCACAATATTCTGTCAAGCACATGTTCAATGCCATGAAATATGCTGATAAATGCAATGTTATGGCCTTAAAAAGTGTCAAAAATGATGGCCTCCTTTATTTTCTCCGATACTGCAGCTTTGAGAAAAGTACACGTGATTCTTGAATACATTGCATCTCTTAAACTAAAATGTGACAGATGTGCTGTAAATTGACAGGAGAGATGCTATCTGAAATATGACTTCCAGAATGCGGATTGCTGAGTCTGTACAAATGTGTGCCATAACTTCACTTAAAATATACGAGGACAGAAATTCACCTTGGTTATTAGCACTAAGCATGCAATATGGTGACGGCTCTGCATTTAACTCTGCTTCTGAAATTTGGTTTAATTGAAATAAATTGGAAACTCACCTCCATAAAAAAAATATATTGTCTAACCATCTGTATCAATAATAGCCAATTAGGTTCTTAGGGGAGAAAATTTTACACTGAAATTGGACCCATTTCCAAAGGCATCATGGACAGGAGAAAGGATTGAGAGCTACATTTTTGGTTCACTGTCCTTTAGGACATGTGTTACATTATCAGAGAAGGTAGGAAACTGTCAAGTGAAGAGAATGAGGCATTTAAATGTCCATTTAAGGAAGAGATATCACAACTTTCCTTGTAATTTCTCAAAGTTAAAGCTGGTTAGATATCTATTTTAAAAGAAGGTTTGTGACATCTCATCATTAGTAGGTGAGTGGTAGCTAGATATCAAAGGATTTTTTAAAGGGCAATCAACAACTTGCAGGTTAATAATTCCCCCACATGTTCCTGAACAGCTTTACCCCGTGGGTGATGGATGTTGCAGCTTACTCTGAGTCACGGCTAATGGACAGGTTTTCCTTCAACTTCTGCAAAGAAGAACACTAACGAGGTACAGGAAGCCCCTTGTATCAGCAAGAGGTTTCAGAAAAAATAATCCCACCCTGCACTCAACTGGCATTTGCACTGGAAAACAAAATATTTTTAATTTTGGAGGAATTAACTGCAGATGCTGGTTTAAACCGAAGATAGACACAAAAAGCTGGAGTAACTCAGAGGGACAGGCTGCATCTCTGGAGAGAAGGAATGGGTGGAGAAGGGTCTCGACCCAAAACGTCACCCATTCCTTCTCTCCAGCGATGCTCCCTGTCCCGTTGAGTTACTCCAGCTTTTGGTGTCTATCTTTTTAATTTGATTTAGTTTAGAGATACAGCGCGGAAACAGGCCCACCGGGTCCACACCAACCAGCGACCCCGTACACTAGCACTATCCTGCACATGAGGGAGAATTTACAACCAAAGGCAATTAACCTACAAACCTGTATGTCTTTGGAATGTGGGTGGAAACTGGAGCACCAAATGAACACACATGTGGTCACATGGAGAACGTACAAACTCCGTACAGACAGCACTCATAGTCAGGATCGAACCCGGGTCTCCGGCGCAGTAAGGAAGCAAATCTACCACTGCGTTTTCAAAAACTGTGATCAGACAGGTAAAGGAAGTATAACAACAATGGAGTGAGGGCAATGGAAGAGAATTGCTGCTGAACTGTCCAATACCAGGGTCAATTGAAAATTAAACATGAAGAAAGGGAAATTGGTGAGGTTGATTCTAACCATATCTACCCAACTCAAGGCATATGGATGGGCAATTAGAAACTGATTATATTAAAATGTGCGGCAAAAAGAAATGTAATAAGGGCAAATAATTACTTAAAATAATAAGTCAGGCAGCATCTGTGAGAAAGAAACACAATTAATGTTTCAAGTTGACAAAGAACAGTTTTCTTCTCCTTATTTCAGGGAGGAGACCATTAGCTCAGAGGAAATTCCACGAAGGTTCACTAAAGTGATTCCTGGGATGAGGGTTTGTCTCATGGAATTGGAAATTCAGGAGGCTGAAAGATGATCTTGTAGACTTTTTCCAAGGATAGGGGAATCAAAAACCAGAGGACACAGGTTTAAGCTGAGAGGCGCAAGATTAAATAGAAACCTGAGGGCCACACATATTCCCACCACCCTTTCCACACAGAGGGTGGTGGGAATATGCATAGAAAGTAGTTCAGATTAGTTTAGTTTAGAGACAAAGCACAGAAACAGATCCTTTGGCCCACTGAGTCCACGCCAACCAGCGATCCCCGTAAACTAACACTATCTTACACACACTCGGGACGATATACAATTATACCAAGCCAATTAGTCTACAAACCTAAATGTCTTTGGATTGTAGGAGTAAAGCAGAGATCCTGGAGAAAACCCATGCAGGCCATGGGGAGAACGTACAAACTCCTTACAGACAAGCACCCGTAGTCAGGATCGAACCCGGGTCTCTGGTGCTTTAAGGCAGCAACTCTACCGGTGTGCCAGGTTATTGAGGCATTTGGACATATACTTAGATAGGAATGGTTTAGAGGGATATGAGCCAAACATGATTAAATGGGATAGCTTAGATAGGACATTTTTGTTGGCATGGATGAGTTGGGCCAAAGAGCCTGTTTCCGTGCCGTATGACTCCACGGCTCTAAGCCAATGTTCTCTGGAATACTGAAAATAGGTGAAAGAGACAATTCTGAGAATTTTAACAGGATGTATTAGGTATGTTACAAAACTTACCTTTAGCGGCGCTGCAGTTCTGCCGCTCCCCGTGTGCGCGACTTTAGCGCCTGTCAGAGGGGGGCGGGCTTAAAGTGCCGATTTTCACCAGACCAGGATAATCGATGAATGTCGGGCGATTTAATTGCGGAAGAAAAATCGCTCCGACATTTCATCCATTAAGGTATTTTTAAATTACTCTAAGTTATTTGTTAACTAGAGTAATTTAAAAATCACCTTCAAAAGCCGTGACCGCAGACCACCGGAAGCATTTTCCGTAGGGGAGAAAAAAAGGTAAATACTTTATTTTTTTATTAAAAGTTGGTTTTTTGGGAGGCATAAATACTATTTTAATGTTGCGAAATGGGTTCCCCAAAAAATGTATGAACCCCCAGTATTTTCCCCCCCGACTTCACCGCTAACCGCAACGTTCCAATCCACCGCATTCCACTAAAACCCACTCGCTAGTTGATTTAAATGGCCATTTATTTACAGGCATTAAACACTAAATTCCTTCCATTTGGCCCAGAAATTCATGAAAATGAGATTTAAAAATTATGTTATATTGTGGATTATTGTGTGAATGTTATTTGGACACTTAGGCAATTAAAAAAAAGTTTATCTTTTCTTAAGAAATTGATAGATGTTTAGATCTACTCATTGAATTTTGTAATTAGCTACAATTAGATAACTAACTAATTATATACTTTAATTTCAGGTATTCCAAGTAAGATTGTTTAATATTTGTTTCAGAATGCTTCAATCTATAATGACTGAAAATTTCATTGAGTTCTCTTAATTTTTAATAAAGTTATGGGCTTTTAATTTTTCCAGATCACAGCTTTTGAGTTAAGTCAATTGAAAGGCAATGGGAAGCAAGATACTCATTTCCGAGCATGAAAATGGCCATAACTTTCTTAATACTGAAGATATGAAAGTAAATTAGGTGTCAAATTAAACTTCTTGTTATGCTTTATCTGATGGGATAAATTGCAGACTTGATTTTTAAAATCTCAAAATTTTGTAACATTGCTAGATGTATTGGGTGAGGATACTTCTTCTGGAGGGAGACTCGGGTAATGTCTTTCAACAGTGGCAGAAGGTCTTAGCTGAAATATTAGAGTTCTTTCTCTCTGCAGATGCTTCTGTGTATTTTCAGTATTGTCTCAATCTGTTTGAGCTAATTTGCTATTATTTTGCTTTCTTTGAATTCACATTATAGTAAACCCTTGTTTTAATGGACCTCATTATAATGGATTTAGGTTATGGGGCAGACCTACTGATGGCTGCCGACACCACCATCAGCTTACACCACATCCCTGGCAGCTTCCACGATGGGCTTACTGCAGCCCAAACAGCATCCCCGGCCGCTTCCAGGCCATGCCTGCCGCTGCCAACCACCACCGCAGACTCTTACTTACATTGTCATTGTATAAGTAGTAGAAACTAACAACTGTGGTTGCTGGTTAATACACGAAAGTGCACAAAGCGCTGGAGTAACTCAGCAGATTAGGTGGCATCTCTGGGCTGCAACCATTGACTCCGCCATTCCCCATTTCTCCCTCGGCCGCTAGCAAGCCGGGGTCATCAACTCACCTGGATTCCAGGCCCAGCTCTGGACCAAGTCTGAGGAAGGGTCTTGATCCGAAACATAACCTAACCATGTTCTCCAGAGATGCCGCCTAACCTGCTGAGTTACTCCAGCATTTTGTGTCATTTTGTGTATTAACCGCAGTTGTTTGTTTCTTCTACTTATACAATGATGATTCCTTACTTAATTACAACGGACAATTGGCAATAACAGATACCAATTATTGGACCATGCCCCCTCCTCCCCATCCTCCTGGTAAAATAGGTTTCCTATTATGTCATGTAACTGCCTTTTCCCTGTAAACAAACCACATGTTAATTTTAACTAACATTTCCTAGCTTCTGCCATTGCCAGCAGCAGTGCAAATACTCCTTTGATTGAAGTGTTACAATAAATCTGCAACTGTACCTATTTGTACTTCATCATTCTTAAAGGCTAAACTGTAAAATATTAATGCACTTTGCCTAGGAATGTTTTTCATTCAGTTTGGCACCAACTCCAAGAACAGAACTCACATCGCTCTAAGCAACACGCTGGCTGATTAGTAACTACAAACACTTGTGGGAACATGCATGCTGACAACGTTATCAAATTTTAAACCAATTGACCTAAATTGCTTGCTGCCTATTGTTTTTGAGTGATATTAAGTTTATAGGAATGTGGTTTTGATCCGGAGGCAAAGGAACGCAGTTCATCGATTCTTGCTTTGGATGCTTTAGGGGAGCTGGCAGCTGCTGTGGGTTTCATACCCACATCAGTTATTGTTTTCTTGTTTATTTTATAATCATACGTTCATAAGTTCATGTGAGAAGCAGGCCATTCAGCCCATCGTCTGCTCCGCCATTCAATCATGGCTGACTTATCTTTCCCACACAATCCCATTCTCCAGCTTTCTCCCCATAACCCTTGACACCCTTGCTAATCAACAGTCTGTCAATCTCCGCCGTAAAATAACTTAATGAGGCAGCCGTCTGTGGAAATGACTTCTACAGATTCATCAACTTCTGCTTAAATAAATTCCTCTTCATCTCCTTTCTAAAGCTGCATCCTTTTATTCTGAGGCTGTGACCTCTGGTTCTAGACTCTTCCCCTAGTGGAAACATCCTCTTCACATCCACTCTATCCAGGTCTATCATTATTCGATAAGTGTCAATGAGGTCCCCTTTTATCCTTCTAAACTCCAATGAGTGCAAGCCCATGCTGTCAAACGCTCAACATATGTTAACCCAATCATCCCCAGGATCATGCTCATAAACCACCTAAGGACTCTCTCTAACACCAGCACATACATCCTCAGATATGGGGTCCAAAACTGCTCACAATATTCCAAATGGGGTATGACCAGTGCTTTATAAAGCCTCAATATTACATCCCTGTGTTTATATACTAGTCCCTCAAAAATAAAACAAATATTGCATTTACCTTCCTTACTACCTATTTAACTTGCAAATTAACCTTTTGGGAAAACTGCACCAGCACTCCCAAGTTCCTTTACACCTCCGATTTATGAATCCTCTCCAGATTTAGAAAATAGTCTATGCCTTTATTCCAACTACAAAATGTCTATGCCTTTATTCCAACTACAAAATGCCTGACTGCACACTTCGCTACAAAGTATTCCATTTGCCACTTCTTTGCCCATTTTCCCAACCCATCCAAATCCTTCTGCAGAGTCCCTGCTTTCTATACAGTACCTACCCTACCACCTATCTTCGTATCATCCCCAAGCTTGGCCACAAAACCTTCAATCCCCTCATCTAAATCATTGATTTACAACGTGGCGTAGTGCCCCGGTGCCAACACACGCGGAACACTGCTAGCTACTGGCAGCCAGTGGTTCAAATGCTGTAGTCTCCCAACATACGTTAGATATCTCATGTTGCTCTACTGTATATCATAAATGTGGCCAAGCTGAAAGGTTAGTATCATAGAGCCATAGTCATAAAGCGTGGAAACAGACCCTTCAGTCCCACTTGCCCACGCTAACCAACATGCCCAATCTACACTAGTTCCACCTGCCTGCATTTGGCCAATTTCCCTCTAAACTTATCTGATATATGTACTTGTCTAAATGCTTCTTAATCGTTGTGAGAATACCAGCCTCAACTGCCTCCTCCAGCAGCTCGTTCCATACACTCACCACCCTTTGTGTAAAAAAGTTACCCCGCAGGTTCCGATTAAATATTTTGTCCCTCATCTTAAACCTATATCCTCTGATTCTCGATTCTTCTACACTGTGCATTTACCTGATCTATTTATCTCATGATTTTCTACACCTCAATAAGATCATCCCTCATCCACCAACAGTCAAAGGAAAAAAGCCCTAGCCTGCTCAACCACTCCTATAGCTCAGGCCCTTTCACCGTGTAGGTCCTGCCCATGTTAGACTTCTCAAAATGCACCACCACACATTTCTCTGTATTAAATGTCAACAACCATTCCTCAGCCCATCTGCCCAACCGATCAAGATCCTGCTGCAATTTTTGGCAACCATCTTCACAATCTACAATACCACCCACTTTTGTGTCTTTTCAAAAAAGAATCACATTCATATAACGTAAAACATTGGTGTGCCATGAGGAAAGGACTGGAGAAAGGCACTAATTTTAGGAAGAAAGATCCCAACCCAAAACATCACCTATCCATGTTCTCCAGAGATCCTGCCTGACCCACTGCATTACTCTAGCATTTTGTATCTTTCTTTTAATTGTAGTTTAGTTTAGAGTTACACCATGGAGCAGGCCCTTTAACCCACTGAGATCACGCCAGCCATTACACGAGTTCTATGCAATCCAAACTAATATACTCCCTACACATTAAGGGCAATTTACAAAAGCAAATCCATCTACAAATCTGCATGTCTTTGGGATGTGGGATGAAACCGGAGCATCCAGAGGAAACCCATGCGGTCACAGGGAGAACATGGAAAATCCACACAGACAGCACCCGAGGTCAGGATCAAACCCAGCAAAGTCTCCGGCACTGTGAGGCAGCAGCTCTACCAGCTGTGCCACTGTGTCCCCCACAATTGGGTAAGTCCATAGCACAAGTGGCTTCATTCTATATTGAGCAAACCAAAGATTTGAAAAAAATATGTGTAAGCATTTTCTGGAGCATCAAACATAGAGTAACACAAATTATTATTAGCAGTAAAAATACTTGTGGAAAGAATAGTTTAAGGTAGCCACTGCAAACCGGGCTTAGAAAGTCAAATGAAATTATGCTGAGCCCAGAACACAAGATTGGAGCTAGATTATTTAGCTGGCTTACTGTTTTTCACACCTGTTTCAGAGGATCAGACCCATTTTTTCATCCAGCTGAATTTAAAAAAAAAATCTGAACCAAGCCAGTCTCATCAAGTTGTGATAGCAATCGAGCAGGGAGTTCAGAGAACTAACCCAATTGTGAGACTGGAGATGGCATCATGAATCACAAGAGTGAAACTCAGAATGGTTGATAAATGTTGTCCGATCCAATATAAATGAAGCATTGTTTTCTCCAAGGGTTTAGAAAACATCAGGATTCATTAATCAAGAAGAAAGGATTCTAGTACGGGACAAGAACAAAACAAGACAAATTACATCCTGTTATTCAGCTAATTATTTGGCTCATTTTAAATTGCCTGCTTCTCCAACTAACTTCTACTTTTTGAATATATCAGGGAAGTTTTGCTAAATATTTTTAAATTATTTATACAATTGTTACTGCCTCTGCATTTTTAATAAAAACATGTCATACTGAGCATTTTAAACACGAGCATTAATTTTAGATGAAAAAATAGAGGGCGGGAAGTTCATTTCAGGGGGCTTACTCTTGTGTGATTGAAAATCTCATTTGTACACTCGCTGTTTAAGCAGCCAGTTTCTGCAGCATACATAATTACTGTTCGGCAGTGCATTTTTTGCAGGCAAAATGGTGCCAGTTTAGTTTAGTTTATTATTGTCACGTGTACCGAGGAAGCGTGAAAAACCTTAATGTTGCATGCTATTCTGCAGCTTCTCCTTTAAGTTTTTATTGTGTCCAATCATTCCCATCATCAACTCCCCGCTCACTAACGAACTCCAATCTTCATTGCTGGTGCTTATTTTTCTCCATCAACACATCAATCAGAATTCCACACCCGTCCTATGTCCAATATCACCTCCACAATTCGCAGTTATCTCCCTTGTTCCTGCTGCTATCTTCCCACCACTGGGATCTTTACTGCCTCCAACACGCACTACTGTAATCTTCATCATCTTGGCCCTTTTTCACCGTGGTTCCCCCAGATAAATATATAGGCCAAGCTTGAGATTCCTATTTGTCATATGGCCATAAGGTCATAAGTGATAGGGATAGAATTAGGCCATTTGGCCCATCAAGATAGGTATAGAATTAGCCCATTCGGCCCATGAAAGTAAGCATGCGGGTAGAGCAGGCAGTGAAGAAAGCTAATGGCATGTTGGCCTTCCTAACAAGAGGAGTTGAGTATAGGAGCAAAGAGGTCCTTCTGCAGTTTACAGAGCCCTAGTGGGACCACACCTGTGCAGTTTTTGTCACCAAATTTGAGGAAGGACATTCTTGCTATTGAGGGAGTGCAGCGTAGGTTCACGAGGTTAATTCCCGGGATGGCGGGATAGGTATTTTGATAGAATGGAGAGGCTGGGCTTGTATACTCTGGAATTTAGAAGGATGAGAGGGGATCTTAATGAAACATATAAGATTATTAAGGGATTGGACACGCTAGAGGCAGGAAACTGCCTATCCGATGTTGGGGGAGTCCAGAACCAGGGGCCACAGTTTAAGAATAAGGGGTAGACCATTTAGAACGGTGATGAGGAAAAACTTTTTTACCCAGTGAATTGTGAATCTGTGAAATTCTCTGCCTCAGAAGGCAGTGGAGGCCAATTCTCTGGATACTTTCAAGAGAGAGTTAGATAGAGCTCTTAAAGATAGCAGAGTCAGGGGATATGGTGAGAAGGCAGGAACGGGGTACTGAATGTGGATGATCAGCCATGATCACAGTGAATGGCGGTGCTGGCTTGAAGGGCCCAATGGCCTACTCCTGCATCTATTGTCTATTGTCTAAGACTACTCTGCCAATCCATCATGGCTGATCTATCTCTCCCTCCTAACCCCATTCTCCTGCCTTCTCCCCATAACCCCTGACACCACAATGCTCCAATGATCTTCTGGATCACCCTCAGAATTCTCCCAAGCAATCATACCCACCACCCAAACTCAAATCTTTATACATGGTGCCCATTGTCCCAATTACTTATACCAACCAGCAAACCCACATTTTCCCAATAAACTCCCACCCCAAAGATTCTCTCTCTTTTCCCCGTGACTCTTCAATCAAACATTCACAAATTATTACTTTAAACAAGTTAGACCACAAGTCATTTAGTGCAGAAGAATTCTGGTACATGAAACATAAAGTGTTAGATGCAAATACAAAGCATAATTAGGATGGTTAATGGAATATTGGCCTTATAGTGCAAAGGACATGAAGCTTAAGCATTGTGAAGCTTTGATAAAACCTGCAGTTTTGGTATTCATATTTAAAGAAGTATGCAATGCAAGTGCTGAAAATATCTATTAGTTTCATGCCCAGGATGAAAGAGTGTTTTGTGTTGAGAGCCGGTGTCTTGTGTTGGCCATTGTTTCAGAATAGGGGGGTTACAAGATGATAAGAAATTAATTTTTACAGAAGGTTATGAATATGCGGACACAAACTGCTGGAGTAACTGAACAGGTCAGGCATTATATGTGGAGAACATTTCAGGTCGGTGCTCTTCTTCAGACTTAAGAAGGGTCCTGTCCCAAAACATCACTCATCCATGTTCTGCAGAGATGCTGCAGGGCTCGCTGAGTTACTCCAGCACTTTGTGTCCTTTTTTGTAAACGCGGATCTGCGGTCCCTTGTGTTCTCCAAACTGGAGAACTGTGCTGGCAGAGCCGCTGTATATATTCAAGGTGACACTGTGCTTTACTTGTATATGGCTTGTGTATTCAGTGATATATTCCAGAGGTACAATGCCACATTACAGTAGAAATGTTTATACAAATCTACCTTCTGGACTTTGGTGTCATCTATTGAATGGAGTGCAGATCATTATTTTAATTTATTTCAGGATGTCTTGAACATGTCTGCCCAATTTCTGTGCCTGGCAACATGAATCGTCTAAAACCGAAGCATCCAGTTATGCTTCAACCCATTAATTTTTCTGTTCAAACTACCCAATCCCTTCTGGGATTACCCAGTGAGACATTTCTTTAACAATTCAACATAATTATCATCCAAGCATCGTGTTCCTGGCGGCCTGCAGGGATTTAGTGTACCGATCCCTCATGCACTGTCAATTTTATTTTACTTTCCTGAGAATTGTTGCATCAACTTTCAGAAGGTCTGTATAGGAAGTCAGACAGAATCTCATTTATATACCTGAATAGATCTATGGTGCAGGTTTATATGTTCAGGTGAAATATTAGCCATAACTCATCTATTGCATCCTATTGATTTCAATCAGTTCTCTGAATTTCCTGATTGTGTGGTTATTTACATCTTTTGTAGATAACTCTCAAGAATATTTTTAGGTAAAGTGTCCCCTAAAAAGAGAGGGAGATAAGTTCATGAGTTCATAAGTCAGCAGCATTCGGTCCGTCAAGTCTACTGCCATTCAATCATGGCTGATCTATCTTTCCCTCTCAACCCCATTCTCTTGCCTTCTCCCCATAAGCTTTGACACCCTTAATCACGACTCTGTCATTCTTCCCTTTAAAGGTACCCAAACACTTGGCTGCCACAGCTGCCTGTGGCTGCAAAGTTTATGTGGCAAACTTCTTATTTACTTCACTGATGAATTACACTTTCAGTCCTGTTCATTAAAGTGATGGATGGCAAAGCTGAAGGGTTGGGCTTCTGAATTGTTTTCAGCCAGTGTTGGATAAGACAGGGCAATCGGGAGTATTGTCTCATGACAGTATTTTATAAGGTCTTCCCCCAAGAAGACTGCAAGTTTTCTCTTCCTTTCAGCTGCCCAATTCAAAACAAAACTCTGGAGAAATGAAGTAAATAATTCGCACAAATACAAAAAACTTGCTTGCAAAACAATGTTCACCACCTCTGAATTTCTCATAGTGTTCAACAGTGGAACCACTTTTTGATGCAAAATTACTGTTATAATGCAGGAAATACAGCACTGCTTGGAAGCAAGATGCCATCAACAACGATTAGATGTTTTTTTAAATAACTGGCTTTAGTGATGTATGACTGAGGAATAAGTATTGACCAAAACAATCTGGGATCACTGCCTTGCTGCAGTGAGTGACAATGCATCTGACAATATAATATTATTTTTTACCAGACTGTCAGAAAAATCAGGTTGAAACATATCAAGTGTCCATAATAAATCTGCAGTGGTGAGGAAGTGGAACTTTCCGTCATGTGGAATGATTGAGGTAAATTGCATAGATGGATTTAAAGAAATCTAGGTGTACACGAGGGATAAAATCATGCGTTGAGATTGCACATATAACAACGTATGGGGAAAGACTGCCAGCAATCAGAAGTTGGGAGTTTTTCTTGGTTCTACATACAATGTAAATTCCAACATTAAATCAACACTGGTTAATTGCTCGATTTCAATCCAGTCCAGTTTATCCCTGTCACCAAAACCCACCACTATAAAATTGGACACTGTGAATTGCAGAAAAAACAACAAGCCTGCTAACTTCACAGATCAAGTTTTAATTTTATACTAACTTTTTCAAATTCACAATCTTCTGGCAGTTTACTACCCTATAAACTGTTTAGGACAAAAAGCTGTTTTTGTTTTTGTTAGAAGTACAATAGTATGGTACTTGAGTACCTAATACATACATACATATTTCCATTCTTGTACAACTTCATTTTTTTGATTTAATAATAAAACAACAGTGAGAGAAAAAGGAAATAAAGAGTGTCGGAATAGATAGACGAGCGAGTAAAAACAGATAGCAAAAGAAATAAAGGACATAGAAGCGAAGCTAAAAAGATTGAAATAGAAGGAGAAATTAAAGAAAAGAGAGATTAGGAGAGATCTACCTATTTCGTATTTTTGCCCATCCGTCACCCGGTTCTAAACCATTTAATTTCTAAGGTTATGTTATGTTGCACCATATGCTTGTAAAAAGTTGATAAAAGGAGACCAAGTCTTTAAGAATTGGTCTACTTTGCCTAGTAGGAGAAATCCCATTTCTTCAAGATGTAGCGTTTCAGACATGTTTGACATCCACATTTTGAATCTTGGCGTGGTTGCGTTTTTCCAAAATTTGAGTATAAGTTTTTTTGCTGTTATTAGACCGTAATTAAGAAAAGCTTCTTGGAATATAGTTAGTTTACTTCCCTCTTCCATTGATCCAAAGATAATCAGTTCTGTATTGGGGTTCAATTTTATGTTGAATAGTTTTGTAAAAATTCCAAAAGTTTCATTCCAAAATTTATACAGTTTTATACAAGAGACAAAGGAATGTGCTATAGTGGCATTTTGAGTTAGACATTTGTCACAAATGGGAGAAATATGCAACTCTTCTATCCTTATCCCACACCTTCTGTGTCTTCATCTCTGGCCTTTATCAAAAAATCTGCCTATCAAAAAAAACCCTCACCCATATCAAGCTATCACTCCCCAGGCTTAGTCCTGTCCTCCTCTCGCCCAGCTTTCTCCCCCCCCCCCCCCCCCACCCCACCACCACCACAATCAATCTGAATAAGGGTCCCAAACTGAAATGTCACCTATCCATGTTCTCTGTGTTACCCCTGTATTTGTGTGTTTCTTTGTAAACCAACATCTGCAGTTCACTGTACCTACTCTACTAACAATGTTGAAGTCCCAGAACATTATCTGTAAATATTAAGAATGCCAGTCCTTGCAAAATATGGGACAAAATGCAGAGTTCCCTGACAGTGGATTCTGAGGGGTTGGTCCCTGTCTAATTGTCTCTTGAAGTTTCACAGGTAGAAAGTTTGGCCATGAAGCATTGGTGTCATGTTGACATATTGTAAATATTGTAAGCAAACATAATGATATTGTTTGTGGACACTGGCCCGTTTGTATAACTCTATCTTATGAATATATTATTGGAATCATATATTATTATTATCAGCTACTGCAATTGCTTGCCTGTGTACCTTGAAGGAGTCATTGCCATAGCCTGTGGGAGGATGATCATTACAAATTCTGTAATGTACATCTTGCAGTGATCTTTCACTGGTGTTTTGACTAATCTGTTCAATGATCACATTAAGAATAATCTTCCATATTACAAAATCTCACATTAGTGTTTACATGATCCAGATGTCAATTACATAGTGGTCCATTATCTCCTGATTTTACTTCCTGAAGATTGTGAGATTCACTATTAACAAGTCAAATTGGATTCAGATCACATTCTGACTAAAAAATGCAATGGTTGCTTTCTGAATTCCTATGTCTTATTGTTAGTTTAGTTTTGTTTAGTTTAGAGATACAGTGCAGGAACAGGGCCTTTGGCCCAACAAGTCCTATGAACTCCGTACACTAACACTATCCTACATGTGAGGGGCAATTTACAATTTTTACTAAAGTCAATTAACCTACAAACATGTGTGGGAAGTAACTACAGATGCTGGCATACACTGAAGATAGACATAAAATGCTGGAACAACTCAGTGAGACAGGCAGCATCCCTGGAGAGAAGGAATGGGTGATGTTTTGGGTCAGATTAAAGAAGGGTCTCGACCTGTAAAGTCACCCGTTCCTTCTCTCCAGAGATACTGCCGGTCCCACTGAGTTACTCTAGCATTTTGTGTCAACCTACAAACTTGTAGATCTTTAGAGTGTGGGAAGAAACCAGAGCACACAGGGAATACCCACGCAGTCACGGGGAGTATGTGCAAACTTCATACAGACTGCACCTGTGGTCAGGATCAACTCCCAGGTCTCGATGATCCCAATAAAAGAATACTTCCTCATTATATTTCTCAATTGAGCCTTTGCTCTTTACGGATGTGGGGACAGTCTTTAATATCTAGTTTTTCTTTACAATTCCTGGATAGAGTTGCCTCTTAGTACAGTATTTGACACAAACAAAACAAAACCTTTGTTTCATCTTCAGCATTTTCAGATGATCATTATAGCTTGTTTACCCTGAAACAAGGCTTGCTATTTCAGGCATCCCTACTCAATTACGATGCGAGTTGTAATATAAACTACTGACTAAATATTAATACCATGTATAACACATGAGTGTGACTGGTACAACAAAAACACATTGCAAAATGCTCAGGGATATTCATTTTGGTTCTTTTGAAATGTTGAACTTTTTTTTTACCGTTTATTATATTGTTTACAGAGTTCTATGTTTACATATTATGTTGTGCTGCTGCAAGTAAGAATTTAATTGTTACTTGGGACATATGACAATAAAATACCCTTCATTCTTGAAATCTGAGCTAGCCTGATATGATCCTATTTATTGTTTTTTTTTCTGTCATGTTTAAGTGTGACCTGTCGATCTGTAAGATTTATACCAATTTTATCTGTGAATACATAATGCCATTGATTATGCTCCATCTTTGGTATGTCTTTCAATTCATGAGACATTTAATTTATTGTAGGTTGATATTGATGAAAAGCCAAATTCATTAGGATACTGATTGCTCTCACCTACTCCATCCTTCAAATGATGAGTCCAAACCGATTGCGTTGGGGGAAAAAAACTAATGGAATCACCAGTTTTATCGACCTTCATGGAGGGTAAAAAAGTCAGTCTTGTGTTTGCAGAAATCAAACATTTAATTTCCAATTCCTGTCATACTGGTATCTACGGTTTCAGAATCATTTTTTTAAAATAAAATGTTTACCTTTGAATGAACTGCACTTAGTTCCTGTTGCACAGACACCATCAATGTATTGAATTTGTGCACCTCTGAAATTATTTATTGTAGCTATCTTTATTTCAAATAATGTGGAATGTAACGAGATTGTCACCAAAAGCTATTTGCATTTTAATGAGAAATATTTTTGCTGCTTTAGAGTTTTCACACTATCAAAATTATAAATGACATGATGGTATATATGCTTTACGAGCTCTAAATTAGGCAGCTAGTAAAGATCATTTATTCCTTAGATCAGTATAGTTAATTGTTAGCACTACATCACTTTTCCTAAAGATCAATATTCATTTCAATGCTATACCTGCACTGTGCATCTATCTATCTATATCTATCCATATATATTACGAAAACTCTCATCTTGTTTGTTTGGATGTCTGCGTATGAGTGAGATCCTGAAATTACGCCAAAATGGTACATGATAGCACTACAATTTTTGCACAATTTTCTGGTGGTGTGTTTTCATAATTTCGTACAGATTGATGTTATATTTTACAGGCTATTCACATTTTTAACTTTACAAAATCCAGTTTGAGAAAGAATGACTTAAACACTGCAGTGGCAGTTGCAGTGGCAGTCACAGCTTTGACATCAAAATGGGATCTCATTTGTAACAATGTTCCAATCACGGAACACTGAGTCCTGGCAGAGGGAAGCAGAACAGGAGAGGGAGGGAGTGCTGGGGGAGGCAGGGGAAGTGGAATTGGACTTTTTTACAGTCCTGGCAGCAAGTGCTTGCATTTTTTTTAAAGTATAAAAAGAGGGAGGATGAAAAGGAGGAGAGGGAATGCTGAGATATAAAGGGAAATGAGCCGCCCCTGCGCAGTTTGGGGCTATGGGTAAGTGGTGGAATATTGCGTTGGCGTAATGGGTTGCATTGGAGGAACGGGTGAGTGGTAGAATATTGTGTTGGGGAATGGGTTGCATTGGGGAACCAGACCTCCCATGTGACAGGGACCCAACGAGACCCACTTGGTCTAGTATCTATATAACTAAAAGTCTCATCTTGACCACTTCCTGTCTGCGCTGTATATTGATTTAAAATAAAACCACTACCCTATATCGCTATGATTTTTGGCCATCTTACTCACAGTCCTCCTCCACTGAGGCAGCCCGAGGAATTTTCCGATCGATGAAAAACAAAATAGTTATGAATGTTTAAATAATCTTGAGCAGCTGATTGGTCCTCTCGCCTGTCAATCACCATGATGACGGTAACACCCCTTATGGGGGGGGGAGGCAGTACTATAAAAACCCTGGATGCCTGGACGCGAGTCAGTCACTCTGGAAAATCATGAGGGAGAGGCCGCAACTGTAATTCTGCTGTGAGTCAACTGAACTGTGAGTATACTGAACTGTGAGTCTGCAATGTACTTGCAATAAATTATTTGTTAGCCCTGAATAAAAAGCAAATGAGTTGTTTGGCCTGCCCTGTGCTTGAAACTGAAATGGCAATCAAAATGAAATGAAATGAAAATGAGATGAATTGTTTGGCCTGCCCTGTGCTTGAAACTAAAATGGCAATGGAAATGAAAATCAGATGAGTTGTTTGACCTGCCCTGTGCTTGAAACTGAAATGGCAGTGGAAATGAAATGAAAATCAGATGACTTGTTTGGCCTGTCCTATACTTGAAACTGAAATGGCAATGAAATGAAATGAAATGAAAATGAGGTGAGTTGTTTGGCCTGCCCTGTGCTTGAAGCTGAAATGGCAATGGAAATTAAAGTAAATTAGTTGTTTGGCCTGCCTAAAACCACTAATTTTGGCCCCCTATTACCGAGAAACCAGTCCCTTTTGCCCAAAATGCCCATATTAGCCCAGGAAGAGCATTTTCGCCGAAAAGGCCCGTGCCAGGCCAGGAAAAGTCCAGAAAAAGTGCCTTTCACTGAATTAAAAAAATTTTTTTTTAAAGAGTCCCTTCAGCCCATAAGGCCTGTACTAGTCCAGGAGGTGTCCCTTTGGTCCATTAGTAAGTATTCCCCCTGCAAGTATTAAACCTCGCCCCCGTATTTTTCTCCCTCCCTTCATTGGCTCCCAGTGAGATCCAGGCCAGGATTGACTTTCCTCCTTCATTGCTGTGATCTGCAGAAATAGATGAAAAATGTCTAGAATTGATTCTCCACCCTCTCCCCATCTCTCTCAGAGTCTCTCACCTGTTTTGGGCAGAATTTCTGGCAGTTTCTGAGCTGCCAGCCCACCAACCCTGAGTGACTGAGCTGCCAGCCCAAGAATCCATACAATGTTCATACTAGCCCTCTGGAAACCAGTCCCTTCAGCCTACAACACCCATACTAGTGCTCCCATACTAGAGCCCCCCCCCCCCCCCCCCCCACTGGCCACCAATATTGGAATTGGTGGAGAGGCAAAATATTCCATTGGGGGTCAAGCCCTCCCGTGTGAACATGAGACCCAATAGGTCTCACTTAGTCTAGTATATTACTAAAACTATCATCTTGTTTGTTTGCCAGTTTGTACATACCTATATTTGTGCAAACAACAGTACACGTTAGAGCTACAATTGTTGCACCACCTTACTCACCATTGTCCTGTGATCTAAATTAAACAAGTTTAGTAACAGATTGATGGTTTAAAACAAAAAAAACACTTTAAAAAACTTGCTCTGCCCATCAGCAGTGTTCCACTCCACAAAGGCATCACAATGGGATCTCATTTACATAAACTGCCCGTCAGCAGTGATCAACCGCACAATGGCATCACAATGGGGTCTCAATTACAAAATAATTCAGTTTTAAAAAACAGGTGATGAGTGGGGGAGCAGGGAGGGAGAGGGTTTATAGAGGGAAGGAGGGAGGGAGGGAGGGAGTGACTGAGGGTAGGGGAAAGGAGAGAGAGGGAGAGGTGAGGAAGGGAGTGGAGGAGGGGAGGAGGAGAGGGGAGAGGGTGAAAAGGAGGGGGAGGGAGTGCTGGGGGACCAGGGGAAATGGAGGATAGTGGTAGGAAGAGGGATGGCGAGGTAATGGAGGAGGGGAGGGGGAAGAGAGGAGGGGAGGGAGAAGGTGAGTGGAAGAAGCAGAGGAGGGTTGGCGGAGGTTGGGGAGAGTGAATATAATGTAAGGGAATATGGGACTGAAGAGGGAGAATGAGATGCGTTCACATTCATCTTATATTTTATAAGTTATTGCCACATCAGTGCAGTTGGGGGCTATGGGTTAGTGGTGGAATATTGCGTTGGGGACCAGGTCTCCCGTATGACAGGGACCCAATGGGTCCCACTTGGTCTAGTGAACATTAAATTCATATAAGAAGCAGTAATGTGCAGGATTTTGTGACTAATTATGCCTGGTCTTTCTGATTTAGAACTGCAATTCTAATCGGGATGTGGAAAGGTGATCTGTTTATCACAGCTACACCAAACCGAAAGAAGTTGACATTTTAAGATACTTAATCCACTGTCTTTTTTTATGAGATCCAATTGAATCATAAATCTAATTTAATTGGTACTGTTTGTAGATGAGCATGGTACTGAGGTTTATTAAGCAAATACTTGACTCATAACACTGCAGCTCTCTTCTTAAGTGACATTTTTTTTTGGCTATATGATTTAATATGCTGTAAACACTGGTGGTATTTGCATAACTACAGTGATCATGGTTAAATATAGCTATTGTATGAAAGGTTACTAAAAACAATGTAGCTACCTTTTTCACTCGGTTGCACAGTTTAACAAAAAAGAATGAAAAGTATGACATCTTAGGGAAAGTACAACTGTGAGAAATTCCACCAATATAAATTCCCCCTCTCTATAAAGATTTTGTTATTAAGTTCATAATTTATAAGAGCAGAATTAGGCCATTCGGCTCATCGAGTCTACTCCACCATTCAATCAAGGCTGATCTATATTTTCCTTTCAATCCCATTCTCCTGCATTCTCCCCATAACTCCTGATACCCTTACTAATCACGAATCTGTCAACCCCCACCCTAAAAATACCCAATGACTTGACCTCTGACAGCCGTCTGTGAGAATGAATTCTACAGTCTTAATGCTGAATTAATTGCCTGGTTCTTTCTAATAATTATACATAATTAACCCAGTTGGCAGGTATGCTTATCAACAATGTTTTGTGAAAAGTATTGTTCCATATAAGCTTTCTTTTGGAACAATCTGAAGATATTAATGGCCATGAAAATATCCATAAACATTGAAGAATAGCGTGCATGTAACCATATTCTCTCACAAGAGTTCTCACTCATTTATATGTTCATGCCTTGACATCTGTTTCCACCTCAATTATGCTACTTCAATTATGAACCTAGAAATTGGTTGAACGAGTTATGTATAACATGCTATGTAACAATGCTATTTTGTAGTTGTTCAGTTGAGTACCTGAAATATTTGTAGCAATAAACCAGTTCTAATGTGGATATAATTCAAACATAATATAACATCCTTTGCTGAAATGTAAACTCTCTGCACTAATATACAGGAACACAAGATAAGGCCAGGCATAGTGACGCAGTTGGTAGAGCTGCTGTCTTACTGGGCCAGAGACCCAGGTTCAATCTTGGCCTCGGGTGCTGTCTGTTTGGAGTTTGCATGTTCTCTCTGTGACTGCATGGGTTTCCCTGGGTGCTCTAGTTTCCTCTAACATCCCAAAGGTGTGGAGGTTTGTAGGTTAATTGGCCTCTGTAAATTGCTCGGGGTGTGTATGGACTGGTTGAGAAAGTGGGATAATGTAGAACTAAAGTGAACGGGTGATCGATGTTGACATTGACTCGTTGGGACGAAGGGCCTGTTTCTAAAAACTGAAAAACTAAAACAAAAGGTTTAATCAATTATTAAATTCCCAAACAGGCACCAGGGTGGTGCAATACGATTGCTGCCTCGCCAACGGTCCGTCTTGTCTTTTTCCTTCTTTGTGTTTTTAGTTTGTTTATCTTTAGTTTTGTGTTATGTGGGGCGAGGTGGGGGGGGTTGGGGGAAAACTTTTTTATCTCTTTCCTCGACGGAGATGCGACTTTTTCCGTATCGTATGTCCGTCCGCACTGCGGCCTAACATTGCGGATCTGGCGGCCACTTGCTGGGACCTCGGAGCTCCAACCGCGGGAGCCTGTGAACTTTAACAACTTGGAGCTCGCGGTCCCTGGTTAGTGACTAACTTCTGACGCTCTAAGCCGCGGGAGCTTCAACTGACCCGATCACGGGAGCTTCGATCGGCCCAACATGGGAGCTTCGATCGCTGGCTGCGGGAGCTTCAATTTCCACAACTCCCCCCAACCGCGAGGAGGCAAGAAGATAAGACTTTATTACCTTCCATCACAGTGGGAAATGGGGAGGAGCCGCTGTGGTGGATGTTTATGTCAAATTTTGATGTCGTTGTGTGTCTTGTTGCTTTTTTGGTATGACTGTCTGGCAAACCAAATTCCTCGTATGTTGCAAAACATACTTGGCTAATAAATTACGATTATGATAAAGTACAATTATGATTATGATAACACCAACGGCATGAATAACATGACTTTTGACTGCCCTTTGATCACTGGTTCCCTGCTAAGTGATGAGACCCAGGTTATTGCAGTTTTGAGCATACCTTGTCTTTTCAGAAATGGTCGGCTGTGCTGATAGAACAGTGTTCACAGCTGGCAAAGCCCCATCTGTTGTCACCAGCTCACCAGTTGTCATAGCTGCAGTTTCAATTGAATATTTGTGAGTCGTGAAAGGGCAGTGCGTAATGCGTCAAATTACCCTTCCCCATCTCATGTCTGCATTATAAATTTTATATGATTCTATGAAAGGCATAAAAGTTTAAACTAGATTAATTAACTGCTGATTTCTCCCTTTAATTTCCATAAGTCTGTTGTACTTGTGCCAAATCAACCTGGAGTGGTCAGATTTCCAACCTGGGAAATTTGCAGAAATTTGTGCAACAGTGATGTACCCAACAAGGAGCACCCCAGCATCAATTCAATCCCATTGTCATTACCCCAGGCTAAAGGATAATTACAGGAGACAATTTGCCTTCCAGCCCATCCTTGCCATCCGATAGTAGGTGCTTTGTTAAGCAGCCTTCACTCCGAAAGGGTCTAATTACATCTACTGACAAATTAGCAAAATAATTGCCACATTCTGTTTAGTTCAGGTTAGAGCGACAGCATGGAAGCATGCCCTTTGCCCCACCGAGTCCATGCTGACCAATGAGTGCCCATTCACACTAGTCCTTCCCTTTCCTACATTCTCATCCACTCAAGGGAGGAGTGTATTAAGGGCAATTTATAGAGGTAAATTAACCTACAAATCCACATGACTTTCAGATGTAGGAGGAGACTGGAGCACCCAGTGAAACCCATACGGTCACAGGGAGACCGTGCAAACTACACACAATAGCACCCAAAGTCAGGATCGAACGTGTGTCTCTGTTGCCGTGAGGCAGCAACTCTACCAGCTGCGCCACTGGTAAAAATCTGGATCCAAGTCAACCTTTAGGGTACTCTATTCACCAAGAGAAATCAGATGATAATTTATTTCTTTACTATCTGTGGAAGCTCATAAGCAAGTTAGCTCATGCTTATTACACATTACACAAATGACTGCCTGCTGAAGATAGATCACTGCCTGCAGAAGAGCTTTGAGATGTTTTGGAATTATTGTAATGTACCATTCAGCTCCAACACAGAAAGATCAACAATATAAGGGAGTGGATGCAGGGATTCACCTGGATAATAAAATAAAACAGACACTGATTGATCACATGAATATTTCCAGAAATATCTGTCCTTATTTGTAGGAACAAGGAAGTCCAGATGCTGTTTTACACAAAAGGACATAAGGTGATGGAGTAACTAAACGGGTCAGGCAGCATCTCCTGGATAGGTGACGTTTCGGATCAGGACCTTTCTTCAGACTCCCAAAAGGACACAAAGTGCTGGAGTAATTTAGCGGGTCAGGCAGCATCCCTGGAGAACCTGGATAGGTGACGTTTTGGGCCAGGACCCTTCTTCAGACTCATAAAAGGACGCAACGTGCTGGAGTAACTCAGCGGGTCAGAAAGCATCTCAGGAGTACATGGATAGGTGATGTTTCAGGTCAGGTCCCTCTGTCAGACTGGTTGTTTCTTTATTTTACCCCTGAGCAGATGCTAATATTGTCCTCTCTTGAACTTCTACAGGTGCACAGTGCTGACTGGTTGTATCATGGCTTGGTTCGGAAACTTGAGCGCCCTGGAGCGGAAAAGACTACAAAAAGTAATAAACACTGCCAGTCCATCATCAGCTCTGACCTCCCGTCCATCGAGGGGATCTATCACAGTCGCTGCGTCAAAAAGGCTGGCAGCATCATCAAGGACCCACACCATCCTGACCATACACTCATCTCCCCACTACCTTCAGGTAGAAGGTGCAGGAGCCTGAAGACTGCAACGACCAGGTTCAGGAATAGCTACTTCCCCACAGCCGTCAGGCTATTAAACTCGGCTCGGACAAAAGTCTGAACATTAATAGCCCATAATCTGTTTATTTGCACTTTATCAGTTTATTTATTCATGTGTGTATATATTTATACAATGGTATATGGACACACTGATCTGTTCTGTATTCGTGCCTACTATGTTCTGTTGTGCTAAAGCAAAGCAAGAATTTAATTGTCCTATCAGGGACACATGACAAAAAACTCACTTGAACTCTTGAACTCTCCTACATAAATCTCCCGCCAGATGAAATTATTGGTATACAGACTCCTTGAATTTTGGAACCAGAGGTTAAAATATAAATTGTAAATCACATTGAAGAGTTGATCCGGTGTGGTCCTGATATGTAAACAACATTATAACTCTCCTGTACGTTATCCTGATAGTATAATGCTTCTAAGATAAATTAAACGATTAAATTGATGATCACCAATAATGAATTGTAACTATTTGTAATTCCAGTGCCTTAGTTTTGTAATTTGATTTTATGTGTCTCAAAGGACCTGCAAACTGCTCTGAGTCCAAAGTTGCAATTAGTTCAAGGGTTAATGCAACATCGATCAAATGTTGAGTAGTATCGAGTAGAGAAATGCTTGACTTTAAACAATGGCTACATGAAAAAGGAACTCGAGCAGCTTCCTCAAATACTGCTGGCAATGGTGACTCGCATCAGTTTGCAGCCCCTTCAGCGATAGTTTGGATTGTTGCAAATGGCACTTAAAACAATTTCAGCAGATTAATTAAACACAATGAATAGTATTCATGTGAAGGAAGGAACTGCAGATGCTGGAGATAGATACAAAAAGCTGGAGAAACTCAGCGGGACAGGCAGCATCTCTGGAGAGAAGAAATGGGTGGCGTTTCGGGTCGAGACCATTCTTCAGACTGGAAAGTATTCATAGTAGTCATAGTATTATACAAACACTAATAGCATTTATGCCTGAGCAAACAGATATGTCAACACCCCTCAGCCATTTCCGAGCACTAATCCAAGCTCAGTGATCACAAGACGTTTAATATTCAATGCCTTTTCTTCCTAAAGAGGGGAATGGCATTTACTGGTGTTGATGAAAGCTCTATGTGTACAGGCCACTATATTTCAATGATGTGCATGTAAATAGCAACAGAAATGTATTCCTTTTCTGAACAAGTAGAATCTTTGCAAGTTATTATTTTTGAGTAGTGTGGGTGCATCATTTATTTAATGATGGTCACCTGTAAAACATTTCTAATGATTCTTGCTCTATAGTATGGAATTGCCCGATACTGTTCTAAATATAAGGCAATCGTTCATCAATATCATCCAGTTACGATGGTTTCTTGGTGGTGGCCGGAGGGA
Source organism: Raja brachyura (assembly GCA_963514005.1). Next base: position 17,483,325 of record OY740800.1, read on the forward strand.
GGGATATGATAGAGAGGTGGCTTTGCAGATTTCCACTATCGTTTGTGAGAAGTATTGACATCCCATTTGTAATCTAAATTAGATATAATGTAGTCATGCTCTTTTTTTCTAAATGCCAGAGGAAATGAAATAGAAGGGTCCCGACCTGAAACGTCACCAATTCCTTCTCTCCAGAGATGCTGCCTGTCCCATTGAGTTACTGTAGCTTTTTGTGTCTATCTTCAAAAGAAATAGCTTCCTCTCCACACCCATATCAGCTCCTTTATAATCATCTTAAAGACATACATTTGAATTCCTCACACCAATACTAATTGATCCTGGTGACTTGACCTCAGATTGATCCAACAATAAACTAACAGCCCCCCTGAACCCACCTGGGACATAACATTTAAAAGAAAGGTTTACAGCATGGAAAATGACTATTGATAGGTTGAGGTAATGGGCTTCCTGGGCTGCTTTGTCAACCTTTAGATACCCAAGTGATGGGTGAGTTCTGCTAATACTTAGGAAGCGTTCTCTTGCCTCTAATTGCGCTCTGGTTAACCTGTGAATACTTGATGCTGAAGCTGGATAGTGAAAATGGAACGTCATTCCCCCCGCTTGACACATCTTCCATTGATAAGCACATTATTTATGAGGTGAAATTAAATGAGCAGAGATCTGCATGCATTTTTTTTTATGAGCTGTGAAGTCGAATTGCTATTTAATGGGACATTGCAATTTAGACTACGCATTGCGAGGCAAATATAAAAACTGCAGGTGCTCTGGATTTTACAAAAACGCAAGGAGGCCTCAAGGGAATTGTATCCAAATTTGTGCACAGTTCAAAGGCAAATCTCATACATTATAAATATAAGCAAGAGCAGCTGTTTTAAATTAAAAATCAATGTTGAAACACAAGGTTTTGCATGATTACTGGCCCATAGTTTTCTTTCTGACCAATTTCAGTGAATGTGTGTGGCTTGCTAATTAGAACCAAACAATACCGTGATGTAAGAATGTCTGCTGCTTGTTACTGCAAAATTGTGGCTCAGCAGCACTTTGTCACAGTTACTAAGCATATACGCTCCATATTTCAACCTAACCTACCATATATAGTGACATCTCTGTACAGTATGTCTGAAACCCACAGGGGCACGTGAACATTTCATCTTAAGTCTTGCTAAATGTTATATGCTATACCCGTAGAAGGGATATTTGTAGATAATACAAATAGCAGTGTTATCGTTGAAAGGCATATAAGCTAAATGATTAATTTAATTAAGATCAAGTAATTACATCAGAATAACTGTGAATGTTACAATTATTATCGAATTTTTAATTTTGTGGAAATGTTGCAATTCCACTATGTGGTCAATAACTTGGCCTATTAGAGAAACAACTGGTTTTCAGTAAGATGAATGTTAAGTAGAGCGCCAATGTGCAAGTAATCCGCTTCATCACATTACTGCATCGATGACGAATTGGTAGATAATCCCCAAATTGCTCAAAAGACATAATGAACTTTAAAAAAACTGAGGAGTGTTTTTTGTTCTGGAGATGTTCAGACTGAATTCATTCATAAACTAAAGCCTACAGACAAACGGGGAGGTGGTAACTTTGGGAAGGTGAGGCAGGGTTTGGGTGTACATTTAGGAATCTAAATCTAACATCTCCTTTGACTTCTATTATAGATCGATCTTCACTCCAAATGGACTTCCATGGAATGTAAATTCACGCTGATGCTGAACTACTGGTTAAACAGCATTTCCTTGCCTCACTCCAGGCATGAATTATTGTTGAAACAAGGAATTGCAGATGATGGTCTGCAAAAGAAAGCACAAAGTGATGCACTTGCTCAGCGGATCAGGCAGCATCTCTAGAGAAAAAGGATAGGTGATGCTTTGCACTAACATTATTGTCAAATAAGAAATCGGTCACTTGATTTTTAATTTGAAGAATATAAAAGGTTTTGAAATATATCTGCCCAACTCTATATTGCATTTCAGGCTTTAATGGAATAATGGAATAAGGACTCAAGTCCTCTTTGCACAAGAAAAGTTTTAAAACCGGGTAAAGATATAAATAGCAGGGGATTTTTGCTACAGTTGAAATTATTGATGAATGTTGAAGAGTAGGGATGATTCCCTATTAACTGGGAATTGCATTGGTAGAGTCACTTGCATCAGATCCCAGAAAAGTTTGTTATCTCATGTTTTCTCTTCTCTTGCCGTCTGATTTGCAAAGTGTTTCCTGCACTTTTTGTTTTTATTTTAGTTTCATTTCCAGGGTGTTAGAAAAAATCCTCCTTTGGTTTGATGATTTTCAGAGATAAATGCATTGCTGTTATTAGATCTTGTGTTACGTTCAAGCTTCTGTGAACTGGAACCATCAGGAGAATCATCATATACCCCACACCTCTACTTTGTGCAAAATATTCTATCGCTGCATGGATTTATGACTTTAAAATAGATATCAAAGCTCAGAATTTAATATGTGCAGATACTAATATACGTATGATTGCACAGTATCGCATCTAACTTTCTGTGCTCATGGTTCTTGAAATCACGTTGGAAAGAAATGATGCATGTTAGCATGGAAAATTGTTCAGGTGGCAGAACAGTGGGTGGCCCCTTGCTCTGAAAGTACAGAACAACTCATCCTTTAGCTCTAGCTGTCAAGAGAAGAATCAATCATAACAAACAAGCAAGTATTCATTTAAAAAGATACTGATGTACCATATGGGCAGCAGACTAATAGATTATCTACAGTTGAATCTGTCCAATAGTTGTTTTATCTTAATTCCTACACCCTTTTTCAATTATTTCCTGAAACATCATCAGGATGTTTAAGACAAATTATTTTTTTTTGATTTTTTTCCAGAGTGCTTCTATGAAATGCCTTGGACAAAAAGTTCCATGTAATCATTGGAAACAACCACCCTGTGCCAACATTTTTGCATAACCTCCACTTGACAGCTATGCTCTACTCCTGATCACCTGCAGATCTGAACACTGAACAAAGTGGTCCCCCAATTAAACTGTTTTTTTCCACCTCAGCAGTTCCTGCCAATAGTTAGAAAAGAGCAAATCACCAGTATTGTCAACAAATAATGGCTGGGCTATAACAAAAGAGAGTTCTTAAGATGCAAGGGATTTACAGTGACTTGGTTGTATGGATTCAGAACTGGTTAACTAATAGAAGACAGAGGGTTGTGGTGGAAGGGAAATGTTCAGGCTGGATGTGTGTGACCAGTGGACATCCGCAGGGATCGGGATTGGTGCTGGGATCTCTGTTCTTTGTGATATATATAAATGATGTGGACAGAAATGTAGATGGGTTGATTAGTAAGTTTGCAGTTGCTAGAAATAGGGGGAAACTGTTTTCAGTCACTTACCTCGACGGAGATGCAACTTTTCTCCATTTCGCATCTTCTTCCCCCTCGTGGCCTCACAACTGGTTCGGTGCGGCCTCTCCAGACCGGAGTCCGGCCCAGAGCTTCAGCAGCAGATGCGGTGGACTTACCATTGCGGAGCCTGGAATCCTTTGCCGAGGGACGCCAGTGTTGGAGCTCCGACCACGGGGGCCTGCTTACTGCAGCGGTCTTCGGAGCTTCTAGCCGCAGGCGTGGCGTGGACTTAACATCGCGGAGCCTGGGATCCCTTGACAGGGATCGCCGGAAGAAGTGCTCCAACCGCTGGCCCGTGGTCTTCAACATTTTGAAGCCGCGGTCTCCGGTAAGAAGCGGCCGATTCTGGAACTCCAAGCATGGAGTCTGTTCTAATCCATCCCGACGTCGGAGTTTCGATCATCCCGACGAGCGGGCTTGTACAATGGGCCATCCGTAGCGGTGAATGTGGAGGGTTCAAGGCCACGACCATGGGTGAACAAATGGAGGAAGATTGACTGAACTTTATTGCCCTCCATCACAGTGAGGAATGCAAATTCCACTGTGATGGATGTTTATGTTAAACAATGTGTATTGTGTTCTTTTTACTTGTATGGCTGTATGGTAACTCAAATATCACTGTACCTTAATCGGTGCATGTGACAATAAATGTGAACTTGAACGAACTCCATTACAGGAAGGATGTGGAAGCTTTGGGAAGGGTGCAAATGCCTCGATTAGGGGATATAAGCTACAGGGAGAGCATATTGTTGCAATCACAAAGAAAGCTCATCAATGTTTCCACTTCCTTAGATGATTGAGAAGAGTTGGTATGTCATGAATACACTGATGGACTTGTACATGTAGAGAGCACACTGAATGGTTGAATCAAGGCCTGGTTTGGCAGCAAGGCTGTGATGGAACCCAAGAACGAAGGAGATCACAGAGATCATAGACAACTGCCCGATCAACACAGCCACTGACCGCCGCACCATCAAAGTGAACTATTGGCAATGGTGCCTCAAAAAGGCAGACAATATCATCAATGCCCCACGACTCCCTGACCATGCTCTCATTTTGTTACGCCCATCGGAAAGGTACAGGAGCCTGAAAACCATGACCACAAATTCAAGTATAACTTCTTCCCAGCAATCATTATGCTCTTGAACACCACAGAACACAAATCTCAGCAACTATGACATTTTATGGACAGTGTCTTTGATTGCACTATGGACTTCACCTTTTGCACTATTATGACTACCTTGCATAATGCTAGTTAATTTATTAAATTGTTCATTATTATATACATATTATCTAGTTGATGCCTGGATTAGATACAAGTAAAGGTTGGATAGACTCAGATTATTTTCTCTGGAATGTCGGAGGTTGATTGAAATATATAAAATTACTAGACTAAGTGGGACCCATTGGGTCCCATGTTCACACGGGAGGGTTGGCCCACTGACGCAATATTCCACCTCACACCAATTCTAATATTGGTGGCCAGTGGGGAGTGGGGGGCTTTCTGGAGCGCTGGTATGGGTGTTGGTGGCTGCAGGGACTACTGGTCTCCAGAGGGCTAGTATGGACATTGTGGGCCAAATGGATTCTTGGGGTGGCAGCTCAGTCCCTCAAGCCTGATGTGCTGGCAGCTCACTCACGGCTGGTGGGCTGGCAGCTGACCCACAGCTATTCCTTGAAATTCAATTTCAAGCAGAGTGCAAGGCCACCAAATTTAAATCCATTTTCCTACCATTTCAAGCAGGGTGCAAGGCCACCAAATTCAAGTGCAGTTTCTTACCTGTTCGAGCAGGGTGCAAGGCCACAGAATTCGTGAAGTTTTATACCATTTCAAGCAGGGTGCAAGGCCACCAAATTCAGGTACAGTTTCCTACCAATTCAAGCAGGGTGCAAGATCACCGAATTCAAGTGCAGTTTCCAACCACTTCAAGCAGGGTGCAAGGCCACCAAATTCAAGTGCAGTTTTATACCATTTCAAGAAGGGTGCAAGGCTACCAAATTCAAATGCAGTTTCGTACCATTTCATGCAGGGTGCAACGACACCACATTCAAATGCAGTTTCATGCCATTTCATGCAGGGTGCAAGGCCACCACATTCAAATACAGTTTCATACTATTTCAAGCAGGGTGAAACGACCATAAAAACCACCATAAAACTACACACTCACAGTTCATTGGACATTCAGTGTGTTCAGTTGATTCACAGCTCAGACAGAGTCGTGACTTCTCCCTCCCCCATCATGCAGAGACTGAGCCACACCCATACTTCCGGGTTTTATAATCCCTCCCCCTCTCACAGGAAACGGTGTGGCCTTCATGACGTGATTGACAGGAGAGAGATTCTCAACATTTTTTAAACACTAATAACACTTTTTTTTTCATTGATGGGAAGAATCCTCTGTATCTGATGAGCGGAGGGGGACTGAGTAAGATGGCCAAAAATCACAACCGTAAGTGGTAACGTTTTATCTAAAATCAATATAGTGCAAACAGGAAGTTGTCAAGTTTAGACAAACAACCATTTGCAGGCAGTGCCTTTTCACTTGAACCCAAACCCCCCAAACAACCATTTGCAGGCAGTGCCATTTCACTTCAACCCAAACCACCCAAATAACCATTTGCAGGCAGTGACTTTTTACTTCAAACCAACCATATTTTCATTTTCAAACCACATTAAGGGCCCTCACAGTTGAGTGGACATGTGTTCAGTGTTATTCAGAGTTCAGAGAGATGTGACCCTCTGGCTTCCTCCATCTTGCAGAGACTGAGTGTGGCACACCACTTCCGGGTTTTATAGTCCCTCCCCCCTCCCACCAGCAGGGGCAGCAGAGAGAATGGCAAATTTTCATAGATGGGAAAAATCCTCTGGTCCAGTCCGCCGGAGGGGGGCTCTGTGTGAGGTGGCCAAAAATGACGGCCGTAAGTGGCGGCGTTCTCTCGGAAATCAAATCGCAGTGCGTCAAAAGAGGTCAAGATCTTACTTTTAGTAATATAGATAGATGAGAGTTAAGACGCGGGTAGACATTCAGAACCTGTTTCTCAGGATGGAAATGTCAAATATTAGAGGGCATGACTTTAAAGTGTGAGAGACAAAGTTTAAAGGAGATGTGCGTGGCAAGTTTTTTACATAGTGGGTGGGTGGTGCCTGGAATGCGCTGCCCAAGATGGTGGTGGAAGAAGATATGATAATGATATTTACGAGGCTATTGAATGGGCACATGGATATGCAAGGAATGGAGGGATATTGGTTATGAACAGGCAGATAAGTGTTTGCTTTGGCATCAAGTTCAGTACAGACATTGTGTGCCGAAGAACCTGTTCCTTTGCTGTACAATATTATGTTCTATCTTCTGTGTTAGAAACATAGAAACATAGAAAATAGGTGCAGAAGTAGGCCATTCGGCCCTTCGAGCCAGCACCGCCATTCAATATGATCATGGCTGATCATCCAAAATCAGTACCCCATTCCTGCTTTCTCCCCATTACCCTTGATTCCGTTAGCCCTCAGAGCTATACTTAACTCTGTTCTATGCATTGTTTTTACAGGACTGCTGCAAGTAAAAAAAATCATTGTTCTGTTGTCGCTACATGTGATAATTCAATACTCTTGACACTTGACTTGACTGCTTTGACTCATTCAAAATCCCAGTTATAGTAAGTGGACCTGAGGATTGTCGGTTTAGTTAAGACGATTCAATGGTCCCTTCTCATGTCCTTCCCTGGTGTATCTGGAATGTGAAATCGGTTTCCATTGAAATAGATTTGGTGACAGAAAGAAAATAATCTTGTGAAGAAGCTGCATTAACTTGCGGGGAGAAAAGACCATTAAATATATGGTCACATATCTTGTCCAACCATAAACTTCAACCAGCAGCAGAAATAAGTCATTTCATTTATCCGTTCTCCAGATCATTCACAAATCCAATGAGTTTACAACTTAAAAAATGCAAATAAGATTGTTTAGATGCTTCTCTATTCCCTCCAGATTAAATGTATTTTTTTTCATCTGTTTTTTTATTCAGTGATATGTTGTCAAACAAAACTCCTGCCTGCCAATATTTTGAGCTGGTTTATTAAGTGTAGTTGTATCAAGTTGAGGTTCATTTCAAGAGCAGCATCTTTTGTACCCATTCAGCATTTTCTTACCAAGTCTATGAAGAGAAATTCTCCATCGAGCTGCAGAGTCTCCGCTGTTATTGAATGTAATTAACCCAACTCAAAAAGTTCTGAACTCTCAAACCAAAGTAGTATGCTGTATGGGTTAGTGATGCTGACTGAATATGTATGCCTTTTAAACTTATTAATAATAAGGTATGCTCTTGCCATTTCAGAAGCAACGTTAGATAAATTGGGTAGGCTGATGTTTGAAATTCCTTTCGCTTTTCCAAACAGCTTGCCCTTGCTATAATAGACCCAAGAAGCTGGAGTTACTCAGCGGGTTAGAGAGCATCTCTGAAGAAAAGGAATGGGTGATGTTTCAGGTCGAGACCCTCCTTCAGACTGAGAGTCAGGGGAGAGGGAGATACAGAGATAAGGAAGTGTAAGGTGAGAACAAGACATCAAAGGGGTTGGAGATCAAAGAAATGTAGAATAGATCATTGTTGGCTAAGAGAAGCTAACAATAAAGTAAACAGAGATAAAATGTAATCCGAAGTTACTGGTCGGAAAAAGGGAATGAATGGAGAGAGAGGGAAACCAAGGGTTACTTGAAGTTAGAGGTCAATATTCATACTGCTGGGTTGTAAGCGAAATATGAGGTGCTGTTCCTCCAATTTGTGCTGGGTCTCACTCTGACAATGGAGGAGGCCCAGGACAGAAAGGTCAGTGTGAGAATGGGAGGGGGAGTTAACATGTTTAGTAACCCTGTTTTCTGCACCCTTTCTAATTTAACAACATCTTTCCTACAAAAGGGTGACCAAAACTGAACACAATACTTTAAATGTGGCCTCACTAATGTCTTGTACAACTGTTATAAGACTTCTATACACAATAATCTGACTGAAGGCCAATGTGGCAAAAACCTTCTTGACCACACTATATACATGTAAAGGTAGACAAAAAGGTAGACTGGGAGATCAGGTTGGTTATTGTGAACCGAGCGGAGGTGTTCGGCGAAGCGATCGCCAAGCTTGGTCCCACCGATGTAAAGCAGCTGACATCTAGAGCAGCAGATGCAATAGATGAGGTTGGAGGAGGTGCAGGTGAACCTCTGCCGCACCTGGAAAGACTGCTTGGGTCCTTGAATGGAGTCAAGGGGGGAGGTAAATGCGACAAGTGTACCATTTCTTGCTGTTGCAAGGAAAAGTGCCCGGAGATGGGGTGGTTCGGGTGGGAAGGGACGAATTGACCAGGGAGTTACGGAGGGAGTGGTCTCTGCAGAAAGCAGAAAGGGGAGGAGATGGGAATATTTGGCAAGTTGGGGTCAAGTTGGAGGTGGCGAAAATGTCGGAGGATTATTTGTTGTATGTGACGTCTGGTAGGGTGGGAGGTGAGGACAGGGGGGACTCTGCACTTGTTACGAGTGGGGGGATGGGGAGTGACAGCAGAGTCACGGGGTATAGAAGAGACCCTGGTGAGAGCCTCATCTATGGTAGAAGAGGGGAACCGCCGTTCCCTGAAGAATTAGGACATTTACGATGCCCTGGTGTGGAACACCTCATCCTGGGTGCAGATGCGGCGTAGACGGAGGAATTGGGAGTAGGGGATGGAGTCCTTACATGAAGCAGGGTGGGAAGAAGTGTAGTCCAGATAGCCATGGGAGTCAGTAGGTGTATAGTGGATGTCGGTCAGTAGTCTATCACCTGCGATGGAGATAGTGAGGTCAAGAAATGGTAGGGAAATGTCGGAAATGGTCAGGTATATTTGAGGGCTGGATGGAAATTAGTGGTGAAATGGATGAAGTCAGTGAGTTGTGTGTGGGTGCAGGAGGTAGCACCAATGCAGTCATCGATGTAGCGGAAGTAGAGCTCGTGGATAGGGCCACGGTACGTACCCAACAAAGAGGCAGGCATAGCTAGGGCCCATGCACATGCCCATAGCTACGCCTTGTATTTGGAGGAACTGGGAGGAGTCAAACAAAAAGGGTAAGGACCAGCTCCGCTAGGCGATGGAGAGTATCAGTAGACGGGGAGTATCAGTAGACGGGGATTAGTTGGTTCTCCGGTCGAGGAAGAAATGGAGGGCTTTGAGACCCTCCTGGTGAGGGATGGAGGTGTAGAGTGACTGGACGTCCATGGTGAAGATGAGCGAATGGGGACCTGGAAAACGGAAGTCCTGGAGTTGACGAAGAGTGTGCGAGGTGTCTTGAACATAGGTATGGAGGGATTTAACCAGGGGGGATGGAATGGAGTCGAGGTAAGTGGAAATATGTTCGGTAGGATGTCAAAGTATGTGGAAATAAGTTCTACTTGTGATGCCACTTTCAAGGAACTATGTACCTGGACTCTAAGATCCCTCTACTCCATAACATCCCCAAGAGACCTACCATATACTGTGGAGGCCCAGCCTTGCTATGACTTCCCGAACTGCAACACCTCATACTTACTCTACTGTATTGGTTATTCCATTAACCATTCCGCAGCCCACCTGCCCAACCGATCAAGATGCTGCTGCAATTTTTGGCAACCATCTTTCCTAACTACAATACCACTTTAGTTTCATCCGCAAGCTTACTAATCATGCCTTATATGCTCTCATCCAAATCATTGATACCAATGACAAACAACATCCAGGATCCAGCACTGAACCCTGAGGGACATGACAATAGGTGCAGGAGTAGGTCATTTGGCCCCTCGAGCCAGCACCACCATTCAATGTGATCATGGCTGATCATCCCCAATCAACATCACTCGTCACAGGACACCAGTTCGAAAAACAACCTTCCACCATCACCCTCTGCGTATTTCCATGAAGCCAATTTTCTATCCATTGACCTATCTCTCCTTGGATCCCATGTGATCTAACCTTCCAGAGCAACCTACCATGTGGATCCTTGTCAAAAGCCATGCAGAAATCCATATGTATAATGTCTGCAGCTCTGCCCTCATTAACCCTCTTTGGTCTCATCTTCAAAAAACTCAATAGGATTTGTGAGACATGATCTCCCACGTACAAAACAATGCTGACTATCCCTAATCAACCCCTGTCCATCTAAATGCATACTGTATATTTCTTATACTTCAGAATATTCACTAGTAACTTTCTGGTAACAGATGTTATACTCAATGGGCTGTATTTCCTAGGCTTTACCTTGGAACCCTTCTTAAATAGAGGCACAACATTTGCCACCTTCCAGTCTTCTGGCACATCACCCAAATTTAATGATGGATCATAAATCTCAGCCAGAGCAACTGCAATTTCCTCTCTAGCCTCCCACTAAGTCCTCGGATATTTCTGGTGATGCCCAGGAGATTTGTCTACCTTCATACGCGTTAGGACCTTCAGCACTTCCTCAAACGTAATACCGTCTGCCCCGAGCAATTTGCATTGACTGCCCCAAGTTCCCCCGTACTCACGTCTTTCTCCATGCTAAAACAAAGGAGAAATATTCATTAAGGACCTTGCCCATCTCCCGTGGCTCCACGCAGAGGTGACTGCTTTAATTTCTGAAGCGTTCCAATCTCTCTCTGGATACTCTTTTTCCCTTTAATGTATTTATGAAATGTCTTGGGATTATCTTCAATATTATATGCCAGAGCTATCTCCGGTCCTCTTTTTATAGTCATAGTCATAGAGCCATAGAGCCATACAGCGTGGAAATAGGGGCTTCAGCCTATGCCGACCAACTGTCCCATCTACACAAATACCACCTGCCAGTGCTTGGCCCATATCCCTCTAAACCTATCATATTCATAAATCTGTCTAAATATTTCTTAAATGTTGCAATAGTACTGACCTCCTCTGGCAGCTCCCTTTGTGTAAAAAGGTTACCCCCTCAGGTTCCTTTTAAATCTTCCCCCCCTCACCTTAAATCTCAATTTCCCTTCTCTGGGTAAAAGAGCCGATTTGAGACATGGTGAACAAAACTGAGCACAATATACCTCCAGAAACACACTTGATCCCAGTGGCCTTCGCATTGACTCCTTCATAGAGCCACAATTTCACTTGTCATCCAAGCTTCCTCATGCCCATCTGCTTTGCCCTTCACTCTAACGGGACTCTTGTCAGCACATTTTTAAAAACATCCCACTTTTAGAACTTTCCCTTTCCTTCAAACAACTTGCTCCAATGAACCTGAGTGAGTTCCTGTTTAATGACATCAACGTCGGCCTTGCCACAATTTAGAATTTTAATTTGTATGACCGCCATGTCTATGCACTATCAGATTGAGAAACTGCCACTTTCCATAATGCTACATGAGACCATTTCTCACAGTATTATAGACTTATTTCTAATTGTATTTTTGTACTAATATCTTTTCATTGCCATGTATAATTTGTGTATGATTTTATGTTCTGCGGGTTATTTGAATCTACGTGCATGTAATGCTACTGCACACAAGCTTTTTATTGTCCCTGTACCTCAAGGTATTTGTGCATCAAACAATAAACTCGACTTCACCCCGCAGAGCCTCCATTTAACCATGAAGACAATTCATGCAATTACAATCCAGTTCAAGTACAAGTCAAGTTGTTAGAAAAAATGTTCTGCTATGGACAGATCTGTTTCATCACTTGAGATAAGCAAAAAGGTACAATTCCAGAGTCGATCAACGATGCCCTGGAGATTTGTCAACTGCTGCTGAGACTAAAATTTACTCTTTGGATAATAGGGAAACAAAATTTACTGAGCTTTTGCTTTCTGGCATGTCAGGAAAAGTAATCTTAAAATTGGTTATGAAAGTGTATTGATAAATCTGTAGGTTTGTTGTTGGTTAATAGTGCCTGAATATAGCTCCAACCAGAACATCTGAATCAATTGTTCAGTAATATCCTATTTTTAAGAAGCATCATGTGCTAATAAAGCTAGATTGCGATTACCATCTTTACAAATTACGCAAGGATCAAAAAGGTAGTTCAAAGGATATTTACAATGGAACCCAGATGGATTACAAAGGGTCTCTTTGCAAAAGGACATATTATAAATATTTAGAACCGCAATATACTTTTTCATTTTAAGTTTTCCGTTAAGGAAAAGAATGTTCATTGATCTGCAGATAATTTCACACTGGGGACTTTTCATTTAATTATATGCTGCAGTTTCTCACATTTTGTGCAAAGTTTCAAATGCACTTTATTAAAAGGTGTCTCTGAGGAACTGCAAATATTGCTTGTAGTTCAGAAATGTCATTAGAATACCATGTTGAACATGGATCAAAGCGTAGGCATCATATTGGATCCCAGTTTCAAATCTGATTTTGATAAATGAGAACAGTGATTGAAGCATTGGATTCAAGTTACGTGTGAAGAAAGTGGATGTTATGAAGTTATGAAACACATGCTTCCATCAGTAATGTCATTGTAGTGTGATTTTACAACAGTTAATAATGTTAAAGCAAGGTATGATATATCAATTTCAAAAACCATGCAATAAATATTTGCTGATTCCAAAGCTGTGGTTTGGTTGAGTTATGGTCTGGCAGAAGTTAGTTAAGTTGCAGATTTCAAACAAGTTATGGAGTCATAGTGATGCAGCATGGAAACAGGCCCTTTGTCCCAACTTGCCCATGCCGACCAACATGTGCTATCTACACTAGTCCCATCTGCCTGTTTTGGGGCCATATCCCTCTAAACCTAGCCTATCCATTTACCTGACTAAATGTTCCTTAAATGTTGCGACAGTCCATGCCTCAACTATCTCCTCTGACAGCTCGTTCAATACACCCACCACCCTTTGTGTAAAAGAATACCCCTTAGGTTGCTATTAAATCTCTCCACCCTCACCTTACATCTATGTCCTCTGGTTCTCGATTTTAATCCTATGTCCTCTGGTTCTAGTAGGAAGCTCTCTATCTAAATACTTACAAGTTTGCGAAAGATTTAGTGGCCAATTCCATTTTGAAGGTGTGATGTGTAGGAAGGAACTACAGATGCTGGTTTTAAACCACAGATAGACACAAAATGCTGGAGTAACTCAGCGGGACATTCGCCATCTCTGGAGAGAAGGAATGGGTGGAGTTTCGGGTCGAGACCCTTCTTCAAACCCATCTGAGTTACTCCAGCATTTTGTGTCTATTGAAGGTGCAGTGGATGTGTTGAACAGTAACAAAGGCTCTGCGGCAAGGTTCCTGAATAACAGAGTGCAATAAATCATTTCAACACTTAGGAGCAGGAATTCGTGTCACTGTGACCTGAACGCCCAGCATGGTCATTCAGCAGTTAGTGGTGATGTCACACAGCTCCAGGGACCTGGGTTTGATCCTGACCTCAGATGTTACCTATGTGGGAGATTTGGCTGGCACAGTGGCGCAGTGGTAGAGTTGCTGCCTTACAGTGCCAGAGACTGGAGTTCGATCTTGACTATGGGTTCATGTTCAGAACTGAGTTTATACGTTCTCCCCATAACCTGCCTGTGTTTTCTCCGAGATCTTTGGTTTCCTCCCACACTCCAAGTTTGTAGGTTAATTGGCTTCATTTCATATCCAAATTTTCCTAATTTTCATGTTTGTCTCCACAGTAAAACAGATAAGAAATATTTATTGAGGATCCTGCCCATCGCCTGCAGCTCCAATATAGATGGCCACTTTGGTTTCAGAGGAGCCCTATCTCTCTCTAGTTACCCTTTTTTCCTTAATGTACTTATACATTCTCTTTGGATTCTCCTTAATCAGGAGAATAGAGCTATCTCATCAACATCTTTTCCCCTTCCAACATCTTTTCCCCTTCCTATGTACACTCCTCAATTCCCTACACTTCTTCAGGGATACATTTGATCCTTGCTGCCCATACCTAACCCATGGCTCCTTCTTTTCCTAATCTGAACCCTAATTTCAATTGCCCTCCAAGGTTCCCTACTCCTATCTGGGTCTTGGTCTTCACTCTAACAAGACAATGCATACGTCTTTATCACACTTTTAAAAGCATCCCACTTTCTGTGCCACTTTCTGTGCCATCCCCCTTGCCCACAAACAACTTAGACTCAATCTGAAGAAGGGTCTCGACCCAAAACGTCACCCATTCCTTCTGTCCAGAGATGCTGCTTGGAGATGAGCTACTCCAGCATTTTGTGTCTATCTTCGGTTTAATCCAGCATCTGCAGTTCCTTCCGACAACTAGTCCAATAAACTTTTGCTAGGTCCTGTCTAATTCCATCAAAATTGGCCTTGCCCTAATTTAGAACTTTAACTTGTGGACCATTCCTTATCCTTAATTAATAAAACAAAATCCTGCAGCTCAAGTATTACATAGAAAGCTGCAAAAGTTGCAAGCTGATAGTGAAAGAGTGAGTGCCACGAACATTTCCACTGGAGTACTCCACTAGTACAGGTGAGTACATCTCTTGCCTGGTTATTGGTGACTGGGCAGGCCCTTTCCTTCTGATTCAAGCAGGCCATCACCTCACAAATGAGACAAAGGGCAAATTAAAAGGAGCAATTGAAGGACTAATATGTAAACGAGTGGATCCGGTTGCCATTAGAAAACAAGGAAAGGCAGATTGAATTGAGAGAAAGAGGGAACATTTATTTTAAAGAGTCAATTTTTTTAACACCCACTCCAAAAAAATTGTAATCCTAAAGGAATCCTCTACGGATAAGGGGGAATTCCTTTAGGACCGAGGTGAGGAAAACATTTTTCACACAGAGAGTGGCGAGTCTCTGGAATTCTCTGCCACAGAAGGTAGTTGAGGCCAGTTTATTAGCTATATTTAAGAGGGAGTTAGATGTGGCCCGTGTGGCTAAAGGGATCAGGGGGTATGGAGAGAAGGCAGCTATAGGATACTGAATTGGATGATCAGCCATTATCATATTGAAGGGCCGAATGGCCTACTCCTGCACCTATTTTCTATGTTTGTATGATTCTATGAATGAGACTCCAAAGGGATAATCTTTATATTATTGATATAAATAATTGACGAAGAAATCAATCAATAGTCATAAACACATAATTATTTTGATTGGATTTTTGATTACACAAAGATTTATACACCATACACAATTAATAGCCAAATTCAACAAGTTCCCAGATAAACCTGGAATCTAAGAAAAGTGTTGTTTTTGCAAAAGTGGCAACAGAGATGGATGGCAACTTTGTACACTCCAGTTTCAACCAATTCATCCCCTACCCATTTTTGTTACACATTATCCTTATTCTAGCAATCAGTTCAGCCTTTTCAATTTTCTTTTTAAGCACAGCTTCTCTCTAAGACTCAAATTACATGAGGGGCTGTTTGGGAATGCTTGACAATACACGGCAATATACAATGTGGCTTAAAATTATGCTGCAGCCAGGCGCTCGTGTGTAACATGCATCTTTTTGCATTGTCAAGGCAGTATGACTGAGCTGTAAGACTTTGGCTTGTCACATGAACAAAATTGAATGCATCGTGGTTTGCCAGTGAGGAGAATTTGAAAAGGAAAACGAGCGAGAGTTCAATTTAAAACATCCACTGGAACTATAAAACTGTCACAATTTATGGAGCGTAAACTTATAATAGTTCCATTCTCTGCTATAATTCTAATCAACGAAAATCCATCGCACTAGTCTCAGCAGAAAATAAACTTTGGAAATTTAAAGAACTTCAATAAAAACATTTTCTCTTCCAATTATCAGTTAACTTGTCCCTCTTTTAATCAAACTATTGTTATCTAACCTTTCCTTCCAAATAAACTCTTTCATATTCATGGCCACCCTCATCTTGAAGATGCCCCTTGCCTTGTTGTCCACCAGTAACCACTTCCAACACAAGAGGTCCAGGCTTATCCTTCTTAATATTATTGACTTACCAAGGTAAATGTAAGGCACTTCTAATCTATGCCAGCTCTCAGACTTATCTCATCAACCACCCCCCCCCCCCCCCCCATTTATTTTCCTACAATCTATTATTTCACACATGTCTGCTAACATTTGCCTCCTTCTCCCACTAGCCATCACCTCTAGAAACAATTTATATTACTGATTAATCAACAAACTAAATGGTCACAGGAACACATGCACAATCTTCATGTAGACAGCACCCAAGGTCAGAAACATAGAAAATAGGTGCAGGAGTAGGCCATTTGGCTCTTTGAGGCCATTTGGCCCTTTGCCATTCAATATGATCATGGCGGATCATCCAAAATCAGTACCCCGTTCCTGCTTTCTCCCCATATCCCGTTAGCCCTGAATTATATCTAACTCTCTCTTGAATACATCAGAATTTAAACCGGGTCAGTTCTGAGACAGCTGCACAATCCGTATATGCCACCTAAAGCCCACCCGTGCAGCACACTTCTGCCTGATAGTACGGAAACTCCAAGTTCTGGCCCTTGCATGGCCAGCCATGTTTCCCCTGATGTATCGTCAAGCCCTGGTCTGACCTGACATCTCTGACCTGCCTTCTCCAAGCCAGCCCAGTAAACTCTTCTTACGATTAAATTGGACTCTGGCAGAACAACTCAAGGAATTATTTCTCTATGGTCTTTAGTTGAATAAATGGCAGCACTTAAAGTGAGACAAATATAAAGTAAGATTATGAGCAACAAAGCCGGACATATTAGTTTCTGGTGTCACAATGTTCACGTGCGAGTATGTATCAAGCTTATAGAAATATCGCCAAAGATTAATCCAACTCTAGATGTCCATTCCCTATCTGCCACTAACACAGATTACAAGATAACAATTTCCTTCTATCAAGAAATAATCAGGCCATCAAATATATAGAGAATAGGATATAAACGTTGTAATTGGTGTAATGTCTACATTAGCAGTCAGACCATTTACACCACCCTGCTCTGATGCATGGCAGTTACATTTTTCAATTTTCTTTATAAATTAGAATATAGAATATAGAACAATACAGCATAGGAACGGGCACTTCAGCCCACAATGTCTGTGCTGAACATGATGCCAAGACCAACTCTTATAAATGAATGAATTAATTAATAGGTTTATCTGCCTGTACATTATCCATATCCCTCCATTCCATACATATTCACATGCTATCCAAAAGCCTCTTAAATGCCACTATCATATCTACCTCCACCATCACCCCCGGCAGCCCATTCCAGGCACTCACCACCTTCTGTGTAAAATAACTTGAATTTTTAAACACCTCTTTTAAACTTTGCCCCATTCACATTAAAGCTATGTCCTCTAGCATTTAATCAGATCTTCACTCAGCCTCCTGTTCCAGAATAAAACAATCCTGATTCCCCAATATTTTCAACTTTCTTTAATTTACAAGGTAGTATATTCTTTAGGCCTGTAATTCTCAGTCCACACTCTTTAACTGCTCCATAATTAAAATCCAGTCTTGCATGTGTGCAATATCATCATTACCCTTACCACAGCTAATCTGTTTGTGAAATTCAGATCCACAGCTGAATCATCCCCATCATATTTTATATTCATGCTTTTTAGACCATATTGATCATCAATATCTCATTGTACCTGACAAGAATAAAGCAATACCAATAACAATCTTCAATTAAAATTTCCCTTCTCCATTAACATCCCCCCAATTCATTGTGACCACCTTTAGCTTTCAGATATTTTTCAGATTCTGTCCACTTGTGTATTCTGAACCTCCTTCACCCATCCTTGGCAGTTATGCCCACATTTCTGGAATTCAAATTCCAAAATCTCTCTGCACCTCTTTCCCCTTTTAAAATGAGCCCTAATACTTTATTTCACTAAGTATTTGATCAATTGTGAAAAAAAGCTTTCAATCTTTGGCTTAAGTTTTTTGCAGATGCCTGTAATAGGATCTAAATCTGCTACCTTTTTCCTTTATTTTTTTACTGTTTCATTGTATTTTTGTGGCATTGAGCTACAATGATGAGAACTATATTCTGCACTCTGTATCTTGCCCTTTGCTCTACCTATTTTACTTGAGATTAACTTGATTGTATTTATATGTAATATTATCTGATCTGTTAGGAAAGCATGCAAACAAAGCTTTTCACTGTACCTCGGTAAATATGACAATAATAAACAAAATAAACCAAAAACCTGTTTTGTGCGTTATTTAAATATCTATTGGTCCCTTGCTGATCAGAACACTCAGTTTGGATGCTTAATATTTCTGGTTAGCTTCACGGCAATAGTTAACAAATAATTGGCTTGATTTTGGAAGGAATGCTGCCATTATATGCCAAACTGCCATTTTCCAACCCTCATCTGACAACCCAGCTGTATGAATATTGATTTCTCTAATTTCAAGTAGCCCTTGCATTCCCTCTCTCTCCATCCCTCCCCCACCCTAGTTGGCTTGCTAGTTTCACTGTTTGCATCCCTTCATTATCACCTTTCCTCACCCAACAATGGACCATTGTGGTCTCCACTGTTCCCGAGTAATTGATGCCAGCTGTGATTAGTTCTGTACCTTTTCATACTTCTAGTTTCCCTCACCCCTGACTTTCATTTTGAAGAAGGGTCTCAACCTGAAACGTCACCTATTCCTTTACTCCAGAGATGATGCCTGGCCCACTGAGTTACTCCAGCATTTTGCGCCATTTTCCAAGAAAGGGGCATTTCTCCTGGAATGTGATTATTTAGTAATTTCCCAACGACATTCCAATATTAGACATCTGACACAGAATGAGGAACATCCACAAGGATGCAAAGTAAGTACTAGGCAATTCTGTTTTTATATAATTAATTGCATTTAGTTAAATGATTTTATTGTTTATGTGGGTATCATGACAGAAGCCTCCTCGTGGCGATCCCCGGAAACGACGGCACGACGCGCTCTGTGGCACGTCAGGCGACCAATTCTGTCAACATGTTGGTCGACGACAGAAGCCAACAGCGAACTACATGTCGTCCGACACACGAGCAAACGATTGTTTATGTATTTTAAGCATTTCGGTTTTTGCTTACTTTAAGTGCTACTTTGTAGGTGGGGTATAAGTCAACAATGGAAGATCAACAACAAAGTTTATTAGGTGAGTGGCCATTGTGGGCTTTTAGGCAGTGAGATCTGGTGACAAAAAGAACTGCAGGTGCTGAAATATGAGCAAAACACAAAATGCTGGAGTAATTCAGCGGATCAGGCAGTAACTGTGGAGGGAATTGGGTAGGCGACATTTTGGGCCGGGTGCCTTCTCCCGATTCAAACGGAGACGCCATGCGCAGCAACAGAGTGTTCTGTGATGTTCTTTAGGTCACAGGGAGTGGGCAGGGCAAGAACAAGTTCTGCCCTCAAAATACTTCAAAAAGAAAGACTACTTCCTTAACTACATCTACTGGCTTAGCCAATTGCCACAGGTCCAAAATGTTTTCAAATGCTCTCACCATGTTTTGTAAAACATTCAAAAGCCACTAAATAAAATTAAAATAAAGGACAATAAAATGCTTAAAGCAATCAGACAACTAAAATACTAAGATTAAATGAGAACTTACCAGTTTGAAATTTGATCTTTATTTTATGAGGAGTTACGATGAGGGATTACGTGAAGACCCCGCCAGCACGCATGCGCAACATTCTTCAAAGCAGTGGTGTGAAATCACAGATACCAAAGTTGACTAACATAGTAAGATAAGAGATAACTTTATATACCAGTTAACCTTTATAATAGAGGGTTTGGGAGCGGAGGGCACGTAATCCCTCATCGTAACTCCTCATAAAATAAAGATCAAACTTCAAAATGGTAAGTTCTCATTTAATCTTACTATTTTACTTCGGAGTCACGTGAGTGACTACGTGAAGATTTCAAAGCTCTGTGATTTCATGCCCTGGAACGAGTCCATGCTCACACACTGCCATGCTAGGAAATGGAGGATGTAACGTATTTCAGACATGAACTGTGCTGAAAAACAAAAAGGTATTTATTTCATACCTAAAATAATAATGCCCCTACATTGGGTAAATCATGAAACAGAACTTAAAATTTTTCCCGCAACTGTCTCAGGCCACTGGTTTATTATAGAAGCGCTGAAAAGTCCGTTCATTACTCCAACCCGCTGTAGCAAGGATCTACTGTAAGCCAGTAGATCCTAGCCGCCGATGTGGATGCAGCCATGGTGGAGTGAGATTTTAAAATATTAGTGTCCACCCCCGCTGCACCCAATACCACCCTTAACCATCTGGAAATGGTTTGTACTGTGACCTTATGGTGAGGGCGTTTGTGGCTAATGAGTAAAGCCCTCTCCGTCCCCCTGAGACTCTTGGTGACCTCCATATATCGCAATATATATGTCACGATGCAGAGCCGACAATCTGCAGGATAGGCCAGAAATTCTACTTTTTGGCCAGTGGATCCGGGTCTATCCTGTTTAAGTAACCCCTGTATAAGGAAGGTTATCTTGCCATTAGTGATATACATGGCGTCCATACTTAGCTTATGTAAGGACTGGACCCGTTGTGCTGTTACAAGTGCCATTAACATAACCATTTTATAGGTTAATTTATCCAGTGTGAGTCCCGATATAGGTGTCCATCCTCGTAGCATAGTCAACACTATGCGTATGTCCCAAGTATGGGTG
Organism: Raja brachyura; assembly: GCA_963514005.1. Next base: position 17,504,274 of record OY740800.1, read on the forward strand.
TATCTGGGCCTGGGGGGGGATTAGAATTAAATATACCCCTCATTAGTTTAGATACCAGTGGGTGTGATCCCACAGCCAGGTGATCACACCCTCGGCCCAGATAATTGGATAGGGCACTACGGACACAATTAATGGCACTGTAGCTCAATCCCTCATCAAAATGAAGGGTAGACAGGAACTCCAGCACTTCAGTGATGGTGGCTGTGTCGTATGAAGTGTTCGTTCTGATGCAGAACACTTCCCATTTCTTCACATATATAAGATATTGTTTCCTGGTGGACTCCCTGCACGACGCTGTGATGACATTTATCGTCCTGTCGGAGAGTCCGTAGTCCAGAAATGGCCTGTTCAGAATCTGCAAACCAACAGGTTTATTCAGTCATGGCATGGCTGACTTTCCCCTGTTACAGGGTGTTCCAAAAGGCTTGGACGTTTGTTGATCCGAATGCAGGGTTCTGCAGCCATATTTTGTACTAGTGGGAACCATGGTTGGGTAGGCCAGTCGGGAACAACCAAAATACCCGTTGTGGAGTTTGTTTGATTTTTTGTAAGACCCGACTGATGAGGCAGAAGGGGGGAAATGCATAGAAAAACAAATCCCCCCAATGCAGCGAGAAAGTGTCCATCGCTGCTGCCCCAGGGTCTGGTTCCCAAGCAACATATGTTGGTAGTTGGTGATTCAATCTGGATGCAAAAAGGTCGATATCTGGTGTCCCATACCGTTCTATAATATCGGCAAACACTTTCCGATCCAACATCCATTTGGTGTTGTCGTTGAATTTGCGTGACCAGGTGTCCGCTACTGTATTTAGCTTACCTGGAAGGTAAGTGGCTGAGATCCAAATATTCCTTTCCAGACACCAGTGCCAGATATTATTAACCAATTAATCGCATGATATCGACTTTATTCCACCCATATGATTAATATAGATATATAATATTATCAATCTGTAATCGTACATGCAAATGGTGTATGTCTGAACAGTAGGCCCGGAGTCCATGAAATGCTCCCAACATTTCTAGATAATTAATCCCTAGTGCTCCCAACAGGGTTAATTCTTGTGCACTCCATCTGCCTACCACAACTTGAGGTGGTATTAGTTGCTCCCCAACCTTTTGCACTGGCATCAGTCTGTAATGTAACCATTTTGTTTTTGGTAAAAATGTTTGATACGAGCTCTTGAGATTCTCTGTTTGTCTTCTCAATTACCCCTTTTGCGTTTAATCTTAATAGTTCAGCATGGCCTTCTGTTCTCTCTTTTTGTGAGAGTATAAACTTCTGGCTAGGTGTATGCTGAACTGGGACGTGGAGTTCGTATACAAATTCAATTTTGTATCCCTGAATACTTCCGAGTATGTAAGGATCAGAGGTAAAAGTGTTCCACCCATGACGAAACAAGTGCAACCGTCCCCCAACCCGTGATGAGTCTAGACATGCAATGTCTTCGAGGCAACCTGACCCACCTACCTCCAAGATTATCGGCGGTTCTGTGTTGGTTGTCTCTGTCCTTGCTTCTTGTTCTGTTGTGTTGCTGCGGTGTGGGGATGGCGCATTTTCCAAGAAGGTCGGGCTGGGCCATGGTCTAAAAAAGACCGTTCTGCAGGTGGGCCGGCCTTCGAGCTTTCACCACCAGATGGTCTCTCATTGTAACGGTGCCTAGTAGATGTGTAGGGGTGCTGCCGCCACTGATATAGGGTTTTGGAGGTGTTCGGCACCTTAATCATGCCGATTGCCTAAGCCTCCTCATCCAGTTTTTTTTACCAGTTTTGGGAGGTTGTCCCCAAACAGCAATGTTGGCGGCTGTGCACTGCTGGGCCTGCATAATCCCGCAAATTTGGGATTGACATGCAGGCTTTATGATGCTCTTCCTGTAGCTATTAATTTCAAATAGCGTATTACACAGGAGTGCTAGAGCGTCTTGAAGCTCTTCAGGCATTTCAACCCCATCAAATGTTCTGGCTACTGCTGTAATCCCAGCAACCAGTAGCTTGAGAATTCTTTGGAGTTTCACCTCCTGGCTCCTTATGGTCGGACTCATGTTGCCCCAAATGGGGTTGTTGACAGCAGGTACATTTAGAGAAATACAATTCTCTGGCGCAAGGTATTTTTCTGCCGTATTGTTTATTGCCTGTTCCTGCAGATGGTTTGTTGCCATGTAATTAATACTGGCAGCCAGCTTGGGATGCAATGGCAGACCTTTTTGGGTAGGTATAGCAAATTTGTTGACCATACCCAGTAGTTCTTCTTGCGGCACCCCTAACACAGGTGAGTCTTCAGCCATGTCCCCTTCTTCAGGGTTAGCCCAGTTCTGACCCCCAATGCTCCCCTGCGAAGAGGGTGAGATATTTGGCAGTCCTTGATAGGAAGATGCCGTCGGTCTGCGAACAGTGCCTAGTAGGTGCAAAAGCAGGTCACGCTGGAGCAATTGCTCCACCATCTGCTCCATGCGGGTAAGACGACCGCCGTCGCTATCAGCGAATGGGGTGTCTTCAAGTCCGGACCCAGCCAAGTCAGCGGACCTGTCCAACTTCCGGGTGGTTTTGCCGCCGGACCGCGGCGCACCTGCGGTCTGTTGCGGTGAGAAGTCGGGGGCTGCTGGCAGCACCTGCATCTCTGGAGAGTTGGCACGCTGCTGGCTGCTTTCCACAGCAGCGATTTTTGCCTCTGCTCTCCGCGATTTCCTGGACTCCATGGTGCTGTTTTCCTGTAACACACAAACACACAGAGTCGCCACGAAACTCTACCAGACTGGTAAGTACTTACCTCCAGCTTTTTATTAACTTACGCTGGAGGAGCTTCCGCAATGCATTCGACGTTATGTCGCGCATGTGTGCTGGCGGGGTCCTCACGTAGTCACTCACGTGACTCCGAAGTAAAATTAAACAATCGAATTAGCTAGCATTCTACAGTATATACACAGCATCGTTCACTGAGACGTATTTGTAACAATTACTTATAATAATTTAGATATTTATAAATTCCTTAATCCAGCAATGCTAATCGCCTTCCCATTGCCTGAAGGTCATCTGAAATGACAGAAATGAGAGTGGGTTCGCAGCATCTGTCACGCTACCTTGGAAATGCAAAGTCAGCAGGAATACAGCATCAAAAGCTTCAGACAGCTCAACTACTCACAAGCAAGTGACAGTACGAGCAAAGCATTGCATGTTAACCCAACTGTTATCCACTGCTTTCCCTTTTAGATGAATTATAAATAATCTAACAGTTAGAAATGCCACTAAAAATAGTGTCAGGTACGAGTATGCAGCAACTAGATAAAAATAAGCATGTTTCTGCTTAATTGTTGAGTGCATGAAGTCTCCTGAATTATGTCCCTATCCTCAGATCAGAAAGGTGCGTTATCAGTAATGCAATCTCTGACTAGTGTGCAAGGAACCTCTGCTGACAGCTGCTCAGGTAGATCTACTGCAATTGTTAAAATGGCCTTGGTTCTAAATATACAGCTAAATCATCAAATGATCTTGAATATTGTCTTTCTTCACGTATTCCTCTCGTGCTTTGAAATGTTACATTTCATAGATCATTATAACTAAATATTTTAGGTTCCTCTAATCATTTCAAATACATCCCAAATGAGTTCTTAGATTTGTTTTCCTTGTAACGTTCCTAAGACAGTGAGGAGAGTCATTGGCAATGGTTTTGAGGCAGATCATAATGTTGCTAGATGGTTGGAGTGGTGTAAAGAGAAACCTGGTGGACAAATCATATCATGCATATGTTTACTGTTTGCTCTTATTGTTTACCTATTAGGACAGAGAGGAAGGCTATGCAGGCAATAGGGTCCATGTTGACTTTCACCACAGCCATCCAATCAGTCCTGTCCATCCCTCCTTGCTTCTTGTAGCCTTGCAATCCATTATTCTTTGTCACATACTCATCTACACTCTTTCGTTCTTTTCTCATTTACTTGTGTTAATGGATGATTTACAGTAGCCAATTAATCTACCAGTAAATTCTTGGGGCATGGGATTAAAGTGGAGCACCCAGCAGAAATCCACAAAGTCATGGTAAAAATATGAAACCTCCAGACCGTCAGCACCTGAGGTCAGGATCGAACCCCCGTTTCTGTCACTGTGAAGCAAAAGATTCAAATCCGTCTGAACTTGTTCCAGTTCAGAAATCTCTCTCCATATTAACCCTGTCTTGGGGTCAAGGAAAGTGCGTTCACATTGCGGCCCTGTTTCCACCAATCTTTCTACCACAAGAAGCACAAGAAGCGACACGACAGACACCACTGTATGCAGTTGCCAAGAAGTGTGTTCAGCTCTGGCTTAACAACTTCTAATCTTGTGTGTGGACTCGATAAGAAGAAGAAGCCCTGTCTTCACTTCTTCTGTGAACTGTCAATTGCACTTAATTGACCCTGAATCAAATGCCTAACAAGAGTTTTTCTCTTTAAATATTGCCCAATATAGTTTAAATTAAATTTTATAACGGACATGGTTACACTTTTAAATGAGGAAAATAACTAAATGACTGTTTCTTAAGGCATCTTTCAAAAATTGTCTTTAGACTCAGCATTTTTTGCAACCCTGGAGAGTTTATTACCATTCTTTGTCTGTTGAGAAATACTTAGTAGAGGTTTATAATTAGTTTAAAACGATTCTCGAGTGTTTCTCATTTCCAGTAAAATTAGCTGGTTTAGTTTAAATGTAGCAAAAGTAATAGCTTTTTGGTTGCTTATTAAAGTCATTTTGAATGATGTTTACTTAGGCTGACAGGTTCTCAAAGGCAGAAATGGGCACCCGTCAGAAAGCAAAGCTTATTATAAGTCTCACCAAATCCAGCTACAGAACTACACTTTCCCTGTTTCCCACCTGCTTTTTGCTGTGTTAAGCATAGGGTCCCCAAAGTCATGTTTACATTACAGCTTCTGTCGTTCATTTGTTGTGTATTTCCAGCAGCAGCAGAGTGGCAAAGATGTGAAGCCTCAATAATGTAAAGGGATTTACTCTGACCTCACTGAATTAAAGCCTCTAACCTGTTGACCTCACTGCAGATCTGGGCCGTGGAAATCTGTATTCATGTCAGGCTTCACAAAGGGAATCTCTAACCAAATTCAGCCTCAGGAAAACTGACAGTGGAGAGAGAGGGCAGGTGGTATAATAAGTCCTACAGCAATAACGTGGTCACAGCCCAGTATAAATTTCGGAGAAATCACATTCAGTTTGCGTCAGAGGTAGCAGTTTAATCAGTTTGCAGTCTGCCAGCACTCTATTACCAGTCAGTCACTGGTACACCTCCGTGACTGGTTAAATCACAAGGGATCACAGTGTAGTAATGAGGTGTTTGATGGATTGGCCCTGTTTCAATTAAATTTGAACAGTGAAATCTCTCAATAATCTTTGCTCAAAACCTACCTTACTGCTAGAAGTCCCTAAAGTGAAGTTATGGTTGAGTGTGCAATATTGTGCTGAAACTGTTTTCCAACTTTAAAAACTATACGTAAATAAATACAATAAAACACAAGTCTTGATGAAGGATCATTGACATGGAATATTAACTCTATCGCTCTTTCCACTGAACCTGCTACTGCTAAGATTTACAGCATTTTCTGTTTTAGTTCATACTATTAATATGCAAACTGAGCTCTAAAATACTTTATTAACAAAATCTAAAATACAGTTTATAAATTGGTGCAGGATTACATGACTTTATAATCAATGGTTCAATGGTACTCCACTGTCACATGCACATAGGTACAGTGAAACTTCATTATTGCATAGCTTAGTAAAAATCTCACTATACATAGGCACAATCATACTTGTACAAGAGTGCAAGAATAGTAGATTACACTGAGACAGTACACAAGATTCGCCACATTTCCAGTGTCATTAATTCAGAAGAGAAGAGGACACTAGTGCCTCTTTCTATATTTAACTGAAATAAGAGTGTTCAAGTATTTGACTGCAGTAAAGAAGGGTCTCTACCCAAAACATCACCTATTCCTTTTCTCCAGAGATGCTGTCTGACCGGCTGAGTTACTGCTGCTTTTTGTGTCCATCTTCAACTTACCACGAATGTTTGGTGAAGGAATCACGAAAGAATTAGTGCTTAGTCTCCCAATGTTCACATACACAAGCATCCTGTGCATATTGTAAATCAGTGACTGGGGCTATGTACAATGTTCTTCTGGATAAGAGGCGTTGGAGGATTAAAACATTCTCGCTCAGAGAATGCAGATTGCAGATTAGTTATACTCTAACAAGGGCTTGTTGGAGGTGAAGTCCAATGTTGCAGAAAATGATATTAAGAAGTGGATTGATTAGGTAATACAGTCTGTTTCTCTCTAGTTTGCACTGACATTGGGTCTGCAGTAGACATTTAAGACAGGATCATTAATATGCATGTCATAACATGGCATGCACAGAATAGGAATGAATTTCTGTGATCAGCCAAATTAGTGAATGATTCTGCATTATCTTTCTTATTTAACAGCGTCAACAAATCGGTAGATCACAAAACACTATGCAGAGCGGCTGGTACTGTTCCCTGTATTTTTCTTGCATTTGCCACATGGTGGACATTATGTCCATTGTATCTCCAGGTGGACAGAATGTATAGATGACACTTGCTTATGTGTGTACATGGAGTCTGAGCTCAAGTTGATTTCTTCACCGAAGCAACCGAGAGGCTGGGTTGATACTAAACAGCTTACAGACAAAGATCTTCCAAAAGCTTTCTCTCAACATCACCGCTCAAGACAAGAGTCACGAGTGTTTTATTGTCATATGTTCCAGACAGAATAATGAAAAACAGGACACATATCAACCACTTTCTATATTTTTGGAGCACCTTTCACTAAAGGCAAACAGCATTGATGAGTGTTGTCACCATCATGCCAACACAACGTTTGACACATACATGAAAAGACTGCTTGAAGACAGGATTATCAAACCCAGCACCATGATCATGGTCTGCAGAGCAGCAAGCATCCACACCTCGTGCATGCATCAGAGACAAGGACAAGTCCTCCGTTTTATATCTATAAAATTCTCCAACTTCCTTTGCTCAATCCTGATCCTCTGAATCCACCATTAGCATCCTCACCCCGGCCAGTGATTCAAACATCAAGTCTCCGGTCATGCCTACAAGCTACCAGTGGACAACCGACATTATCCACATGGCTGACACTAAACTCCAGAAACAGACTCTCCATGAAGGGCAGGAGATTTCCAAAAGGACAGAAGAATTCCTTTGAGATGTTCTCAAAGTTTATTTGAAAAATTGTAATGCCTTCTGAAACTCATGGGAGCCTCTGACCACTGACTGCTCAACATGGAGATCCAGGAAAGCAGTGAGCACCTTGAGTCTCTTCTTCTCAATACCCACCTGCCCCACCTGTGTCAGTCTATTGACCCTACATCAGGCCCCTCGACCACTTCAAAATCCATGAACAACAGCACATTATCCTTTACCACAAGAAACTGCCAAATGAAGAAAATATCACCGAGAATCCTCTTTGCTTACCTGTTTCACAGAATTGTCCCGTGAACCCTTGTGGACAAGCACAGACCTTGGGTGCAATGCAGGTACCTCCATTCCTGCAGCCGTCCTCACAGAAAGCTGTGAAGACACCAAAGGATTTTCAGCATTACATTCCTATAAATTATTATCCAGCCAACAAATCAAGTTCGTGATTCAACGATTCAAGGCAACAAGAAGGTTTCAAGTTAGGTTTCCCCTTAAAGCAACAAGTTAGGTTCCCACTTAAATCGCAAAACTTTTTAACAAGCAAATGTGTTTTGCCTACTGAGAAACAAGTCATGGAAGTGTAGACTATCATGTTTCACTTCATGCCAGACCAAGACAGCATGGATTGTTGCTTTTTTAGATTCTTTCTCCAGTCACTTGAGAACTGTGTTCAATTCTGGTCAAAACATTACAGAAATAATATAATTGCACCAGGAAGATTGAAGAGGATATTCAACAAGGATGTCTTCAGGATCATTAGTGATCACCCTATACACTAATACTATCCTACACATTAGGGACAATTTACAATTTACAGAATCCAATTAATCTACAACCCTGCACATCTTTGGAGTGTGGGAGGAAACCAGAGCACCTGGAGAAAACCCATGCGGTCACTCGGCCCACCCATTCCTTCTCTCCAGAGATGCTGCCTGTCCCGCTGAGATACTCCAGCTTTTTGTGTCTATCTTCGGCCACAGGGAGATAAATGTGAGGTTATCCACTTTGGTGGCAAAAACAGGAAAGTAGATTATTATCTGAATGGTGGCCGATTATGAAAAGGGGAGATGCAACGAGACCGGGGTGTCATGGTACACCAGTCATTGAAAGTAGGCATGCAGGTGCAGCCGGCTGTGAAGATAGCGAATGGTATGTTGGCATACATAGCAAAAGGATTTGAGCACAAGAGCAGGGAGGTTCTACTGCAGTTGTACAGGGTCTTGGTGAGGCCACACCTGGAGTATTGCGTACAGTTTTGGTCTCCTAAACTGAGGAAAGACATTCTTGCCATAGAGGGAGTACAGAGAAGGTTCACCAGACTGATTCCTCAGATGGCAGGACTTCCATATGAAGAAAGACTGGATAGACTCGGCTTGTACTCGCTGGAATTTAGAAGATTGAGGGGGGATCTTATAGAGACTTACAAAATTCTTAAGGGGTTGGACAGGCTAGATGCAGGAAGATTGTTCCCGATGTTGGGGAACTGCAGAACAAGGGGTCACAGTTTAAGGATAAGGGGGAAGTCTTTTAGGACCGAGATGAGAAAATCATTTTTCACACAGAAAGTGGTGAATCTGTGGAATTCTCTGCCACAGAAGGTAGTTGAGGCCAGTTCATTGGCTATATTTAAGAGGGAGTTAGATGTGGCCCTTGTGGCTAAAGGGATCAGGGGGTATGGAGAGAAGGCAGGTACAGGATACTGAGTTGGATGATCAGCCATGATCATGTTGAATGGCGGTGCAGGCTCGAAGGGCCGAATGGCCTACTCCTGCACCTATTTTCTATGTTTCTATGTTTCTATGTACAAATTCCTTAACATGTCAGTTTCTTTGTTGAACTACATTAAGGGGAATGTTGCAATCAAAAGCGCTTGAACAATGGGTTGGGAAGAAAGGCAAACTGTAAGAAAGAGCACCTGTAATCAGGATCAAACCAAGATCTCTGGCGCTGCAAGGCAGCAATTCTACCACTGCGCCACTGTGCCATCCTAATTTGGTTCAGTAAATATTTTTTTTAACATTAATTAGTCCCATGTGTTAAAAACTGTCTTGCAATATAGACACTTAAGGGAAAGGTGATAATAACCCAGGAAAGTATTGAGCCTTTTGGGGCAAGGAGTAAAGCACGATAGCCCACAAATTCAACCATTGAAGCCGACAGACCTGAAATTCGCTGGTAAAGTAAAAAAGACTGCCACAAACATATAGCACAATTAATGGCACGGCCAAGGAGAAATTGCTGGTTCCACTACTTTCTTGTACACCTTAGTTGCAAGATCACCAACGGATGTCTGTCCGATTTTGCTGAACAAATTGCCCACCATAGACAACCCACTCTGTCACTGTTGTCATCGCCACAAGATCCCAATTCTGAGGCAGAATAACAATTTGCATATTTGAGACTTATGTCTGCGTTGGCCAGCTATTCATCCAGCTGGAATCGTAAGAGTCATACAGCAAGGAAACAGTGTTCTCCTGAGACGCTGCCTGGCCCGCTGAGTTACTCCAGCACTTTGTTTATTTTTTTTAAGAATACCAGGTCCTTCCGCCCCACCAAATCTGTGCTGTCATGTGGCAATTATTTACAGCAATCCTCTGTTTTATTCTCCCCACACTCCCAAAACCTCCTCCAAGATTCTACCTCTCATCTACATATCTCATGCAGGCTGAAGAAATTAGCTTAATTTAGCATTATGTACAGACATTGTGGGCCAAAGGCCTGTTCCTGTGCTGCGCTGTGCTGTTCTATGTTCTATCTGCAAGGGGCACTTTATTGTGGCCATTTAAGCTAGCAACCTGTACATTTTTGGTAAGTAGTGGGAATCTGGAGCACCCCTGAGGGAAACGTGCAAACTCCACACAGACACACCAGAGAGCAGGACTGAACCCAAGTTGCTAGAACTGTAAAGCAGCAGCTCTACTGAATAATTCTTCTTTTCTGTCCCCTTGCTAAATCTACATCTTGGATTTTATCTATTTCCCAACATCTTTCTCGATGTGGAGTTACAAACATTAGGTGTGCTTCAGAGCTCAGGTTTAATACAGTCAATAGTTCTTCTGATGTTGGAATACAAAGAAGAATACCTTGGTAAGTTGAGAAGATTCTGAAATTGTAAAGTTAAACAATTCTATGAATGATCAGCCAACAATAGGAAATTTCTGCACCAGTGATTGCGTTACTGGTTTGCACATTGAATATGGAAAGTTAATATACAGGAGCTGATTCTATAAGGAAATATTCTAAATTGTATTGTCTGGATAAAACCATCCAGATAAATAACAGTTTATTGTGGGGCGTGGTTGACAGGCTGTACACCAAAGATCTTCTGGTTAGAAGCTATTCTCAGTTAATGATGTCTGAATGTTTTCTGTGAAATAACCCAACCAATCATACAAAAATAACAATGACTGTCTGCAAACATTTTAATTTAGAAATTATCTAATTAAGCTTAATAATTGGAAATTGATTGGAGAAAGTAAAGATTCAACAAAGATATGGGAAATCGGCCTCTAATAATATGGAAAAATTAAAACTGAAGATAATTACTACAAAAAAGATTAAACATGGGACAGATACTGCATGGAAGGTACAAACCTGCCATCTGAGTAACGATTCTGCGAGACATGTTTCTTTGATAAGAAAAATGCTCAAGGATAAATTTACACCAATATCTCATCAAGATGATTTCTAAACTTTTGAAATGCGCAGTTCAAACTGGGATAATGTGAAACAGTCTTGCAAGGAATTATGATGTTTTCTCAAAATAGAACATAATCATAATAATTGTTTGCAGCATTAAAATAATTACCATGCAAAAGCTAGAAAAACAACAAAGTTGTGTATCCATGACAAATAAAATTTCAAATGATGAAAAGGCTTGGGGAGAATGTCAGCAAATGGAAAGGAAAGTTGTGATAAGTACACAACCATGTTTGACCTGCTCCACATTTTTCAGAGCTGACAGCCCTGAGAACAGTTGCCATCCAATGGCACAGCTGAGCACAAGGACACTTGCTGATAGTAACAGCACTTAATATCAGCCGAGCTATTCAAAGTGATGGGTTTCTGCCAAATAACATTGAAGGAAGAAAGGTTATTTTAAAATATCCAATTTTCTCCATTCAAAATGATCTCAGAAATTGCTATTCATTGAAAACATGGCTCCATCTAGATCAGCCTTTCAAACAATATACCATTATCAACAATAGTTGGGAAATTCAATTTGCTGAAATAGATTAGAAATTCAATATGTAAATAGTTTTGTGTGCCATCTTGTAAATAAACCTTTACCTCTGCTATGTTTCAATACATTCATGAAGACATTGCAAACTGGCAATGGGAGTAGAAGCTTTCCATCAGGTTTATTGAAGGATATTTTTTACTCTTAATTGGAAAGTTCTTCTTGGTGTAAAGCAACAACATGCATAGAATTTTGTATGTCTGAGAACTGTACTGTGCTCTGAAGAGAGTGAACCACATCGAAGCTGCAATATAAGGGACACTGTGGATCTTTGACTAAACTATTGTACATACCAATTTTAGCCAATTCACTTTTGAACAGGAAGAAGCCAACAACAATATATCAGGAGCTTAGCCTAGGAACCTGAGAACCTTTCAGCTCATTAATTAATGGACATATTCTTAATAGAGTCTTAGAGTTGCACAGCAGAAAACTGGCCCTTCAGCCCCGCTCATCCATGCTGACGGTGCGTTATCCACAAGAATCCTATTTGGTCACATTAGGACGCATGACCCTTTATTCCTTTCCTATCCAAGTATCTGTCTAAATGCTTTTTAAACATTGTAATTGTATCTGCCTGCACTATCTCCCTTGGCAACTCAATCCATATAACCAGCATCCTGTTGTGAAAAACCTGGGCCTCAGATTACTGTTAAATTTCTCCCGTCTCCTTAAATCTATACCTCTACAATCTTAGAATCCTAGAAAATAGGTGCAGGAGTAGGCCATTCAGCCCTTCGTGCCTGCACCGCCATTCAATATGATCATGGCTGATCATCCAAATCAGTATCCTGTACCTGCCTTCTCTACATACCCCCTGATCCCTTTAGCCACAAGGACCACATCTAACTCCCTCTTAAATATAGCCAATGAACTGGCCTCAACTCCGTTCTGTGGCAGGGAATTCCACAGACTCACCACTCGTTGTGTGAAAAATGATCGTTTCATCTCGGTCCTAAAAGACTTCCCCCTTATCCTTAAACTGTGATCCCTTGTTCTGGAGTCCCCCAACATCGGGAACAATCTTCCTGCATCTAGCATATCCAACCCCTTAAGAATTTTGTAAGTCTCTATAAGATCCCCCCCTCAATCTCCTAAATTCCAGTGGGTACAAGCCGAGTTTATCCAGTCTTTCTTCATATGGAAGTCCTGCCATCCGAGGAATCAGTCTGGTGAACCTTCTCTGTACTTCCTCTATGCCAAGAATGTCTTTCCTCAGATTAGGAGACCAAAAATGTATGCAATACTCCAGGTGCGGCCTCACCAAGACCCTGTACAACTGCAGTAGAACCTCCCTGCTCTTGTACTCAAATCCTGTTGCTATGAATGCCAACATACCATTCGCTTTCTTCACAGCCGGCTGCACCTGCATGCCTACTTTTAATTACTGGTGTACCATGACACCCAAGTCTTGTTGCATCTCCCCCTTTCCTAATCGGCCACCGTTCAGATAATAGTCTACCCTCCTGTTTTTGCCACCAAAGTGGATAACCTCACATTTATCCGCATTATACTGCATCTGCCATGCATTTGCCCACTCCCACAACCTATCCAAGTAACCTTGCAGCCTCCTAGCATCCTCCTCATAGCTAACACTGCCCCCCAGCTTCATGTCATCCGCAAACTTGGAGATGTTGCATCCAATTCCCTCATCCAGATCATTAATATATATTGTAAATAGCTGGGGTCCCAACACTGAGCCTTGTGGTACCCCACTAGTCACTGCCTGCCATTCTGAAAAGGACCTGTTTACTCCTACTCTTTGCTTCCTGTCTGCCAGCCAGTTCTCTTTCCACATCAACACTGAACCCCCAAATACCATATGCTTTAAGTTTGAATGCTAATCTCTTATGTGGGACCTTGTCAAAAGCCTTCTGAAAGTCCAGATACAACTCTAATGTTAGACTTGCCTATCCAAGGAAAAAGACGCTGACAATCTACCCTATCTACACCCCACATAATATTATAAACCTCGTATAAGTTCATCCCTCAGCCTCCAAAACTCTAGTGATGATAAACCCAGCCTATCCAATCACTCCTTATAAATAAAGACTTCTATTTCAGGGAACATCTTGGTAAGCTCTTCTGTGCTCTTTCTAATGCTTCCATGTCCTTCCTATTGTGTGGTGATCAGAACTGTCAACACCACTTGAAGTGCTACCTGAGCAATATCTAGTGTAACTGCAACATGAAATCCTACCTTTTATTCTTACTGCCTAGGTGCATGAAGGCACGCATGCCGAATGATTTCTTTCCTATCCCATCATTTGTGTTGCCATTTTCAGGGATCTATGAATTTGCACTCCAAGATCCCTCTGTACATCAACATCCTAAGGTTCCAGCCATTGACTGAATATATCCTGTTGGTGTTTGACATCTCCAAATACGTTACCTGACACTTGGTCAAATTCCATTGCTACCATTCCACCCAACTTCCCAACTGATCTGTATCCCACTGTCTCCTTTCACAACATTTCTTTGCTATCTGCAACTCCATCAATTGTTGTGCTTTCAGCTAACATTCTGGTCTGTCTACATACACTTCACCTAAGACATTCATCTATGGTGATGGAAACTACAATGGTCCAAGCACTAATCCTTGTGTTCCCTCGCCTCTTTTTCACACCACTTTCCCAGAGGTTCTGCCAAATTCCCTAACCTTTAACGTGACCCCATTCTGTAATCAGGGTATTGTACATTAATGGTTTTTTAACAACTCCGATTGCACTACAGTCTCACGCCCATCTGTTGCTTTGCACTTGTATTTTTTTTTGCTATATTTATAATTAATGCATGTATGCTATTTACTCTGTGAGTTTCATGGAAATTAGGAATTTCACCATGTATGATAATCAGCTAAACTAATCTAAATTTACATAATTGGTCAAAGATAGAAAGACACACCTTGACCATTGTCCTCTGCTTCCAATCACCAAATTTTGGATCCAGTTTTCCAACTGGATCCCATATGTCCTGACGTCCAGACCACAACAATGCAAGCCAGAATCCACCTTTGTCAGAAGCCCAACTAAAGTCCATTACAATATTTTGTTGTCATAATAAATGTTCTTAATTATCTAAAGAAAAAAGGCGAGAGGCAGTCTCAGGAGGCATTATTATGTGAGCCGAAAGCAATGTAATCTGTAAAGACAGAAAAGGCAGAAAAGGACACAATGTGCTGGAATAACTCAGCGTTTCAGGCAGCATCTCTGGAGAACATGGACAGGTGATGTTGCAGGTCAAGACCATTCTTCAGTCCAGTCTTTTGAAAATAGATCCACCTTTATCAGGGAATTACTGGGTGAGCCAACACAAGCTAGATTAAAATATTTCTCGTCTTGATGTTTTAATTCACATCTTCACATAGCGTCATAGAGTCATACAGTGCGGAAATAGGTTCATCGGCCCACACCAACCAACATGTCCCTACACAAGTCCCACCTGCCTGCATTTGGCCCATATCCTTCTAAACCTGTCCTATCCATGTACCAGTCTAAATGGTACTTAAATGTTGCGATAGTACCTGCCTCAACTTCCCTCCTCTGACAGCTCGTTCCATACACCCACCACCCATTGTGTATAAAAGTTAACCCTCAGATTCTTACTAAATCTTTCCCCCCTAACCTTAAACCTATGCCCTCTGATTCTCAATTTCATTTCGGAGTCACGTGAGTGACTTCGTGAAGAGCCCGCCGGCGCGCATGCTCGACATATCGTCGCATCGCGTTGCTGCGACGGCTGGCGGTGGAGCGTGCTCCTCGCCAGCCCTTCCTAAGGGAACCACTGAGGTAAGTATCCTACCTTAAGTTGGTGGTCCTTGTTGTGTTGCTTTGTTTTCGCAGCAAGGACATGGATGGGAGCTCCAAGGGCCGGAGAACGTCTGGAAGAGGTTGCCGGTCAGCAGTCCCGGAGCCATTGATATCGGCGGTGCCTGCAGCGCAGACCGGGACTCGGGCGGGAATGTCGGTAAGCCCTGTGTTTACAGGTCCGGATCCGCCAGCACACCACAGTTCGGAGGAGTTCGACGAGGAGGAGTGTGGTGTGCCGCCAGAGCAGGAGGACCCTGCCATGGCAATCAGGTCGTCAGCAGGCTTGCTGGCGACCTCGAGCAGAAGGGTGCGTACAGCTGCACGGCCCTTTTCACTCAGCCCTCCGAGCAGGGGAAGGGCAGGAGCCCGGAAGTCTAACCCTGTAGGGGCTAAGGCTTTGCCTGCCGCCGAGGAGCGGTCAGGTTCCAGGGCGGGACCCGGGGCGGCTGTGAGGTCCAGTCGACGCCCCCCAACTCTCGACGCCGGGACGGGTCGGTTGGGTCGGGTCTCGTCACGGTCGCCGAGCCCCCCATGGATGGGTGGGCGAGACCATGCGTCGGCGAGGTCCACGATGTGGGCAGCCGGCAAGCCCGCGCGGGCATCAGGTATCCAGGCTGCGGCTGGTGCCGACACTACGCCGCAAGTGCCCTTAGTGGCAGCGGCTTCAGCTCCCGCTAAACGGAGGCGGTTGAACACGCCCGCGCGGGAATCGCGCAGTTTCGCTTCGGCGGCTGTTAGCGACGACTACCGGCACCGGGTGGGCCTCGATGAGGTGCGGGCCGATGATAGGGGCCCTGGCCAATTTTCAGAGCCGGAGGACTCCGACCACCTGAGTGTTCAGGGTGAAGGGCGTATTGACCGTATGGAGCGGCTGCTGGAGCTCCTGCTTCACGGTCAACAGCGACAGGCACAGGGCTGTTTCACCAACTTCCACCATCAGCCTGGAGCAGGATGAGGAGGTTTTGGTCGATCCCATCCCACCTCCGTCCGATTTACCAGCGGAGGGCATTCTCGATGTGGCCACTAGGTTCGCGGCCCCACACTCGTCTGGGCTTCCCCTGAACTCGAAATTGGCAGCCACGGTGGACTTCCTCAACAACCATCAGCTCCAGGAAGAAGTTCTCATTCAGGCCATGAGCCGTCACAAGGCTCCATCCAACTGCAACTCCCTCAACGTGCCTGTGGTCAATACGCCGATATGGGGCAACATCAGTGCGGCTATCCGTCAACAGGAGCTGAAAAGTCAGCGGATCCTGAAGCTCCTCACGGCCGGTATTACCGCCTTTGTGCGGTCGGTTGATGGGGATGAATTAAATTTGGACCAGGAGGATGCTCTGGCTCTATTGTGTGCAACTCAACATGAGATCGATGGGTTCCGCAAAAGCAGCATCCGCCCGGCGCTCAACCCTAAGTTTGCAGGGTTGTGCAAACCATCGCCGCCGCCGCCGCCCCGTCAGCTCTTTGGCGAAGATCTCTCTAAGAGGGTCAAAGAGCTTGACGAACAAGCCAAAATGGTGGGACTCATGCGCTCTCACAGTGCCCCCACGCCGTCGGGCTCGAAAGCTCCGCTTGTTCGGCCACGAGGGTCTGCCAGCACCTCTACAAGGACCTACCCTCCAGCTCCACCCCGTTACCAACAGCCCCAGCACCAGGGGGCTTTTTTAGGCAAGGTCGGCAGAAACCCTGGTGGAAGATGAGGACGCCGCGCCCTCGAGCCAACCCAGCACCTGCACGTCCACCCACACGTATCAAGGACCGCCGGTAACCACGGAGGTGAGGCGGTCTGGTTCTCTCTTTTCTCTTTGTCTAACCTCACATGTTGGTGGGCGCCTTCGGTTCTTTTTGGGTGCATGGGGTGATATTACTGGTGATGAGTATGTGTTACGAAATGTTCAGGGTTATAGCATTGAGTTTCTTAATGGGGACATTCCTCCATCCCAGCACAGGCCTGGTCGAACATTTAAATTGTCTGCTGCAGAACAGGCAGCAGGCTATAAGGAAATTTTGAGGCTAGAACAGAAGGGAGTGATAGAGAAAATGGTTCATGAGCCCGTTGAATTTGTTTCCAATATATTCACTCGACCCAAGAAGGATGGAGGCTGTCGAGTCATCATTGACCTGACTAGTTTAAATACTTTTGTAACATATACTCATTTCAAAATGGACACTTTTGAAACAGCCAAATCTGTATCCATTCAAAAATATTATAGGAGGTTTCTGAAATTTATCTGGATGGGTCAACTCTGGCAATATAGGGCTTTGCCAAATGGGCTTACCACAGCCCCTCGATTATTCACTAAATTGGTGAAGCCACTTATGGCTTATTTACGACAACGACATCATATAGTAATGGCCTATTTAGATGATATCTTAATTGTGGGCCACACCCTGGAATTGGCTCAACAGGGTGTTGCAGCTGCTGTCAATTTATTTCAGCAGCTGGGGTTCATTGTCCATCCAGCCAAATCAAGGTTCTGCCCCTCCCAGGTAATTCATTATCTGGGGTTTACGGTGGACTCTATTCGCATGAGGGTCACCATACCAACTAATAAGGTTGAGGAGGTCACCCAGGTGTGTCAAGGTTTAATCAGCGCTGGTATACCATCGATTCGCCATACAGCTATAGTAATTGGCAAACTTGTAGCATTGTTTCCGGCAGCCCGATATGGGCCTTTGCATTATCAGAATTTGCAAAGGGCCAAGATCGCTGCGTTAAGACAGCACGCTGGTCATTATGATCGACCAATGCAGCTGCCGCCTGAAGCGAGGGATGAGTTACGATGGTGGGTGCGCCCCATTAGTAACTCATTTAAGCCTATTATTGAGGCTAATCCGGTGGTATACTTGCAAACTGATGCGAGCTCTTATGGCTGGGGAGCTACGGATCATTACTCTAGTTGCGGGGGCAGATGGGATACCCTTGAGGCTACTATGTTGTTGTCACAAGGGATCAACTATTTGGAGCTCCTTGCAGCATTCCACGGACTTCGTGCTTATTGTTCCAAGGTTTTTGGGGCACATGTCCGTCTCCAAATAGACAACACCACAGCGGTGGCATATTTAAACCATATGGGCGGTACCAGGTCAGTTTCGTGTGATAAATTGGCTAACTCAATTTGGCTCTGGTGTGTTCAAAGAGACATTTGGATTTCAGCTACCTATTTGCCAGGTGAGCTTAATACTGTGGCGGACACCAGGTCACGCAAGTTTAATGACAATATTGAATGGATGTTGCATCCTGAAATTTTTGCCAAAGTCACAGCCAAATTTGGGAAACCGGATATTGACCTTTTTGCGTCACGGTTGAACCATCAGGTACCAACATACGTCTCGTGGGAACCAGATCCTGGGGCTATGGCGCTAGATGCATTCTCGCTGGACTGGGGGAATTGGTTTTTCTATGCATTCCCCCCGTATTGCCTCATCAGTCGGGTATTACGAAAGATTCAGATGGATGCAGCCAAGGGCATCCTTATTATACCCGACTGGCCTACACAGCCGTGGTATCCGGTGGTCTTTGACATGCTCAGTGAGCCTTGGGTCCTTTTGAAGGGTTGCCCAGAATTGGTTACTCACCCTGTCTCAGGGGAGCCACATCCCTGCCATGGCTCTTTAAATTTGTTGGCTTGCAGGTTTTGAACAGGCCGTTAGCCCAATACGGCCTCTCAACTCGGACCATGGATACCATTGCGCGTCGTGTCGAGAGTCAACAAGGCGAAGATACCGCTCACATATCAAGAAGTAGGAAGCCTACTGCAGCCGCTCTCGCATCAGGTACGATGCCGTGACTATAACCGACGTCCTGGAATTCCTCGCGGGGTTGCACCATGATGAACACTTAAGTTACAGTGCCATCAACAGTGCCAGGAGCGCGCTGTCATTCTACCTCAAGATTGAGGTGGGATCCAACAGGCTAGAGTCCAGACTCATGCGGGGTATATTCAATATGAATCCACCTACACCACGCTACAATATCACCTGGGATGTCAGGGACGTTTTAACCCTGCTCAGGACGTGGTCCCCCATAGAAGGGCTCCAGCTGGACAAACTCACCATGAAGCTGGTGATGTTACTAGCGCTGACTTCAGCACAGAGGGTACCGACACTGCATAAACTACGTGTCGACAGAATGATGTCTACCCCTACAGAAGTAGTCTTCTTCGTTGATGAGCTACTAAAGCAGCATAGACCTGGGTGCACAGGGCTGCAGCTGAAGTTCCCGGCATACCCTGCAGATGCTAGGCTGTGTTTAGCCTCACATATCCGTCACTATGTCAAGGTGACGGCATGCATCAGAGGAATGGAGAGATACCTGCTTGTCACTCATAAGAGACCTCATCATCGAGTGACAGTCCAGACGATATCCAGGTGGCTCCGGGTCGTCTTGGGTAAGTCAGGTATCGACACTAATGTGTTCAAGTCTCATTCCACCAGGGCTGCATCGACGTCGGCGGCGAGGGTCATGGAGGTGCCCATGGACCATATTCTCGCCACAGCAGGATGGGCTAATGAAGCTGTGTTTCAGCGATTTTATAACAAGCCTGTTGCTGCTCCTCTACAGTTCGCGGAAGCCGTGCTGAATGCAGGTCAAAAACGTGGAGGTGTCCCCGCATGAGGGGTTTTTGATTTGTTGTTAATAAATATGCTCTTGTTTTGCAGTATGAACTATTTGAGCAAGTTTGTTCCTCCCATCCATCCCTGCTAGTGGTGTGTCAGCATGGACGTGGTCCAGGGCGTGTAATCACAGAAGCTTTGAAGTCTTCACGAAGTCACTCACGTGACTCCGAAATGAAATAGTAAGATTGAACGAGAACTTACCAGTTTGAAGGTTGATCGTTATTTCATGAGGAGTCGCGGTGAGGGATTTCGTGCCCTCCACGCCCAACCCTCAATCACCTTCACCTGGTAATTTGAGTCTCTTTCATCTTACTATGCCAAGTCATTTCTGTTACTGGTTTCTGTGATTCCACACCGCTACTTTGAAGAATGTCGAGCATGCGCGCCGGCGGGCTCTTCACGAAATCCCTCACTGCGACTCCTCATGAAATAACGATCAACCTTTGAACTGGTAAGTTCTCGTTCAATCTTACTATTCCCCTACTCTGGGCAAGAGAGTCTGTGCTTCTACCCAATCTATTCCTCTCATCTGGACACATTTGTTGCAAGTGTGTGTCAGAACACTCAAAGACAGCTCCACCTACACAAAAAGATAACAGCCACTTTCACATCAGCACAGCCTCAAAGCTGGTCCATCGGAGGCCAGAATGCTTTGAATAGAATAAAGTGGTGATTCTTGTGAAAAACAACCACAGTGAATGAGCTACACCATCAGTGGCCGTGTTGAAGGTAAACAACATAGAAAAGATCAGTGGAAACTCCAAAGTTCCCTCCAAATCATGTTGTAGTTGATGAGCAATATGTTCCACCCAACGCACAGGACTTGACTTATCAACAAGATGAAAGGTGCTCACAAAATTGTAGTTTAGCCATGGCTTTGGACAATGACATTTTGACAAAAAATTATTTTACCCTAAATATGTGCCCCAATTTTCGATACCTCTGCTTCACACTGCCTATCCTATCTATACCCATCATAATTTTATTTACCTTCAATTTTCTCGCTGAAATGGGACATTTGTTTGAAGGTTGATTCAAATGGTACACAACAAGTGAAGGAAAGAAAGAGGTAGACACAAAATGCTGATGTAACTCAGCGGGCCAAGCAGCATCTCTGGAGAGAAGGAATGGGTGACGTTTTGGGTCGAGACCCTTCATCAGTCCAGCATTTTGAGTCTACCGAGTTAAACCAGCATCTGCAGTTCATTCTTACACAAGGAAAGAAAGAGGCCAGCACCATGGCATTAAAGCTTGAATATATTACACACTGAAGTTGTTAAAAGGAATGGTGCAGTATTACATTCAGGTCTTAATGATCCAATGCTCATATCATTGCTACAACTGGATGTCAAATTGATGTAGAAAGCATATAAGACGAATACAAGTATAGATGAGCAAGCGAAGCTCTCCTTGTTCCTTATAATGTTACATCAGATTTGAAAATTGGCAATTATGCATCAAGTTGTTATTTGACGCTGTAAGCCTACATCGCAGGAAATAAAGACATTAGAATCATTGCTTCATGCACTTCACAAGGACACTGTGCAATTTTGCATAATATAAGATGGAAGCACTTGGCCTGGTGCTTGGAAACAAAACATATCACTGGTTTTTACTTGGCACAACTTTTACTCTCAGAACATAAGAAGCTTTAAGGGCCTGTCCCACTTAAGCAATTTTTTCGACAACTACAGGCGACATGCTGTCGCCACATGGTCGCGGGTTGATGCTTGTATGGTCGTGAGTTATCTTCTCATGTCGCCTAAAGAGTCATAACATTTTTCTTGTCGCCGCTGGATTTTGAAATGATCAAAATCTTTCTACGACTGTGGGCTTGACGTAGTTTGTCTTCTCCTGTCGTAGATGCTGTCGTAGGTTGTCGCCAGGATGACGTAGGTTGTCGCCGGGTGATGACTTCGGTGAATTCCATTAGCGACTACATACGTCAACCTACGCCAACCGGCGGCAGGTCCCAGCAACTCAATTGTCGTCAGTTGTCTTCAGTTGTCGCTGACAGGGTCGTAGCTTGTCGTAGCTTGTCGCAGGTGGACGTAGGTTGACTTTGTTGCCGTAGATTGTCGCCTGTGTGGTCATAGGTTGTTGTGGGTGTGGTCGTAGGTGGATGTCCTAATGGGTCACCGGTTGTCAGTAGCTTGCCGAAGCTTGACGTCGACTAGCTGGTAGGTTGTCATAGACATTGTCGTAGGGGGGGTCTAGTCGCTGTTTTTTTGGCGAGCTGCTATGACTGTTTCTGTCGCCAGCAGTAGCCAAAAAAAATTGCCTAAAGGGCCTGTCCCACTTACACAACCTTTACAGGCGACTGCCGGCACTCGTGATAGGTTGCCGAAATTTTCAACATGTTGAAAATTCAGTGGTGACCAGAAAGACGCTACGACTCTTTGGAGACCTCTCACAACCATTGGAGATCTACAAATCATAGATAAGACCAAGAAAGGAGTCTATGAATACACATAGATTAAATAGTGTCCATTTTCCAGATGTGGAAGTGAAACCATTCCCCAATCACTGCATGGAATTAATCAAATAGGGTTATTAGATAATATTTACTGCCTTGAAAGATACCATTTTGGCCAAACCTCTTATTGAATAAAACGATTAATTTGAGATCAATAGCAAGAACATTTACTTACTGGCCTTGTTTGGATAATGACTTCAAATCAATAGTAAGCAAATGCAGTATTTGTTGGAATTGTAGAAATTAACCACCAAAAACTTGCCTGCAGCTACAGTCACAAGCTACAAGAGTCTTCAGAGAAAGGGTGAAAGGGAATAGTCTCTCAAGCTGGTTTAAAATGAAATATGCCTGTGTACAACTACAGAACATTTAGATGTGCTTCTGTAGTGCCACACCCATTTGAATGTTGTTCTACATGAGAACCTTATTTCAGGTCCCTAGTTTTAATCTACATTGTTGACAATGTTGGTATATCAACCATAATATATTTCATTGATAACATCTGACCTCAAATGAGGGGGCACAGTGGCATGGCAGTAAATCTGCCTCCTTACAGTGCCAGAGACCCTGGTTCAATCCTGACTGGGGTTGCTGTCTGTACAAAGTTTGTACATTATCCCTGTGACTGCGTGGGTTTTCTCCAGATGTTCTGCATTCCTCTCACACTCCAAAGATGTACAGGTCTTTAAGTTATTTGGCTTCAGTAAAATTGTCCCTTATATGTAGGATAGTGTTAGTGTACTCCTGTATTGCTGTATAGTGTAGTATATTGCTGGTCAGCGTGGACTATGTGGGCCGAAGCTGTTTCCGTGTTGTATCTCTAAAGTCTAAACTCTAAAATTTAACTGAGAGATCATTTAAAACTGATTAAAGAAAACTCTCAAGAAGCAGGTATTGTGGGGATATTCAACCCACAACATGAAACATCACTTGAACGTTTTGTTGCTGAAGTAATGAACGCCCCACACTAACTCTGGTTCATACGAGGATTTCCAGACCTCAGTAGGACCTGTAGAACTCACGATGAAGAGAAGATTAATAGCATGATTGAGCCTGTTCAGTCAAATTTGTTTTCTACTGTTTAGCAGTAAATGTTGACTCAAAAATGGTACCTATCAGAAATAATGCAGTATCAAGCAAGATCATCTGTGGAAGGGTTAAGCCTACAAATACTGGTTCAATGTAACGTAGCTTTATTTAATTCAGGTATTACAGGGGACTGCGCATTATGCTGCCTTGTTTCAATAAGCATACAAAATTGAGAAGCCCAATTTAAAAGTGACACTTGCAAGACAAGTTATAATTATTTAATATACATTTTTCAATTTTTTTAAAGAAAATAAATCACCGGGTAAAAACCACACAAATGGGGGAAGTGTCTTGTCAATATTTTATCTGCTCCTTCCATTTATCTCCCAGGGTCTATGATTACGTGCAATTTTGATGCCTTGAATGTAATAATTTCTGAGAGAGCTGTCTCTCCCTTGGAACTTGTCCATGCACATCAAACACATCCAAGTTGACAGATTCATAGAGTTGTAGAAATATACAGCACGGAATCAGGTGCTTCAGCCCAACTGTACCTTGGTATGCGTGACAATAAACTACACTGAATTGAACTAAAACTCATCCACGCTGATCAAGATACCCATCTAAGATAGTCCAATTTGCCTGTATTTGGTTCATATCCCTCTGAACCTTTTCTATCCATGTCCAAATTTACAAATGTATTTGAAAGTTGTTCATTTATTTGCCTCAACCATTTTTTTCTGGCAGCTTGTGCTTTGATTTTCACCTCTTTATTGGTCACCATATGATACACGGTAATATAACACAGCCATTTAAATTAATGTGTGACACTCTTCTACATCCTGTACAATCAAGAAAATGTCTCTCAGTGAGTTTGAGGCAAAAGTGAAAACAATAGCTTGTACAACTAAATTTGATCAAAAAATGTTTTGAAGAAGATGTGGGGGAGGAGAAGGGGATATAAGAAATGCATGATACAGGGTCGGCAAATGATTCATAAACTGATGCCCTATATCTGTTCATGTTCTACAACACACATGTCAGGAGTGTGATGGAATCTTCTCCACTTGCCTGAATGAAAAAGTAACGATGATCAAGGAAACAGTCATTGTATGGAAACAGGCCTTGTTCCACAATTTGTCCATGCTGACCAAGATATCTGTCCAAGCTAGTTCCATTTAACTGTATTTGATCCATAACCCTCAAAACAATTTTTTACCTGTACACCTGTCAAAATGTTGTTTAAACACTGTCATTTTATTTGCCTCTAACACTTCCTCTAGCTGCTCATTCCATATACCCATTGCGTTCTGTGTGCCAAAGTTTCCCTCAAGTCCCTTTTAAATCGTTCTCCTCTCACCTTTAATTCATGTCCACTAGTTTTAGACTCTCGTACCCTGGAAAAAAGACTGTGACTATTCACCTTGCCAACTCTGAAAATTAGGTAGGATTGTTATGACATTCAACGGGCAATAATGGTTATGGCAGAGTCAATTGCAGACGTGGCCATGAACAAATATTTAAATATGACTGGTTTAGAAGGAGCATAGTAAATATACACATTATATACATTTGCTTAAGAGCTCGATAATTATTGATTGAGAGCTGGAGGGGGTGGTGGTAAATGGGTGCTAAGTCCTTGTTATACCCCTCCAACATTACTCATACTCCTGGTTACTGATGATTGAACTGACAATGCAGTTAAGGGACATGGAGAAAAAATGTTCAATGACCAGATTGTAGATAGTTTCAATGGAGGAGTAAAAGTAATATTTCAAGTGTAAGGGCAATCAGCTCTTCATTTAAAAACTAAGAAACCAAACTTGAGGTAAGGAATCTGATTAGGTTCTCACAAGTACACTTTGTTCTTGATCTTGATCAGTTGGCCAGGTGGGCTGAGGAATGGTTGATGGAATTTAATACAGAGAAATGTGAGGTGTTGCATTTTGGGAAGTTTAACATGGGCAGGACCTACACATTGAATGGTAGGGTTCTGGGGAGTGTTGTAGAGCAGAGGGATCTAGTTGCATGGTTCCTTGAAGGGGGAGTGGCAGGTAGATAGGGTGGTCAAAATGGCTTTTGGCACATTGGCCATCCGTCAGAGTATTGCATATAGAAGTTGGGATGACATGTTGCAGTTGTGTAAAATGTTGGTGAGGCCGCATTTAGAGTATTGTGTTCAGTTCTGGGCACCATGTTATAGGAAAGATGTCAAGTTGAAAAGAGTACAGTGAGAATTTATGAGGATGTTGTCAGGATTCTAGGGTCTGAGCTACAGGGAGAGGTTGAATAGGCTGGGACTATTCTTTGGAGTGCAGGAGGATGAGGGGTGATCTTATCATCAAAGTAATAGATTGGGTGGATGCACAGTCTCTTGCCCAGATAGGTGAATCGAGGATCAGAGGACATACGTTTAAGGTAGAAAAGATTTAATATGAATCTGAAGGGTAACTTTCACACACAAAAGGTGGTGGGTTTGGAACGAGCTGCCAGAGGAGATAGTTGAGGCAGGGACTAGCACAACATTTAATAAATAGTTATATAGGTACATGGTTAGGACAGGCTAGGAGGGATATGGACCAAATGCGGGCAGGTGGGAGGGACTAATGTAGTTGGGACATGTTGGCCGGTGTAGGCAAGTTGGGCCGAAGGGCCTGTTTCTTATCATATGATTCTATTATTATTTCTAAATCCATCACTGAATGCCCGAGACCCTGGTTCAATCCTGATCTTAGGTACTGTCTGTGTGGAGTTTGTACGTTTTCCGTGTAAGCATGTATGTTTCCTTTGAGTGCTCTGGTTTAAATGAATGAATAAGTTTATTGGCCAAGTATTCACATACAAGGAATTTGCCTTGGTGTTCCGCCCGCAAGTGACACCATGGCATACAGTGACAGTTAGGAATGATACATAAAACATTAAAAGATTAATAATAACACATTATTGATTAAGCATAAGAATTATATAAAATACCAGAGCAAAAGGAGGTTACAGATTTTTGGTTATTGAGTAGAGCTACTACCCGTGGGGAAAAAAAAGCTGTTTTTATGTCTGGCTGTGGCAGCTTTGACAGTCCGGAGTCGCCTTCCAGAATGAAGTGATTCAAAGAGTTTGTAGTTGAGTGAGAGGGGTCAGAGATGATCTTACGCACTCGCTTCCTGACCCTTGCAGTGTACAGTTTGTCAATGGAGGGAAGGTTGCAGCCAATAACCTTCTGAGCTGCAGCCTCCGGATGTCATAGTTGGTGGCTGAGCCAAACCAGACCATGATGGAGAAGGTGAGGACAGACTCTACGATGGCCGTATACAATTGGACCATCATTGCCTGTGGCAGATTGTGCTTCCTCAGCTGACGCAAGAAGAACATCCTCCGTTGTGCCTTTTTGACTCCATATTTTCCTCCTACTTCCCAAGGTTTGTAGGTTAATTGGCCTCTGTAAATCGCTCCTTTGCAAATTGCCTCTTTGTATGTAGGGAGTGAATGAAAAAATGGGGTTATATTGAACTAGTGTAAATGGATGATCGATGCTTGTCATGGACCCTGTAGCCTGAAGGGTCTGTTTCCATGCTAAAGTAAACTCAACTGAATGAATCATTTATCTGAATTTAAATTGAAGCTGCAGTAAGATTTGAGCGCATATCTCAGATTTCCATGTGTCAGAATGATAATACCCTAATATTTTCTACAAACTCTAAAATAAGAGAGGAGGATCTGATGAACTTGGGAGTGCACTTGCAGTAACACTTTGAGAACTACATTGACAATAATTAACCAATAGGGGGAGAAACTGTAAAATAAAGGGACTGCAGATGCTGGTTAATAGCAAAGATCGACACAAAATGCTGGAGTAAATCGGCGGTTTAGGCAGCATCTCTGGAGAAAATGGATAGGTAACGTTTCGGGTCGGGACGTGAAACGTCACCTATCCATTTTCTCTCGGAGAGAAACTGTTATATTTATGGAATTTGTTAGTGGCTGACAGAAAATGTGAGTAGATAGACAAAAAATGCTGGAGTAACTCAGCAGGACAGGCAGCATCTGTGGATAGAAGGAACGGGTGACGTTTCGGGTCAAGACCCTTCTCCAGTCTGAAGAAGGGTTTCGACCCAAAACGTCACCCATCCCTTCTATCCGCAGATGCTGCCAGTTCCGCTGAGTTGTTCCAGCATTTTGTGTCCATCTTCGGTGTAAATCAACATCTGCAGTTCCTTCCTACAGGAAATGTGAGTAGGCAGTTTTACAGACACAATCTATCCCACGGTATGTTCCATCCACTAAGAAAAGGCACTGTGGATATTCAAAAGGATAATTATACATTTAAGCGCACATTCAAAAATAATATTTGGTGAGGCAATCAGTGTAAGGAATTAAAGATTTTTTAAATTAAATGAATTGGTTGGAAACAGACAGAATTTAATGTAACTGAGTGTGTAGCATTGTTATAATTAATCTTGCCTATTCCGAAATCCATGGAAAGGTTCTGTAAGTGTAAACAGCTAACAAATGAATTGATAGATTTTTCTTTAAATCAATGCATTATATTGCAGTGTTACGCCTTTGTTTCCATTTTTGATGGTATAGAATGGCATGCTGCATTGGAGGCAGCACAATAGTTGCAGGACAGATTTAATTCCTTGCCTAGCCAATTTCCTGTCAGCTCTACTCAATGTAAAATTAAAGCAAAGGCCTAGAATTGGGAAAATAATTTACTAAGAGAACATTTGGTACAGTGATTAAGGACCAGGTCGCCTCCTCTTGACCAGATTTTGCTTAGATCCTTAGTGATTGGGAGATTAGAAAAAAAGTCAAAAACATGCATCGCCACCTGTGACTCTGGGAAGAAGGATGGAAGTTCATCCGTCAAAAGGCAAATTCCCAATCTTCATTATTCTGTCAGAGGAATCTACTGGTCAAAGCCTAGTTAATTACCCCAGTGGGAAATGGGACAAGTCTGAGAATAAATTGCCTTGAGCTGAGTGGATCAATAGAAATGTATGTATTTCTATGAAATCCTCCAAAATGCATTGATAGGAAAACCTATTGCACGATCCATTTAAAGAATTGCAGATATTTCATACAAATTGCTTTCTAAAAAGTGCTGTCAATGTTTAACTTAGACAAATAAAGAATGCCATGGCCACTTAGCATATAAACGTGAGAGATTAAACCGAAAGGGTACTGAGTACTAGTTCCTTAAATATCATTCATGATGACCTTGACATTTTCCTGATAGTTGATAGTATTTGCAAATTATTCTTGTATTTGATTAAGGCTAATAAAACCATTTACTTTTATAAAAGATTTTGGAATCGTGCTGGCAAGACATTTGGTACGATTTTGCTCACCTGTCACAGTTGCTCAATGCAGTGCCTGGTACCGTATAAAGTGATTACTTTGCTGGATTTTATATTGAACAGAGTAGGTCCATTATGCATCGAGTTAAGAGATGGAAGATTGAATAAGAAATAAAGAATGAAAAACAGTTAAATGATTTATTTTCATTGTGGGATAAGATAGTTTAATGTAATGTTGGCTGCTGGAAATTTATTTCATTTTAAATTTCTGAAGAGGATGAGTTGCAGAAAAAAAATAATTTCAAAAAAATGAAGGTTTTGCTATTTCAAAAAAGGAACATTTAATTCCACTGAACAATAATTGATGTTCAGAGGTACAATGTTATTAGTTAAAGAATCTGAAATGAGATGAGAGATGAAATGAAATGACTGGAAATACGCTGCCTAAAAGCAGATTGTTGTCTTAGCATTCAATTACATAAAACTATTTTGTTTAAATTGCATTATTCAAGTAAAGTTTGCTTCTTTATTCTGCAGTGGAAAGGCAATAATTGCCATGTACACTCCGGAAATTGGTCTCGTAATGAAGGACGAGTCTCACCCTGGTCACTTCCTCTTCTTCCCTCTCCCATTAGGCAAGTGGTACAGAAATGCGAAAACGCACATCTCCAGATTCAGCAATCGTTTCTTCCCAGCTGTTATCAGGCAACTGAACCATCCTATCATCAACTAGTGAGTGAACCTGAGCTACTATCTATGGCATTGGAGACCCTTAGACTATCTTTAATCGGACTTAACTGGACTTTATCCTGCACTAAACGTTATTCCCTTTATCATGCATCTGTACATTGTAATCATGTATAGTCCTTCCACTGACTGGTTATCATGCAACAA
Source organism: Raja brachyura (assembly GCA_963514005.1). The sequence continues at coordinate 17,533,849 of OY740800.1, forward strand.
AAAGCTTCCACTGTGCCTCGGTACACGTGACAATAAACTAAACCAAACCAAACCAAAACTAGACCAAATCAAACTAAACTAAACAGTATTAATGGTGGAAGGTAGACAAAAATCCTGGAGAAACTCAGCGGGTGAGGCTGCATCTATGGAGAGAAGGAATAGGCGCCGTTTCGGGTCGACTGAAGAAGGGTCTCAACCCGAAACGTCGCATCTTCCTTCTCTCCATAGATGCTTCCTCACCCGCTGAATTTCTCCAGCATTTTTATCTACCTTCGATTTTTCCAGCATCTGCAGTTCTTTCTTAAGTATTAATGTGATTGCCACACCAGGATCACTCACAATGTATTAGTTCCGCTTTTCATGCTCCTATTGGAGGTGATCATTATTTGATATTGTCAGGATGAACTGATCTTTCCAATGCTGTGCTGGATGGGACATCTGCCAGGTAAAGGCAACACTCATCTTCAACTCTTGTCCCCCCAGCTTAACTGTATCAATACTCAACCTCCAACTATCCATTAACATCCAAATCATCAATTAGTGTTGGGCTCAGATGTTTTAGGTGCAGCTGAAGTTTGCACAATGCCAAATTGCATAGGTTACATTTGAATTTCTAAACTGAAAAACTAGAAATATAACTGTAAAGGTAAAAGCGATACTGGCTTGTGGGAAAATAATGTGATCATTATTATTGTATAATTCTTTCAGCCAATACTGGATACTGTGCTGACCTGTATAACACAAGCATTCAAGTAATAAAATAGATTTTTTTTTTGTCAGGGACAAATTAAAAAACGTCAAATACTCATTTACTACCCACTTAAAATTATATTACTGGTGTACAGCAGAGAGCATATTGACTGGACGAGTAGAGAGCATATTGACTGGTTGCATCACGGCCTGGTTCAGCAACTCAAACACCCAGGATGAAGGAAATTATAAACATTGGTGGACACTGCCTGGTCTGGCATGACTACAGACCTCCCCAGCATGAAGGGATCTATAGGAGTCACTATGTCAGAAAGGCAGCCAGCATCATCAAAATGATCGGAGTCACTGCATCAAAAAGGCAGCCAGAATCATCAGAGACCCACACCATCCTGGCCACACACTCATTTCACCCCTGTCATTGGGAAGAAGATACAGCAGCCTGAAAACTGTAATGTCCAGGTTCAGGAACAGCTTCTTCCATGCAGCCATCAGGCTCTTAAACACGACAACATCAAATAAGCTCAGAACTACAATAGACTATTATTATTATTATTATTATTATTATTATTGCACTACTATTGTTTGTTATTGGTGTGTGTATGTATGTGTGCGTGTGAATATATATATATATATAAAATATGTATGTATGTGTGTGTGTACTTGTGAGTATGTGTATATATACACACTGAACTTTGTTTCTCTCTCGTTTATTATATTGTTTACGGTGCACTGTGTTTACATATTCTGTTGTGCTGGAGCAAGTAAGAATGTCATTGCTCTATCTATCTGGGACATTTGGCAATAAAACACTCTTGACTCTTGACCCACATCAACCTCGGCATTCAACACTACCATCCTCTCCATCCTGGTTACCAAGCTCAGGGAACCAGGTCTCTACACATCCCTTTGCAAATGGTTCCTCATCTTCCTTGTCAACAGAACACAGTCAATTGGTAATATGATTTGGCAGCAACACTTCCTGCTCAATAACCATCAGCACAGGAGGACCTCAAGGCCTGGTGCTTCGCCCTCTGTTCTACTCACTCTATACCCATGACTGTGTAGGCAGACACAGTTCCAAATCCATCTTTATAGATGCCGGCGACACCACCTATGTTGGACGAATTAAAGATGATGATGATTCAGAGTATAGAGTGGAGATCAATTGACTGACTGAATGGTGCCAGACCAACAGCCCTGCTCACAATGTTTAGTTTAATTTAGTTTAGATTATTGTCACATATACCGAGGTACAGTAAAAACCTTTTTTTGTTGTGTGTTTTCCGGTCAGTGGAAAAACTATAAATGATTACCATCAAGCCGTCCACATTGTATGGATACAGGAAAAAGGGAATAACATTTAGTCCACAACAGAGTCCAGCAATTCTGATAAAAGACAGTCCAAGGGTCTCTAATGTCCGTAATACCAAGGAACTGATTGTTGACTATAGAAGAAGAAGGCCAAGGATTGCAAACCTGTCTTCATCGACATGATGGTGGTAGAGAGAGCCAAAAACTTAAAATTTCTGGGCATACATGTCTATAGAGATCTGTGCTGGACCCGGCACATTGATGCAATCATAAAGAAAACCCCTCATCGCCACCACTTCTCAGAAGATTGAGGAGATTCGGCACATCAACAAATACTCTCTTGAACATTTACAGGTGAACAGTAGAGAGCATATTGACTGGTTGCATCATGGCCGGGTTTGGCAACTCAAACACCCAGGAATGAAGGATGGTGAACACTGTCTAGTCCATCATAGGTACTGACCTCCCCACCGTTGAAGGGATCTACAGGGGTCGATGCTGCAAAAAGGCAGCTTGCATCATGAGATACCCACACCACCCTGGCCTAGCTCTCATTTCACCCCTGCCACCGGAAGATGGTACAGGAGCCTAAAGACTGATTCAGGAGCAGCTTCTTCCCAATGACCATCAGGCTATTAAACCCAACAACCTCCACCTTCGTTCCAAACTACATATAGACTTGGTGACATTTTCTTTACCTTACACCTATTATTGCTTGCTTTTTGTTGTTTAGTACGGTGTTTACAGAGTACTCTATTTACATATCTGTCAGGCTGCTGCAAGGAAGAATTGAATTGTTCTGTTTCAGGACATATGGCAATAAAACACTCTGGACTCTTGACGGGTCAGTAGCCACGCTCTCATTTCACTCCTTCCATCAGGAAGGTGGTAGAAGAAGCAAGAAAAGACCAGGACAAATCAGGGCTGGCAACAAATGATCTCAGGCAGGGAGCACCTCATAAAGGCTGATTGTTGGCTAGGAGCAGTATGATCCCAAGTGGGAAACATCTTTCTAAACTGTGGATAGACACACAAAGCTGGAGTAACTCAGTGGGACAGACAGCATCTCTGGAGAGAAGAAATGAGTGACGTTTCGTGTGGAGACCCTTTTTCAGACTGGCGGAACAGGTTAACAAACACAGAGGTGGAAGGGGGCAAGGGAGGGGGAAAGAGCAAGGACAGGAGGGGAGGGGGGGAGGGGGGAGTGTTTGAGCAAGTTACCTAAGATTAGAGAAATCAAAATCTAGCACCACTGGGTTGTAAGCTGACCAAGAGAAATATGAAGTGCTGTTCCTCCAATTTGTGTGTAGCCTCGCTTGGCAATGGAGGAAGCCCAGCACCGAAAGATCAGTATGGGAATGGGAAGGGGAAATGTCCAAATGCATTTGTCCAAATGCAAGTTTAAATTCTGTTAAAAACTTAGGATGTCATAGGAGATGACGCAATACGAATATATAATGCATGGATTTAAATGTCTGCAAATTAATTCAATTCAAACAGTCTTTATCTTTAGCATTCCTTTCCCACCATCAAAAACTCCTAACCCTTTAAAAAAATATTAAGCTGTTCAAATTGCTTTTGCTCTTGGCTATTCATGCATTCAACCATTTCTTCAGAAAATAAACAGAATGGAGCTCTTTAATAGATCTCTTTAATAGAAACATGAAAAGCAAAAAGTCAGTCTCGGTGAACTTCTTCAGCAATCACTTTAACCAACTTTTTTTAGGTTAGTTTTAGCAGGTGGAAAAGTGAAAAATGATCCTGACACACACTTCTATTTGATAAATTGTTTTTAAGCTTCCCAACCTATATTTTCACAATGATGATCCATGTTTTAGCAATGTTACAAAATTTTGAGATTTTAAAAATCAAGTCTGCAATTTATCCCATCAGATAAAGCATAAAAAGAAGTTTAATTTGACACTTAATTTACTTTCATATCTTCAGTATTAAGAAAGTTATGGCCATTTTCATACTCGGAAATGAGCATCTTGCTTCCCATTGCCTTTCAATTGACTTAACTCAAAAGCTGTGATCTGGAAAAGTTAAATGTCCATAACATTCTTAAAAATTAAGAGAACTCAATGAAATTTTCAGTTATTATAGATTGAAGCATTCTGAAACAAATATTAAACAATCTTACTTGGATTACCTGAAATTAAAGCATATAATTAGTTAGTTATCTAATTGTAGCTAATTACAAAATTCAATGAGTAGATCTAAACATCTATCCATTTCTTAAGAAAAGATAAACTTTTTTTAAATTGCCTAAGTGTCCAAATAACATTCGCACAATAATCCACAATATAACATAATTTTTAAATCTAATTTTCATGAATTTCTGGGCCAAATGGAAGGAATTTAGTGTTTTATGCTGTAAATTAACGGCCATTTAAATCAACTAGCGAGTGGGTTTTAGTGGAATGCGGTGGATTAGAACGTTGCGGTTAGCGGTGAAGTCGGGGGGAAAAATACTGGGAGTTCATACATTTTTAGGGGAACCCATTTCGCAACATAAAAATATTATTAATGCCTCCCGAAAAACCAACTTTTAATATAAAATTAAAGTATTTACCTTTTTTTCTTCCCTACGCAAAATGCTTCCGGCTGTCTGCGCTCACGGCTTTTGAAGGTGATTTTTAAATGACTCTAGTTAATAAATAATCTAGAGTAATTTAAAAATACCATCATTCATTAAATGTCGGAGCGATTTTCTTCAGCAACCAAATCGCCCGACATTCATCGATTATCCAGGCCTGTGGAAAAACGGCACTTTAAGCCCGCCCCCCTCTGCAAGGCGCGAAAGTCGCGCACACGGGGAGCGGCAGAAGTGCAGCGCCGCTAAAGGTAAGTTTTGCAACATACCTACATGTTTAGTACTGGTTCTATAGAACATTTTTAAGCAGATAAGATAAAATGCCATTGGTATGCACCCAACATTTGTGCACAGAATTCACCATGGTCACAAATTCACAAGTGATAGGAGCAGAATTAGGCCATTCAGCCCATTAAGTCTACTCCTCCATACTAGCTTGGCTGATCTATCTTCCTCTCTTAACCGCATTCTCCTGCCTTCTCCCCATAACCTCTGACAGCCGTGCTATTGAAAAATCTATCTAGCTCTGCCTGGTCATCCATTGATGACCTTCACAGCCTTCTGTGGCAATGAATATAGAATATGGAAGCAGCTAAGATTAATAAATTAAGTCTCCTCCTTGCCCGCTGCCTGCCCTGGAAGAGATCTATAGCTCTTGTTGCCTGCGAAAGGCATCAAGCATCCTAAAGGACTCATCTCATCCCGCACATCATTTGTTTGCCCTTTTACCCTCAGGAAAGCGTTACAGGCCCATCAAATCACACACCACAAGGTTAACAGTTTCTACCCCAAGGCCATCACCACTCTGAACTCTGCACTGAATACACAGCCCCCATAGCCAATATTTTGTACTGCTAAAACACTATACTGTGAAATAGTGCACATTCTGACTTGACGACACTTTTCTTGCCATTTTTGCTGTTTTCATTGTCGTTATTATATATCTGAGCTCTGCTCGGGCAATGCGCCTGAAATGTTGTTGTTTGTAATTACAATGACAATAAAGTGTATTATTATTATTATTATTATTATTATTATTATTATTATTATTATTATTATTATTATTATTATTATTATTATTATTATTATTAATCAAGGCCAGGATTCTGCACACGTTGATCTGAGGTTGCAGAACACACAACCCTGTTTGTTGTCTGGTTGGGAATCCCATCTGAGGTACCTGTGTAGTTTTCTTTTATTTTCTTTTTTAGGATCTGGGTATCACTGGAAAGCTCAGGATTTCTTGTCGACTCTTAATTGTCCCTAAGTAGGTGATGGTGAGGAGCGCACAGTGGTGCAGCAGTAGAGTAGCTGCCTTACAGTGGCAGGGAGCCGGGTCTGTTTCTGACTACGGGTGCTGTCTGTACGGAGTTTGTACATTCTCCCTGTGACCGTGCGTGATTCCTCCAGGTGCTACACATTCCTCCTACATTCCAAACACGTGCAAGTTTATAGGATAATTGGCTTCTGTAAGTTGCCCTTAGTGTGTAGGATAGAACTGGTGTATGGGTGATCATTGGTCGGTGTGGATGCGGTGGACCAAAGGGGCCTGTGTCCACGCTATATCTCCATGACAAAAAAGTAAAAACTGAAACTAATTCCATGCAGTGGTTGTGGGGTCACCATGTAATTGTAGGTTTTCGAGGTAGCGGTAGGTAGTTTTAGTTAATCTCCTTTGCTGACCGGGCATTTTCATTGGCTCATTGGGGAAAAAAAAGTTTTGCACGAGTTTTCAGAACCAAGGAAAACTGATCAGTAATGTTAAATGCCCGCTAAACTTCACAGCTGTGTATGTCTGGCTTATTAAAAGTTGTCTGGCTTCTTAAAAGTGTCTCCACTCCTTCTCCTCCCCCCTATCCTCCCCCTTCTCCACCCCCCTTTTCTCCCCCCCCCCTTCTCCCTCCCCCCCCCCCCCCCTTTTAAAGGACTTACCGTACACTGTGCCAGCAGTCTTTAACCTTCCTGTTCATCGCGATGTGTGTCTGTATCACCTTGGCTTTGCATCGTGCGAATTTCAGACAGCGCTCCCCCGCTTTCCCTGGCCCCCGCCTTTGCGATGTGTTTGTGTGCGTGTTCCGCTCTGACGGTCGCTGTTCCAGTTCGCGGTTTTTCAGGCGAGTGCCGCGAGCTTGAAGGTCGCAGGCAGTCTGCTGAAAAGTCGCCTAAGTGGGACAGGCCCTTTAAGGATTTAGGAGATGTGTCACATACTGCAGGATACCTAGCCTCCTAGGAAATGCAATGCCTATCCTTTCATCTCCTCTCTTCCCATCATGCAGGGACGTAAATAGTCTTTCCAGATGATGCAGAGATTCAATTGCACTTCTTCCAATCTAATGCCGTGCATTCAGTATCCACAATGTGGCCTCCACTCTGTTAGAGACACCTAACTCCAATCTTCCTGTACTGTTACGACAAGGCCCAATACAACATTGAGGAGCAACCTCATCTTCTTTCTGGGCATGTCTACATCCTTCTGGTCTCAGTATCATTCCCTAGTCTTAGGTTACACACTCCCTCTTTCGCTCCATGCTGAAACTGACCATTTCTGTTTATGTGTAGGATGGAACTGCAGATGCTGGTTTACACCAAAGATAGACACAAAAAAATGGAGTAACTCATTGGGACAGGCAGCTTCTCTGGAAAGAAGGAGTGGGTGACATTTCGTGTCCAGACCCTTCTTCAGTCTGAAGAAGGGTCTCGACCCGCACCGTCACCCATTTCTTCTCACCAGAGATGCTGCCTGTCCTGCTGAGTTACTCCAGCTTTTCGCGTCTATCTTCATTTCTGTTTATCATCATTTTGGCTTGGGGTTTTCTTTTCCTATTTGTGTCTTCTGACTTTGCTATCAGCACCACATTACGCACACAAAGAAGCATAATCTGATCCAAACATCTATGCTAGAGTTACCAATTTGGATCTTCGCTTTATTCTACCCATCCTTCCTCCATCTTCTCTCTTCATTTGAAGACAAATAATCCCACACTGAAATGTTAAACTTTTTCTCTTTCTGCGGACATTGGCTGGCCTGCTGATTGTTTCCGGATACACGGAGAACATGCAAACTCCATACAGACAGCACCTGTAGACAGGATCAAACCCGGGTCTCCAGCGCTGTAATGCAGCAACTCTACCGCTGCACCACCGTACTGCCCAAACTGTTAACTGGTAGTTTAATATCCCATCTATATTGTATTTTTGTTTTACACAATCTTCAATGGTCATTAAAATAAGGCTGAGTGTAAAATAAATAGTTCGACCTGAATGCATATTTTCCAGCTGGGAGAGTTCGTTTGAAATAATTCCCTTGAAATTGATCATAATTACATCCGAAAGAGCACCACCATTGACTTGCTGCCTGTTTATTGAGGAATGATGCTTGGAGCTGAACTGACATCATATTGTTGGCATTCGTTGTGTTTGGTCAAAAAGGAATTAAAAACCTTTCACTTTGATTTTTGCCTCAAAAAACAAAGATCGTCAACTTAAGAATCATTGACAATAGAGAATGGACCCTAGAGTTAATTTCGATCTCAAGCTCATCGGTTAAACAATTTAATTTTGTTGCTTTAATGCATTTTTTAGTTAGCTGAAAAAAAGCTGGGAACATTGACTTATAATATTATCACATGGTGTCTGGGAGTAATGTTCATACAATATTTACCCAATGGCATGAGTGAAGCCAGAACAATGAATGCATCAAGCCGAGTTTATCGGCCAATAGATAATTCTATATTTGTATTTCTCCATTCTACCCACCAGGTACGGGAAAGGAAATTATTTTGTTTGCATTTTACAGATGATTAATTGTGCTCTTTTTATGTTAACACCATCAATTATTACAAACATTTGGGGCCCTGTTATGTTTCCATATCTTTTAAATATATAATGCTGTATTAATGTATCATCATTTTGATGCAATGGAGCTTCTATTATCTTCTAAATTTGAGTTACTTAATAATAATCTTCATTCTTTTCATTAAAACCACTGCATGCAATATCACATCGGTTGTACTATAACCATGGAAACCAAAATGAAAACCACCCGAGGTTCCTATTGGTTCTTGTAATCCCTTGCTTTAAAATATTTAGAGTCTAAATTATTCTATAAACAACTGACTGCAGAAAAGTTGAATTTACAAATTCAGCTTCTGACATTAAGAGACCTCACGAGTACTGTACAGTGATTCTTCTATTTACTAGATGATAAACGATGTGATTGTCACTAGTCAAGGAAATCTTATCCGAACCAATTACATGGTGATAAGGCTGCTATCAGCCATGCTCCAAAAGTTATTCAAATATACAGTAGTCTTGTTGGTTGCAATTTTACCTGTTGTTTCGGCCTTCATGAAGTAAATATTTTGACTTGGGGCTCACTAACAGTATTGGGCGTTTTTGAGTTTCAGGTGCATAGAAAATTTAAATTATTGAAGCAATTTTCACTTTCCTGCTCCTTTCACCAACACACACCACCAAACCAAACGTATCACCAGTCCAAAGTAATTTTTAGTTGCGTGGTCATATCTATAAAGAATGGCCTAATTTTGATGAAGGAGTGCTTTTTTTAGGATATAAGATTTGGCTGAAATCATTTAGGAGACTGGAATGAGTTTGGTTTGGGTTAGAAACCTCCATTATCTATAGGATTGGCTGTACATTGTTATTGCTGTTGAGGAAACATATAATGGTGAAAAAGATAACAGAGGAATTTTAATGGAGACACAAGGGACTGCAGATGCTGGTCTGCCAAAAAGTACACAAAGTGCTGGAGTAACTCAGCGGTTCAGGCAGCATCTCTGGAGAACATGAATAAATGATGCTTCTGGTCGGGACCCTTCTTCAGACCCGATCTGAAACGTCACTTATCCACGTTTTCTAGAGATGTTGCCTGACCCACTGAGTCACTCGCACACTCGTAAAATTGTAAACTGCCCTTAGTATGTAGGATAGTGCTAGTGTACGGAGATTGCTGGTCGGCATGGACCCGAAGGGTCAGTTTCGTGCTGTGTCTCTAAAGTCTAAAGTCTAAGGAATTTTATTGTTCAGCAGAAAAGAAGGACAAACATTTAAAATAACTGCAACTTAAAATTGAAAAGATTTTTATGTGGTTTAATTTACCATTGGATCAGACTTCAATGCTAGTAATTTAGCAATAGATGTTAGTAAAGTTTAGTTTAGTTTAGTTTAGTTTAATTTAGTTTGGAGATACAGTGCCGAAACAGGCCCTTTGTTCCACTGAGTCCATGCCGAACAGTGATCACAATGGGCACAATTTACAATTTTTCCTGAAGTCAATTGGGCAGCACGGTGGCACAGGTGCTGCCTTACAGCACTGACAGCGCCAGAGACTGGGTTCAATCCCGACTATGGATGCTGTCTGTATGGAGTTTGTACGTTCTCCCCGTGACCACGTAGGTTTTCTCGGCAAGGCCTTTGGTTTCCTCCCACACTACAAAGGCGTGCAGGTTTGTAGGTTAACTGGCTTGTTATAAATGTAAAATTGTCTCTAGTGGGTGTCAGATAATGTTAATGTGCAGGGATCGTTGGTCGGTGCGGACCTGGTGGGCCGAAGGACCTGTTTCCGCGCTGTATCTCTAAACTAAACAAGAGTAAACTAAACAAACGTGTACATCTTTGGAGTGGGGGAGGAAACCTGGACTACTCGTGGTCATGGGTAGAGCGTGTAAATGCCGTACAGCAGACACGGAAATCGCTTTCAAAACATGGAGGGGACCGGGGGGACACAATTCCTTGGCAGCCATGCATGCGCACACACACACACACACACACACACACACACACACACACACACACACACACACACACACACGCACACGCACACGCACACGCACGGCTTCGGAGTCTTCAACCATGGGCCCTATGGATGGTAATTCGTGACGGATGCAGGCAGTTGCCGAAAAAATCGCGTAAGGTTCACAGCCAGTGCGGAGAAGCATCGCTAAATGCAGCTCAACTCTGCCTGTCTTGCCAGGTTAACCTACAGCCCTGCCTGGACTGATGGAACATCAGTCGGGAGCCATGGAGCCTGCACTGCTTCTCTGTGTTGGCTGTGGGCACCGCTCCCATCTGACTCCCGACGTCTCTGGCCACCGCGGGCATGGGGGGGGGGGGGGGGGGTGGGGGCACTGGGATGGGGATGGTCCAGTGGTGGTGCGGCAGACCCGGGATCGATCCTGGCTGCGGATGAGGCGCAGGTCTATGTCCAAGTGCCGAGAGTTTTTCCTGGGCATGCAAATCAAGTTCCGCTCTGATCTTTGCCCCACGGACGTCTCTCTCCTCCAATCACCGCGCTCCATCTTCAGTCCCACCCCACACTACCTCTGCCTCTGACCGACTTCCCTCCTCCAATCATCGCGCTGAATTATCATGGTCCCGTCCCCATTGCCAGCTGACCGACATCTCTCTCGTTCAATCGGCGCCCTCGATCAGCAGTCCCACCCCCACTGTCTCGCGGAAAGCGGAGATTTCACGGAATTTTAAAATCCGGATTGCAAATAATAAGGGGGACCGTCCCCCACCTCTCAAATTAGGGGGGTGGGGGGGGTGGGGACGTGTGTCCCCTGGCCCCCCTGGGATTTCTGCCCCTGCACAGTCAGTGCCAGTAGTCAGGATCAAACCTGGGTCTCTGCACTATAAAGCAGGAACTTTACTGCTGCGCCACTGTGCCGCCTTACTCGGGGTGGGTGTTGGCGTATTGAGTCAAATCAGTCACTCGTACCATTGGAACATGGATTTGAAGTTTAACTTGCACCTGAGGTGTGACTTTGGATTGAAGTTCAACATATAGCATAGACACTATATCATTGTGCTTGAAAAGATTAAACAAACAATGATATTAAACATTCGTACACTTCACACTGGTTCAAGTTGAAGAAAGTCTGTATGTTCGCACAACTTACCCTTACATTGAACACCATTGCCTGTATATCCGGGTTTACAGATGCAGTTGTGACCTCCAACAGTATTAAAGCACAGAGCATTCTCATCACAGCTGTGTTGATCTGTGCTGCATTCATCGTGTTCTGAGGAGAATAAGAAGAAATAAAAAAAACATGAGTACTAAATAATAGATTACATTTCTAAACCTTGCCTCAAAGAAACAAAAAGCTATGAATTTTGTTGGGAACATCAGTATTTACCACTGTAATGTCAGCAATTTAAAGACTTCCACCTGAGCACAGGTTCCTGAAATGGTAGTTAGGTTGCTAGCTGTCCCTCCTGCGAGCACGTTACACCAACTTCCCACCACCGATCTGCTCAAGCATCCTGCATCACAATGGACCTCAGACAGGGTGTGCTTTCCTATTGATTTCAATGGAGGGGAACAGCTACAAGGAACGTCTGATGAACAGACCCAATCTGAAATGTTCCCTATCCATGTTCTCCAGGGATGCTGTCTGACCCGTTGAATTACTCCAGCACTTTGTGTCCTTCTTTGTAAACCAGTATCTGCATTTTCTTGTTTCTAACATAGACTTTGCACAATAATTTGTGACAATTTATTACAAACTTCACTCTGGTCTAGTTACTTAATGTTTCTACGTGTTGGACTGTCAGGTTTTTTTGCAGTTTTGACAGGGTCTTTGCCTTGTTGCTTCTCATATGTTTATGTACAGGGCTTGGTCTGTCATTCTTATGATCCCACTATGAAGCTGTAGGCCCAGTTGAACATATGTCAATAGGGCCCAATACTTCATGGTGGGTATCAGTCCTCGTCTGGACTCTAGTTCCCACCAGGGCAACTACCAAAGGTCAATCTGTGTTTTGTTTAGGGATCCCCAGTGAGCATATGCATCTCAGAGGATCCTTGGATTCCAGACCTTTTTTTAGTTTGCTTTTCTTTTAATTTGGACACATTAAAACATTCTGAAGAATTCCAAATGTAAAATGTAAATTTAAATATTTCAGTTTCCCATGCATTTATCTGGGATTTCCTCAAGACAGATATATCTGTTCTGATGCTGTAGAGATCGTTCTAATTTATAAATTTGCGTTCTCAACATGAAGAAGTACTCTTGAGATTGATTTGTGATCTTTTTTAGTAGGACCATAGTCGAGGGTTTCATTATTAATGGATAATGAGGAGCAAAGCTATGTGCAAAGTTTCAATGGTGGCATTGATATATTGTGAAATAATGTATTGAATTGATTGACACAGCGAATGAAAAAAACAACATGCTCGTATTGCATTCACTGTAAATATCATAAATAAAGAATATTCCTGGAATAAATTCCCAGTTAGTGGAGTTGAAACTTTCTCCATAACGGCATCTCTTTCTTCCCCTGGTTCTCAGAATAATCTTCCTGTTTTGTTTCAAGTTAAATGATAGCTCAGTTCCATTGTTAGTTACAAGGAGGTACATTTGTGGTAAATGAACAAAAATCTTCCTATAAATAATATTTTGCACGGTGACTGATCCATTGTTCAAATGTTGGCAAACAAGGTTAAAAAAAATGTTTTATTGCCTGTTCTCATAATTTGGAGTTGCAATTATTGCTCAAGTCAGCTGAGTAATTTTTAAGGCAAATTCATGTAAACCAGAGGCAGACCAAAGTCAAAATTTAGTCATATATTCCCTTTCCTAATGAACACTTCCAACCCAAAACAGCAAATGCTGGAAGAATTCAGCGGGTCAGGCAGCATTTGTGGAGGGAATGGAGAGACAATGTTTTTGATTGAGATCTTTGTTCAGAAAAGATTTCTGTTAATTTTCCACTGAACCAGTTATGTTGTTATTGTATTTTTGAGTGTCAGACCAAAAATTACCACCATTACTGGGGTTTGAAACACAGCACTAATTTTGCGTCTGAGCTTCACACAATGCCACTTAGTACTGCCTTCAGTATTCATGAGTGGAGTGAGACCAGTTTGGATTCTGACTTCCTTAAGTTTTATATATAGAATGTTCTATGTACGCACTGAAAATTAGGCCAAGTGATAATAATCTTATGTATTACAGGATGTCGGGGCAGCAGATGCTGCAATACCTACAAACCTGGAATATCTTTTTAATCTTTAATTAAATGTCATAATTCACAGAATCGGGACCTGTATTATTCTGTCAATCCTTATCAGTTGAACTTCAATACTCTCCCTGGTCTCATGACAGTAACACTATGGAATCAAATGTTGCTGTGGAAAGGTGAAGCCAAGGATTTGCATTATATAAGTGCGTCCAATTCCTCCATTTCTCTCTCCCTCAGCACCACCATCTGATTAAAAATAATGTCACTGAAGTGTAACCCAGAACACGCGAGGTCCCTGCATGGAGGTCTGTGCATAGGAATGACGGCTATGTATTCTTGACACCAAAGGCAGAGGATCACAGTAAAGCAAGATGGTGCCATCATTAATGTTAAAAATATCATAATTGTTACTTTTGACTGCATCCCGATTTGCATGCATATTAGTTTAATTTAATGTATGAACGATATGCCATTGAAATGGTTACATTGTTTTCAAAATGTAAAAAGCTACAGGTAATTGGATATTATGATATTTCCATTCCAAAAATTAGAAGACATTTTGATGGCACCATGACGTAGTTCAAGGGTTTAGAGGGCTAGTATCAAATAGACAGTTTGACCTTGTAGTTTATCGCTCTGCGACTTTCCTTTACTGGTGCCAACTGTGTTCAGGACAATACAGCTTTTGGGTGCACAATACAGATATTTGGGTGCACAATTTACACCGGAAAACAAGCAACAGAGTCAATAAATGTCTGTGTTATTTACAAAATCTTGTATGTTATGAAAGGTTAATTGTTGATGAATAGGAACAAACCAGAAGCTTTCAACCATACACACTTAAGAATCTTGTTTTACTTTGAACCAGGGAATGTTATTTAGGAGCATTTAACATTTCAGGAATACATTGATGCATATATTTATTCTCGACGTGAGTGAGACCTCATGCACTTCCAAAAGCTCCGGCACCTCAGAGCTAACAGCGTGTGACAGCTCAAATGTCCTGCGTTAGTCACATTCAGTGGGCTGTGACAAGGTAAATGACACCAATTACCTGGTATAATTACTGCCGCTGACAGTATCTTCCCCCAAGTGATTGTTTGATGAGTTTTGCAATGCCTGTGATGTCAATCCCTACTTCAAGTGAGGCCTCTGTTGCTGTCAGTTGTCCATGCGCACATACTGATTTACTGTTACAGCAGTCTGCTCCCAATATCACACTCTGATCAGTCAACTCAACAGGACTCAGTTAATTCCAGCACAAACAAAGTATTTAGAATCATATTCTACTGATATCTTAAGTTGACATTGGAAACCCAGGAAGAAAATGATTCCATCCTAAATCATCAATTGCTCCAACCAATGGCATTGCAAAATATTTTTTTGAAATGGCTTGTCCATTTGTGCAAATTAGGGGGTAAATTCCTCATTATGTGAGCCGAAGGACAATTAATTGGTCTTTTTAAATTTACGTGATATTTTTGTTGTGACTAAATTGTTTTTTAAAAAAAGTCTTTCCAGGACTTGTTTTTTCTCCTCCATCGGCCTTCCATTTGCAGCACATGTTCAAACTTGTAACAACAACTTGTCAAATAAGATGCGGGCTGCTTTACTCCACCTCAGTTCACTTTCCATTAGATACTAGGTAGTTATATAGCTAACAATTCAGGAACTCTGTGAGCCTTCTTGCAAAGGTTCCTGAGTAATATGGTTGAATATCACTCCAAAACCACAGGAGGCAGACAAGTGGGTCACAGTTAGGAAGGGCAAGGGGCAGAGGCAGGGGCTAGAGAGTACCCCTGTGACTGTACACCTTGAAAATAGGTAGTCCAGTTTGAGTGCTGTTGGGGTGGACAGCCTACCTGGGGGTAGCAACAGCGACCGGGGCTCCGGTACAGAGACCGGCCTTGATGCTCAGAAGCATAAGGAAAAGAAGAGGAGGGCATTAGTAATAGGGGACTCCATAGTTAGGCTGTCAGATTGGCGATTCTGTGGACGCAGTCCGGAGACCCGGATGGTAGTTTGCCTCCCTGGTGGCAGGGTCCGGGATGTGTCTGAATGTGTCCAAGATATCCTGAAAAGGGAGGAAGAGGAGCCTGAGGTCGTGGTACATATTGGTACCAATGACATAGGTGAAAAAAGAGAAGAGGTCCTAAAAGGAGAATTTAGGGAGTTAGGAAGAGAGCTATGGAAAAGGACCACAAAGATAACAATCTCAGGACTACTTCCTGTGCCACGTGACATTGAGAGTAGGAATGGAGCAAGGTGGAGGATAAACGCGTGGCTGAAGGATTGGTGTGGAGGGCAGGGATTCAAGTTTCTGGATCATTGGAACCTCTTTCGGGAAAGGAGTGACCTATATAAAAAGGACGGGTTGCACTTGAACCCAAGGGGGACCAGTATCTTGGCGGGGAAATTTGCAAAGGCTACTGGTGGGACTTTAAACTAGATAGGTCGGGGGGAGGGACTCAAATAGAGATAGCTAGGAGACGGTGTCTGAGGCAGGAGGCAGAGAAGGGAAGCACTCAGACCCAACAACATGTACGGGGGGAAGAAGAAAAAAATAATAAACAGAAAATAAGAGGTGGTGGGTGTCTTAAAGGTGTGAGCAGAGAGACAGAGGTGTGTAAAATGACAATAGAAGCAAGTGGTAGCAAGGTGAAAATTAATCGTGGCTGGCAGACAAATCCAGGAATAAAATCAAAAGGGGCCACTTGTCAACATAATTGTATAAAGGGTAAAAGTGTTGTAAAAACACGCCTGAAGGCTTTGTGTCTCAATGCGAGGAGCATTCGTAATAAGGTGGATGAGTTAAAGGTGCAGATAGCTATTAATGACAATGCTATAGTTGGGATCACGGAGACATGGCTCCAGAGTGACCAAGGCTGGGAGCTGAACACCAGGCATATACAATATTGGGGATGGATAGATGGAAAGGAAAAGGAGGTGGGGTAGCGTTGCTGGTGAGAGAGGAGATTAATGCAATAGAAAGGAAGGACATTAGCATGGAGGATGTGGAATCGATATGGGTAGAGCTGCGAAACTCTAAGGGGCAGAAAACGCTAGTGGGAGTTGAGTACAGGCCACTTAACAGTAGTATTGGAGTTGGGGATGGCATCAAACAGGAAATTAGAAGTGCGTGCAACAAGGGTAACACAGTTATAATGGGTAACTTCAATCTGCATATAGATTGGGTGAATCAAATTGGCAGGGGTGCCGAGGAAGACGATTTCTTGGAATGTATGCGGGATAGTTTTCTAAACCAGCATGTGGAGGAACCAACGAGAGAGCAGGCTATTCTAGACTGGGTATTGAGTAATGAGGAAGGGTTAGTTAGCAGTCTTGTTGTGCGTGGCCTCTTGGCAAATGTGAGACCATAATATAATTGAATGCTTCATTAGGATGGAGAGTAACATAATTAAGTCAGAAACAAGGGTTCTGAACTTAAACAAAGGTAACTTTGAAGGTATGAGCCGTAAATTGGCCAAGATAGACTGGCAGGTGAGTCTTAAAGGGTTGACAGTGGATGTGCAATGGAAGGTATTTAAAGACTGCATGGATGAAGTACAAAAATTGTTCATACCAGTTTGGCAAAAGAATAAATCAGGGAAGATGGTGCATCCGTGGATAATGAGGGAAATCAGGGATAGTATAAAAATTAAAGATGAGGCATACAAATTGGCCAAAAAAAGCAGCCTACCAGAGGACTGGGAGAAATTCAGAATCCAGCAGAGGAGGACAAAGGGCTTAATTAGGAAAAGGAAAAGAGATTACGAAAGGAAACTGGCAGGGAAGATAAAAACTGACTGCAAAAGTTTTTATAGATATGTGAAGAGAAAGAGACTAGTTAGAACAAATGTTGGTCCCCTGCAGTCAGAAGCAGGCGAATTGATCATGGGGAACAAGGGCATGGCAGACCAATTGAATAACTACTTTGGTTCTGTCTTCACTAAGGAAGACATAAATAATCTGCCGGAAATAGCAGTGGACCGGAGGTCAAATAAGATGGCTGAACTGAGTGAAATCCAGGTTAGCCGGGAAGTGGTGTTGGGTAAATTGAACGGATTAAAGGCCGATAAATCCCTAGGACCAGATGGTCTGCATCCCAGAGTACTCAAGGAAGTAGCCACAGAAATAGTGGATGCATTAGTGATAATTTTTAAAAACTCCTTAGATTCTGGAGTAGTTCCTGAGGATTGGAGGGTAGCAAACGTAACCCCTCTTTTTAAGAAGGGAGGGAGAGAGAAAACGGGGAATTACAGACCAGTTAGTCTAACATCGGTATTAGGGAAACTGCTAGAGTCAGTTATTAAAGATGGGATAGCAGCGCATTTGGAAAGTGGTGAAATCATTGGACAAAGTCAGCATGGATTTACAAAAGGTAAATCACGTCTGACGAATCTTATAGAATTCTTCGAGGATGTAGCTAGTAGAGTGGATAAGGAAGAACCAGTGGATGTGTTATATCTGGACTTTCAGAAGGCTTTCGACAAGGTCCCACATAAGAGATTAATATATAAACTTGAATGATGTGGATAAATGTGAGGTTATCCACTTTGGTGGCAAAAACATGAGGGTAGACTATTATCTGAATGGTGGCAGATTAGGAAAAGGGGAGATGCAACGAGACCTGGGTGTCATGGTACACCAGTCATGAAAGTAGGCATGCAGGTGCAGCTGGCAGCGAAGAAAGCAAATGGTATGTTAGCATTCATAGCGAAAGGATTTGAGTATAGGAGCAGGGAGGTTCTACTGCAGTTGTACAGGGTTTTGGTGAGACCATACCTGGAGTATTGAGTACAGTTTTGGTCTCCAAATCTGAGGAAATACATTCTTGCCATAGAGCGGGTTCAGAGAAGGTTCACCAGACTGATTCCTGGGATGTCGGGAGTTTCATATGAAGTAAGACTGGATAGACTCGGCTTGTACTCACTGGAATTTAGAAGATTGAGGGGGAGATCTTATAGAAACTTACAAAATTCTTAAGGGGTTGGACAAGCTAGATGCAGGAAGATTGTTCCCGATGTTGGGGAAGTCCAGAACAAGGGGTCACAGTCTAAGGATAAGGGGGGATTCCTTTAGGACCGAGATGAAGAAACATTCTTTACACATAGAATGGTGAATCTCTGGAATTCTCTGCCACAGAAGGTCGTTGAGGCCAGTTCACTGGCTATATTCAAGAGGGAGTTGGATGTGGCTCTTGTGGCTAAAGGGATCAGAGGGTATGGAGGAAAGGCAAGTACGGGATACTGAGTTGGATGATCAGCCATGATCATATTGAATGGCGGTGCAGGCTCAAAGGGCCAAATGGCCTACTCCTGCACCTATTTTTCTATGTTTCTAATATGAAGGTCTCAGCACTAACTACTTGGAACATTTGTTTGCAAATATGCTTCAGTTTAAAGTAAATATTAACTTTTATGTCACTTTTAAAAGTAATAATTAAAATGAGAAAGAAAATTCATGTGCAGTAAAGAAATGAAGATGATGGAATGTCAAATGTTTATCTTTAAATAGTCTTTGTTCTAGAGGAAGCCTATTGTCCTGACACATTAGCTCTGTTGTGTACTCTACAAAGGCTGCCTAGCTTGATGTGTATTTCCAAAATCTTTCATTTTTATTTCATATAGTAGAAAGGGCAATGCAATTGGAAGTATTTTAGAAAGACTTCCATAAATGGGAATGATTAACATACATCCTACATCATTTTAACATTAATTAGTGGCAAAAAGGTGGATCAGTAGATCCAGTTTCCCTATTATTGCCACCATTTGCAAAGGATGTTGAGTGGCTGGAGTGTTTGCCTGTTTCCAACAGCAAGATGGTTTATTGTACAGATCTGGCTCCTCCAATACATCAGGGCATCATTCTGATTATTTGAGGATACTAGTTTTCACTCTGCACACTCCACTTGTTTACAAATGGTGACCTTGTAGTCATAGAGTCATACAGCATGAAAACAGGTCCTTCGGCACAACTTGCCCAAGCCGACCAACATGGCCCACCTATACTAGTCCCACCTGCCTGCGTTTGATCCATATCCCTCTAAATATATCCTATCCATGAACCGGTCTAAATGTTCCTTAACTTGCCTTAACAACCTCTTCCGGTAGCTCATTTCATACACCCACCACCCTTTGTATAAAAAAAGTTTCCCCTCAGATTCCTATTAAATCTTTCCCCGCTTACCTTAAACCTATGTTCTCTGGTTCTCGATTCCCCTACTCTGGGTAAAAGACTCCCAGCATTTATCCTATCTATTCCTCTCATGATTTTATACACCTCTATAAGATCATCCCTCATCCTCCTGTGCACCAAGGAATAAAATCCTAGCCTGCTCAACCCCTCCCTTTCGCTCAGCCCCTCTAGTCCTGGCAACAAACTCATACAAAGACCACAGTGAATGCAGTTGTCCTTGATGGTGTCATGGCTGGTTATTCTTGTACTGAAGAGTAACATTGCCAGAGTTGTGAATCCAAACCAGAAGAAGTAACAGTGTCCCTCCATAAGTGCTACTAATAGTATTGGATTCATCTACCTTTTCCTTTTCATCTCCATTCTCTGTATTTTTTTTCAGGCCAGCATGACCTTTGATCAACCCAATTTTGCACTGACCTGAAGAAGGTAGATCGCACTGGGTTCAGGGGATTTATCAGCAAGACACGGATGAACCCCAAACTCAGAATGATCTGGGATCCTATACACTTACCAACAAACAGTGCAGACAATACACATCCATAGTCAGCAAACACGCCCGCAAGTTATAGGAGTAGAATTAGGCCATTCGGCCCATTGAGTCTACTCTGCCATTCAATCATGGCTGATCTCTGCCTCCAAATCCAATTTCCCTGCCTTCTCTCTAAAACCCTTGATATCTGTTCTAATCCAAGTGCAGGGATCAGTGGTATGATGACAAAAAGGACTTCAGATGCGGGGATCAGCCATTCCTAGGCACTATAGACAAGGAATCACTTCTACTGCACAGAACTATGATGATATGCACAAAATATTGAGCTCCGGTAAAACTGTGCTTCTAATTGTATTTTGTGAGCCATTTTACAGTTTTGTTTCCTTCTCTATGTTGTATGCCAGAGGTCAGATGAGAGCACCCTCAAAATACTCTCGAGCATGAGTGAAACCCCAGTGTGACGCACATCTCACGGCTCATTATATACAAGAACAATAGATGTCACACTTTGTAAGGAGGGAGAGACATTAAATTGGATAGGTGTCTATTAGCTGGCTGAATTGTACGGGAGTTCAATGCAGGTTGACTGAAACCTACCTATTAGTCTGCAATTAAACTGCAATGTGTCCAAATTGTGAAATGGCAATAATTTTTTTTTGACAGCAATACAGAATTAAAGAAATGTCCTAGAGGACCCAAAGAGATGAAGGCACAAATAACAGAAATGTTGTATCAGTGATTCTACAAGCTATTGATCTAGTGGTATCACATTATTTTTAGCTGTTCCTGGGAGGTTTGTATAATAATAAGTATGTTTCCACACTCCGATCAAATGGAGAGACTAAAACACTTGTTTCAGGCTGAGTACTGACAGCATCTCGAACATACAGGAAACTTCTTATTTCCCTGGGGTGCCCGATTTTATTAACGGAGCACAAGGCCCTGAGCAACTCACAGGAGCCAGAGCCAATGAACCCTGCAGTTCCAATTTCGGAGAGCAGGGTGGTGAATAAATATTTGTCAAAAACAGTCTATTCCCTTGATATTCAACCCATGCTTTGGCTCTCGAGCAGATCGCATAAATGTGTTTTTTAATGCTTCATCGGTTTTTAATTGTACATTAGTAAGGGAATTACTCTGCTTCTGAATACTCTCTTGCTCACATGCACTTTGTGACTTTAGACTTCAGAGATACAGAGATACAACTCTACCACTGGGCCACCCAACCTATTGCACCAATCCTATACTCTTTCTTCTCAGTTTGTGGGAGTTGTTCTGGAGATGAATATTCTTAATGCATAGAGGAGCAAACTGTCTGATACCCATCTTTGAGAAATGTTTCATGAATCCCTTGGCACGGTGGCTGCACATTACTATTTTAGTGCCTACTAAATGCACTCTTGTTGAGTTAAGACCTAGGTTTGAGGTTCAATTCCCACTCCAGGTATTTGAGCATAAAATCTAGGTTACTTCTGACAATCTCAGGAGAATTCTGTACTTCTGGAAAAGCTATGTTTAAGATAAGTTGATAAAGCAAGTTTCTGTCAGATGTAAAAGACCCTATTGTACCATTCTCAAGAGGTTCTCCGCAGCAGTGTTTATTGCTCAACCAACATCAATAAAAGACAGATCATATTACTATCTCTATGTGTCTCTGACATTGCAAAACTAACAACACTTCAGAAGTACAACATTAGCAGTAAACTTCCTTAGGATATCTTAAGATCTTGAAATGGCCAGATTTCTCTGTGAAATGATACCAGCATTCTTTTCCCCCAACTCTCTGCAAAGATCAAGGTTCTGGCTTTGCCTGGTACCAAGTACTTAATCAAAGCTTGTCCCAAATTTCCTAGTGGATGTTTTTTTAGACTTTAGCGATACAGCAAGGGAACAGGCCCATCGGCTCACCAAGTCCGTGCCAACCAGCAATCACCCCCTACACTTGCACTATCCTACACTCTACGGGCAATTTATAATTTTACCAAAGCCAATTAACTGTACTTTACTGGACTTTATCTTGCACAAAATGTCATGCCTTGTATCTACACACTGCGGGCAACTTGCTTGTAATCATGTATAGACTTTTTACTGACCGGATAGCATGCTACAAATAACTTTTTATTGTGCTTCAGTTCATCTGATGATAATAATAATAAACTAAACTAAACCAACTTTGAGAGACATCTTAATTTACCTGATTAGATGGCTTTTCTCACCATTTTCTAGTTTCCTTCTGAACAAATTGAATTGGAATTTTGTATATCTTCTTAACATTTGTACATTATCAAGCCAGACTCTTATGAATGTCAAACAACACTTAACATTTTATGGGATTCGCATTCTCTCTGGTAGTAGCATAATGTAATCCACCCAGCCTTATACTAGTTGGCTCTTGCAGGTGATAGTGGTTGAGTCACCTCCATTCCAATATCAAGTGGATTAAGTAATTATAATAACAATTATTAAGGAATTAGAATAGGGTCAGCCATTTCTGAATAAGATGAAGGGCAAGACAAACTGAGCCAAAGGGTCTGTTCCCATGCTGGTTTTTCATATATGATGTATTAAAATCTTTTTATTTGTAAGTATTTCATTTCCAGGTCTGGAAATGACTGGTCGTGAGGAATCAGTCAATGGAGTTGAGGTTGGAGTGAAGAACCACAAAGTAGTTACAAAGCCAAATCGTGTGTTGGAAAGAAATGCAGATGCTGGTTGAAATTGAAGGGAGACACAAAATGCTGGAGTAACCCAGCGGGACAGGCAGCATCTCTGGAAAGAAGGAATGGGTGATGTTTTAGGTCGAGATCCTTCTTCAGACTGATCAAAGCCAAATCATAGTTGTTTCAACCTGTAGCCATCTCACCACTTGCACCATGGCTGCAATAACCTTTTACGTACCTGTAGCTCTCAGTCACCTCAAATCTCAATGGGTGTCAACAAACAGTGCAGGCTAAAATGGTGACTGGGCCCAAAATATTGTGTTCTAAGATTCTTATCCAATG
Source organism: Raja brachyura (assembly GCA_963514005.1). The sequence goes on from OY740800.1 coordinate 17,557,145, forward strand.
GGTCTTATTGTTAATAGTTTAGTTTAGAGATACAGCATGTAACTAAGCCTCTTGGCCCACCAAGTCCGCGCCGACTAGCAATCTGGGTACTCTAGCACTATCCCATACACCAGGGTCAATTTACAATTTTTACCAAAGTCAATTATCGTACAAAGCTGTACATTTTTGGCGTGTGGGAGGAAATCAGAGCTCCCGGGGAAAACCCACAAGGTCATGGGGAGAACGTACAAACTCCGTACAAACTGCAGCCGTGGTCAGGATCAAACTGGGGTTTCTGGCGCTGTTAGGTGCTGGCACCGTGCTGCCCATAATGCCATCCATCTATATACTTATAAAATTCTGATCTTGGATGTGTGTGTATTTATTTGTGTGTGTGTGTTTTGTTATCTGAGTTTTACATCTCCTCAAAAACATGACACGCTAATGGTGAAATCTTTACATAATCCGGTAGAGATTTATGCCATGATGTCAAAAATTGCCTCATCTGAAAATTTGATGTATTATTTCCCGAGCTATTTATGAAAATGTTCATAAATGTGCAGAAAATTAGAATAAATAACTGCTTTTCCCTGTGCTTAGCCCTGCTCGCAACATTGTTGCTATCCAAGTGTGCTGAGTTCTGCTCACCCTAGCAAGTGCAAGTGCATTTTTTTTAAAAGTTTAAAAATGAGGGAGGCTGATTAAGGCGAAATGAGCAACCCCTGCGCAGTTGTTGGCTATGGGTAAGTGCTGGACTAAGGGGAACGGCTTGCGTTGGGGGACCAGGCCTCCCGTGTGACAAGGACCCAACGGGTCCCCGTCGGCCTTGTTGCTCTTAAAAGGCACTGATAATCAGTGACAAACTGCAAGTTTGCAACATCGACAATTCCACAAGTAAGAATTTCATTGTTTCATTTGGGGAACTATGACAATAAAACACTCGTGCCTTGACTCTTGAAACAGCAAAGGTTTCAGACCTAAGTGAATACACTTTTTATGGCATTGCCATTATGATTACATAGCATTGCTGTCAATCTTCAGCACTACTTCGGTCAGAAGGAACAATTTGGGAATATTCTGTGCGTCATTATTGATAGATTTGTTTTCTCTTCAAAATCCATACTGCTTACAGAACACTGAACTTGCAGTGAATGTCAGACGATGTGCCTGAGTCCATAGACTATGGTTAAAATCTGCTTGTCTGTCACTCTCCACAATATTTATGTGCCCAGGCACCATGAAGGTTGTTTGCACTCAAATCAGCTAAGTCTATGTCAATCTCAAGATGCTGCTGTGACACTTTGATTATTTTAAAGCACCTACCAACATTGCAAGCGATCCGGAGTCATGCACTGTTCCTCCTGAATCTGAAACCCTGCCACATACTTTTTATCTGAAATGATACCTTTGAATGCACACATTTAAAGCTACAGATGATCATGGGTTATTGAAGATGTGCTGCTTAAGCATATATTAAATGATTGCCGAAAGATCTGAATTTGTAATTGATTTCCCCAACTTGCTAGATTTGTAACGTACTCGGAGAAATGACTTTGATTACTTTAACTACTTGAACTACTTTAATAGATTGACAGTATCCCTGTTACAGTTGTGCCAGGTGACATTACTAAACTAATATTGCAGTACCTGCAGTGTTGCTGTGGAATTCAGTTTTATTTTTTGGTTGACATCTTTCTGTGTTAAAGGTCCTTTCTAAATGGTGCGCAAACAGTGTGCCCAGTTACAGTACACGAGGTGATGAGATATAGCCTACATGTGATTTCAATCCCAATGTCATTTGATTAATAAAACACCAAATGGCAATAATATTTCCTCAACAAAGTCGAGTTTTACATCAGGCTGTTGTTCATAGACTACAGCTCGGCATTCAACACCATCATCCCCTCCAAACTGGTTACCAAGCTCAGGGAAATGGGACTATACGCATCTCACTGCAGCTGGATCTTCGACTTCCTCAACAACAGAACACAGTCAGTACAAATTGGCAGCAACACTTCCTGCTTGATAACCATCAGCTCAGGAGCAATTCAAGGCCTGGTGCTCAGCCCCCTGCTCTACTCACTCTGTACCTGAAATAGTGTAGCCGGACACAATTCCAACTCCATCTTTAATTTCACCAATGACACCACCGTCGTTGGATGAATTACAAGCAATGACAAGTCAGAGTATAGGAGAGGTTTCGATCATCTGATTGAACAGTGCTCAAACAACAACCTTGCTTTCTACTAACACTCTACTCCAGGTGGAGCTGGTCCTCACGCGTAACAACTTCTACTTCCTGCAAATGAGTCTGTGGAAGGCTCTTGACCCGAAACGGCTTTTGGATAGGCACATGGAAGTGCGGGGAATAGAGGAAAATGGCAGGTGATATTAGTCTAACTTGACATCATGTTCTGAACAAATATTGATCCTGTGTTGTACTGTTCTATGTTCAAGATGTACATGTCCCCTACAACTCTCACCAACTGGTACAGGTGCACCATACAAAGCGTTTTAGACCACCTATTTCAGCTCCATCCAAGACCGCAAGAAATTGCAGCGAATTGTGGACGCAGCCCAGACCATCACACATATCAACCTCCCTTCCATTGACTCCATTTATACTCCAAGCTGCCTCAGCAAGGGCAGCAGCATAATCAAGGATGTGTTGAACCCTGGCCACTCCCTCTTCTCCCCAATCCCATTAGGCAAAATGTATGAAAAGGTGTGAAAATACACCCCCCCAGAATCAGGGACAGTTTCTTCCCAGCTGTTATCAGGCAACTGAACCATCCTACCACAACCAGAGAGCAGTGCTGATCTACCTCATTGGTGACCTCTCATGATCCTTGATCGGACGTTGCTGGCTTTACCTTGCGCTAAATGTTATCCCCTTTTTCATGTATCTATGCACTGTAAATGGCTCGATTGTAATCATGTATTGTCTTTCTACTGACTTGATAGCACGCAACAAAATATTTTCACTATCCTCGGTACATATGATGATAAACTAAACTGTAACTATAACTGTACATTGTCGAAATGGTGAGATGCTGCAGATCTCCAGCGCGCAGAGGGATCAGGGTGCTTTAACGTACTATGTGAAAAGGGCTGTTATGCCAGCACAGTAAAGCAAACAGAATTGTTTATGTTTGAGGAGCCAAGTAACATACTCTTACCTCCAATTATAAATGGCTTTGTCAGCCACTGAGACCATTCTCATACTGAAAGCTCTCACTGGGATTGTGCTGTGTAAATTTTTTTGAAATTCACAAACATTCGGTGACAGACATATCACAGAAGAATATTTAAAACTGATCGTTATTGAAAATATTAAAAGACTTAACATTTTAAATGCCATCCTTTAAAAAATAAGTTACTATCAAAATTGAACATTAAGTTAAATGAATAAGGATCTGCTGCCTCTGTTCATTTGAATGGGGATGGGAATGGGGATGTCCTAGTTGCATTAAGTGTGACCTGACCTTGGGCAGTTTTTTGTACACGAGTACTTTAAATTCTGGGGGAATCATGCTAATTCTTTGGAAGAAAAAAGGACGTACCTTTAGAAAGGAGATGAGGAGGGATTTCTTCAGTCACAGGGTGTTGAATCTGTGGAATTTATTGCCACAGATAGCTGTCAAATCAATGGATATTTTTTTTAAATGGAGATAAGCAGATTCTTGATTAGAGCGGGTGTCAGGGGTTACGGGGAGAAGGCAGGAGAATGGATTTGAGAGGGAAAGAAAGATGAGCCATTATTGAGTGGCAGAATAGACTTGATAGGCCGAATGGCGTAATTCTGTTCCTATAACTTATGAATCCACTGGAGCACCATGAGGATAGGCAGCAGTGGAGGGAGCAGAGCAGAAGATGTCACTGCTGATTTCCACCAGAATTAACCAGAATTTCCATGGGGACAAGTAGGTAAGTCTCTGCATTAAGCCAGGCTTATATGTTTGAGAGATCTGCACCAATACAATTTGAGCAAAGTATTTGTTTTACTCTGACCTTTAAATGACATTTAATAACTTATTCAGAATGGTATAAGGACATTTGCAAAACCAGTTTGTCTTTGGCAAACTGCATTATTACATAATTAAATATAGGATGAAGGTAAAGGGCAAGCAAGTTAGCATTTTGTATTAAAACTAAACAATCACTTGTGATAACAAGAGATCACAGAATCACAAAGGGCTGGAGTCATAAATTGCATCGTCTATGATACAAATAGGTAAAATGACACTTTTACTATGTCAACCAACCCGTCCTATTCCTCTTTGTATTAATGATCCTTTGATAAGGATTTTCTTCTTCAAAAGTGCCAAACCTGCAAATTACGTTAACGTGAAAGGCTGTGAAAAAGTGGTATGGTTGAATTATCCACAAATACCAACAAAGCAACTATTTTGGCATGTTCCTTTTCATCTAATAATAATTTTATGATTGTATTGGAATGCTATTTTCAAGATACAGAACTTGTGTAGGACATTGTTTCTGATTCAACAGAATGTCTGCCAGTTGCTAATGCACTTGCGACATACATTAGCAATGTTACAAAATTTTGAGATTTTAAAAATCAACTCTGCAATTTATCCCATCAGATAAAGCATAAAAATAAGTTTAATTTGACACCTAATTTACTTTCATATCTTCAGTATTAAGAAAGTTATGGCCATTTTCATACTCGGAAATTAGCATCTTGCTTCCCATTGCCTTTCAATCGACTTAGCTCAAAAGCTGTGATCTGGAAAAGTTGAAAGCCCATAACTTTCTTAAAAATTAAGAGAACTCAATGAAATTTTCAGTTATTATAGATTGAAGCATTCTGAAACAAATATTAAACAATCTTACTTGGATTACCTGAAATTAAAGCATATAATTAGTTAGTTATCTAATTGTAGCTAATTACAAAATTCAATGAGTAGATCTAAACATATATCAATTTCTTAAGAAAAGATAAACTTTTTAAAAATTGCCTAAGTGTCCAAATAACATTCATACAATAATCCACAATATAACATAATTTTTAAATCTCATTTTCATGAATGTCTGGGCCAAATGGAAGGAATTTAGTGTTTTATGCCTGTAAATTAATGGCCATTTAAATCAACTAGCGAGTGGGTTTTAGTGGAATGCTGTGGATTGGAACGTTGCAGTTAGCGGTGAAGTCGGGAGGAAAAATACTGTTTGTTCATACATTTTTTGGGACCCCATTTCGCAACATAAAAATATTATTAAAGCCTCCCGAAAAAACAAATTTTAATATAAAAATAAACTATTTACCTTTTTTTCTCCCCTACGGAAAATCCTTCCGGTTGTCGATGCTCACGGCTTTTGAAGGTGATTTTTAAATTACTCTAGTTAACAAATCATTTAGAGTAATTTAAAAATACCTTCATTGATGAAATGTCAGAGCGATTTTTCTTCCGCAACGAAATCGCCCGACATTCATTGATTATCCCAGTCTGTCGAAAAACGGCACTTTAAGCCCGCCCCCCTCTGAAAGGCGCTAAAGTCGCGCACACGGGGAGCGGCAGAAGAGCAGCGCCGCTAAAGGTAAGTTTTGCAACATACCTACATACATCAGTTAAAAAGACAGAGATTGAATGTAATAAATTGTTATTGAGCCCTGTTCAAGAAAATACCTTGAGATTTCTCTTTGCAATTTAGAGATATATATATTTAAAATAAAGTAGACACAACAGTTGTCCAATAGGTTGCACGGAAATCCTTGTCGAAACAAGGAATCGCAGATGATAGTTTACACAAAAGGACACAAAGTGCTGAAGTATCTCAGCGGGTCAAGTAGCTTCTCTGGAGCAAATTTTGTAGAAGGGCCCTGACCCGAAATTCAATCTGAAGGATCCCGACCCGATACGTCACCTATTCATGTTCTCCAGAGATGCTGCTTGGCCTGTTCAGTTACTCCAGCACTTTGTGTCCTTTTACATGGAAATCCTTTCTACGTTATGCAGTATTTATTGGAATCCAGCAAATGTAGAAACTGACTGTATGCAACACAACACTTCAGACTGGCGATATCAGAATCAAACACAAGAGGGCTAGGCTTTCGACAAGAGCTAGCCATATTTCCAAATCCCAAAAATCGCGCAAATAAAAACATTCCTTGTTAATGTTAACACAGTGGAGAGTGAATGCAAGAAGCATGTAGCATTGGCTGTAGCATGTTAGCCAATTAGAATGCTTCATTAACAAGGAATGTGATTCATATATAATGTTGATGACCTGCTGTGTAGTTGATGACCTGAACAATAAAGATGCTTGTGTTTCAACCCGTGTGAGCTTGAGCTCTTTACATGGTGTCTGATCGGGTCTGCCCCGTGTCTGTTTATCGCGATTTATTTCGTTTACCAGTTTTTATTTGCGCGATTTTGGGGATTTGGAAATATGACTAGCTCTTGTCGAAAGCCTAGCCCTCTTGTGTTTGATTCTGATATCGCCAAGCAATGGTGAATGTTTGAGAAGGACTGCTCTCATTATATACGCAATGTTCACCGCAACGATCCCGACGATTTGAAGGCTTCGCTACTGTTGAATTTAGCGGGTCCGGAGGCTCTGATCCGCGCTGACTCGTTTGAATTTGCACCTGCTCAACTGGATGGGAATGGACAGGTATTGGTGCCAGCAGAATCAATAGACAACTCCATGGTGTTGCTGCCATCTAACAGAATCCTTGAGAGGACAAGATATTTTTCCCGAGTGCAGCAACCTGATGAACCTATGGAACAATTCATCAGTGACCTGAGACACATCAGTTTTCGATGCAGATTTGGTGAGATACCAAGTGAGCTTGTTAGAGATAAAATTGTGGGAGCAATGAGCGACCGAAAGCAGCGAGCTGAATTATTATGGAATGCAGAACTGACTTTAGATCAGGCTATTCATGCTTGTCGGATGGCTGAGACTGTGGCACCACTGGCTGATTATGATAGCGCGAATGCTAATCAACAACTAAATGTGAATATGGCTAGTTATTCTCCGCAAAGATTTCTCAATGCGTCCAGCAAAGTTCAGAACATTCCTAACACGAGGTGCACAAACTGCAACTATTTCCACCGCAGAGGGCGCCAATTTTGCATAGCCCATGGGAAAGTATGCCATAATTGCAAAAACCCAACCATTTTGCAAATTGTTGTCGATCTAGTGGGAGTATAGCTCCAAGGACGAAGCTGCACCTGATTCAACAAGTCCCGTCAGATGCAGATTCCCATGAACAATCTTCCCATGGGAACGACTCTGCTAGCTCAGACACTGAGCCTACCGTACTTTCCCTAAACCAGCACAACACAGGCAAAGTTACTGATCCGGCTGTGACCCTGAGAGTCAATAACAAACCGCTGATTGTCAAGGTCGACACCGGTGCCCGCGTAAATGTCATGTCACTCAAAGTGCTTAACAAGATAAGAACCACTGAGCGCTTGAGAAGAGACTCCTCCACTTTACATGCTTACGGGGGGGGGGGCATTTTTCACCCACTGGGCAAAGCCGACTTCAAATGTACCATCAATGAACAGACCAAGGACTTGCTATTTTACATCGTTCACCCAAGTTCTGAAACCCTGCTAGGCATCGATGCGTGCCATGACCTGGGTTGGGTCTATTTTGGGCGTGCTGTTCACAAACTCTGTTTGACAGAGGGACCACCCAAAGAGATGCTATTCAACTACAAAGATTTGTTTGACAACCGACATGGTAAACTACCTACAATATACAAGATCATTGTCAACCATACAGTCACCCCAATAGTACATGCCCCTCACCGTATCCCGCATGGTATGCATGAACAAATACACGATGAACTTAAACGTATGGTCTCTATTGGAGTCCTTGACAAAGTCAGTGAGCCCTCTGATTGGGCTTCCACCATGGCTGTCACCACAAAGAAAGACAAGAAGGAGTTACGCATCTGTATCAATCCTAAAGATTTGAATACAGCAATCAAACGGCAACACTATCCTATGAGGACCATCGAAGACGTCGCAGCACAAATCGGTAACGCAACACTTTTTCAGTCTTGGATGCCAAAAACGTCTGGCAAATCCCGTTAGACCGTGCCTCATCGGTATTAACAACATTCGCCACCCCGTTTGGACGTTCCCGATTCCTAAGAATGCCCTTTGGCATCAACTCTGTCAGCAGAGTCTTCCAGCATGCAATGGAACAACTGTTTGCAGAATTCCCCTGTGCCATCATAGTTGACGACATTCTAATTTATGGCCGCGATGCCACCGAGCACGATGCAAACCTACATAAAGTACTGGACATGCCAAAGACATCAATTTACAGCTGATCCCACTTAAATGCAAATTCAGGGTTCCCGAAGTCACTTACATAGGTCATGTGTTCACTAGCAACGGGCTAAAACCAGACCCGCTGAAGACTGCAGCAATCAACGAGCTGCCGGATCCAACTGACGTCACCAGCCTACAATGATTTCTAGGCATGGTCAACTACCTGGGAAAGTTTATCCCCAATCTCAGCGAACTATCAGCCCCCCTTCGTCAACTAACCCACAAGGACAACACCTGGTCCTGGAATCCAAACCACCAGCGAGCTTCTGAGACTTTAAAACTACAGCTCACTAGTGCACCCACTCTGTCCTACTTTAATATCAACCTGCCAGTTACAATCACCTGCGACACATCCCAGTATGGACTAGGTGCTGCATGTTTGCAGACCTCTTTCAACGGTGATGTCTTGCCGGTATCCTACGCTTCAAGAACACTAACGGATACCGAACAATGCTGTGCACAGATAGAAAAATGCTGGAGAAACTCAGCGGGTGCAGCAGCATCTATGGAGCGAAGGAGATAGGCAACGTTTCGGGCCGAAACCCTTCTTCAGACTGATAGGGCTAGAAAAAGAGAAAAAGAGCTGCTTGCCGTGGTTTTTGCCTGCTCAAAATTCAAATACTTCATTTTTTGCAAAACCTTCACGGTAGAAACTGATCACCAACCATTGGTCACAACCCTGAGCGAGCCTATCCACGCTGCCCCAGCAAGGCTTCAACGCATGATGATGCAGCTACAACGGTTCGACTTCCGCAATGTCTACAAAAAAGGTAGAGACATGCACATCGCAGACACTCTAGCTCGGGCACCACGCGCCACCAGCAAACAACATCCTTACAATTCTCCATTTTATAGGTTTCCTTCGTTCCAACTGACCGCCTGCACCGCCTCGCCGAACACACTACCATGGATAAAACCTCCCAGCCGTTAACTTGTGTCATTAAAGGCGGCTGGCCAAACAAAATCCAACACCCCCACTGAACTAATACCCTACATTCTGGTACGTGATGAACTTGTGCTACAGGACGGAGATCCACAGTGGCCACCCAGGCTTTGAGGCCACTCTACAACGCGCCAAAGAAATGATTTACTGGGCCGGAATGACCAAGTACATTCGGGAAAAAACGGAGTCATGCGCGATCTGCAACAGGCAAGCTCCACACCAGCAAAAACAACCGCTGATGTCTCAACCTGCTCCCTCCACACCATGGTCGTACGTGGCCGCCGATATCTTCAACTGGCACGGGAAACACTATCTCGTGTTGGTGGACTCGTACTCGAGTTGGTTCGAAATTGATTTTCTACCAACCTTCTCCTCTGAAATTGTTATCCAGAAACTCCAACAGCACCTCTCCGTGCATGGCATTCCAGCCCGCCTTCAGACCAGGCACGTGCCTTCAGGGTAGGCAAGGTAGGCACTGCAAGCGAAGGTCTCTGCAGCCCACGTGCCGTCAGCGCTGCTTCAAGCCGTCACTTTCAAACTGGGCTGAAGGCAGCAGAAATTCTGCCTTTGCAGCACAGCGCAGGCGCAGCAGCCTACTGCGCATGCGCAGCGCTGGTTTCTTGGTGAGGTTTTCAAATATGGATTGGCATTATTTTAAGTGAAACTTAGGAAACAGGGAGGGAAGAATGGAGCTCGTGTACCAATGATGCGGTAAGTACATTTCTTGGTGATGTTTTTAAATACCGTATTTCCCGGGGTGTGTGGGTGGGAGGGAGAGCTCCTTTCACAGCGTTTGGGGAGTCTGGCCCGGGGTAAAGTTGCGGGGAGGGCATGAATGTTGTGAAGGAGGGGATCAGGATAATGCCACTTGCGGCACTCCTTGCACGGAGGCGTGCAATGCCACCGCATTAAGGTGGGGCAGGGGGAGAAGTAGCTTGGGTGGCTGAGCGGCCGCCGGGCCAGACAGCGAAACCGGCCGCCACCTTAGCTCCTTCTGCCGGTCCACGCTCACCTCTGGCAGCTCTCTGTCGAAAAAACTCTCTCCTGCCGCTCGCTGGCCTTAAATTCCGACAGCGCAATTGAGGTTACTCATCTGTGGGAATTTAAGGATTTGCAGGAAGTCGCTGAAATGAGCGAAGTCGGCGAGCGGCTGGTGAGAGGTGTTCAGATGGAGAGCACTGCCAGAGGTGAGCGGGCTGGCAGAAGACGCTGAAGTGGGGTCTAGTTCTGCTGTCGGGTCCCGGCGGCCGCTCGCAGTTACCCGAGCTGCTTCTATCCCCGGCTACAGTGCGGGCTTCGCGTCCGGAGAGCTGCAGCAGCGGTGAGTGAGGGAGTTACTGGCAGTATCCCCGACCCCCTCCTTCTCAGCACTCCTGCCCTCCCCACAACTTTACCCCTGGCACAGACTTTCCACACGCTGTGAAAGGAACTGTCCCCCCAATTGGTCCCTTGAACAAGTGTTGTCATTCAATTAGATGACTACTGATTCAACTATTCCCTGTACTCCCAATTTTCCCACCATCTCTCCACCTGCCATCACCCTTCACCCCCACCCATTCAGTAATTCAGAATAAAGGAGACTAGGAAGCCTTGGGAAAATTGAATTTTTACTGTTTTTATTTTATATTTTTACGGAGAGAACAATCTGCACAATCTGCGGTTTAATTTTTTTTTTAAAGCCGACTGACTGCCTACCCTGACTAATTACTCACAGCACGTGCCTGCTTCATACTGACAATGGGACTCAATTCTCCAGCCAAAAGTTCAAAGACTTTGCCAAGTCCTGGAACTTTAAACATGTCACCAGCAGCCCAGAGTACCCACAGTCCAACCGACTTGTCGAACGCGCTGTTCGCAGCTCTAAACAATTTATGGAATTCGCCTTTCTGGTAAAATTTGATGTCTACCTAGACCTGTTGAACCTGAGAAATATTGCCAGAGACAGTGTATTAGGCTCTCCAGCCCAACGACTGATATCCCGGCGAACAAGACCTCCACTGCCCGTGATTCAGGATCATTTAAAGCCTAAAGTTCTCTGCCCCGCTATAATTCAATCGCGACACACAGAAACGTGCCTACGACAAAACCAGCAAGCCACTGAAGCCACTAATTCAAGGCCAAGTGTTTAGTTTACAGCCAAACAAAGGACATACCAAATTGGGGTTCATCCATGGTCCCGCGAAAGAGCCTCGGTCCTACCTTGCGATGTCGGTGGCACCATCTACAGACGCAACCATCAATACATCCGTCCAGTGAAGGAACGACGTCCGGCGCTCCACGGTCCTGACGCCCCTCCACTGAACTTCAAAGTGATCGCTGTTCCAGTCGTTCTAATGCCTGCAGCTGCCACCCCCCGCCAGTCCCCGTGTCGGTCTATGCCCCCCACGCCCCCCCCCCGGTACCCCCGCGACGGTCTCCTACAGTGTCTCCCCAGAGCCCTATTGGCTCACCCAGATGTGCCCTTAACTTTTCGGAAGGAAAAATTGATGAGGCAGCACCTTACCGTACGTGGACCGGGCAGGTTAGCAAGCTGCCTGGAAGATACGGCGACTACGTTTAACCTCATTATTCTTAGATATGGCATTTTACATTTAACAATTTATTTACTCATCATAGTGATCACGCTGTATCTACTTTTCATTTATAGAATAAGAGATGTAGCATTGGCTATAGCATGTTAGTCAATTAGAATGCTTAGTAATTATAACCCCGCCTAATTGTAACATTCGTAGTGTAAGATCCTGCCCGCTGCCTACCAGTCTGAGTAGCAGTGTGAACGTGTGATGACCTGCTGTGTAGTTGATGACCTGAACAATAAAGATGCTTGTGTTTCAACCCGTGTGAGTTTGAGCTCTTTACAATGCATCTGGTCTGCCTAAAAGGTTTGGTGACCAGGCAAAACCAGGTACTACCCATCCTGTCATCTACTTTCCTTCCCAGATATTCCTCATCATCCTTGCATTTTTCCAAGATCCAAAGATTTGCCAAACATTTGATAGGTGCTTTTTGGTTAGAAAAGAATAGTCCTAAATATTTTAAGTAAACAATCCCCTTCATCTACTGTTGTCATGTTTGTGTGAGTGGGATTTGCCTGTGCTCCAATTGTAGCCATTGAGATTGGGCCATTTCAAACTGAATTTTCAAGCTGATTTGGATCTATTCTCCCCAAAATGTCAGTCTGGAAGCATTATTTCTGACTGGTTATCTGTATGCAGTAGATCATATGATGAAAGACATGCCAAACAATGTGGAAGGAGTTACATCATTCTGGAAATAACAAAGACCAGGATCATGAGCTTAGATCTCAAAGGATTTTAGGCGCCATTTGGTACAACCCATTAAACTTTACTCCGCAAGAACAAAATATTACAGAAGTTGGAAATCTGAAATGACAATAAAGAGTCATTCTGATGAAATGTAATTGACCCAAAAAAATAATTATGGATGTTACTTGAACATTTTTGTTATATATTAACGATTGATGGTTATCATGGGTTTCGGGCTAATAATTTTTTATTAGAAGTAGGTTGTTCTTACGAAATATCATTGAACAGGAACGTTAACTCCGTTTCACTCTCCACAGATTATTTCTAAAGTTTTTTTCCGCATGTCAGGCTAGAAGACTTCCATTACAACTTGGTCGAGTCTGGGCCCAGAGCCAAAGCAGGCATCTGGGATGTTGGTGAACAGCAGGACCAACAGTGTAGCTCTTTAACAATTTAAAGATTGCAAAGAGACTGAGGAACAGCTGAGAAGGAAAGTTTTGTCAATTCAGGTCATAAAATAAAGGGAACGAAAGATCAGAGGGGAAGTGGGAGAGAGGGAAAAGTAAGAACCAGAGCACATAGGTATAAGGCAAGGGGGAAAAAATACTAGGAACCTGTGGGGTGACCTATTCACACAGAGAGTGGAAGGTATATGGAACGAGCTGCCAGAGGAGGTAGTTGAGGCAGGTACTGTCACAATGTTTAAAAATATTTGGACAGATACATGGATAGGATAGGTTTAGAAGGATATGGGCCAAACACAGGTAGGTGGGACTAGTAGTGATGGGGCTAGTTGGTTGGCATGGATAAGTTGGGCCGAATGGCCTCTTTCCATGCTGTATGACTGAATGACTTTAAGTGTTATAAAGGACTTATTTGCACAAAGATAATCATGATCAGAGGCTTGATAATGTTAATTCTGGCTAAATTGGAGAGGCCAGGAGACTGAAATTGAGTAAAGGCTTCTGGTCTTCCAGTCCATTTGGTCAATTTAAATGTGCCTTCTGCAGAAATAGGACAAGCTGCAGAATGGTGCCAGTTTGTCTAAAGCCTAAATAAGAGTTGCAGGAAGAGAATTAATCATCTGTAGATCCTGACAATTAGGTGCAAATTGCATGGAATGGATTGGATGAGTGCAAACCAGACATACACATCTATATAATTAAAAGTCTCATCTTGACCACTTCCTGTCTGTGCTGTATATTGATTTTAGAAAAAACGCTACCATATATCGCTATGATTTTTAGCCATCTTACTCACAGTCCTCCTCCGCTGACCAAGCCCTGAGGATTTTTCCCATCAATGAAAAATAAAAACGCTATGAGTGTTTAAAATACCTTGAGATCCTCTCGCCTGTCAATCATCGTGATGACGATAAAGCACCTTCCGGGGGAGGGGGGGGGGGGCAGCACTATAAAACCCTGGATGCCTGGACATAACTTAGTCACGCTGCAAGATCATGAGGGAGAGGCCACGCATCCCATTCTAAGCTGTGAATCAACTGAACTGTGGGTCTGCACTGTACTTGCAATAAATGATTTGTTAGCCCTTAATGAAAATGAAATTAGTTGTTTGGCCTGCCCTGTGCTTGAAACTGCAATGGCAATGGAAATGAAATGAAAACGCAATGAGCTATTTGGCCTGCCTTGTGCTGGAAACTGCAATGCAATTGAAATGAAATGAAAATGCAATCAGTTGTTTGGCCTGCCCTGTGCTTGAAACTGCGATGGCAATGGAAATGAAATGAAAATGCAATCAGCTGTTTGGTCTGCCCTGTGCATTAAACTGCAATCGCAATGGAAATGAAAATGCAATCAGCTGTTTGGCCTGCCCTGTGTTTGAAACTGCAATGGCAATGGAAATGAAATGAAAATGCAATTACCTATTTGGCCTGCCCTGTGCTTGAAACTGCTATGGAAATGGAAATGAAATGAAAATGCAATGAGCTGTTTGGCCTGACCTGTGCTTGAAACTGCAATGGAAATGGAAATGAAATGAGTTGTTTGGTCTGCCTGAAACCACTCATTTCGTCCCACAAGGCCCTGGTTAGCCGAGAAACCAATCCCCTTTGCCCAAAATGCCCGTATTAGCCCAGGAGGAGCATTTTGGCCCAAAGGCCCCGTGCCCGGCCAGGAAAAGTCCACAAAAGAGTGCCTTTCACTGAGATTTCACTCAGATTTTTTTTAAGGGCCTGTACTAGCCCAGGAGGAGTCCCTTCGGCCCATCAGTAAGTATTCCCTCTGCAAGTATTAAACCTCACCCCAGTATTTTTCTCCCTCCCTTCAATGGCTCCCTGTGAGATCCAGGCCAGGATAGACTTTCCTCTTTCATTGGTGCGATCTGCATTAAAAGATGAAAAATGTCTAAAATTTATTCTCCACCCTCTCCCCCTTCTCTCTCACAGAGTCTCTCACCTGTTTTGGGCAGAATTTCTGGCAGTTTCCGAGCTGCTAGCCCACCAGGCATGAGTGACTGAGCTGCCAGCCCACCAGGCCTGAGTGACTCAGCTGCCAGCCCACCAGGCCTGAGTGACTAAGCTGCCAGCCTACCATGCCTGGGTAACTGAGCTGCCAGCCCACCAGACCTGAGTGACTGCCAGCCCACCTAGCCTGAGTGACTGAGCTGCCAGCCCAAGAATCCATTTGGCCCACAATGTCCATACTAGCCTTCTGGAAACCAGTCCCATCGGCCCACAACACCCATACTAGCGCTCCAGAAAGCCCCCCCCCCCCCCCACTGGCCACCAATACTGGAATATTGATTTTGATTTGATTTGATTTAATTTATTGTCATTGTCTTCAATGAAGAGATAACGAAAATCTTTTTCCCTTACAGTCATACAAAAAAACTAAAATACAAAAAACACAAAACACAGAACACAGTAGTCCACAACACAAACATCCCCACAGCAGCACCAAAGTTCCCCACTGTGAGGGAAGGAACCAAAGTCCAGTCAACCTCCTCGCCGATGTTCCCCAATGTTCACCCGTGGTCGCGGCCTCCCGAGCACCCCGTAGTCGCTGCTACGGGTGGCCCGATGTTCAGGACCTCTCGCCGGGAACCTTTCATCGGCCACCTTCCACCAGAGTCCCGATGTCCACAGACCGCGCTGGGCGGAGATTTGCGCTGGCAACCCCCGGCAAAGGGTTCCAGGACTCCACGATGTTAAAGTCAGCGGCGCCCGGGTTGGGAGCTCCGCACCCTCAGCTCCACGATGTTGGATCAGCGGCCCAGCACTCCGGGCGGAAATCCCAGGAAGACCTCGCCCGCTCTGCAATGTTTCCAGTGCCTCGCCGCCGCTGCTGAAGCTCTAGTCCGGTCCCGGCAGGAAAGGCCGCGCCAATCCCGCTGGTACGTGCGGGGGGGCTAGTTGTATATAATGGTGCAAAGCTTTACTTTGCTAGATGTTGATTGGATTGAGTCTTGTCTGGTTTTCTTGAATATCAAGGCACATGTAGCGATGTAGCACCGTTTGAATACATTGTATTAGTGACTGTATTATTGGGTTAGGGAAATGTATATCATATACTGTGTTAATCGATATCTCTTATTGGACTGTAAAGAGGCCACCCCTATGTGGTTCGGTCCCTCAAGGTTCGGGAACCTATAAAAGACCGCTCCCACAAGGTCCTGTGTCGATCTTCTGAGAGAACGTTTAGGACTGCGTGACCTTCTGGAGTGTCTCGACTTGAGTGAGGCTAAGATCAGGCAGACACGAGGATCGAACTCGCGCTGGTTAGGTATAGTAGTGGAAAACTAATTGTGTTTTGTCAAAATAAAGTGTAGATGAGCAAGTGCTTGACTCAGTAATTTGTTGACTGAAACTAGACTGGGAGGAAGCTTAGAACGAGCTATTTACATTGGGGGCTCATCCGGGATCTCAACTGACCCTCAAACACATGTTTGCGATCAAGAGTGTTGAGCTGTTTCGATCGTGAGTGCAGAAAGCGGCTTCTGCATTGATTTTCGGCAGTTCACTAGTCGAAGCGGATCGATCATTCGTGGGCTTGGGAAAGGGTCCAATCTAGATCATTAGAACAGAGTCTAACAAGCATGGGAGGGGGTGGTTAGCACTCCGTTGGGTTAGGGGCCCATAAAACAGGGCGAGGAGTGGCCCAAAACTTGGTCGTATTTGGCAGACTACAGCTGCTTTAACGAGAGCCTGACGCGTTTCGAGGACGAGGGGTGGCCCATTGTCCAGATATAGTATCCAATTGGTGGGGTATTGAAACACAAGTCTGGTCTACGTATTGATCTATCTTTGCCGGGAGCACTGATTGGAAAGGTGCGTCCTGAAAATCGGCATCGACTGCCAGCGCGAAGAGACTAGGCGCTGAACCCCCGGTGCCCAGCAGAGAGGGGTGTCTGCGTGAAGGTATCCGAGTCCCTCCCTGGAGTGACGGACGGGGAACCTCGTAAAGGTACTAGGCTCGGTGGCTAGAGTATAGATTGGCTAGGAATACTCTAGTCCATTCGAGATTTCATTGGGCAATTTAATTTGAATTTGAGAGCCCGTGTATGTGGAGTAGTACACACCAAAAATAGTTGGTCCGAGAATTAGTCTAGATTTGCAGAATCAAATTTCCAAATACCGAATTTCACATTGAAGTTCTGCCCGAACGGTAGAATTCTGATCAGCAGTGAATAGTAACCCTCTGATCGATTGTTGATTAGTACCTGATAGCGAAGAGACGGGAACCTGGATTACTTGGTGAAAAGTACACGGATGCGAAAGGGACCCTTAATTCTGTAGAACTTAGAGAAGAGGGATAGAGGTCCCCCTATAGAAGTCCAGTCTTAGCAGGAGGAAAGTAACATTTTGGAGGAAAAGTAGTCATTTAAGAAGTAGTACCCCTCAGCAAAGAGAACCCTAGGAAGGGGAAAATCTTCGGTATCAGAGGGAGAGGTTCACGCATGACGCAACATTGAGATTGAGTGTTTGTAAACTCTTCTAGCGTGTTAAATTATTATTGTAAATTGTAAAATTCCAGCATCGTCTTTTTTAGCATCGTTATTGCATCCGAATTGTATAAATACTTTGTGTATGTAAAAAGATTTAGAAAGTTAAGATTTAGAGTTCGCGGACTGCTATTTGAATTGCTTGTGTGAGGGCTTAAGGATTTTTGGTGTTGGATAATTTTCAGTAAAAATGTGTTTGAATTAAATATTTGCAATTGTTTAGATTGCAGTGTTATTAAAATCTGATTCGTGGTGGTCCGATCAGGGTTCGTACTCTCTCGATCGCTGTATCGGGGGAGGAGTCGTTCTGTCGACCGAGCACGCCACGAGGAAGATTTATTAGAGTGTGTGATTTATAATAAACAAATGATTGTAGTTTATGTAGGAGTGTGGTTGTGCCTGATAATAATAAGCAGTGTGATCTCCTGTTTGTGTACTGTGTTACTTGTGTGCCTAAAACTCATTTTATTTTGTTTCGATTGAGGATTAAATGAATTGCGAGTATGTGATTGTGCTCGGATGTGTTTGATTGTTCCCTAGAGTGATCTTTGAATGACTGAGGATTGTGGAAATTGTAAGGTTGAAAGTGTGCATGAACTTGTGGGAGATAGGAGAAAAATTTGAATGGGAGAGTAGGATTGGTGGAGCAAAGGAATAAAGAATTGCGAGCCTGCGAACACTTTGGAGCCATTAGCCACTGTTCAGGAGCGAGCTTGGGAATTAGGGAATAAAAGGAAGGAGTGGAGGATTTAGGAATTCTGTTTCGGTTGTTCGGAAGCGTGGGGAATAGCATAGATCGAGATATGACAGAAGAGGAAAGGAGCCCATTGCAAATAATGTATAATGAGTTCCCGCACAAGGCAGAGAAATTAAGAGATTTATCAGGAGCATTAAATAGAAGCATTAAATTAGGAACCAAGCTATGGCTGCCTGTTTAATTTTTTTTAGAACATTAGAACAGTAAAAGTAATAAAATACATAGACCAGATTATTTGGCAGCATAGTAATAACGAAAGTGCAAAAGAATTAATAGGGTTATGGAGAAAATATTATAAGGAACGGAAGGCGAATAAAGAGGTTAAGAGGATGGTTAGTTGGGAGAAAGCTATCGCTAAACTTGGAATAGAACTGAAAGAAGGTGAAGTAGATCGACCTCCAGTCAGCAGGAAGGACAGGAGTGGAGATGAAGGAAAACACACGGAACAGGGAAAAGGCAGATCTCCTGGAAGGAAACTAGTCCCTGTAAATTTAAAGTTTAAGGATCCGATGGTTAATGCTGACTTCGAGGGGGAAGGAGATGAATATTTGGAAGAATAGACAAATGTCAACGCTAGTGGAAGTTCACAGCTCCCACCATGTTTGTCTTGCGTTTCCCAGGCTTCACTCGCACCTTGTATGACTTGTGTCCGTAATAAATATTTTAGTTCTGCAGAATCTATAACAACTCCTGCAGATTCTACATCTGAACAGATTCTACCAACAGCAGATACTGGGGTACCAGATTCATTCACTCAATCATTAATAGATCGTCCAGTAGCTTATGGCACCCCGAGTACAATGAAGAGGTTAGCTCCGGTGTTTAATGTAAGGGAAGGTATGTTAGATATAGTGCAACCGCTAGAGTATTTCTGTGAGCCACAACCTAGACAGATTACACGAGTAGTAAGAAAGAGGAACAATTTATTTGGACAGTATCGGGAAACTCCGAGCAAACGGGAAGATTCATCTGAGGGTGAGACAGTGATTGAAGTTATCGAGATAGATTTTGATGTAACCGAAAGATTACAAATCAAACAGATATCCCATAGACAGTTCCCAGTGAGGGGAAGGGCCGGGTAAAGTGGATCCGACCAGCGCAGTAAGTATGAATAATCCCCGTGCCATAGACGTCCATACTCCGTGGAAGCCCCATGAAATAATGGCAGTACTAAACAAAATCCCTGATAGAAAGAAGTCACCTGCCGCCTTTATAGACAATTTGAGAACCACAATGCATGTATATCATGCAGATTCCCAGGATCTGTGGGAGACCATACAACAGATAATAACTCCAGCTGAAAATACCAAATTTCTAGTAGCCCTAGGAGACCCAACTTATGAAGCCTTGGCAAACGTAGTAGTGGATGACAGTGCTAGAGACAGTATGCTGTCAATGCCTAATTGACAACATACTATCTGGGGAGTGAGGTAAAGAATATACAGACCCCTTGAGAACGGGCAGAAGACAGCTCAGTTAATGTCACTCCCCAGAAAGAGGAACCAACAAGAAGAAGGAAATGATACTGTCCTGTCCCTTTAAGGCAGATCTGGGAAGGCCATCAGATGGAGGAAGCTGCTCCTCAGTATTCCTACTCCTTTGAAACTGACATCAAGGAAGAAGAAAAAGATACCTACCCTAGTGCCCAACTTCAACATCATCTAGCTTTTCACACCCGTGAAGGAGAGGAAAGTAGCACTATCCAATCTTTCCTAAAGAAACACCGCAGACAATCTATGATGACTATTGGGACAAGCTTCACTTTAAAGAACTGAATTTGAATTTGAAAATAGACATTCCTCTGTGGTTCGAGGCAAACTACTCACTTTGCGCTTAAATTTAGTTATAAATAAATTGATTTGAAAAGGGCTTATGGGAGGCAGGATCGATTTTAATATTTAAAAGTAAAGTGGATAGGTATATGGACGGGAAGGGAATGGAAGGGTATGGTCTGAGTGCAGGTAGATGGGACTAGGGGAAAATAAATGGTCGGCACGGACTGGAAGGGCCGAGAAGGCCTGTTTCCGTGCTGTAATTGTTATATGGTTATATAGTCTTAAAAATTGTTAGAAAATTGACTAATGACTTGCCATTCTTCTCTTGTCTCACCCATGGGAGGATAATCGAAGATGGGACGGGACTATTTAGTTGCTATCAAGAAAGGGACAGACCCTAGCGGATATCAGGAATTATGGTATGTTAGCTTTCATAGCAAAAGGATTTGAGTATAGGAGCAGGGAGGTTCTACTTCAGTTGTATAGGGTCTTGGTGAGACCACACCTGGAGTATTGCGTACAGTTCTGGTCTCCAAATCTGAGGAAGGACATTATTGCTATACAGGGAGTGCAGAGAAGGTTCACCAGACTGATTCCTGGGATGTCAGGACTGTCTTATGAACAAAGACTGCATAGACTCAGTTTATACTCTCTAGAATTTAGGAGATTGAGAGGGGATCTTATAGAAACTTACAAAATTCTTAAGGGGTTGGACAGGCTAGATGCAGGAAGATTGTTCCCGATGTTGGGGAGGTCCAGGACAAGGGGTCACAGCTTAAGGATAAGGGGGAAATCCTTTAGGACCGAGATGAGAAGGACTTTTTTCACACAGAGAGTGGTGGGTCTCTGGAACTCTCTGCCACAGAGGGTAGTTGAGGCCAGTTCATTGGCTATATTTAAGAGGGAGTTAGATGTGGCCCTTGTGGCTAAGGGGATCAGAGGGTATGGAGAGAAGGCAGGTACGGGATACTGAGTTGGATGATCAGCCATGATCATATTGAATTGCGGTGCAGGCTCGAAGAGCCGAATGGCCTACTCCTGCACCTAATTTCTATGTATCTAAGACATACCCTGGAAACGTAAGGTGGTGGTATAAAATGATGAGGTAGACTGAAAATGTACAAGTTCCCCTCGGAAAGTCAATACTAATCATCTAGAAATTACTCAGTGGTTAGGAAACTAGTATAAGAGAGAACCCCTATGGACTGACAGCCGAGCCAACGCACTAAGGAAAAAGTACTGGAGGAGAGATCTATTGAATTAGAAGGAGAAACTTAATTGGGTGTTGAGATATCAGAGTTGATGTATTTGACCGAAGGATCTAAATTGTTTAACCCTTGATAGTAAAGCGGCTTCTATTATCAAGGTGGAAATAAATTGTCCCTAGAATTGGCATTCTTAATTGGATTTATGATGAAATTGACTACATATGGAAATTGATTGATTACATTTGAACAGCTGGGAATTCCACAGGAATTGGAATGGAATTGTGTTATAGGCCACAATGCTGTGGAATGAGAAGGATGAGATGGACACTGAAATTTAAAATATTAAATTGAAGGCTGAGAATGAATTTGGTTGAATTGAAACATTCTTCATGGTTTGCTTTAAATAAGAGTCACGCCTGTAGGGAAATCTGGACTGAACCCAACTGAAATTTATATGAGAAACCATCATCAAATATACATATTATAACATTGTGTGAATACGGAGAGAGCTGATTAGTGTCGATCCTAGGATAGGATTATAGAACAGAATAATAATAGGAATACAGTGATAGAGTAGAATATAATAGAGCAGAATAGTGAAATAGAAAAGGGATAATATTGCAGAATTACCGTGAATGTATGGGAAAGCATTAGTACATGAGTGGTAACTTGCTTTGTCCCAAGTCTTTCAGGAATTATAGGTTATAGGTTTGACTATGGAAAGGGATGGAAGAATGGGCAAACACACAGATGGAGGGAATTCGCGCCTACAAAAACTTGGGTGGTGAAGACTCATCAGACGGAAATTATGAAGCTATGCCCACAAAAACTCGGGAACCTTGACAAGATTCCAGGAAGAAACATCATTGTCTTGTTGTTCTTAATAGATGGAGAGTGTAATAGACACACATATGTATATCTGGTTATCTGATTACCCGACTATTTGGTTATCATAAATGAAGGCTTATCATATATGATAAAGGGAAGGAATGTTAATTCTGGCCAAATTGGAGAGGACACTAAAATTGAGTAAAGGCTTCTGGGCTGCTGGGCCATTTGGTCAATTTAAATGTGCCTTCTGCAGAAATAGGAAAAGCTGCAGAATGGTGCCAGTTTGTCTAGAGACTAGATAAGAGCTGCAGGAAGAGAATGAAACATCTGCAGATCCTCACAATTAGGTGCAAATTGCATGGAATTGATTGGATGAACGCAAACCAGAGATACACATTGTATTTAATGTTGCAAAGCTTTACTTTGCTAGATGTTAATTGGATTGGTCACATGATTGGTCTCATCACTGAGGATGCGTCCCAGCGCATCTAGAAGTATCTTTCATACCGATTAAGTATTGAGACTTGTCTGTTTTTTTTTAATATGAAGGCGCATGTTGTGATGTTTGCTTCCTTTCAGGAGCACCGTTTGAATACATTGGATTATTCACTGTATTATTGGGTTTGGGAAATGTCTATCATATACTGTGTTAATCGATATCTGTTATTGGACTGTAAAGAGACCACCCCTATGTGGTTCGACCCCTCAAGGTTCGGGGACCTATAAAAGACCGCTCCCACGAGGTCCTGTGTCGATCTTCTGGGAGAACGCTTAGGACTGCGTGACCTTCTGGATGCGTCTCTGCTTGAGCGAGGCTAAGAGGGCTTGATCAGGCAGATATGAGGATCAAACCCACGGTGGTTAGGTATAGTAGTGGAACTGTGTTTTGTCAAAAGAAAGTTCAGATGCGCAACTGCTTGACTCAGTGTTTTTTGACGGAAACTAGACTAGGGGGAAGCTTAGAACGAGCTATTTACAATAATATGGAGTTGTGTGCCAGAATCTTTAGCAAAAGTAATTATAAAGAATGATGAGGAGGTTGCCCTTTTGCTTGCAAGGCTTAAGAGCTAAGGAATTGATCAAGTTACAGCAGACAAATGCTACAACATGGCCACTACGGAATATGGGCACCACAAATCCTAATGACTGCTATTGCTGAATTGCTTTAACGTGGTCTTGCAATTAAAGCCAGTGGTAATGAATATTAATGAGCGCCATTTGCCAGATGTAGATGGTTTATTGAGAGAAAACAGATTGCCATTAAAGCATAGGACACCATGTGCTGCTCATTTTCTTGAGCCATTTTCTCTCACTGGTGTTGAATGGGCCAGCGACTATTTCTGAAAGCTGCGGATCTGCTGCATGCTACGCACAATCCCATACCTCATACACATGGATAGACAACTTTGGAGGGATATGGACCAGGTGCAGGCAGGTGGGACTAGTGTAGCTGGGACATGTTGGCCGCTGTGGGCAGGTTGGGCTGAAGGACCTGTTTCTACATTGTATCACTCTATGACTATGACTCTACGGCATCTTCTAAGTGCAACTGAAGAACCCGAAGATGGGGCCTGACCCGAAACATCACCCATCCTTTTTCTCCCGGGATGCCACCTGAACCGTAGAGTTACTCCAGCACTTCGGTGTAAACCAGCATCTGCAGTTCCTTTCTATACATTTTGCCCGCTGCACTGTGTAACCTCCTCAAGGTAGGCCTACTTTTAAGAGGTTCTCCTCCTCTCTCCGACGGAAGTTCAGCAACACTCTCTCTGACTGCTTCCCCTCTGCGATTCCTACTGCTCTCCAGCTCTATGACTATGTTTTAACCCTGAGAATCTGAAGAAGGGTCCCGACCCAAAATGTCAGCAATCTTTCTTCTCCAGAGAGGCTTCCTGCCCCGCTGAGTTACTCCAGCACTTTGAGCCTTTCTTCTGAAGAGTTGAAAGTACCGATTGAGAAACAATACCTGATTGGAGAAGGAATGAATAGAGTATAGTGGAGCAAACCTACAAAACTGGGCCAAATGGGCAGTGACATGACTGCCATAGACAATGTTGAGAAAGTGTGAGAGCCAGAAAGATTTCACAATTAAAATCAAAAAAAGATGTTAAGTATTTCCTCTGGGGCGTGCAGAAACCAATTATGTTAGATCTGGTGTGAGATGCGAGTTCAAAGCTAAGCAATGACACTGAGGCATTTAGAACAAAGGAGAATGTTGGGGGTGGTTGTGACAGGTGTGGTGGAAGCTTGCATAAACTGAGATGTGAAGTTGGACTCAATATAATATGTTGATGACAACAGTGCAATGGAAGAATGGAAGGCTCAACTTGTTTTTATCTATGTACACTGTGTGGGATTGCTTGCTATACAATAGACTTCCCTTTAAATAATAAGTGCATTAGCTGACTCATCATAAGCAAAGCCATTCACTGATACATTTAGAAACAGTCGGTTGATTTCTGCGATTCATGCTTCTGGAATGGCCATTTCAATTTCAGTTTTGAATGTGAACATTCCTGTGTCACAATTGCACCTCATTGACTGAAATTTCTTATTCATTAAACAGTAACAAATCACAGCAGCAGATGGGAAATCACAATCATTAGTATAAGTTGCCAATGAAAACATAGCCAGAAGCAAACAAGTATTAACATAAACAGGGAACAAATGCTACAGATGAAAAATTGAACTGAGGAAATTGGTCCATATTCCCATACATTTTTGAAATTGCACACTATTTTGACCTTGGGCAGTTATTAATTTGAGAAATGTGGCTTGTAGTAATGTATAAACAGTGCAAAAGGCTATCAGAAAATATAGAATTTGGATTAAACCTACCCAAATATTGATACTTCACTGCATAGAATTAAATCCAAAATTAAAGTTAATAACATTTTTCATCAGATGCATGCCCTTTTCAGTCACAGCTCAGAATTTAAACTCACAGAACCTTCAGTATGAGTTGCAAAAACACAGTAACGTGGCAGACTACACCATCTTAAGATCAATAGACAATAGACAATAAGTGCAGGAGTAGGCCATTTGGCCCTTCGAACCAGCACTGCCATTCACTGTGATCATGGCTGATCATCCCCAATCAGTACCCTGTTCCTGCCTTCTCCCCATATCCCCTGACTCTGCTATTTTTAAGAGCCCTATCTAGCTCTCTCTTGAAAGCATCCAGAGAACCTGCCTCCGCCGCCCTCTGAGGCAGAGAATTCTACAGACTCACCACTCTCTGTGAGAAAAAGTGTTTCCTCATCTCCGTTCTAAATGGCTTACTCCTTAGTCTTAAACTGTGGCCCCTGGTTCTGGACTCCCCCAACATAGGGAACATGTTTCCTGCCTCTAGTGTGTCCAAGCCCTTAACAATCATATAGTGACTAGTGGGGTGCCACAAGGCTCAGTGCTGGGACCCCAGCTATTTACAATATATATTAATGATTTGGACGAGGGAATTCAATGCAACATCTCCAAATTTGCAGATGATACCAAGCTGGGGAGTATAGTTAGGTGTGAGGAGGATGCTTGGAGGCTGCAGGGTAATTTGGATAGGCTGAGTGAATGGGCAGATGCATGGCAGATGCAGTATAATGTGGATAAATGTGAGGTTATCCACTTTGGTGGCAAAAACATGAGGGTAGACTATTATCTGAATGGTGGCAGATTAGGAAAGGGGGAGATGCAACGAGACCTGGGTGTCATGGTACACCAGTCATTGAAAGTAGGCATACAGGTGCAGCAGGCAGTGAAGAAAGCAAATGGTATGTTAGCATTCATAGCGAAAGGATTTGAGTATAGGAGCAGGGAGGTTCTACTGCAGTTGTACAGGGTTTTGGTGAGGCCACACCTGGAGTATTGCGTACAGTTTTGGTCTCCAAATCTGAGGAAAGTCATCCTTGCCATAGAGGGGGTACAGAGAAGATTCACCAGACTGATTCCTGGGATGTCAGGACTTTCATATGAGGAAAGATTGGATAGACTCGGCTTGTACTCGCTGGAATTTAGAAGACTGAGGGGGGATCTTATAGAAACTTACAAAATTCTTAAGGGGTTGGACAAGCTAGATGCTGGAAGATTGTTCCCGATGTTGGGGGAGTCCAGAACAAGGGGTCACAGTCTAAGGATAAGGGGGAATTCCTTTAGGACCGAGATGAGGAAAACATTATTTACACAGAGAGTCGTGAGTCTCTGGAATTCTCTGCCACAGAAGGTAGTTGAGGCCAGTTCATTGGCTATATTTAAGAGGGCGTTAGATGTGGCACTTGTGGCTAGGGGGATCAGGGGGTATGGAGAGAAGGCAGGTATGGGATACTGAGTTGGATGATCAGCCATGATCACATTGAATGGCAGTGCAGGCTCGAAGGGCCGAATGGCCTACTCCTGCACCTATTTTCTATGTTTCTATGTTTCTATAAGACATATGAGCAGAATTAGGCCACTTGGCCCATCGAGTCTATTCTGCCTTTCGATCATGGCTTAAACCCATTATCCTGCCTTCTCCTCATATCCTTTGACACCTTTACTAACTAAGAACCTATCAATCTCCATTTTACAAATAACCAATGTCATTGAAAATCCACCAATGTTAATGTAATCTGCAAAGGTATTAATCAGCCCACCTACATTTATATATATACTACAAACAACAGATAACCCAGCACTGGCCCATGCAGTACACCACTGGTCATAGGACCGCAACTGGTATAATAGCCTTCCACTTCTTCCCACTGGCTTCTATGGGTAAGTCAGTTCTGAATCCACGTTACTGTTGAACGCATACATGTTAATCTTCTGCATCAGCCTACCATGAGGGAGGGACCTTCTCAAATGCCTTGCCAAACTCCACGTAAATGACATCTATTACCCTACCTTCATCATTCACCTTTGTTATGTTCTCAAAACACTAACAATTTTGTAAGATATGACTATCTTTGGACAAAACTACGTTGACTGTCCCTAATTAGCTAATTCTCTTCCAAATGGGAGTAAATATGGTATCTGCTTCTACCACCTCCCAGGGCAACACATTCCAATTATATGAACACTGAAACAAGAAGGTTGATTAACATTGTGCAAAACATTTTCTGCCAAAGATGCAAGACGTTGTTATGGAATTAATGCTGATTGACTATATTTATTTTCTGTTTCAGTAATGCATTCCTCCCACAATCCTAGTCACTTTTTTCAATAACCACCTACAAAAATTAAACTCTGTTTTGTTTTTATTACAGATAACATGGTGATCCTTTTTTTCTTTGCCTGGATTCCCAGGGCTGTCTATATCCATCCAAAATGGAAATGAATTGAATATATCTTGGCTTTTCCCAGTCCCTTTACCAAATGCCATGCAGAGCAGTTAAACTACGGTATAGCTTTGTTTAGTTTAGAGATACAGTGCGGAAACAGGCCCTTCTGCCCACCGGGTCCGTGCTGACCAGCGACCCCCACATATTTACACTATCCTGCGCACACACAAGGGACAATTTTACATTTACCAAGCCAATTTACCTACATACCTGTATGTCTTTGGAGTGTGGGATGAAACCGAAAATCTCAGAGAAAACCCACACGAGCACGGGGAGAACGTACAAACTCCATACAGACAGCACCCGTAGTTGGGATTGAACTCGGGTCTTCAGCGCTGCAAGCGCTGTAAAGCAGCAACTCTACCACTGCGCCACCGTGATCCCCACTAAGGGGCTATACTATGGCCCTCAGCCTCCTTTTTACACAGAAAAGAGGTAAGCACCAGCTTCTTGTTAATATTGAAACAAGGAACTGCAGATGGAAGTTAATACACAAAAGGACTGGAGTAACTCAGCAGGTCAGGCAGCATCATCAAGGGTGGGTGGCGTTTCAAGTCGAGTCATTTCTGAGTGAAAGGAGAAAGATTTCAAAGTAGACATGCCTTGAGAAGATATTGCAGTTCCATGTTCTCATGAGATGCTGCTTGACCTGTTGAGTTACTACAGTACTTGTGTCTTTTCTCATTAATCTCTCTGGTCTTGATGAATTACTTATGCTTCCCAACAGATTTCTAATAATTCCATTGATAATTTCCATCCTTTGCTATTCTTTGCAACAGGATGACTTTTAAGAGATTGTAGTTGCAGATTAAAATAAATATTTTATCTACATGTAATTAACATTTAACTTGCACTTACTGTAACATAACTGTATTAAAAAAAAATCCAATCAGGCCAAGAGAGTGCAAAATTGGATATAACGGAGATTATCAAACTGCTGTAAAATATTCACTCCATGCCCAAGTGAAGCTTGTTCATGTTTGTAGGAAATGCAGGTTTACGCCAAAGATAAGACACAAAATGCAGGAGTAACTTAGTGGGACAGGAGACAGGAAACATCCCTGGAGAGAAGAAAATGAAGAAGGATCTCGACCTGAAACGTCACCCTTTCCTTCTCTCCAGAGATGTTGCTTGTCCAGCTGAGTTACTCCAGCATTTTGTGTCTATCCTTGCAGCTTGTTGATGGTACATAATCAATAATTGGGTAATAAATTAATGATTGTTGGCAATACTGGAAGCCCACGTACATGATGCCAGCATGTTCAATGTTTTTTTTAGGTCACATGCACCTAGGCAATGTGAAATTCCTTTTTCGCACACGAGGTCAGTTAAGAATATTACTATACGTACATTGGCATAATCACACTTAAGTACAAGAGTGCAAGAATAGTAGATTACACTGAGAAAGCCACGTTTCTGGCATCATTGATCCTGCAGAGAAGAGGGACACCTATATATTTTTCGATACTAAACTGAAATCCGAATGCTCTGGTATTTCTGACTGTTCTTGCAGTAACGTACCAAGCATCTTTGATGAAGGAATCAAGAATGACTTGGAGCTTCGTCTCCCAATGTGTGCACGCAACAATCTCTGTAATTTATGGGCAAGATCATGATTTTGCATAGATTTTTGTTTAGCTGGTATGATCAGCTGGCAGAGATGTCGATGAACTGATCATAAACCTCTTCTGCTGTATGAGCCACCATTTTATTACGTGATGGCATAAAAGATTGAGGCATTTCAGCAGTGTGTTATTGTAATGCATGGTGGTCAAGTGGCAATATTAAGCAAATATGTTTAAAATACCTCAAACTACTGGATTATGGCATTCATTTAACACATTTGTTGTACCTGTACAGGAGTAGTCATCCACTTTAATGTAACCCATTTTGCAGATACAGGTGTATGAACCGGGACTGTTCATACAAATAGTATTTTCGCGGCAGTAATGTTTATCCTGGGCACACTCATCAATATCTGTAAGAAGACAAGTTAGCAGAAGAATAAGTAAAAATGGATGCATCAACTCACTTAAATAATCATATGACATAATCAAAAAGCAAAGACCTACTAATATGGGAAATCTGAAAAAAAAATCAGCGGGTCAAGCAGCCGTTATGAGGAGAGAGGAAAGAGACACAATTTTAGGTCCAATGAAAGGTCATCAAATAGAAATGTTAACTGATCCTCTCTCCACACATGCTGCCTGACTGCTGAGTGTTTTCAGCAGGTTCAAGTGGAACTGCGTGTTCCACAGTGTTACAGTGCATGGAAGTCATTTAAGTGACATTCTGTTGCATCCAGTAATTTGGACCTCAGCATGACTGAATGGTGCTACAACGGTCCCATGAACAAATCAATCATGAACATGGGCAGCACGGTGGCACAGCGGTAGAGTTGTTGCCTTACAGCATCAGAAACCTGGGTTCGATCCTGACCATGGATGTTGGCTGTATGGAGTTTGTATGTTCTCGCCGTAACCTGGGTGGGTATTATCTGGGTGCTCTGGGTTACTCCCACATTCCAAAGACGTACAGGTTTGTTGCTTAATTGGCTTTGGTAATATTGTAAAATTGTCCTGTAGTGTGTATAGAATAATGTTAGTATGCAGAAATTGCTGGTTGGTGCGGACACAGTGGGCCGAAGGGCCCGTTTCTGCAATGTATATCTAAACTAAACTTAACTAGCCAAATGAGAGTGTTCTAGATTCCCTTCCAGCTCCAGCGAATATCGAATCCATTTCACTAAAGCAAAAATATTTAATTCATATTTGAAGCACCTGATAGTTCATACTTTAGCCATCTCTCCAGATGATGAAATCACAAAATGCTGGGAGGTGGGGTAATATTAATTGAGAGAGTGAATGTTTCAGATGGACAGCCTTTGAATGTTAAAAAGGTAAATGATAAAACAAGTTTAAGAACCCAGGCAAGAAGAGGAGGCAAAGCAAGAATAGGGGTGAGATTGTGTAAAAGGAGAAATTGAATACATTAAAAATGGCAATGGTTGAATTGCAATTTTGATGAAAAAATTCCCGGGGATGTGAGAATATCATCAAATTAAAAAATGACAATGGGATGGAATTTACAAAGAGTCCACAAATAACAGCCCGATAGCTCACTAACTAATCTTAGCACTATTATTTGCCCCACAGCATCAGCCATCTCCTGGCCCTACCCTGATCACAGATCTCTTTCATTCCTCCTCCCTACTATTCTTTCCATGACCAAGCGGCCCCTCAATTAAATCTCTTCCACTGACAGTTATTGATGCTCCCCTCTCCACAATTGCCAACTGCTGAAACAATTCCAGTTTCTTTTCCTTTTCTTTCAGAATTTCAGCCGTCACAATATTTTACTTCTGCACTTCTCCCAGGAGACCTTCCACACACTGACGATTCACTCACATAAATATCATTTCCGCAGAATAGTTTTGAATTTAACCCACTTCAAGCTCTGATAGCTATTCTAATTGCACTGTTCCGGATAAATTGAAGTAATCTAGGGCTGCCTTCTGCCTAACCCCTTTAGAATAGTTAAAAATAACAGTCTCGTCACGTTCACTTTTCTCTTCCCCAGCCATAACATGCCCACGTTCTTCCTTGATTTGAAAGTTTCCTGTTCTTAATATTCTATTTCCCCAGTGTTTCCACCCATTCTTTTATACCTTCAACTCTAAAATCTACCAATAATGAACATTACAGATCACTAACCGTTAGCACTGCAACCCACATATAGAACATTGAAGCTAAGGGAATTCTCACTTGTGAAAATAATATCCGTTTTCTTCACTTCATAGCATGCACACATATTACAGAAAGAGCAATTCACAACTCGTCTGCTGGCAGGTTGGTGACTTGAATCGTCTAATCTCTTTCTCTCTCTAAAGAAGCTGCTTGACTTCCATTTGCTGTTTTGAGTTTACCGTCTGTATTGTCGATCTGGTATAATTTTGAAAACAGAATCAATCGTACCTTACTTAAATTTGAAGAAATAGTTTGGGGATTTTGTCTTGAAAATTGAAGGAGAATAAGAGCCACAGTGTAGATATTGCTCCTGGGTTTAGTAATGGCACAGTTAATGCCACTGTTTTCCTGAGTATTGGCCTGAGGATTTTTCAGCTATGAGTAAACTTTTCTTTGCATAAAGCAAGTCTCTCCTCCTCTGTGCTAAGTAACCCACAATTGAGATAACAATGCAAAATTAATTTAGTAGATCCATTTTTTGGACGCTACTTCCATTGCACCACCATTTTATGATTGCCAACAATGCTAAACCCACTAGAAGTAGGCAGAATAGACAAATCACATTTTTTTAATTTTGCAGCTACTATTATTAGCTGCTACTGTCCTAAAATAATCACAATGTGTTTAATCAGACTTGCTGAATAGATGATCAAATCCGACCACCACTGAAGCTAGACTACAACCTATTGGATCCATTCAATATGAAATCAGGTAAAGGCTGGATTCAGCGAATGCCTTGGGACCAGAT
The DNA here is from genome assembly GCA_963514005.1 of Raja brachyura. The sequence continues at coordinate 17,588,981 of OY740800.1, forward strand.
AACATCCCAGCTGTGAAGACCTATACTCCAGAACTAAACATATCTCCAGCAAAGCTGTTCAAGTTTCAGCTATAACACGGCAGCCATCTGGCTAATTGCTGCCTAATCTGTCGGCTCTCAATCATCATCAAAGTGATGGAAGCTGTCTTCACAAGTATAATCGCACCAACATCCTGCTCACAGATGCCCAGCTTGTGTTTTGCCCGACCTATTTGCCTCCAGACTTCATGACATCCATGCAGCAAAGGGCTGCAATCTGGCATTGCAAGCAGCCTAGGCTTCGCCAATAACCATATAACCATATAACAATTACAGCACAGAAACAGGCCATCTCGGCCCTTCAAATCCGTGCCGAACAACTTTTTTCCCTTAGTCCCACCTGCCTGCACTCATACCACAACCCTCCATACCCTTCTCATCCGTATGCCTATCCAATTTATTTTTAAATGATACCAACGAACCTGCCGCCACCACTTCCACTGGAAGCTCATTCCACACCGCTACCACCCTCTGAGTAAAGAAGTTCCCCCTCATGTTACCCCTAAACTTCTGTCCCTTAATTCTAAAGTCATGTCCTCTTGTTTGAATCTTCCCTATTCTCAAAGGGAAAAGCTTATCCACATCAACTCTGTCTATCCCTCTCATCATTTTAAAGACCTCTATCAGGTCCCCCCTTAACATTCTAGTAAATCTCCTCTGTACCCTCTCTATTTTGTTGACATCCTTCCTATAATTGGGCGACCAAAATTGTACACCATACTCCAGATTTGGTCTCACCAATGCCTTGTACAATTTTAACATTACATCCCAGCTTCTATACTCAATGCTCTGATTTATAAAGGCTAGCATACCAAAAGCTTTCTTTACCACCCTATCTATATGAGATGCCACCTTCAAGGAACTATGCACGGTTATTCCCAGATCCCTCTGTTCAACTGTATTCTTCAATTCCCTACCATTTACCATGTATGTCCTATTTTGATGTGTCCTGCCAAGGTGTAGCACCTCACATTTATCAGCATTAAACTCCATCTGCCATCTTTCAGCCCATAGTACTTCCCAAACCTGCAGGCTACGTCACCAAAATAGACACAAAATGGCGGAGTAACTCAGCAGGTCAGGTGGCATCTCTGGAGAAAAGGAATAGGTGAGGTTTTGGGTCGGAACCCTCCCTCAGACTGAAAGATAGAGAAACCCAGAACAAAACAGGGCTGGCAACAGATTACCTCAGGAGGGTGGAGTCCATAATGGCCCACTGTTCACTGGGGAAGATGTGTCATTGACAGGGATACAAGGATGTGATCAGTGGAACTAGTAGGATGACTAGCATGGGCGAGGGGGGGGGGGGGGGGGAAGAAGGGGGGGGGGGGAAGAAGGGGGGGGGGGGGGGAGCTACTTGAAATTAGAGAAATCACCATTCATACTGCTGCCCCAGGAAGTCTCTGTCACAAAGGTCAAGGACACATGGGAACATCACCATGTACACAACCCCTTCCAAGTCGCATACTATCTTGACTTGGAAAATATATTGTCTTCCTTTATCATTGCTGGTTCTAAATCATGGGACTCTCTACCCAAGGGAACGTCTTCACCAGAAGGATCGTCATGTTTTAAGAGGAAAGCTAGCCTCTGCCCATTCCAGAGGCATTTAGGGATTAGCAATAAATGCTGGCTTTGCCAGAGATGCCCATATCTGTGAAGATAAATAGATGAAAGTTTGCTTCAGTCACAATGCACCTCCTTTAAGGCGCATGGGCTAGCTTTCCGGTTAGTTAATACTGATCCTAGCCACTCAATACATTGGGTTGCTTGCTGATGAGGTAGGACAAGTGACTACACAGAAGCCACTCACTGGATATTGAAGTATTTATAAAGGGCAGCACCATGAAACTGTGGAATTCATTTTATGCAAGAAGACAAGAAAATAGGAGCAGGAGTAGGCTACCAGGCCCTCAGGTCTGCTCTGTCATTCTATATGATAACAGCTGATCCATGCTGGCTTCAGTTCCTCTTCTGTACCAATCTACCACAGCTCACATTTCCTAAATATTTCAACTATCTGTCTGTCTCCAATTTATAAGCCTGATGTCCACCACCATCAGCGCCAGAGAATTCCAGAGATTCACTAAAGACACATGGTCCTTATTTTGCAGCTGACATATTCATAACACTACTACCAGTAGAAACATCCCAACATCTTCCCCCTTGTGTGGAAAGGAACTGCAGATGCTGATTTACACTGAAGATAGACACAAAATGCTGGAATAACTCAGTGGGTCAGGCAGCATCTTTGAAGGAAAGGAATGATCTCGACCTGAAATGTTACCTATTCCTTTTCTCCAAAACTGCTGCCTGACCCGCTGAGTTATTCCTACATTCTGTGTCTATCAACATCTACCCAATCAAGTACTTATACATTGAATTAATTTACCCCTCATTCCTAGTCATATAGTAATTCAGCGTGGAAACAGGCCCTTCAACCCAACTCATCCAAGCACACCAAGCTATGTAAGCTAGTCTCATTTGCCCATATTTGACCCATACCCCTTGTGGCATTCGAGCCAGAGGGGAAAGAGAGAGGGTAAAGGAGAGAGTGGAAAGGAGAGGGGATAGGAGAGAGAGAACAGAGAGAGAGGGGAAAGAGAGAGAGGGTGTGGGGTGCTTCCCTGCTAGCTGTGAACCCCTCTCACCGATTTGAGGAAGACTGAGCCACAGGGACAAACAAGAGACCACCAGCACCACCATGTGGTCAAGACTGGGCTACTGGGAAGAAACCCGAGACAGCCAGTGCCCCTACTTGACATTAATGGCCCTGTCCCACGGTACGAGTCCATTCCAAGAGCTCTCCCGAGTTTAAAAAAAATCAAACTCGTGGTAAGCACGGAGAATGAACGTAGCGGGTACGTCTGAGCTCTGGGACGTCTCTTAGCAGCTCGTAACGCTAACGGCAGGTACTCTGGAAGACTCACTAATGGCAGGTAAGCTTGGGAAGAGTTGTGAAAAATTTTCAACATGATGAAAAAAGCCCACGAGAGCCCCGAGTACCGACGAGCGGCCATTACCGTAAATCTCCGAGTTTGAATTAGGGCAAACTCGGGGAGAACTCTTGGAATGAATCCGTACCGTCGGACTGGGCCATAAGACTGAGTGGCTGGGGAAACCATGAGACGCCAATGCCTCTTTCTGTCCACAAACAATGAGGGACTGTGCCCCCACAGAGGCAAAGGCTGATCTGTCAGCAAAATCCAGAGACTGCCAACACTGCCTCCTCAAGCCCCAAAGTTGAGCCGCCAGGATAAACCCGAGACTGCCAGCGCCTCCTCTTGAGGCAAGGGTAAACTGTGGGGAGACGCCATCTCCTTTGAGACCAGGACTGAGCTGCTGGGACAAGCTGGTGATCGTCAGTGCCACCGCACACACACCCTGATGGTGAGGGACAGCGCCCTCCTGCCTTCCTGGACTTTCTTACTAATGTAAATAAAATACACCATGTGAGTTCACCCTGCTGCCAATGTCGTGTTGTCACTGCCGAACCTGGCGTCATCCCAGATGTCAAACACCTCTAAACTGTTCCTATTCATATACCTGTCCAAATGTTTGTTTAATCGTGTTATTCAACCTGCCACACCCACTTCCTCTGGCAGCTCATACATGCCACCCTCGGTGTGAAATGTTTTCCCCTCATGTTCCCATTACATTTTCCCCCTCTCATCTTAAATTTATGCCATCATATTCATGACTCCCAAATTTGGGGGAAGAAGACTGTGTGCATTCACTCGATTCACTACAAGGAATATACACCCAAACTGCCTGACCTCCCTTGACAGGACAATCCTCCCTCCCTGGGAATCCACATTATATTTTTGATGGAAACATTTGTAATTACACAGCATAGAGAGAGAGAGAGAGACAGAGAGAGATGGGGAGGGGGGGGGGAGCAATTGTTTGCTGTATATTAGCATTCGTTTGTGTCAGGATATGTACGTTGAAAGTGCATTTTTTTAAATTGTCGTCTAAGTTGCCAGAAGCTGAAACTTAAACTCGGTGAATGGAAGACCAGAATAACAAGTCAGAAATTTGCATATATATATCATTTTTTGTTGTTGTACTCATCACAAAACTCATTCCGATGACTTATTGTGAAATAAAATGATTGACTTCAGGAAAATGCAATAGATATTTTATAAATGTCAAGATTCCATAAATGACAGTGAAATACAGAGCAAATTATTTTAATGTTGAATCAGACAAGATTGCAAGGATTGATACCAGCAGAACATGCTTCTATTCTTTGAATCTTTGAAGCATTATAACAGATAGAAGGCACGCTGGTTTAACATCAAAGGGTGGCATCTTTAATAATGCACTATGCGTTCAGTAATGGATAACAAATTGCAAGTTACATGACCGATCACGAAGTAGTTTAAACCACAATCCACAATTTGGAGGAAATAATACTAAAAACAATAGATATGGTTGGGATTGATCTTGGTTCCTGGGTCCTCAATAGGATTACTCAGCACCATCTCAGTATTATCGTGGCTGTATTTCAGAAGGACTCAGTTACCTGTACGGCATATTGGTATATCCTAATGTAACGAAACACAATACAAGTCTTTGATTCTCCCTCAGTTTCTCGGTTATTCATTAGCACGAGCGAGGAATATAATACACCCTCAACATTTGCAGACTTTCAGTATTATTGTCGAAGTAATTTGCTCATATAACAATATTCGTTCATGGTCTTTCAGCATTAGGGACAAGAAAACTGGGATAGCCTCTATTAATTTATACACCAGCTTAAGCCCCAAATATTTCACACAGGAGTAAAATGGGAATCTTTAATATCTATTTTTCTCAGAGAAAAACTGAGGCAGAGAAGAAATATATATAACAAATTACTCTTGATCAGTGCTTGCCTTTGGCACTTGGCAGCTTTGCAACATTGTAAAATGTGGCAAACCCTTAATTAAAATATCCAGGAATTCTGGCAACTGAGAGAGGAGCTGATAGCACAATCTGAATTCATTAACAGTCCCTGGTATGATGGTGTCATCAGTAGCTTGTTCTTACTTTGAAGAAAATGCTCTTTTTCAGAATCTGTTTTTGCCAACATAAAATGTTTTTTTGCACTAGTGAAAAAGCCCACAATGCAGCTAGCCTTCATTTTGGCCACACACTTTGATCTCAGCTTATGAGTATTATACTGAGATACCACTAGTTCCACTACATCTCTTGAATCATTGTATGAAAATAGGCCCTTCGACTCACTGTGTCCATGCCGACCATCACTCACCGAGTCATGCTTGTTCTATGTAACCCAACTTTCTCATCCACTCACTGCTCACTACGGGCAATTTCCAGAGGACAATTAACCGACAAACACTCATGTCTTTGGGATATGGGAGGCAACCAGAGCACTTGGAGGAAACGGACACAGATAGAATGTGCAAATTCCACACAGACAGCACTTGAGGGCAGGATGCAGCCCAGATATCTAGCGCTCTGATGCAACAGCTCTACCAGCTGAACCACAGTGCTGCGATTTATATTTTACAGGGTTTTCCATGGTGCCCAGTGGGAATAAAGTGCTTCCCGTTATTGCAAATATATTGCATTAAAAGCCCAATTCCTTTCTTGGAATTATTGAACAGACATCCTCCTCACCTTCCACCCTACCAGCCATCACAAACAACAAATAATCCTCCGACATTTTCGGCACCTCCAACGGGATCCCACCACTGGCCACATCTTCCCATCTCCTCCCCTTTCGGCTTTCCGCAGAGACCGCTCCCTCCGCAACTGTTCCAAAGAAACCATTAATCTCCTGTTTAAATGACTATGGTCCTGTCACACTGACATCAGTCATCATTAATTGCTTCGAGCGGTTAGTCTATTCCTCTCTCCCTGACACCGTGGACCCTCTTCAGTTTACGTATAGACCAAACAGGGCCACGGACGATGCCATCACCCACCTGGACAAAGGGAATACATATGTGAGAATGCTCTTCATTGACTACAGCTCGGAATTCAATGCTATAATTCCCTCAAAACACGTCACTAAGCTCCTTGATCTTGGACTGGAGACCCTTGGACCTGTGACTAGATATTCGACTTCCTGATGGGCAGGCCCCAGGTGGTGAGAATTGGCAGCCACACCTCTTCCTCACTGAGTGCTGTGTGCTCAGTCCTCTCCTGTACTCCCTGTTCACGCACGACTGTACTGCTAAGCACAGCTCCAACATCATCTTAAAGTTTGCTGACAACACGACCATCCTGGGCCTCATCACAGACAATAATGAGACGGCCTATAGAGAGGAGGTAAAGGTACTAAACAGCTGGTGCCAGTAAAATAACCTCTCTCTCTATGTCAGCAAAACTAAAGAGATGATCGTGGACTACAGGAGACAGCAGGGAAGTGGACACCTCCCCATCCACATCGGTGATGCTGAGGTTGAAAAGGTGCGCAGCTTCCAGTTCCTCAGTGTGCACATCACTGAGGACCTCTCTTGGTCACAGCACACGGACACAATAGTAAGAAAGCCCACCAGCGGCTCTTTTTCCTGAGAAGACTGAGGAAGTTTGGCATGAACGCCAGCATCCTCACAAACTTCTGCAGTTGCACCATCAAGAGTCTGCATCACAGTCTGGTACGGGAACTGTTCTTCCCACAGCCGCAAATCACTGTAGAGAGTGGTGAGGGCGGCACAGTACATCACTGGCAACCGTCTCCCGGCCATTCAGGACATTTTCCACAGGCGGTGCCTGCGGAAGGCACATGGCATCATCAAGGACCACAGCCACCCAGCACGCAGACTGTTCTCCTTGTTACCATCAGGCAGACGATATAGGAGCATTGCTGCACGTACCACTAGACTTAAGAACAGTTTTTATCATTAAGCCACCAGGCTTCTGAACTCATAAATGCATATATGTTGGTTATTTTATTTATTATTGTCTTTTATCTACTAATGTCTTTTATCTTATCTTTTGTTACCTTAATTTTATCCTTGTAATATCATTGCTGGTGTGACCCATTGTCTTGTCAAACACATTTCATTGTATCATTGACTCTGTGTTAACCTACATATGACTAATAAAACTGAACTCCCTGGTCAATTCGTCCCTTCCCACCCAAACCACCCCTCTCCTGGCACTTTCCCTTGCAACCACAAGAAATGCTACACTTGTCTCTTTACCTCCCCCCTTGACTCCATCCAAGGACCCAGTCTTTCCAGGTGCGTCAGAGGTTCACCTGCACCTCCTCCAACCTCATCTATTGCATCCACTGCTCTAGGTGCCAGCTGCTCTACATCGGTGAGACCAAGCATAGGCTTGTTGATTGCTTCACCCAACATCTCCGCTCCGTTCGCAATAACCAGCCTGATCTCACGGTGGCTCAGCACTTCAACTCCCCCGCCTGTTCCGAATCCGACCTTTCTGTCCTGGGCCTCCTCCATGGCCAGAGTGAGTCCCACCGTAAATTGGAGGAGCAGCACCTCATATTTTGCTTGGGTAGTTTAAACCCCAGCGGTATGAACATTGAGTTCTCCAATTTTAGGTGGTCCCTGCTTTCTCCATCTTTCCCCTCCCCTTCCCAGCTCTCCCACAGCCCTCTGTCTCCGCCTCATCCTTTCTTCTTCCTGCCGCCCCCTACCCTTACATCAGTCTGACGAAGGGTCTCGACCCGAAACATCGCCTATTTCCTTTGCACCATAGATGCTGCCTCACCCGCTGATTTTCTCCAGCATTTTTGTCTCCCTTCTCTTTAAGATGCTTTAAGATGTTTTAATCAAATGTTCCCACATTCACCTAATACTTCTTTATGCAGTTTGTTTGATGCTGCTCCTCATAACTGCCTTGCGACTGTTGCGTGAAAGGTGATATATTATTAAAATCAGCTTGATTTTTGCAATATTCCATGCACTATTAGTCAAGCAACACCAATGGCGGCTCATGCATAAAATGTTGAGGAAACCTGGGGTTCAAATTCAGGCCTGCCCCATTCACTGCACCATAAAACACCTGCTATTGAACGTTGAACATAGAACAGTACAGAACAGGAACAGCCTCTTCTGCCCACAATGTCCATGCCAAACACAATACCAAGTTAAACTAATCGCTTCTGCCTGCATGTGATCCATATCCCTCCATTCTTTCTCTATTCATGTGCCTATCCAAAAGCTTCTTAAACGCCACTATCGTATCTGCTTCCATCACCACCCCTGGCTGTGCGTTCCAGTCAGCCACCACCCTCTGTGTATAAAACTTGCCCTGCATTCCCTTTAAACCGCCCCACTCTGATCTTAAAATTATACCCTCTGGCATTAATCATTTCCACCCTGCGAGAAAGATTATGATCTACCCTACCTAAGCCTCTCAGAATTTTATAAACATCCATCATGTCTGCTAGGTAACATTAAAACATTTGATGTCTGAGTTGTACTTGATATGGGATGGAAGGATGGATGGAAATGTGGAAATAAGCCTCAGGAAGAGTTGACTATAGTGGGAGGAGGTTTATGTGAATGGTCAAAACCACTATACATCAGTTGGGCCTAATAACTCATCTCTGCGCCATTTTCTGTGCAACCGATGAAAATCACAGCAGTGAAAGCAACGTGTTGTTTAATTCAGGCAGCTAATAAATACTTAATGTGCATATATCAGCAAGGACATGAAGATGAATTTTTATTATATTTTATTAATGTAAAACCATTGGCTCTACATGACCTACTTTGCTCCATTAACAAAGTGAGTACATTGGGTGGGGGAGGAGGGGATTTAGTAATTTCCAGTTCTTTTGGGTCACGGCTTCTCAATTAATCTTAATGCCTCAGCAACATTCATGCAACCTTTTTACATCAACCTCACAGCAAATAGTATGTAACAGCGTTCTAAAAACCAATTATTTTGTCACAAAAATGTGTTTACCCCACCATGGAAGAACTGGTATCCAAACTAAAGCATAATTGCAGCATGGAAGCTCAAAATATATTTTAGAAGGTATTCATTAGTACAAATTTATCATCTGGCTCTTGAAGTGCAACACAGAAAATTGGCATCAATTATTAATTTGTATTTTAAGAAAATGTTCTTTTTTTTTTGGAAAAAGAATTCATCGCCGACATGACAAATGGCCGGACTTCAATAAAAACCAGGAGGTTTCAGACAGCTTTCCAGCTTAGTGTCCCAATTGCAAGAGGCAATTGGACATGATGGATTACAGGACTGTTTTACCTGTCTGCCAAATGTATTTCAGTTCGAGCTGGGGAAGATAAAACTGGAAAAAACACTGCTCTCGCACTGCAATTTTTAATCAATGGCTGTCATCCAAGGAAAAGACTGTGCTTCGTTGAATCTTAGCCAAATGACAAAGAGTGGAAATCAAAGTGAAATCCCTTTGAATCTGTTCTGCTATCCAGTTAGATCATGGCTATTCTATACCTCCATCTGATTCATCTACCTTCCTTCCAGAATAACTGTTAGCTTTTTCCAATAAATATACATTGATCCCTGAAATAAAATTGTTGTGGTGGTATCCATGGAATTTTGGAGGAATAATGGTACATTTCAGCTTCTGATTTTTATGAAGAAGTTGCTTCCTTAATTTGTCCCTGAATAGCGTCATCATATAGTACTGATGAAATGTAATGGACTTTGAACAGTAACTTTATTTTTCTCTGCACTCATGCTTCCTGTGCTGTGAAGGGTCACAATACTTCCTAATTAATTTACTGTAACGCCACCTTGTTCTGGACTCTCCTCCAGAGGTTACAATCCCTGTGTTACAACTTTCTCAACACAAGACAATAAAAGCTAAATTTAGGATCCTATCTATTCACATCTTAATCTAGGTTAAGGGCCTATCCTACAAGCATGCAACTCTATGCGATTAGCGCGACCTAACGTGGTCGTTTGAGCCGTCCGGCATCGCGGGGCCGGTCCCACTTCGATCGCCGGAGCCGTGCGGAATTATGCGGAGTTCGTCCCGACATCGCACGGGGCTCCGAAAATCTGACTATGTTCAAAAATTCCACGCAACGGCTTTTTGGCTCGCAGTCGCCTCGATGCATTACACACCGCCCCGACATCGTGCCTCCGTGAACCTATCTGTAGGTGCCTCCGTGACCCTCTATGTGTGTGGCTCCGTGGCCCTCTGTGTGTGTATGCCTCTGTGCCCCTCTCTATGTATCCCTCTCTGTCCTGGTGAACTTATCTTAGACTTCGCTCCAAGTTTGCATCACTTTGCGCCGCGTTGCGCCACTGACCTGACCTCCGCGCGGCCTAGTTTGATCACGTCCATCGCATAGAGTTACAGGCCCTTAACTCAGCGGGTCAGGCAGCTTCTCTGGAGAAAAAGGATGGTGACGTTTTGGGGCGCGACCTTTCTTTCGAAACACCACCCATCCTTTTTCTCCAGAGATGCTGTCTGCCCCACTGAGCTACTCCAGCATTTTGTGTCTACCTTTGCTATAAACCAGCAGTTCCTTGTTTCTCCAAGGTGTACTCAGTACTTCAGCAGTGCCTGAATCCGGTCTCTTTGGCTGTTTCTCAATTAAGCACCATTCCTTCCCAAAGAGAGACAGAAAAGTGTTGGAGTAACTCTGTGGATTTGGCAGCATCTCTGGGGGAAAGGGATGGGTGACATTTCGGAACAAAGGTCCCACCGAAAATGTCACCCATCCTTTTTCTCCAGAGATGCTGCCTGACCCACTGAGATATTCCAGCACCTTGTGTCTATCTTTGGTATAAACCAGCATCTGCAGTTCTTTGTTTCTATATTCTATCATTTCTTCCCAATTGCCATGAATACATATAATGAAATACACAGACCCTTTGCACGTTAGTGACATCTTACCATTTGTAACACTTTTACTTTACCAATGTTACCTTGTCCTCAACCAATTATTACAGAATATCACAAGGTTATATTTAATTCTATAGGCTCTCATTTTTTAATCAATTCCACAGAGCCTTATCAAAAGCTCTCTGGAAGTTTTTATAGATCATCCCATTTTGTGGCAGTTTCATAATTTCTCATCCCATCAAAGCATTCTTTCTCAAACTTTAGACATTTATTACTCTCCCATTTCCCTTATAAATCAAATATAAATTTTAACCACATTGTGGTCATTGTTTCCGCATAGATTCATTCCTTTAGAAGATTTAAAGATATTGAATTATAGAAATCATGCTCACCAGTACACAGATAGCCTCAAACGTCCAGCTGGATGCAAGCAATATGTCTCAGTACTCAGTGGTGTTGTTCAAGTTAAAACTCGCAAAAACCTGTTATATTAATCCTTCTTAAACCTGATTTAGTTCAGTTTAGTTTAGTGATACAGTGCGGAAACAGGCCCGTCGGCCCACCAATTCCACGCCGACCAACAATCCCTGTACACTAGCATTATCCCATGCACTAGGAACAATTTACAATTTTGACTGAAGCCAATTAACCTACAAACCTGTACATAAATGGAATGTGAAAGGAAACCAGAGCACCCAGAGAAAACCCACACGGTCGCAGGGGAGAACGTAAAACTCTGTACATACAGTGCCCGTAGTCAGGATCAAACCAGGTTCACAGGCGGCAACTCTACCGTTGTGCTACCGTACCGTGTGATGTTGCAATCTCAGTTTTTATCCTGTATTAGTATTAAATTATGACTTCTCAGCATTATGCTTAAAAATAGACTACTTACTTCAAACTTTCTGTGTGCCATTTAAAAGAATGAGTGCAAAACAACACTCAAGCCTACAATCAAGCAGAAAGCTGTGAGATGGGGCTCCTTTATTCTGCAGAAAGCAACCATCCAATTCAAATTCAGAAAATTAGAAAATGTAAACAATCATGACCTCAACCCACATCTGACATTGTGTTCCTTCTTTTCACATAACACCCATGACCAAACTATTCTAGAGACATTGGGAACTGCAGATGCTAAAATATTGAGCAAAACACAAAGTTTTGCCTGACCTGCCAGTGAAACTCAGCAGGTCAGGCAGCATCTGCAGCGTCTGCAGAGGTGACATTTCCTGCTAGGACCCTGTCGCCTGTCCATTCTCTCCGCAGATGCTGCCTGGCCCGCAGAGTTCCTCCAGCACTTTGTGTTTTGACCATGCTATTGTCAGTCATCTTCTATAGATCAAGCAATGAATAATGCACTTAACAATCCAGTTCATTGAGTAGTAAAAGCTCCTGGAATGTTATCCCATTTGAAGCATTCTTAATATGTGTCATTTTTAAACTTTTAAATAATGTTTGTCTATGCTGTAAATCTGCGTTAGTGTTGCACTATTTTGTGCATATGAGTGAATATTATATTAATGTTGCATATCGATTGGAGTTAATGCAGGCTCAACCATACAAATGCAGGTGAATGAAATAATTCCGATCATAAAAAATGACTGGTGATGTGCTTACTGCCCACTGATCTTTATTATTGGGATGGTAATACCTGCAGATTCCCCTTTTTATTTTCACACAGGCCTCATAAGCAGTACTGCTCACTGAGGTAGATTTATTTTCTTTGAGGTACATTGCAGAAACAGAAAGGAAATCACCCAGTGATCTCCAAGGAGAATGTTAAAGACCACTGCTGCTTTCGCTGTAGAGGTCAGTGCCAAACTACATGCGGACAGAATCTCCTCTATGTTTTCCTGATGTTCACCAGCATCAGTACAATCTAATAATGAATTTTCTGTGTACTGAGCAAAGTAGATTATCATATCTCCATGATGACCTTTTGTCCCAGTTTCTATTCCATGCTACTCATTAAATGCCTCACAGGATTTCTCTACTTCTGTATAACAATATTCTTTCCCAAATGCTAAGTTGTTAGTCAGCTGTGCGTAGGGTTCCACAATGAAACGTACAGAACAGCTTGAAATTCATTCAGAAGTTAAGCTCATGCACAATTGATAGGATGTTGTATTCACGACTCTGAGCTTCAGCTATTCTTCATTTACATAATTGACTCTCGCAACCTCTTTGTGCCTGTACTATTTATAAATCCAGGTTCTGCTGTGTCCATTGCTTTCGGCAAAGACCGTTCCCTCCTCAACTCCCTGGTCAACCCGTCCCTTCCCACCCAAAACCACCCCCTCCCCAGGTACTTTCCCCTGCAACCGCAGGAGATGCAACACATGTACCTATACCTCCCCCCTCGACTCCGTCCAAGGACCTCAACAATGTTTTCAGATGAGGCAGAGGTTCACTTGCACCTCCTCCAACCTCATCTACTGCATCCGCTGTTCCAGGTGTGGACCCTTGTATATCGGCGCGACCAAGCGCAGGCTCGGCGATTGTTTCGCTGAACACTTCCGCTCGGTCCGCCTAAACCTACCTGATCTTCCCACACTGACCTTACTATCCTGGGTCTCCACCATTGTCAGAGTGAAGCCCAGTGCAAGTTGGAGGAGCAGCACCGCATATTTCACTTGGGTAGCTTACACCCCAGCGGTATGAACATTGACTTCAAGTAACCCTTGCCTTCCATCTCTCTCCATCCCCTCCCCCTTCCCAGTTCTCCTACCAGTATTCCAGTCTCCGACTACATTTTATCACTGTACCGCCCACTCTCCTGACATCAGTCTGCAGAAGGATCTGGACCCGAAACGTCACCCATTCCTTCTCTCCGGAGATGCTGCTGTCCCGCTGAGTTACTCCAGCAGTTTGTGACTACGTATCCATTGCGCAACTGATCAACTCCTTGCAGTTTGTTGGATATTCTTAATTTTATTGATTTGATTTGTACAATATTACTTTCGTCTATCTTTGGGATTGCTAATAAAACCGTATCTACCCCAATTGCCCCTTCCACATCTTCTCACGTGTGCCCTTTATCAAGATGGCTGACTTTTGGAAGTAGCTTCAAGTCCATCCATTGTGGGTCGAGACCACAGCAAGAGCCCAAATTTTTCTTGCTATTTATTTAAACGGATGGAAAATTGTAAAGCCATTACATGAATCATAAGATGAGTCTTTCATTATGTATAGTTACTGCGAGAAACTTTACATAGTCTGGCATTTGAGTCATTGTTTGCTCTCTAGTTCCTCTTACCACAGTAATTACCTGTTGTAGCAGGTCCAACAGTGATTTACAGAAATGTTTTTGAATAAAAATTGACAATGGGTAAAAGAAGAAACTATTAGGTAAGATGAACAAGTGTTGACTCAGGAAATACAAAGAACTGCAGATGCTAGTTTACAAAAGAAAGTTTAAGTGCTAGAGTAACTCAGCAGATTGGGCAACATCTATAGAGAACAGGAATCGGTGATGTTTCGGTTTAGACTGACAAGATCTTCCGTGTTGACGAAGAAAGCCGTAGGGAAGAGAAGGAGGTGGAAATGTTTGGGATTTGTTTCCAGACTTTGGCAGTGGTGGGTGAAATGGAATAGGTGATGCACAAAATGACAGTTGGAGGAGAAGAGTTCACCTGTGATTCTAGAGCTGTAAGAGATTTTCAGAGTTGGAAAGCCACAGAGATTTGGAGGGTTTAGGTAAACTCTCTCAAAACAAGCCTTTGCTGGACCATGAGACAATTAAGTCATTCATTACAGGAATTAACCACACCCTTCAGCTTGAGAATAGGCTGACAAGAATTAGCTCAACTTCATGCTGCTACCTTCCTTCATCTTGGTTCCACCAAGATGCAGCCACAGGAGATCCTTTTTCCCTGTGGCTGTCAAACTGTACAACTCCACCCCCTTCTGTCGTGGGGTAGACTGACTCCCCATCACGCTGCCAGAAATCACTGGTACACTAGCACTATCCTACACACTAAGGACAATTTATAATTTTACTAGAGCCAATTAACCCTCAAACCTGTACGTCTTTACCATCTGTCTCTACCATCTACTCTGGCAATTCATTCTATATACATTCCATCCTCTGTGTGAAAACTAGCCACTCCAATCCACTATAAATATTTCCCTTTCACCTTATACCTGTGTCTCCAGTGCCAGGGGAAAAGACTGTGACAGTCCCACTCGTAATTTGATAAACCTCTATAAGTTATAGAGTATATCGTATAGTACAAAGTTCTATTGTATCGCAAGGTTCATCCCTCAGCCTCCTTCGTGATGGGTTAAACAGTCACAGCCAATCCAATTTCTTCATATATCTTGAGCCTTCCAGCCCAGCCAACATCTTGGTTCTTTATCCTTGATTCTTCGCTATTATAACTTTGGTTAAACATTCAAAAAGGCGTAATATTTTTAATGGTCGAATAGGTTGTTCAAGGATGACGTTAATGCCAAATCAGTGTTAAAATTGCCTCAGTGGAGATAACAGCAGCTCACCATGTTATGGAGTACTGACAGTGACTTCTGGATATCCATGTGAAATTGCACATGTATGAACAATGTATGTCAGTTTTATAAAGCTGTGACTGTAAATGTGAACAGCTCATTATCATTCAAATTGCAAATTCAACGTCAATTCTGTAGTAACACATTAGCTATTCAACTTCTCACTTAGGCATGAAGTGGTTTGATTTCCATTTGCAGAAACATGAATGGAAATGAAAATCACATTGTTTCCATCAAAGGAACCCAATATGCAGCACTAGTTTTATCTTTCAACTTCAAGGTTAAAATGTGTCCCTATATGCTTAACATTAAGCTTATAATGTATCTGCAAATGTAACATTTGCACATGGGACATAAATTATATTATTTGCATCTACATAGGAGCATAAATGCCTGGAAAATTGGGAAAAAGACTGCTGATGTTGGAAATCTGAAATGTAAATTGAAAATGCTGTAAACAGCAGACCAGGCAGCACCCAGAGAAAAAAGAGTTAACATTGCAAGTCGAAAAATATCCAAAGGTAGGAATTTGCAAATCTGTTTGCTAAAGAGTCTAGATTTTGAAGCAGTCGATGCATAACAAAAAGCAGTAGAATTTTGTTAAATAAGGTATAAATTGTACAATGTAGGTAGCAAAGGACACCAAAAGATATTGTTGTAACGCAAATCAGCTGGGATCTAATTAAACGGCACAGCAGTCCAAAGGGGCTGAATAGATCACGACTTCTGCTACATTTCTTTCCTGTAATTACTAATGATGATGGTGAGCATGGACTAGAAGCGTTGTTGTGAAACACTAACCTTCACAGTAGGCTTCATCATCACGGAGAGATGTGAAGCCAGATTTACATCTGCAGGTTGTACCGGCTTCCAAATTGACACATTCAGAATTCTCAATGCATTCGGAGCTCTCGGCACAGAAGTCGTAGCCTAGAAAGAGAAGGAATAAATTAAAGGAGTGCTTTTGCTAAGTAAGCTCCAGTTGTAATCTCATTAGAGTCTTCCTGAGAATCTTCCTCAAAGAAAAAGTCTAAATACTGAACACCTCACTTGATAGGCAGCTTCATTCAGCCTGCTTTTGGTGTGTACAATTCTGCTGTAGTTTAGTACACTAATTATCCTGCTTGCCCATAGTACCTTGATCCATTAGTTACTGTGATCTAATCCATGCATCAAGGAGTGAAAAAATCATCAGGTCACATCCCTGGGGAAACACCGGTGAGCTTAAAATAGGGTTCCAGTTGGCTACAAGCAGTATTGTCCTGATATTAGGTCTATTTATTTATAGTCTTATTCATTTTTCAATGGAGGTTCTTCTGAGTGAAACCAATTTACAGAGAGAGCCTGTCAGCGACTGACAGTAACAAATTTAGCTGGGAATAATAGTGACGAAGATTCCACCTCACTGTCAAAACAGGAATCCAGTAAATGAGGAGAATCTGACCTTTCCTTACAAGATAGCACATTCTAGGAAAAGTGGGTGGGAAACTCTGCCAACCAGTTCCCTTCAATTATTTAATCATATTCCCAATTATATTTTTCCTATTATTCAGGAATAATGGGCCTGAAATTTCATGGAATTTTGTAATCATGAAACTAATAGTTTAATGTCTAGTAATTTGCTAAATCAAATGCTCCAATGGTTATGTACCATCACAAATTACAGGATCATTTGGATCACTCTGCCTTTAACCAGACTCAGTTTGTTCTTACTGTTTAAGAAAGAACTCCAGATGCTGGAAAAATTGAAGGTAGACAAAAATGCTGGAGAAACTCAGTGGGCGAGGCAGCATCTATGGAGTGAAGGAATAGATGACGGTTTTGGTCGAGACCCTTATTCAGACTGATGTGGAGGTGGGGGGCGGGAAGAAGAAAGGAGGAGGCGGAGACAGTGGGCTGCGGGAGAGCTGGGGAGGGGGAGGCGAAGGAGGAAGAATATCCTCCGACATTTTCGCCACCTTCAATGGGATCCCACCACTGGCCACATCTTCTCATCTCCTCCCCTTTCGGCTTTCTGCAGAGACCACTCCCTCTGTAACTCCCCAGTCAATTTGTCCCTTCCCACCCAAACCACCCCCTCCCCTGGTACTTTCCCTTGCAGCTGCAGGAAATGCTACACTTGTTGCTTTACCTCCCCTGTTGACTCCATTCAAGGCCCCATGCAGTCTTTCCAGGTGAGGCAGAGAGGTTCACCTGCATCTCCTCCAACCTCATCTATTGCATCCACTGCTCTAGGTGTCAGCTGCTCTACATTGGTGAGACCAAGAGTAGGCTTGGCGATCACTTCGCCCAACATCTCCGCTCAGTTCGCACTAACCAACCTGATCTCCCGGTGGCTCAGCACTTCAACTCCCCCTCCCATTCCGAATCCGACCTTTCTGTCCTGGGCCTCCTCCATGGCCAGAGTGAATCCCAGCGCAAATTGGAAAAGCAGCACCTCATATTTTGTTTGGGCAGTTTGCACCCCAGCGGTATGAACATTGACTTCTCCAATTTCAGGTACTCCTTGCTTTCTCTCTCCTTCCCCTCCCCAGCTCTCCCACAGCCCACTGTCCGCCTCTTCCTTTCTTCTTCCCGCCCCGCCCCCCATCTCCACATCAGTCTGACAAAGGGTCTCGACCCGAAACGTCACCTATTCCTTTGCTCCATAGATGCTGCCTCACCCGCTGAGTTTCTCCAGCATTTCTGTTTACCTTTGTTCTTACTGTGATTCTTCCCTTGAACCTCTGGCAAATCTGAAACCAGAAGCCGTGTTTTAACCAAATTAATTGATGGACTCAATCCCTAATTTGCCACTGTTTGGATAAGAACTACAGTCATTTTCATAATTAAAGGATTTCATTTTTCTGTATTTGGAGTATTGTGTGAGGTCTGGTCGCCTCATCCCATGGTGGATCTTGAGGCTTTGGAGAGGATACAGAAGAGATTTTCCAAAATGAAGACTAGAATAGAGGGATTTAGCTGCAAGAAGAGGTTGGACAAACTTCGATTGTTTTCCCCGAAGCATTGGAGCCTCTCTTATATATTATGGAAGGAAATGTCAAAGACTAGAGGGCTTCCCTGTAAGAAACATAGAAACATAGAAAATAGGTGCAGGAGGATGCCATTCGGCCCTTCGAGCCAGCACCGCCATTCATTGTGATCATGGCTGATCGTCCCCTATCAATAACCCGTGCCTGCCTTCTCCTCATATCCCTTGATTCCACTAGCCCCTAGAGCTCTATCTAACTCTCTCTTACATCCATAAGGTGAGAGGAGCAAAGTTTAAAGGAGATGTGCGGGCAGGTTTTTTACATAGAGAGTGCTGAGTGCCTGGAACATGCTGCCAGGGATGGTTGTTGAGGCAGATATGGCAGTGGCATTTAAGAGGCTTTTGGATAGGCACATGGATATATGGGGAGTGGAAGGATGTGGATCATATGCAGGCAGAAGAGGTTAGTTTATTTTGGCATCATGTTCAGCACGGACATTGTGGGCCGAGCGGCCTGTTCTTGTGCTGTACTGTTCAATGTTCTTTGTTTTGAAAGGTGGATTCTCAGTCATCTTGACATGGTGCTCTTTAACCACCCAGGAAGAGTATGTAAGGAAAGCCCACGTTAATTCAATTTAGAGCATTTTCTCTCTTGGCCCAAGGAGAATGGCGTACACCCATTTCAGGAGGGAAGGAATTAATAGCCTTGGCCTGTAGCACAATTTAATTTTAGCACATTTTAATTTCCACATGGAAGTATAGAAGTTAGGAGGTTATGTTACAGTTATATAACACATTGGCGAGACCGCATTTAGAGTATTGTGTTCATTTCTGGGCACCATGTTATAGGAGAGATATTGTCAAGCTTGAATGGGTTCAGAGAAGATTTAAGAGGATGCTTCCAGGACTAGAGGGTCTGAGTTTAGGCAGAGGATGAGTAGGCTGGATCTCTATTTCTTGGAGCACAAGAGAATGAAGGATGATCTTATAGAGGTGTATTAAATGATGAGAAGAATAGATCGGATAGATGCACAGAATCTCTTGCCCAGAGTAGGGGAATCGAGGATCAGAGGACATAGGTTCAAGGTGAAGGGGAAAAGATTTAATAGGAATCTGAGGGGTAACTTTTTCACACAAAGGGTGGTGGGTGTATGGAACCAGAGGAGGTAGTTGAGGCTGGGACTATCCCAACGTTTAAGAAACAGTTAGACAGGTACATGGATAGGACAAGTTTAGAGGGAAATGGACCAAGCGCAGGCAGGTGGGACTAGTGTAGCTGGGATATGTTGGCCGATGTGGGCAAGTTGGGCCGAAGGGCTGTTTCCACACTGTATCAATCTATGACTCCATGACTCTAACTGAGGTAACTGGTCCTCTGAATCATTATACAATGCTGGAACAAGACAGACAATATATGAGTCATGACAGTATGAATGTTGATTTCTCTAATTTCAAGTAACTCTTGCATTCCCGCTGTCTCAGTCCCTCACCCACCCTAGTCATCTGCTAGTTTCACTGTTCGTATCCCCTCGCTATCACGTACATCTTCCACAGCCAAGAATTAACTATCGTGGGCTCCATCTTTCCTTGGTCATCAGTGCCGGTCCTGATTTGTTCTGTACATGTTCTGTACGCTTCCCTCTCCCCGTGACTCTCAGTCTGAAGAAGGGCTTCAACCCGAAACATCACATATTTCTTTTCTCCAGAGATGCTGCCTGACCCGCTGAGTTACCCCAATATTTTGTGCCTATCTCGTGTATAACAAATACAATATTCATCTTGTATGAGAATGTGTTTATTTTCATATTAGCCATTTCTGAAACTTATCTGAAATTTATGAATGCAAAGATTTGATTATTGTGGAGCAGCAATCTTGAGTCAGAATTTGACAAATTCTGTGGCCGTTACCTCTGCAAACTTTGCAGCAGCTGTCTGTTAACGAAATTTGGTTCGAAGGTGAACAAGGCAGCAATGGACAGCTTGGATATGAAATACGCTGCATGGTTTTTTCCTGTCAAATAATGGAGAAAATGTTACATAATCCCACTTAATAAACATCACTTTGTCCTTCAAGGACTGTGTTTTAAAAAAATAATCATTACTCTTTACAGCAAGCGTATACTATTATAGAGAGAGATTCAATACATTAGTTTTATTATGAAAGATAATCATTTAACTTTTGCACGGAAAAAGGATTTTATGTTTATTTATTACAATTGTGGTTTTAACAGACATCCAACTCTCAAATCTAAATATCTTCTAGAGTATCGGACACCAGTTTTACAACACTCCCCTCTGCCACTTCCAACTACATCATCTCCATATCTCACACCCACGCTAATAAAATGTATGAAGTGACATTAATAGATCCCAAATTGCGAAGCAAAACACAAGCCAGAAACAATGCTCTTAGCTGAAGCAATCAAAGCTGAAATGTCTACATTTCCCAATTGTAGGAAAATCGTTGTAAGATTCTTCATCAAAACGTCAATGTTGTTCCGACTCACTGTTCCCACTATTGTTTTACTTCGAAAATACCTGATTATCTGCGTTGAAAAGTCACAATTGTGCATTGGGCACAAGTTGCATTTCTTTTGGAAGTAAAATGGAATAAGTCCCAACCAGCAAGGTAGCATTGTTCAATGAATGTAGGCTGCAATTAAATTAAGGTTTTTTTTTTGAACAACTAGACACATATTAGGTATTATGGACCATGCCACCTTGATTAAAAAAAGGACCATTTTCATGCCTATCAGACTTTGATGTTTTCTAGTTGGACAATTAATCCGCAAAGCCTCTTTTTCATCATCCAGACAGCAGGCTGGAAATATTTACTTCTTATTGCCAGGCCCTCAAAATTTCACTAAATTCTTGTGAAAGGACAAGGTAACAAAATATTGCTCCCACTTATAGTTCAGGAAAAACACAGGGCCTTGCTTGGTACTACGGTTTTAAATAATAAGCAAAAGTTTAAATGAGATATCGAGTCAGTGTGCAATGTAGTTAAGGATATATTTGCTGAAAAATACTGAGGAAGACGTTACAATACAGGGAGAAATTCATTAACTTTTTGGTATTCGTCTCAATTTATCCCCCTCCTTTACTCCCTTTCATTCTTATCTCTCTAGTTGAGAGGATAGAAAGATTACACATTAAATGGTAGGAGACAACTAATATGTTGTTTTTTAACGGTAACATCAGAGGTGCTTCTGTAATAGTTAACCAGTGAACTAGCATGCAGAGGACTGGACTATTAATTTGAATTCTGCCTGGCAACTGAGAATTTAAATTCTAGTAATTAAACAAAGCTGGAACCCAATTTTTAAAATACCAATGGTTTGCCAATGTTCTTCGGGAGAGAAACCCTGCCTCCCTTACCCAGTCTGGCCTCTGTGAATTTAGGATCTCCACAACATGGTTGGCTCTTAACTAACCTCTGGAATGGTCTGAGATTCTACTCAGTTCAGGAGATAATTAGGAATGGATAATAAATTCTGGCCTCTCCGGCAACATTCACATCCTTTGAATTAATCCCAAAATGCACTGGTCTGTCACTGGAGCTGGTTAAAGATCATCATTTAGAAAAAATATAATTATGGCATAATATTCATGAGGCTGCATGTTGAACGAAAGCCTGGATCTTTTTAATTGCCTGTTTCCTAGTTTCCTTCCCATGGAGCACATTTCCACAAAAAAAAAATGAAGTGTGCAAACTGAGAGAGTGGAAAATCTTCTCACAACTAGTAAGAATCCTGCCTGCCTGGTAGGACATCCTGGGCTGCAATTTAAGAATCAAATGAACTCTGATTTCCAATCTGCTCCCTTCAGACTTCCAGATTAGTGATAGAGTTTGAGAAATTTGAAGTGAATATTTAAAAATATATAAATATATTAAACTACTCTGCTAAATAACTTCACACATGCTGCAACAGAAACGGGGACTTTATAGTAGAAGCATTGTTACACCAAATATTGTTCAAAAATAATATTAATAGCTGGCTAAAGTGAATTATTTAATGCATTTGGATTGGATTGGACATTTTGACACTAAGTACCGGACATTTGCACAAATCATACAATGTAATCTGTGTAACCAACAGAGACTATCATATAACCCTTGTGGTCATCACTGAATTTTTAATGTGCATTTGTGTATTAATCTGACTGAAGCTGAAAACATTTGACGTTAATGAACTATTTCTCATTTACACTGATGGTTATGTTTGATCGAATATTCGTTTGGCTGCAGCATTGGATTGGTAGATTGACCATTGGAAACCCAATCCAGGGTCTTTATCTACCTTCCAATCCCCTCCCTCCCCCACTGCCTCTTCCCCTCTACCTCCACCGCCACTCCCTCCCCATTTCCCACACCACCTCCTTGCCCACCCTATTCCATCTTTGGCAGCCTAGTGCAGTCTAGGACTCCGCGGCAGGTCTGAACACAATCAGCTTCACAAAAGATGATAATCCTGAAACATAATGTAACAAACATTGGAGTAGGAACTCAACCATGCATTAAGCACACCGTGTAATGGTGCAAACACATTGAACTCTGCTTTTGAAATTCAATTCTTTTGTCTTCAAAACACGTAGAAGCCATCCTCAGCAGTATGAAGTCAACACACTGCATTCTGCTTCCGAAACTTAGCTCCACTGATGATGACTATAATAAACTGCGAAAGCACAGCCACATTTGTATCACCTGTTTACTGCATGGCACCAAGAACTTTCTACTCTTGAATCCAGTCATCTCAGCAATGAAAAGTAATCATTTGCAAACGCGAATAAAGCATAGATTGGACTTTACATTATAAAGCCATCAGTCAGAAAAAAGGGGACAATATGACATTAAATAAGTCCCTACCTTGCACTCCAATAAATAGCACACTCCTGACGTTCTCCACTCTGCCATACTTTGTCCATTATAGTAGAATTTGTTGCCAAGGACACATACAGCTGATGTAAAAACACAATATTTCAAATTAATGCTTATTTGTTCAACTAAGCAAATGCTATTTCTAAATAATGAAAGTGAAATGGCATTTCCATCCAATATACGACCAACACAAGTATTTTCCCACTGCAAAGTAATTGATTCAAAGTTTTCTTCTGCATCTGAAGGTGCTGGCATACTCTATAGGTCAGCCATTCTCTGCTCTCTTGTCCCAGGGCTTCCAATTTGTCTGACCTTGTGAAATGTTATCGAACAATATGTTAAAAACTGAAATTAAAATAATTTTTAGAATGAAGAGAAACAAAATACAGTTTATTTCTGAGCAAAACACAAAGAGCTGGAGAGATTAAATGAGTCAGACGCCATCTGTGGAGGGAATGGATAGGCAACGTTTCAGGTTGTGGCCCTGTTACAGACTTAAAATATAACCTGTCCATTCTCTTCACAGATGCTACCTGACCCGCAGAATTCCTCCAGCAATTTGTGTTTTGCTCAAGATTTCAGCATCTGCAGTTCCTTGTCTTTACAACTTTTTACTACGTGTTCGAACCTTGAAACCTAGAGAACACCTCTCAACTTTTACCTACAATGCAAAAATGACTGCCAGTAATTAAAAATTTAATTGTCTTGCATTTTATTCTGGGGCTTAGAACTGCACAGTGGTGCAGCTGGTAGAGCTGCTGACGCACAGGTTCAGAAACCTGGGCTCAATCCTGACCTCAGGTGTTAACTGTGTGGAGTTTGCAATTTCTTCCTGTGACCTAGGTTTCTTCATAGGTTTCTTCCAGGAGCTCCGGTTTCATAGAAACATAGACACATAGAAAATATGTGCAGGAGGAGGCCCTTCGAGCCAGCACCACCATTCATTGTGATCATGGCTGATCGTCCGCTATCAATAACCCGTGCCTGCCATCACCCATATCCCTTGACTCCACTAGCCCCTAGACCTCTATCCAACTCTCTCTTAAATCCATCCAGTGATTTGGCCTCCACTGCCCTCTGTGGCAGGGAATTCCATAAATTCACAACTCTCTGGGTAAAAAAGTTTTTTCTCACCTCAGTCTTAAACGATCTCCCCTTTATTCTAAGACTGTGGCCCCTGGTTCTGGACTTACCCAACATTGGGAACATTTTTCCTGCATCTAGCTTGTCCAGTCCTTTTATAATTGTATATGTTTCTATAAGAAAACCCCTCATCCTTCTACTCTCCAGTGATTACAAGCTTAGTCTTTTCAATCTTTCCTCGTATATCAGTCCCGCCATCTCAGGTATCAATCTCGTGAACCTGCGCTGTACTACCTCAATCACAAGGATGTCCTTCCTCAAATTAGGAGACCAAAACTGTACACATTACTCCAGATGCGGTCTCACCAGAGCCCTATACAACTGCAGAAGAACCTCTTTACTCCTATACTGAAATCCTCTTGTTATGAAGGCCAATATTCCATTAGCTTTCTTCACCTCCTGCTGTACCTACACGCCAACTTTCAGTGAACGGTGTACAAGGACGCCCAGGTCTCACTGTACCTCCCCCTTACCTAACCTAACCCCATTGAGATAATAATCTGCCCCCTTGTTTTTGCCACCAAAGTGGATAACCTCACCTTTATCTTTATTATACTGCATCTGCCACGCATCTGCCCACTCACTCAACCTATCCTGGTCCCCCTGAAACCTCCCATCATCCTCTTCACAGTTCACACTGCCACCCAGCTTTGTGTCATCCGCAAACTTGCTAGTGTTGCTCCTAATTCCCTCTTCCAAATCATTAATATATATGTTAAACAGTTGCGCCCCAACACTGAGCCTAGCATCACTCCACTCGCCACTGTCTGCCATTCTGAAAAGGACACGTTCATTCCTGCTCTTTGCTTCTGGTCTTCCAACCAATTTTCTATCCATGTCAACACCCTACCCCCAATACCATGTGCTCTAATTTTAGTCACCAGTCTCCCTAGGCTTTCTGAAAGTCTAGATACACTGCATCCACTGGCACCCCTTCATCCATTTTACTTATCATATCCTCAAAAAATTCCAGAAGATTAGTCAAGCATGATTTCCCTTTCATAAATCCATGTTGACTTGGACTAATCCTTTTACTGCTATCCAAATGCCCCATTATTATCTCTTTAATAATTGACTCCAGCATCTTTCCAACCACTGAAGTCAGGCCTACTGGTTTGTAATTCCATGTTTTCTCTCTCGCTCCTTTCTTGAAAAGTGGGAATACATCAGCTATCCTCCAATCCACATGAACTGATCCTGAATCTATTGAACATTGGAAAATGATCACCAATGCATCCACTATTTCTAGAGCCACCTCCCTGAGGACCCTGGGATGCAGATCATCAGGCCCAGGGAATTTATCATCCTTCAGTCCCAATAGCCTACCCAATACTATTTCTCGCCTAATGAAAATTTCTTTCAGTTCCTCTACCCCCTTAGATCTTCTGTCCTCCAGTACATCTGGGAGATTGTTTGTGTCCTCCTTAGTAAAGACAGATCCGAAGTACCTATTCAAGTCTTCTGCCATTTCTTGGTTGCCCATAATTACTTCACCCGTGTCTGCCCTCAAGGGACCCACATTTGACTTTGCTACTCTTTTTCCCTTAACATATCTAAAGAAGCTTTTTACTGTCCTTCTTTATATTCCTGTCCAGCTTCCCCTCATACTTCATCTTTTCAGCCCATATTACCTGTTTCCTCCTACATCCCAAAGGCATGCAAGTTTCTAGATTAATTGGCTGCTGTAAATTGCCCTGAGCGTGTAGGGAGTGGAAGTAAAAGTGCGATAACATAGAACTAATGTGAACGGATGACCAATGGTCAAGTCACTCAAGTCAAGTCACTTTTATTTTTATAGCATATTTACAAAGCAACTCTCGTTGGCCAAAGTGCTTTACATTGGTATAAGAATAGTATAAGGAATAGTATATAGGTCGGCGTGGTGGGTCATAAGATCATCAGACCATAAGGGATAGGAGCAGAATTAAACCATTGAGCCCATTAAGTCTACTCCTACTCTGCCATTCAATCATGGGTTGAAAGGCCTTTTTCTATGCTGTATTTATAAAGACACATAAGGCTACTTAATCTCCACTTTCTGATGGGTGTATATAAACAAAAAAGAAAGAAAATGCTGAAAAGACTCAACAGGTCATGCAGCATTTGTGGATACAGAAACAAAGTTAATGTTTTCAGGAACTTTATCCTGACCTGCTGTTTCCACAATTTTCTATTCTTGTTTCAGATGCTCTACATCTTCAAACTTTTAGTGGGAGACAGAGACTGCAGATATTAGAATCTTGAGGAAAAGACTAACAGCGGGGGAACTCAACAAGTCAGGCAGCATCTGTGGTGGGAAATTGACAGACAACTCTCGATTTTGGACCCTTCTTAAGATTTTTTATTTTTAATTCTCATTGACATAGCAAATATAACTTTGTGGCCTTGGTAAAAATCCACAGTATTATGCACTCTGTAATAACCAGACTTTCACCAACTCAAATCTGTGCATTGTACCAAGGCAAGCTTTCAGCTTTCAATATTGGGCATTTCTTTGTACTTCTAAATCTAATTGTTAAACACCAAAAATTATGTTTTACCAACACAACAATAAATAACCTGTTTGAAACCGAAAGACAGCAAAGCAGTGGCACTTCATCTTGATAAAACTGATATGGCGGATGTATCTGTGGATGCACTACTCCTGTTTGACATCACCATCCATTCAATGTCCACCCAAATGCTTTTTAGATTTCTCATGGAGTTCTAGTGATTAATCCAGGTGGCCAGGACAAAAATATATTGAAACAGGTACAAAGTTTTTATGGCATAAGCAATAATTACTAGAGATATTACTGGGCGGCACAGTGGCGCAGCGGTAGAGTTGCTGCTTTACAGTGCCAAAGACCCTCGGTTCGATCCTGAATACGGGTGCTGTCCGTATGTGATTTGCGTGTTCTCCCTGTAACATGGGCTTTCTCCGGGTGCTCCGGTTTCATCCTACATTCCAAAGACATGCAGGTTGGTAGGTTAATTGGCTTCTGTAAATTGTCCCTGAAGTGTAGGAAAGAACTAGTAAACGGGTGATTGCTGGTCGGTGTGGACTCAATATGCCGAAGGCCCTGTTTCCACGCTGTATCTCTAAACTAAACAGCACTAAACACAACAAACTGTAGATGCGGGAATCTACTGGGTGCTCACCCAATGTGCACATGTTTCGCCCACCATGTTCCACCACCAAAGTTACCCTGCTCCTTTCCCATCCTCTGTGTGCTCATCTCCCATCCCCGAGTCCCATATTTCCCTTTCACAACTTTCCCTCATCCTTTGCCATTCCTTCCATATCCCTCCATCGGGCTTTACATTTCCACCTGCTCTTTTTTCCATATTCAGGAACTTTTTGTCACCTTTTTATCTTGAGCCTCTGTCATTTGCTCCACCTATCTGCCAATCACCTCCTTCACCTGTATCCACCTATCATTTCGGACACCTCCTCCTACTTACCCCTGGACCATGACCCCATTGACGAGCAGCAGGCCACCATCTCTAGCACCATCACTGACTTCATCAACTCCGGCTCCCTGCCCCCCCCCCCGAGCCTCCAACCTCATCGTTCCACAGCCCCGCACAGCCGGATTTTGCCTTCTCCCCAAAATCCACAAACCTGACTGCCCAGGTAGACCCATTGTCTCTGCCTGTTCGTGCCCCACTGAACTAATTTCCACATAACTTGAACTCCTTACCCCCTTGGTTAAATCCCTCCCCACCCTATGTTCAAGACACCTCAGACACTCTCCATCGTCTCCGCACATTCCATTCTCCAGGCCCCCATCCTCTCATCTTCACCATGGACGTCCAGTCACTCTACACCTCCATCCCCCACCAGGATGGTCTCAAAGCCCTCCGGTTCTTCCTCGACCGGAGGAGCAGCCTATACCCGTCCACTGACACTCTCCTCCGCCTAGAGGAGTTGGTCCTTACCCTCAATAACTTCTCTTTTGACTCCTCCCATTTCCTCCAAATACAAGGCGTAGCTATGGGCACGCGCATGGGCCCCAGCTACGCCTGTCTCGGGTACGTCGAACAATCCTTGTTCAAGGCATACCAGGGCCTCATCCCCGACCTCTACCTCCGCTACATCGACGACTGCTTTGGTGTCACCTTCTGCACCCACACACAACTGACTGACTTCACAACTGACTGACTTCGGGTCTCGGCGAGCCAACGGTACGGTATATCGGTATCTGGGGTGTATCTCTAAATTCTAAAGTCCACTACACCCTCACCCACCATGGGATTTATGTAGATGTGCAAGAAGGACAGCACGGACATGATGGACCACAGGGCTGGTTTATGTACTCTGACCCTTCTTTATCTGTCTGTCTGTCTAAAAGAAAAGTTGTCAGCAAACCTGCATGATATCTTTATGGGGGTGGAAAGTTGAACATGTAAACTTAATGAACTATAACAAACTGCTGCCTTGTTGCTTCTTGAGCCTCCAGTGCAACAATGCCCGAATGCTCTGTAATACTTGCTATTCTTAATTCTTCTAGATGATGCCAACATAACTCCTTTTTAAAACTTTGTGGACAATTTTCCCCTTTGGTGCCTGAGTGGTGTACCAGTGGAGCAAATTGCCTACCCTTTGCAGTATCCAATTTGCTTTTCCTTTTGATTACAGTTGGACATAAATTAACAAGGTTTTACGCAGATGGACAATCTACTCTAACAATTCATTACCCAAACTGTAAACATGAAGATTACCCCAGAGAAGAAGCAAGTTCTTTCTCACCCCAGCAGTGGGACTGTACCTTTCCTACATCCTTTAAACAAATAGATTGAAAGATACAGCATGGAAACGGTCCACTGAGTTCACGCCAGCCGTTCACACCGGTTGTATGATATTCCACTTTCACATCCACTCCTTGCACTCTAGAGGCAATTGACAGAATCGAAATAACCTACAACCCCACACTTCTTTGGGATGTGGGAGGAAACCGGAGCTCCCAGAGGAAACCCATGCTGTCACATAGAGAAAAGCAAATTCCACACAGAGAGCACCTGGTGTCAGGATTGAACCCGGGTCTCTGGCACTGTGAGGCAGCATGTCTACCAGCTCTATCACTGTGCCACCCTGTGCTGAGAGTAGATTGATCAGCTTGGTGGAAATAGGGTCAGTTAGCATTTTGGTCATAATTTGCTGGCTGGATTTGTTAGATTAGCTATTGGAAAATCAGCTAAAAAGTCAGGTCATTTGCAAAATGGGGTCAGATGATCTATTAGGAACCTCAATTGCAATTCTGAGGTGGCAATAAATGGAATCTGCAGTAGAGGCAGACTTTGTCTGCAGTACAAGTGCTCGGTAACGTACCGGACTATCAGCTAGAAGTATCAAGCTCATATGTGAGTGCAGAAGTTATTTAGTGCAAAAGAACCTAAACTCATTCATCAAAAGATTCAGAATTATTATTCCACATTAAGTGTTCAGCTGTGGGACCTGTTAAAATGAAGAATTCATGATATACAAAAATAAAAATCACCAAGGAATAAGCAATCCAGAGAAGATATGCCCAGTGAGAAATGAACTTGAGAGCAGCAGAAAAGATTTACACAAACGCCTGCGAATGTTGAAAGAATCTTGTGTCAATTGAGAAATAGAACTGAGCCCGGAAGTTGTGAGCTCAAGCACAATATTCTATTTAGCAGAGGGATAGACTTCAAATTCCACTGGTTTAATAGTTTCCCAGTAACAATGAATGACACTGGATGGCAGCTCACTGAATGTAACGCATGATAAATGACGAAGAACTATCAAGTGTTGCAATCTATATTCAGATTCCAACCAACCAACCTGCCTATATCACACACATTGCACTGCCTGATGACATTTTAATTTTCTACGTGTTTTAATTGTTTTTCCTCTTCTAATGTTGGATTATGACACATCGTCAATGAAGATGGAATCAGTTCAGGAGATTTGTTGATATTAAAAAAGACAAAAAATGCTTGAGTAACTCAATGGCTCAAGTGAGAATCAAGAGAGTCAAGAGTGTTTTATTGTCATATGTCCCAGATAGAACAATGACATTCTTACTTGCTGCAGCACCACAGAATATGCAAACATAGTATGATATGACAAACGAGAGAGAGAAAATAAAAGCTCAGTGTGTACATAGACACATACTCACAACATCTCTGGAGAACGTGAATACATGATTCAGACTGATTGCGGGGGGAGGGGGGGGAAGGAAGCTGGAAGACAGGAGGGACAGGACAGGTTGTGCCAACTGCCAAGTGCAGAGAGGTGAGGTTGGTAGGCAGATGGTTGGACATAGGATAGAAGAGTTACAATTTGTGAGGCCAGAGGAAAGAATCTAGGGGGGGGGGGGGGGGGGGGGGGGGGGGGGAGGAAGTCCACTGAGTTCTGCTCAAAATATACCTCTCACTGAACATCGCTAAAAGATTATTCTTCCATCCATTTAGCGGATGGGGCTTCATTGATAAAGTCAACATACACCTCCTTTCCTTATTTATCCTTGAGAAGCTCACAGTAAGCTGCTGTCCTGACCCATTGCAGTGTGTGTTTGTGAATCTGTGCCACTTCTGGGCCATTTCAAAGACATGCTGTCGAGCCATGCATAAACCAGGCTAAACTAAGGTTTTGGTTTATCTATCGTAATGAACATCTTCTGGTACTTGTTATGCACGAATTGTCTGCTGTATTTTCTACATTCCAAAGGTCTTTCCAAAGCTTTAAAACATTTTGGAATCGCCAATATAAATTTTTTTTTAAGAATCTATCGATAAGGACTAAATTTATTCACAAATACAAAAATAAGTTTTGTTTAGCTCTTATAATTTTCAAGAATAGTGGGACTTCCCATGTACTGTTACCCCACAGAAAATAGACTGATGTTTGTTGATGAATCACAAAGAGCAGAGTCACTGATGTAACTCGAGGAATTACAGGAACTCAAATGGCCCCTCAAAACAACATAGAAACCAGGGCAATGGGATATGTCTCAAGATTACATATGTACATTCTTAAACAAAATATACATTTGTAATCAGTAGAAAAAATAAAATTGATGAGCACACATACTCCCTTTCTGTCTTGACCTGAAACGGTCACCCATTCCTTCTCTCCAGAGATGCTGCCTGTTCTGATGAGTTTGTACAACATTTTTTGTCTACCTTCGATATAAACCAGCATCTGGAGTTTGTTCCTACATGGGAGTTCCTTCCTACATACTCCCACTCTGAATGTTCATCTGAGAACTCGCAAACTTGCTTTGTGCATAACTGATCGTGAAGTATGTCAAAATGGCAGCAAATAAAAAATGATGCAATTTTCTAGTTGACCATCAAGACACCAATGCCTCCACACCGCACATTGTCTCCGTTTATCGTGGTTAAATATCAGATCAAAATTTACTCTTTGGGAATAAAATTGTTTTGGTGAAGAGTTTGAGTTTCAATAGTTCAAGAAAAATGAATGGACTCCCAACAATACTTAAGTGTAGAATATATTAGACACTCACGCTGGCATTCCTTACAGCATTTGCCTTCCACATAGACGGGAGCTTTGCCTGGAGGACAATTCTCAAGGGGACAGATCAGCCTCTTACACCGCACTGTTCCATTCTGGGGAAATAATACAATGTTATTTTAAGATTGTTTTTGCTAGCTGACAACATTGCTGAATTATTAACCGCTGAAATAACTGATGGCTGACTATAACAGACCAAGTGTCCTGTAAATCTCTTCAATGTCATATACAAATCAGTTTGAAGTCAAACTGATGATATTGTGACAATATATCCCCAACTGTAAAATCTAATTTAGAGAGTTTGGGACTTCTTCTGCATGAAATCCTTTCTGATTTTAGATGAGGCTGAAGCAGGAGGTGGTTTCATTTGACACTTCAGTGTAACTGTTTTACAACTGCTTGTTACCCATGGGACATTCTGGGCATTAAGTCTTGGACAGCTCACTGAGCAACCTCATTGGCCCACTTTAGTTTAGTTTAGTTTAGTTTAAAGATACAGCAACCGAGTCTCTGCTGACCAACGATCTTCCTTCATGCTAGTTCTATGTTATCCCACTTTCTCAACCACTCCCTACACATTTGGGGCAATTTAGCTACAAACCCACACGTATTTTGGGATATGGGAGGAAACCAGAGAACCAGGTAGAAACTCACACTGTTGCAGGGAGAATGTGCAAATTCCACCTATTATTCCAGCAGCTTGTTTTCTCTCATTCAACCCACTAACACACCAGCCATCTACAACACCAAGCATAATGTGTAGCCACTGGTTACTTAATGACCAGCAAGGCTTTGGGATGTGGGAAGGCAAAGGAGCATATGGGGAAACCCATGTTGCCACAGGCAAAATATGCAAATCTCCGTACAGACAGGGCCAGAGACAATTGCACTATTGTGGTACCATTGTGGTGTCCCTGCTTAATCAGCGCTTGAGTACATAGGAGGACACATGGTGCTGGTGCAGGTCAGCCAGCACCTCTGGAGAACATGGATAAGTGACATTTTGGGTCTGGAACCTTCTTTGACCTGAAACATCACCTACCCATGTTTTCCAGAGATGCTGCCTGATCTACAGAGTTACTCCAGCATCTGAAGTCCCTTGGTTCTACATAAGTACATTGGAGCAAGAGAAGGTGGCTTGTCCCCTCAGTCCTGCACTGCCACTCATGCTCTATCCAATTCCCCTCTATTCCCTGATCTTTCAGCAATGTATTCACTTCCCCTTTAAGTAACCCCAATAATCTCACTCCTATAATCCTCTGGGGTAAAGAATTCCAGGCATTTGCCACCCACTCCGAGAAGAATGGGTTATATCTGCTGAGAATGAGTTGAAACATCTCACCAGGAATTTTCAAGAAACATCATCTACTTTGTTGTTGTTCCTTCGCTGAAAGTTTAGAAAATACTCTGATACAAAGAGAAACACTGCAATCCAACAATTGTTTTTGAATAATCTCTTGAGCTGCAAACTCCTGTGCAAATTTCAAAGAAGTGGAATTCTTGGCTTGTTAAACGTGACCACTGATTTTGATGCAGAACCTATAATGCTCTAGATCCTTACATATTTTTAGTTCCTGCTAACATTTAGATCCCGCTTGCCTGGCTAATCTATCCATCACAATTATCCTTTCAGTATTAAAAGATAATTTCCATATTATTTACAGAATGGCATTTGGTAATTACTAAAATTGATTTTTTTTTGCTCACAGGAGGTATGTTTTCTTTTGTGGTGTAGTTTCCTTCTGATGGAAGATTTCTGTACTCCCAGCAATATTATTCATGAGAGGAATTATCTGAGCTGCACTCTCCAAAGATCTAACCTCAGGGTAAGTCTATTTGACAACATTGAGCAGTTGGAAAATAAATCTCAAATGGCTGAACCTTGTAAGCAGAATGTATATTGCTGCTGATCTGAGTGTTGTAATCTGTTGCTGCAACAGTTCCTGAACAATCGTTGTATTGTCCTAAACCCACCCTTTTTCCAAACTCATTTAGTTTGGTTCAGTTTAGAGATACAGCACAGAAACAGGCCCTTCGGCCCACGGAGTCTAGGCTGACCAACGATCCCCACACACTAATACAATCATACACACACAGTAGGGACAATTTACAATTTTACCAAAGCCAATTAACCTACAAACCTGTACGTCCGTGAAGCGTGGGAGGAAACCGGCGCATCCAGAGGAAACCCACGCATGTCACGGGGAGAACGTACAAATTCCGTATAGACAGCACCCGCAGTCAGGATCATGCCCGGGCTCTAACGCTGTAAAGCCCCTGTCCCACTTAGGAGACCTCTGGTGACCTTGCCCGCCACCCAAGGTTTCCATGAGGTCACCGGAGGTTTTGGTCACTCTCCCTGATGGTCGAAAGTGATTTCCGCGCAGTCGAAGCTTCATCTAGGTTGCTGCTTTTTTTTCATCATGATTAAAACCGGCCTCGACTAAAAATAGGTTGCCGTTGTAAAAACCGATCATTTTTTTGTCTCAGGTCTAGTCGAAGCCGGTTTTCTTCATAGTTGAGGAAAGTTTTCAACATATGCGTGGGAGGTGGTAGGAGGTTGCAGGTCACCTCGACCTTGATTTTTTTTGGGTGGTGGACAAGATCACCAGAGGTTGCTGTTTAGGTCTCCTAAGTGGGACAGGGGCTTTAGGCAGCAACTCTACCGCTGCACCACCGTGCCGTCAGGCTGCAACACCATGTCGTCTTAAATCTTTTCCTGTATTCTTTAGTCACTTTATTCTGACTTTCGTGTGTCATACTTAATGGGTAATAGAACCAGTGTAACCATTACCATTTACTCCACAACCATTCATTTCATCCAGCTCCTCAAACAGGCTCATCTCTCTGACTTGATCTTTGCAAGATCCATAAACCTGGCACCAAAGCTGATTATCCAATTGTAAAGCAAAATCTACAGATGCTAGACTAGAATAAAGGATTAAACAATGAAGTGAAACTGAAAGTGCTGGAAATACTCAGTAGATCAAGTGGCATCAGAGAGAGAGAGAAACAGACCTACATTTCAAGTTGATTACCTGTCTTATTGACCTGAAAGGATAATTCTGCTTCTCTTTCCACATGTGCTTCCTGATTTGCTATTTGATATCCTTTCCTCTTCCTTCTTCCTCATCCCACCCCTCTCCCAGCACCAGCTCATATAAAGCATCATGGTCATTTTCAAATTTAAGGGCACTCCAAAAGAGGCATCCGTTGTTCATAGTGAGTTCATATGCTATGCTCATTAAATGTGGCAGGTAGGTGGTAAAGAAGGCATATGGTATGCTTGCCATCTTTGCTCGAGGATTGAATGTAAGAGTCAGGAAGTCATGATGCAGCTTTATAGGACCTCGATTACGCCACAGTTGGAGTACTGCGTGCAGTTCAGATCGTCCCATTACAGAAAAGATGTGGAAGCTTTGGAGTTGGGTGCAGAGGAGGTTTACCAGAATGCTGCCGGGATTAGAGGGTTTCACCGACTGGGAAAAGGTTGGGTACACTTGGATTGTTTTCTCTGGAAAATTGGAGGTTGAGGGGAGGATGAAAAATTATGAGAGGCATAGATAATGTTGACAGTCACAACCTTTCTCCTAGGGTGGAAATGTCCAACACTAGAGGGCACAGATCTAAGTTGAGAGAGGGAAAGTTTATTGGAGATGTGCAGGGCAAAGCATGATGGGGACCTGGAACGAATCACCAGGGGTAGTGGTGGAGGCAGACACATAGAGGCATTTAGATAGGCACACAGAAGTACAGGGAATAGACGGGTGTGGATCATTTGCAGGCAGATGAGATCGGTCCAGCTAGGCATCATGTTTGGCACACTCATTGTGGACCAAAGGGGCTGTTTCTGTGCTGCACTATTCTATGTTCTATGATGTGCCTTATGGACAATTATTCTTGTTGGGAGAAAAGAATTTCCACAAAACGCTTAATCCTTGTCTGACTTCCTCGACCCACCACAGTAATTCCACATCTACGTTTTTGGATTGTAGAAAATGGAAAATATAGAACAGAGCAAGAATTGACAATCTGCGGTTGAGAGATACCTTGCATGTGCAGTTCTTACAGCCATCTGTCCAATACACAGACTCCCTGTAGACTTTATCTTTCACCTTGCAGCTCTTCTCACAGTAACACTGATCCAAACTGTTCATCTTCTTCTCAGCATAAGATAACTGGGTATAGATTTACATACAATCATTATAACGTTTTGCTACTTTTATCTTTCAAATGAGTAATTATGTGCTATGGGGGAAACTACTTCCTGTGTTTCAATAATTTTTGTAAGGGCATCCTTCCTGTACAAATACATGTAGATACAAACATTCTATTTAATAACCCTCCCATTGACCTCATCTGCCACAATAAATTGCTCGTTTACATTTAACATATTGAAACACGGCATTATGGGTTCTGTGGGAGAGTAAATGAAAATCAGATTCCCACATGACTGGCTCTGTGAATAGCTCTCAGAACAGCTGATCACGGAATATTGTCATTCCCAAATCGAGTGACTCCAAAAATTGCTTCAAAATTGATGCAACTCAGTTTTATTCAATATTACATTTCCCAAGGCTCATTTATAATTGAATTATGTCCATTTTATTGAAGCCTGAGTAATCTAACTTATGTCAATCACAAAGGCTTTGCAAATGCGAAGAAATTATTTCCTATGATGTCTTGGCCAAGAGATAAGGTTCGGCTTAGACAACAAGGACCTAGGAAAGTTAAGCTGAACTTCATAGAATCATTGTAATTTGCTGTAAATTATTTCAAATGTAACTGCAAGGAAACAATTTAGCAAGAAAGATAATTGAATCATTTACAACAAGGAGTTGAAATGCTGTTTCAAGCTGTTCATCATGTCACAACAGTGGCTACAAGGCATGTTTTGTCTTTATTTTAGTTTACAATGTTTTTTGAATAAAGTATGGAATACGCTTCTGAGTCTCATTCTGAAAAGAAATGGTAGTCATAGCAAAGATCATGGGAGATACATTTACTCAGATTAATTAATGAATGCACCAAAATATCTCCCATCATCCTGGCTAATATTCTTCCTTAACCAAAATATCAAAAACCTCTTATAATTCAATGTTCTAACACAAAGTTGTAACAAAAAAAAATTATCTTATTCTATCACAAAGCTTTCACCATGCACATATACAACTGTACGCTTGAAATTGTTTAATATGTCCAAAGACTTTCTATAGGATGCTTTATAAATTATACTTTAACTAACACTTGCAGAAATGAATCATTATTATGTATTTACCTTTGCTGAGGTTTTGGCTAAAAGATCCTGGAGCTCCATAATCTTTTGCACAAGTCCATGGAAGTCATTACACGTTGGACAAGCTGAAATGAGAGAACTGAGGTGCTTAAAATGTGAAAGTGCAATTCAGAAATTAGAGAAGAAATAAAAATGGAAATCAGAAAGATAAGACTAAATTAAGGAAATACATTACAGTTTAAATAGCGTTTAAATAAAAAAGGTCAATTTTTTAGCTGTAAATCTTTGGCCGACCAGCACGTGATTATCATCTACCATTCAAACTACTTTCCAGTCTATCAGAAATTAAACATTCATTCTATTTTCTGTTCCATACTG
Source organism: Raja brachyura (assembly GCA_963514005.1). The sequence continues at coordinate 17,626,393 of OY740800.1, forward strand.
TATCTGATTTTAAGATGACTGAAATCTCCTGACCATAAATAAGCACAATTATAACACATGAAAATTGGTCATCCAGCCCACATCTCTGTGCCAAATATGGTGTCAAGATAAACTAATCCCTTCTGCCTGCAATATGACCCATACCCCTCCATATCCTGCATATACATGACTCTATCTAAAATCCTTTTAAATGCCACAATCGTATATGCTTCTACCGGCATCACTACCAATATGTTCAAGTCTCTCCAATACATTCTCCAATGCTCCAGAGTAACCAATTCAAATTTGTCCTCTCCTTACAGCTAAGATCGAATTCAGGCAAAATCCTTATAAACCTCTTCTGCACCCTCTTAATGGTCTCCTCGTCGTTCATATAATGGAGTGGCTAGAGCTGCACACAATACTCCAAATGCAGCCTAATCAAAGTTGTATGAAGTTGCAACATGACTTATCGATTCTTATACTCGATGCCCCATTCAATGAAGGTAAGCGCACCATATACTTTCTTGATCACACTGTTTACTTTGTGGGGAGCTATGGACTTGAAGCTCAAGATTCCTCTGAACATAAATACTGTTAAGGGTCCTGCCATTAACTATGTACCGTTCCCTTACATTTGACTTCCCAACATGTAACACCTCACACTTGCCCTGTTTAAACAGCATCTGCAATTTCTCCACTCACATCTGTAACTGATATATACCCTGCTGCATCCTTTAACAGCCTTCTTCACATATATATATATATATCACAAACAACAGAAACAATCTTCTGGATCAGCCAACCAAGAGGGGCCTTGTCAAATGTCTTGCTAAAGTCTATGTGGACAATATCCACTGCCCCATCTTCATCAATAACCTTTGTCATCTACTTAGAAAACTCAACCGAGTATGGAAGACATGACTTGCCCCAGACAAAGCCATGCCGACTATCCGTAATCAGCTCATTCTCTTCACATTCAATTATGAAATATAGCATTCATTCTGAAACATTTTGATTCATTCTGAGTGCATTTTACTGCTAAAGCTCTTACGATATGTTGACATTCCTAGTTTAATAACTATCTAATGAAAGGACAAGCCATGATTGCTAGTTTAATAGCACTGCTGGGTTTGGTTCTGATATCCTCTTGATCTAAACATTTCATATTCCCACACACACAAATGCATATAGATTTAAAAGAATCATTAAACATACTTCGATTGAGGTTGGGGCATTGAGTGATATATCCTTGTGGCATCACTAGAATCTGAACATCTTGCATCACACCCTGTAGAGAGAGCAAGCCTCATTATTAGTTGTCAATACAACAGACCCTCAACATATTTCTCTGTATTATATACATTATGGAATGTCACTCTTTATTGCAAAAGGGATAGGGTGTAGTGGCCATTTGACTTATTTTGTGTGGCATGTTCTAGGGCATGTTTGGAGCTCGGTTTCTTGTGCAGAAGCTTAGCTTTTTAGTTTAGTTTGGGACTTGCATGAGGAAGGCATACCCTTTGACCATGCGAAGTGTAACGGAGACACGAGGAGTTTTCTGACCTTTAAAGCGATATGCTGGAGTTTGAAGAAGATTATAGTTTACGAGTTGGAAGAAGGTTGTATACCTTATTGTTTTTCATCAACAATAAAGAATCTACTAATCAAAAGATTGTGTTATGAAGATTTATCTGTGAAGAAGCTCTGAAGGTCTCATGGAGCCACCACATGCGTATTACGACATTCTCCTTAATCATGTAGTCCACTTAGTGGCTAGAGGGAGTAATCTCTTGAACGATATAAAAATCTGCCGCTGCATAGGGTTCAAAGGTAGAGTAGTCTTGCTACAACCTTGCATGTCCTTTATAAAGTCACAGTATACTGTCCAGAGCTTAGATTAATAGAAAGTCATCTTACTGAAAATATAACATTCTAAGAGGTCTTGACGAAGGATAGCAGATGAACATTACGGTTCTGCTTCCAAACGAAACCAAATGACTTTAAATGAAACAATACTAAATTGTCCTTTTTTTCTGGATCAGGGCCAGGCGACAAGTAGGTCACTGTGTGGGGTAAGAGGGGCAGAGAGATATGTGAACCTGTGGATGGTGGATGGTATGATAGATAATATTGAAAATATGAGATATATCTCTATGAAGATCCCAAACTGGCTCTGAACATTGCAGAGGCAGCCAAGCCCTGACGCCCAGCAATGCAATGAGCAGAAGAGCAATGGTACCCAATACCACCGCATGATGTAAATGACAATGTAACAATAAGGTTGGCAATGATAAATGAACCTTGAGTCACTAATGGTTTGCAAAGTAACGATGAACAGTGAAAGGCCTGGATAGGATGTTTCAACTAGTGGGAGAGTCTAGGACCAGAAGCCATTGCCTCAGAATAAAATGACGAATCTTTAGAAAGGATATGAAGAGGAATACCTTTAGTCAGAGGGTGGTGAATCTGTGGAATTCACTAGCACAGACAGCTGCGGAGGCCAAATCATTTGATGTTTTTAAGTTGGAGTGACATATTCTTGATTTGTAAAGGTGTCAGGAGTTGTGGGGAGAAGGCAGGAGAATGGGGTTGAGAAGGAAAGATAGATCAGCCATAATTGAATTGTGGAGTAGACTTGATGGGCCAAATGGCCTAATTCTCCTCCGAGAACTTATGATCTGAGCATGAAAGATGATGAATGAACCAATGTTCTGCAAGAACATGGAATATGTGATGAAGGAGTGTAAAACCACGGCTAAAGGGATGCACATATAGGCCAGAGAAAAGTGTGAATCTCTGGAGTTGTCTGACTCGGAAAGCTGTAAATACCAAGTTGTTACATACACTCATAGCTGAGATAAGAGAATTAAGGGATATAGGGATCAGGCAGGAATGTGGAGTTTTGGCTTGTGATCAGATTAGCCATGATCGTATTGTGCAGCAGAGCAAGCTCTAGGAACTATGTGGCCCACTCCTGAACTTTCTTATTTTAAGATAGAGCTGAAATTGGACTGCTCCTGTTTCTTTTGTCTTGTACCAAGCATCCAAAATTTAAGCCCCTGAAGAGATGTGCATAATTACTAATTTCATCTCAAGTAACTGAAATGTAAATAATTAATAGGGTTTTACAGTGCAGGACAGAATCTCTGGGGGAAAAGTTCAACATGAAGCCATCTGTGTAACATCACTATTGGTCCTCAGAAATTTGTCTCAGGATCTTACAGAGTCAAAGTGCATTCATTTCTTCAGCCAATTTTCATCGTCTGACCTACATCACAAAGCATTTTCAAGATTCTGGATTCCTATAACATTCATAACAATCTGACCACAAAAAAAAAAAAATCAGATCCCAAAATGTGTGGTTTTAACTGCCTGAAATCAATGACTAGCTCCTTTCTCTTGATGACATTGAGATAGAGGTTAATGTCCTGGAGCCATGTCAATAAATGCTCTCTCTCCTTCCTGTACTCTATGTTTGTGATTCAGCCCACCACAGTGGTATCATCTGCAAACTTGTAGGTGGTATTAGAGCCAAATTATAGGGATTATAGCAGGAGACTGAGAATGCATCATAGGTGGGCTGCTCACTGATTGAATTCTGGTGATGAGAAAGTTGAGAATCCAGTGACTGAGGTCGCAGAGTTTGGAAATAAGTTTGAATAGGATTGTGGTGTTGAAGGCAGATCTATAGTCAATAAATAAGAATCTAACACGTCCTTGTTGTCTCGGCATTCCACCTAGGTGTTCCTCCTAGTATGGGAACCATCACTGACCAAGTTAATTATTTTCAATGCCTCTCACATACATGCACAAAACTCCGCTCCCCAGAGGAAGTCTCACGATGAAGAGTCCTGGAGCAAGAAGCAATTGTCTCTGGAAATGTACTTTCAGTTTTAGGTTGCGTGATTTCAAACAGATAAACCTTGAGTATATTTGCATTCTAATATGATGCCCTGTGAGAATCTGCAAAACCCATTGTGACTGGTTCCAAAGCATTGTAGATGCCCTTGTATTTGAGGAATCCTATATCCTTTCAGGAAAGCCTCTTCCTTTGCTCAATATACAATTTCAACATTTAATTTAGTCACTGGTATCATTCACCTTCAATTACATAGGGAAACAAAATATGTATAATATGGTCCAACTCTCTGTACAAAGCTCACTCATTTTATTATGCTGATAAAAATGCTGCTGAATTAATCTATATTACAAACTGATCTTGACCACTTCCTGTTGTTCTGTATATTGATTTTAGAAAAAACGCTGCCACTTATGGCTGTGATTTTTGTCCATCTTACTCAGAGTCCCCCTCCGCTGTGAAGGACAAGAGGAATTTTCTCATCGATTAAAAATAAAAGAGTTATTAGTGTTTAAAAAATGTTGAGGTTCTCTCTCCTCAAGGCCACACCCCTTCCAGAGGGACTATAAAACCCGGAAGTGTGGAGGTGCCTCAGTTATCTGCAAGATGGGGGAGCAAGAGGTGGCAATTCTCAGTCTGAGCTGTGAATAACACTGAACACATGTCTACTAAATTGTGACTGGTTTTACTGACCTGTCAGTGCCCTTAATGTGGTCTGAAAATGTAGTTTGAAAATGCAAACGTGTGTTTTAGTTTGAAAGTGCTAAAGCCGTGTTGCCTTTGGTTTTGAAAGTGCTAAATCAAGCTGTGTTGCCTATGGTTTTGAAAGTGCTAAAGCAAGTTTCTTCTTCTTCCTCCGTATGGTGTGCACAGCCTAAAGTTGTCGGACAACTTGTTCTATTTGATCTTATTTGATTGTGCACACCGGGTTGATTGCATTTGTTGAAACAGGTCGACCACGTGAAGGTTGCAATCTCCCACGCCCTAAAGCAAGCTGTGTTGCCTTTGGTTTTGAAAGTGCTAAAGCAAGCTGCGTTGTCTTTGGTTTTGAAAGAGCTAAAGCAAGCTGCCTTGCCTTTGGTTTTGAAAGTGCTAAAGCAAGCTGCCTTGCCTTTGGTTTTGAAAGTGCTAAAGCAAGCTGCCTTGCCTTTTGTTTTGAAAGTGTTAAAGCGAGCTGCCTTGCCTTTGGTTTTGGAAGTGCTGAAGTGAGCTGCCTTGCCCAATTAGAGCTGCCTTGCCCAATTAGACCTGCCGTGCCCAATTAGACCTGCCTTTCTAATTAGACCTGCCTTGCCTAATTAGACCTGCCTTGCCTAATTAGAGCTGCAAGATTAATTATAATTAATCTTGACCACTTCCTGTTTGCGCTTTATATTGATTTTAGAAAGAACGTTACAACGTACGGCTGTGATGTTTGGCCATCTTACTCGGAGTCCCCCTCCGCTCATCAGGTGACAATGATTTTTCCCATCAATGAAAAATAAAAGAGTTATTAGTGTTTTAAAAAATGTTGAGATTCTCTCTCCTGTCAATCACATCATGAAGGCCATGCCCCTACTGGTGGGAGAGGGAGGGACTATAAAACCCAGAAATGGGGGCGTGGTTCAGTCTCTGCAAGATGGGGGAGGGAGAGGTCACGACTCGCTGTCTTTAGTGGCCTTGCACCCTGCTTGAAATGGTATGAAACTGCACTTGAATTGGGTGTCCTTGCACCCTGCTTGAAATGGAATTTCAAGGAATTGCCGTGAGTCAACTGCGAGCCCACCAGCCGTGAGTGAGTGAAAACAGGCACAACAGGCTTGAGTGACTGAGCCACCAGCCCAAGAATCCATTCGGCCCACAATGTCCATACTAGCCCTCTGGAAACCAGCCCCTTCAGCGCACAACACCAATACTAGCGCTCCAGATACTGGCCACCAATATTGGAATTGGTGGAGAGGTGGAATATTCCATTGGGGGACCAACCCTCCCGATGCTGGGATCCAAAGGGTCCCACTTAGTCTAGAAGAAGGATATAATTCATTGTTATTCAGACAGCCAGAATAATGGTGTCACACACAGCCCACAAAATTCCTATGTGCACATTTCCAGCAAAGTAACATATAAAGTCACTTCCACTCATGTTAAAGAATGCTGTTGAATAACTTAGTTGAATAACTTAGTATTTTGAAGATGTTCTGCCCATGCAAGTATCTTGGCAAACCCAGAACTCTGCCCTGAATTGTATAATTGCAGTGTAAATGACGAACTGCCAAGCAATTAAATATAGTTCTACACAGCTGAAACATAACTACAGCGTAAAAAGCAGCAGTGTAAATGCAGCTTACTTTTGTGGCTTGTATGTCTGAAAAACCTTGTGAATTATTGATGTTCGTTCAGTTGAGAACAGATGTCAACAGTTTTCAATATTCAGTAATTTCTATACAGATGCAACTCAATATAAAGATATACATTTCCAAACAACAAATCCATTAAGAAAAAGATTATTTTGTTTTGCTATAGAAAATTAATTCCAGGTTATGATATTCACCCACCTTAAAAATGCCATGTATATTATTTCTTTGTCCCAACCAAAGTGTTGAGCCGGTGGGAATGTCCAAACAGGGCCTTTCAATAAGTCGTTCATAAATCCTGCCGATAGAAAACAAAACGATGATTCTGTTACAGAAGTTATTAATTTATTTTAACTCCCCTTCCCATTCCCTCACTCACCTTTCTGTCCTGAGCCTCCTCCATTGCCAGAGTGAGGCCGCATGCAAATTGGAGGAGCAGCACCTCACTTTTTGCTTGGGTAGCTTACAACCCAGTGGTATGAACGTTGAATTCTCTAATTTTAGATGACATCTATAAACACAACCTTCCCCTTTCTCCTCGCTTACCCCCACCCCCTCTCCCTCCACTAAAAGTTGGTTATCCAGTTGCACTGTTTGCAATGATGTATCCCTCTTGGGATCGCATCGTCCCTGGCTGACAGGCAGTCTATCAGGGACCCGCTCTGCCGAACATCTTCTGGTGCCGACTCTGGTTTGTCCTGGCCTTGTCGTGCTTTGTGCTCTCCTCCCACAATCAGTCTGAAGAAGGGTCCCTACCAGAAACGTCACCTATCCAATTTCTCCACAGATGCTACCTGACCTGCTGAGTTACTCCGGCATTTTATGTCTATCTTTGGAATAAACTAGCATCTGCAGCTCTTTTTTATTACTATGAATTTATTGGTTCTTGAATCCTACAGCAAATGAAGAATGAGGAATGAATGCAGTAGTTCATTAAGAATGCATTTTAGCCTCAATGCTCTAGACGCTAAGGATTCTCCAAGAATGTTAACATTGTATCTTGAGCTGTAAAAACAATTTAGCTTGCTGTCACTTATTCTGGAAATTATCTAAAAGTTGCACTTAAAAATAATGAGTTCACATTATAGCAGTCACCAGGAGAAAAAGAGTATTCATTTTGGACATCTTGCGACAGTTATCCATGGGAGGATCGGAGGATTATATGAGACTGGACAAAGCAGTATCTGCTGTTGTAGAGATGGGGAGAGATGGAAGGGAATACTGGACTTCTGAGCCTATCCCAGAGGAAATTGTTCCTATTGTAGATGATCTGAATAAGGAACACCAGTGCTTTCTCTGGGAAAATGTGTATGTTCACCCTTGGCCCCAAACCACTTTGGATTCTGCTGTTGTGTATCAGCCAGCCCACTCCAAACCATTGAATAAAATGGAATGAGCTCACACAAACATGCTACTCCACAAACATTGCTCCTCATCTGCACTTGGGTGCTAAAACCTAAATGTTTTATCAGTTCTGGGCAAGTTCAAATGAGGTCCAAAATTGTGGCATCAGACCAAAGCTTTAGACAGATATATTTCATTCCAACAGCATCTACTTTGCAATTATTATACTGCTAACAAAAAAATATTTAAAAGTAACAAAAGTAAGATTACAGCTAGAACCATATAACTCATAAAGTCATAAATTGCTGGATGGGAATCATCTAACTCATCCTGTCTAAGACAGTGCAGCATTGTCACATGGAGCCGCATCCTGGAATCTCATTTTCATAAACACATAAGTGGTAGGAGCAGAATTATGCCATTTTGCCCAACAAGTCTATTCCGCCATTCAATCATGGCTGATCTATCTTTCCCTTTCAACCCCATTTTCCTGTCTTCTCCCCATTTCTCCTGACACCCTTGCTAATCATGAATCTGTCAACCGCTGCCTTAAAAGTATTAATTGACGGCCTCCACAGCCATCTGTGGCAATGAATTCCATTTTGCTACTGTTTACCCAGAATCGGATATTTTTCCATTACAGGCACATCCAATTTCTTTTTTAATGACTCATGGCTTCTGATTTCCTATACTCTCGAAGTAAAACATTCCACTGGCACCAATTACTAAAATAATGTATTTGTCCAACAACACCAGTCAAAACGTTTGAGACCAAAATCAAATGAATAACTATTATTTGGATTGCTTGAAGTGTGTAGTGCCATCACTCCAGGCCACTGAACTATATGTAAAATGAGTCCTTCCTTTTACTAAAGCCCCTGTCCCACCTTCACGACCTAATTGGTGACCTCTGCCGAGTTTCCCCTTGACTCATACTCGCAGCATGGTCGCGACGAGGTCGTAGGAGGTCATAGGTCTTTGTAACTCTTTCTCTTGCTCGTGAGTGGTCTCCGCATACTCGTGGCCTCAAGTAGGTTGCGGCATTTTTTCGAGCCTGATAAAAAATGTTCACGAGTCAAAAAAAGGTTGGCATGGAAAAAATTTATACTTTTTACTCGTTTTTAGGTCGTAGGTAGGTTGTAGTATGTTGTGATGGTAATCGTAGATAGTCATAGGTAGTCGTAGGTCAGGCACGTGCCATCAGGGTAGGCAAGGCACTGCCTACCCTGACTAAAATTATGAAATGGCAATTATTAAATATAAATAGTAAAGGCATGGGAGAATTATGACTATCTAAGAGATCGATCTCTTAGGTAGGCATAATTCTCCGTGCCTTTCATCCGCAGCGCTTGTAACACGGGAAGGTCTGCACAGCCCATGTGCCGTCAGCGCTGCCTGAGCCGTGAGTTTCAAGGGGAGCTAAAGGCAGCAGAAATTCTGCCTTTGCTGCACTGCGCATGCGCAGCGCGAGTTTCTTGGCGGGATTTTCAAATATGGATTGCCATTATTTTAATAGTATCTCAGGAAACAAAGAGTGAAGAATGGACTTAATATACCAATAACGTGGTAAGTGCATTTCTTGGTGCTTAATTTTTATAAATAGTGTATTTCCCGGGGTGGGGGGAGAGCTCCGTTCACAGTGTTTGGGGAGTCTGGCGTTGTGAAAGTGGGGATTGGGGTCAGTAACCCACTTGCCACGCTCCGGTCTGAGTGCATGTAGATGGGACTAGGTGAGAGTAAGTGTTCGGCACGGACTAAAAGGGCCGAGATGGCCTGTTTCCATGCTGTAATTACTATATGGTTTTATTGTAGCCGGGGAGTGAAATAGTTTGGGTGGTTGCCGCAGCACTCCTGGCACGGACAGCAGAACTGGCCGCCACTTCTGAGGAAGGAAGCAGCTTGGGTGACTGACTTTGAGAGACCGCAGGGAGCCGACAGCAGAACCGGCTGCCACTTCAGCTCCTTCTGCTGGTCCCCACTCACCTCTGGCAGTGCTCTCCATATGAACACCTCTCACCTGCCGCTCGCCGGCCGGCTTCCTGTAAATCTTTAAATTCTGACAGCGCGCTCACGGGACCAGTTGAGGTTACTTGGCTGTGGGAATTTAAGGATTTGCGGGACGCGGTTGACATGAGCGAAGCCAACGAGCGGCAGGTGAGAGACGAAGAGCACTGCCAGAGGTGAGCGGGCTGGCAGATGCGCTGAAGTGGCAGCCGGTTCTGCTGTCGGGTCCCGGCAGCCGCTCTGCCCAAGCAGCTTCTATCCCCGGAAGTGGCGGCCAGTTCTGCTGTCCATGCCCGGAGCGCTGCGGCAGCGGTGAGTGAGTTACTGATATGATTGATCTCTGACCCCCTCCTTCTCAACACTCCTGCCCTCCCCGCATCTTTAACCCCTGGCACAGACTCCCCAAACATGCTGTGAAAGGAACTCTCCCTCCAAATGGACCCTTGAATTAGTATTGTCATTCAATAAGATGACAACTGATTCAACGTCCCGGTGTGCTCCCGTTTTTCCCACCATCTCTCCACCTGCCTTCATCCTCCATCCCTCACCCATTCAGTAATTAAAAAATGAAGGAGATTGAGAAGCCTTGGGAAAATTGAATTGTTACTTTTTTTTGTTTTACAGAGAGAACAATCTGCGCATGCGCGGTTAAATTTTTTTTAAAAAGCCGGCTGACTGCCTCTCCTGAGTAATTACTCACGGCACGTGCCTGTCGTAGGTAGTCGTAGGTCGGTAACTGGCCCGAGAAAAAAAATTCAAACATTACATCATTTTATCATGCGTTTATTTTCCACTCGTAGCTAGTTGTAGTTGGTCTTAGGTGTGGAAGACTGAGGTTGAGGGGGGTTGTAGGAGGTTGTAGACATAGTCATAGGAGGTCGTAGACATAGTCGTAGGAGGTCTTTTCTTTGGCGAGTCAACACGACCTTGACATTTTTTTTCAAATCGTCTAGGGTCTTCTAAACACATGGATTAGGTCGTCCAAGTGGGACAGGCCCTTTATACTCCTTGAGAAGAATTTCGTCCAATCTCCACTCTGAGCTTCCAATGTTCAATGGCAAACATAGAGGATACATTTTCTTGAGGTTTCGATTCAGCTAATGCTTTCTTTAATTAGGGTTGTTGAAGCCTCATCCATAAATGTAACCAAGCTTCCAATGAATGAAGGAGGAAAGGTTTTAGCTTTTCCAAGTCCTCCCTCGATTGAAACAATTTTGTGCTTTTTGCACTTTATAGAAGCTTATTTGTCTGTTGTAACATTGGTCAAGTTTCTCAATCCCTTCAGAAACTGACAGCAAAATGCCGAGCTAATAGAAAGAAATTGGTCTCAAATTGCCAGCAACAAAGATGTGCAAGCAATTCTTCAAGGGTCTTCAAGGGTCACCTATTCCTTTTCTCCAGAGATGTTGCCTGATCAGCTGAGTTACTCCAGCACTTTGTGTCGATCTTCGGTATAAACCAGCATCTGCAGTTCGTTCCTGCCACCAATTCTAATTACTTTCAATGTTCATAACCATAATTAATCCAAATGTTTGGAGTTGAGCACAACTGACAGCCCGTATTCATACAGATGTTTTGTGCTTAAAGTCCAAAGATAGAATTCCTTGTTTTATTCAACAGTAGCACAATTGGTAGATCTGCTGCCTCACAGTGCCAGAGACACAAGTTCAATCCTAACCTCAGACGCTGTCTGTGTAGAGTGTGTTCATTCTCCCTGTGACTGTGTGGGTCTCCTCAGGGAGCTGTAGCTTCCTCCCACATCTCACAGACGTGCAGGTTTGTAAGTTAATTGGTTGCTTTAAATTGTCCCTGAAGTTTAGGGAGTGGATGCTAAAGTGGAACAACATAGAACTAATGTGAACGGGTGTTTGATGGTCATCATGGATTCTGTGGGCAAAGTGCTTGTTTCCATGCTGTATCTTTCAATCCAACAATGAATCAATCAATCTGTTAAGTTTTTAAACACCACGTCATTATCTGAGCAGCTAGATGAGACAGAGCTAGGTTCGTGTTTTGGAAAATAAGACACAATTTTAAAAAATCAATAAGAAAGGGATTTTATAATATTTAAGAAATCCCAGCCAAGGGCTGCTAATTAATTTTTCATGCAGGTTTTAAATGTTTTTAATAATTTAAATGTGGCTGTTATCATCAGAGCCACAGAATTCACCAAGCTTACTTCAAAAGTGTGGTCTAAAGGGCCTGTCCCACTTGGCTGTCATTTGCGCACCATTTACACGACCTCCAAAAATTTGGTCGTCGCGTTGTGACACACGGGCGCATGAAGAGGCGTGAAGGAGTATGGAGTTGTGCGCAGTATCGTGCGGAGTTCGTGCTGCACGAAGTCATTGCGCACCACCGGCGTGGCGTATCGCTTACGCACGCGGACCTACTGCGGTCGCACGCTGACGTCCTGACCTCATACATGTCGAGCGTGGTGACACATGATTACATCACCGTGCGTAACCATGCGCCGCCTCCCGTACGCAGTCGGCCACAATGAGAAAATAATGACGCCATAAGCATCAATGCTTTCAGAGTAATGCCTTCAGAGTAACACCTTAATAAGTATTTTCGAAACATCCTTAGTTAAGGATGATTCAAAAGTTAACACCCAGGTAAGGATTGCAGATTTTATATTCTAAAAGACAAGTAGTAACCAAGTTAGTTTTTTTTTAAATAACCACCAACACTTTTACTAACACCATTTCAAAAAAAAATTGCAACTTAAGCTGGGTTCAAACCCCCAAACTGCTATAATAGAATACAATTTTGTGTTTGTTGGGAGTATTTCAGAAAGTTTAAAAGTAAATGAATTTTTCCAGCAAATAATAATTTTTCAATGTTTCACTTAACAAATTATGTCAATACGCTGACTAATTCTACTTGCATAGCAGATAAAATGTTTGAAGGCGCATGATGACGGGTGATGACGCGCACCATCGTCGCACGACAGTCGCGCGTCAGTCACTAACGGCCTGTCGCGTAAATGACAGCCAAGTGGGACAGGGCCAAAGAATGGGAACCAGGTGTATTCTGTATCACATACCATCCAGATTTAGACATATTAGAGTTTAGTTTTGTTTAGGTTGGCGATACAGCGCGGAAACATGACCTCTGGTCCACCAAGTCCGCGCCGACCAGCAATCACCCATTTAATAGTTCTGTTCCACACACGAGAGGCAATTTACAGAAGCCAATTAACCTACAAACCAGCATGTCTTTTGAATGTGGGAGAAAACTGGAGCATCCAGAGAAAGCCCACATGGGAAAAGGCGTGTGCGGACGCGGTGCCGACGGACAAGAGGCCGAAGCAAAGAAGCCGAAGCCAAAGAACCGAGTGGAAACGAGGGCGAAACGCGAATGAACCGGAATAGTCCGAAGACGAAACGTCTACGAACCGAACCGCGGGACGCCTAAACGCCTACGAACTGAAAGACTGTATCGCCTAAAAGCAAACTTACAGAATGGCAGCTCAGTCGATATGCCACCTGTCCCGAGGAATGCACACCTTCGGCCGCTTTCAACTTGGTGCTTGGGTTCAGATTGCCCAGTCACCGACGGCTTGTGTGGGAAAATGAACCCCACGCTCCCGTCTCCCCCCCCTCTCTCTCTCTCCCTTTTTCTCCTCTTCTCTCTAGCCTCTTCTCTCTCTCCTCCTCTCTCCCCTCTGCTCTCTCGCCTCCTCTCTCTCCCCCTTCTCTCTTCCCCCCCCCCCCCGGCTCTCTCTCCCTTCTCTCCCTCCCCTCCTCTCCCCCTTCTCTCTCTCCTCTGTCTCCACCCGCGGTAGCACCCCACAGTCACTGACCGCGATGCACCGCCATCGGACCCCAACCGCCACACCAGGGTGATTCACCCCCAACCCCCGGACTTTGACACCCACACCGGGTGATTCACCCCGGCCACGGGGACAGGCGGTTTATTTATTACGATCTCGGTGTTTGCGGAACGCACCCAAGCTGCCACGCACAAATCAGGCAGCATCTCTGGAGAGAAGGAATGGGTGACGTTTCGTGCCAAGACTATTCTTCAGAGTAATATCATGTATTACATGTATAAATCATTCTTACATTCAGGAACATGGTTAATGTGCGATTTCAATTTGAGTGCACTTGCTTGAATAGATGCAAGCGGCATGTCCAGCTTCTGTCCTGGGCGCGCAATACACAAAGCCGATGAAATGACACAACTGTCACACCAAGGACAGACAGAAAATGCTGGAGTAACTCAGCTGAAGAGGCAGCATCTCTGGAGAGAAGGAATGGGTGGCGTTTCGGGGCAAGACCCTTTGGATGCACTCTGAAGAATGGTCTCGGCACGAAACGTCACCCATTCCTTCTCTCCAGAGATACTGCCTGATTTGTGCGTGGGAGCTTGGGTGCGTTCCGCAAACACCGAAATGGTAATAAATAAACCGTCTGTCCCCGCGGCCAAGGTGAATCACCCGGTGTAGGTGTCAAAGACCGGGGGTGGGGGGGGGGGGGGAATCACCCTGGTGTGGAGGTTGGGGTCCGACGACGGAGCATTGCAGCCAGTGACTCTGGGACTCTACCGGTGGAGACGGAGGAGAGAGAGAAGGGGGAGAGAAGGGGAGAGAGAGAAGGGAGAGAGAGTGGGGGGGGGAAGAGAAAAGTGGGAGAGAGAGGAGGGGAGAGAGAAGAGGGGAGAGAGAGGAGGAGAGAGAGAAGAAGCTATAGAGAGGAGGAGAGAGAAGGGAGAGAGAGAGAGGGGGGGTGACGGGAGCGTGGGGTTCATTTTCCCATAGGTGACTGGGCAATCTGAACCCAAGCACCAAGTTGAAAGCGGCTGAAGGTGCGCATCCCTCGGGACAGCCCCCACTCTCCCACGGCCACCCTCCGCGGGCTGCGGGTCGGTTGGAGCAGAGGTTTGGGGCAATGTTCATGCCTTCATGGTGATGTGATGGATGCGGGGGCCTGGACCAATCGCTGACTAGTCCCGCCCCCCGGCAACGCCAAGTCCGTTATTGGACTTTTCTGGTTAGTTGGAGTCGGTCCGTTGGCCTCTAGGCGCCGCCGCATTTCGGGTAGGTGGCGTATGGACTGAATTGCCATTCGGTAAGTTTGCTTTTAGGCGACGCAGCCTTTCGGTTCGTAGGCATTTAGGCGTCCCATCATTTTGATCAGTACGCGTTTCGTCTTCAGACTACTTAGGTTCATTCGCGTTTCGGCCTCGTTTTTGTTCGGTTCTTTGGCTTCGGCTTTTTTTGCTTCGGCCTCTTGTCCGTCGGCACCGCATCCCACACACGCCTTTTATCACGTGGGTTTTCTCTGGATGCTCCAGTTGTCTCGGCGCCACGTCCAGGTACCGGTAAAAGGAAGAACATGCAAATTCTGTACAGATAGCACTGGTCGTCAAGATCTAACCCAGGTCTCAAGCGCTGTAAGGCAGCAACTCTACCACTGAGCCATTGTGCGGCCCTATATTTTGTTTCGGCAACATGCTGAGATTCAGGAATCAGAATCCAATAACATCAGTATAAGGGCTGCAGAGGCTGACGAGATGACTTACAGCCAAATCTTTAAGCAACTAAACATGGCCGAGAAATGAGCTTCTGCCCACTTTTTTAAATAAAGAGAAGTAAAGGTACAGAATGTACTGTTTCTTGCAAGAGCGATGATATCAGTGGCATAATCTTTGCATAGTTATTTTGTGAATAGTTTTGGTACATGTTGTGGAGATGAACTAATTGACGTGAGATCTGCATTCACCTTGACTGATCTTGTTGGAACAATCTGAACTTTTCCTTCAATTTCAGTTCAACAAGAAATTGTGTATTTCTGAGGAAAATGCGTAAACTGCAATAGTAGCATCCATGTTAAATCAAAAAATGCATTCTACATTGGAAAATTGAACAACCTACAAATTTGCCTCCAATGGAAATGGGCCATTCCTGGGATTTGGTGCAGCGAAAAACTCTTGCTGTGAAAACAGAATGGATATTACAGTTACATTTAACTTTGCTCATTTGTCCCTTAGTGATTAAGAAGATCACTTACTTGTTACAGTCGACATATAAAATCAAGTGGGATGCACTGATGACTAAGGCAACTCGATGCCACTGACCATCAGCCAAGGCATACGGGAACACCTCTGTGTGAGACTGATGGCTCCCAGATCGATAATGAAAACGTACTTCATTCCGATGGCCACTGCTCTCCACTTCCAGGTATCTAGAGAAAAAGAGGATTCTTAGTTCCACAAAGGACGGATATAAGAAGTAGAAGGAAAATGAAGCCACATTGCTTCTCTGGCAATCAAATCCATGTTGCTATTCAATATGCATTTCACTTATTTCAGTATCCAAAAGACTATCATTATCAACATTTAATACACTCAGTGACCGACATCTGCAACCCCTAAGGTTGTCCCAAAGATTTGCAACTGTCTACATAGAAATTCCTCCACGCACCGGGCGGTATGGTGGCATTGCGGTAGAGCTACTGCCTTACAGCGCCAGAAATCCGGGTTCGATCCCGAGTATGGAGTTTATACGTTCTCCCCGTGACCTGCATGGGTTTTCTCCAGGACATTTGGTTTCCTCCCGCACTCCAAAAGAAGTACAGGTTTGTAGGTTAATTGGCTTATTGTCATTGTATAAATGTAAACTTGTCCCTAGTGTGTGTAGGGTAGTGTTAGTGTGCGGACTCATTGGCCGAAGGACCTGTTTCCGTACGGTATCTCTAAACTAAACTAAACTAAACTGTATTAATCTGTAAAAGCCCTATCTCCCTATTCTGAGATACTGTCTCCTACTTGTGAATACCACAGCCCGTCAGCATCTATCCTGTCAATCTATCTAGGAACTTAACAATCTCTGAACATATGTAATCATGTAGAATTTATTCACGGTGTTAACATCATTTTTGTAAAAACATAATTAACTAAAATTCCTCAACTGCCTTAGCTTTTTTCAGTACTTCAATATTGCATACTTTGTTAAAAAAAATCTTTGTTTGCATCACCAATTCAATAATCTTAACTGCCATTTGCCTAGCTTTTATCCCAATTGCTCAACGATAAGATCAAAATAAAGGGTTAATATAATGTTTGTTGTATCCTTTTCTGAAAATGGAGATCATAGTCATACAACACGGAAACAGGCCCTTCAGCCCAACTTGCCAATACTGACCAAAATGCCACATCTACACCAGTCCCATCTGCCTGGAATTTGGCTCATATCCTTTTGAACTTTTCCTATCCATGTATCTGTCCAAATATATTTTAAAAGTTGTTATAGTACCTGCCTCAACTACCTCCTCTGACCCATATCCCCACCACCCTATCTATGAAAAGGTTGCCCCTCATATTCCGATTGAATCTTTCCCCTCTCACCTTAAACCTATGCCCTCAGCTTCTTGATTCCAAGAGTCTGGGTAAAATATGCTGTGCACTCACCCGATCTAATCCGCTCATGATCAAATAATTTTCTTGAAATTAGAGGTTGGAGTAAATGGATTGAGGATTGTAAAAAGTATTGTAAAAGGGCAGAGAAGGCCACCATATGTGAGATGGAGTAGATACAAGGACAATGAGCCAAAGATAAAGGATTTGAAGGCTCGGTGGCTTGAAAGTGGTTACAGGAGTAGCAATGGTTTTAAGGGATTCAAGTGGGATCTCAATTTCAAATCTGATGTGCTGGTAAACTGAGCAGATGAAACTGGCTTGGCAATCAGTATGTGTAAATATCAGCTACCAATTCCACTCACATCCAGGCAATTATTTTATTAAATTCATTGGAATACACATGTAATGAGGAATAGGGTGCTGACTTCCAGATGAACTAAGGTTTACAGAGATTAGGAGCTAAGAGGCAAACAAGGTTATTAATACTGTGCAGGTGAAGGTTTCAGTAACAATTAGTTTGAGATAAAACCTGAGGTGATGATATGAACCATATAGATGTGATGACAGAAACATTACACAAGTCTTACATTTGTTTTAATTTTATATTTTACCAGCTTAAAATATTATCTGATGAATCTCAGTAATTTAAAGATCAATGCGTTTCAGGAAGGACCAGGAAATCATGATCTGTCTGACCCCAGGCAGCTCCATGCCATGTTCTAATGTGCAGAGTGTGATTATGTTCTCAATCTCCACACAAACCAGACTAATCCTTACAAATGATTTAATGGGTTCATGGAATGGATTAAGGCTGTAGGGTTAATCTTCTCAAAACCACACAGGTTCCCTGGAGACGTAGTAAATATTTTCAGATTGTCATATTAAGTTCTGACTCTTACAAAATATGACATTTAAATAATGCATTCATAAAAAATTCCTTAACAAACGTAAATGTTTTCAAAAAGCAAACTCGGTACACAGGGGGGATGCAAGGAATAATATGCAGAGGGCACTGATGACCTAGGAATTAATGTTAACATTATCCCATAAAACTGCAGAAAAATGGGAGGGGTGAAAGTAACAAAGCAAATACGTTAAGGCCCTGTCCCACTTATGTGTCCTTGGCATGCAAATTACGCGACCTCATCGTCGCGTTGAGTCGCACGGGCATCGTGTGGGTGCGCGGGGCCGATCCCACTGAGAAGCACGGAGGGGTATGGAGTTGTGCGCGGTATCGTGCGGCGCTCCGACATTTTGTAATGAACAAAACCTTCGTGCGCCACCGGCCTCTCGCATAACTGACGGCTAAAGTGGGACAAGCCCAAGACCCTGGCGCGACGCAACGTCTCACCTCCAATAGCAGCAGAAACAGGCAAATGATCGTCAAACTCTGCCTGGGGCTCACGGCCGTTGCGGTCTGGATCCGCCCCCACTCCTAATTCCAGAGCGGGCCCAAGAAATTTGAAGATAGACACAAAATGCTGGAGTAAATCAGCGGGACCGGCAACATCTCTGGAGAGAAGGAATGGATGACGTTTCGGGTCAAAACATCACCCATTGCTTCTCCCCAGAGATGTTGCCGGTCCCGCTGAGTTACTCCTGCATTTTGTGTCCATCTTCAAATGAAATCACGTGCTCCAGACAGCTGTGCGAACGCACAAAGTTGCGCGCGACCTTCACGGGACCATCGCGCCTCAACGCGGCCAAGAGGTCGCATAATAGCGTGCCAAGGACACGTTAGAGGGACAGGGGTTTAAGACAGTGGAGAGCAAGTGACACGCAAGGACGGTACAAAGAGAAACAATCAGGGATTTTAATCTAAAGGGAAATAATTTGTGGACCCATTTGAAGAATAGGAATGATCGAATGATCCACCGTGTTGATGGATCAAATACCATGACAATACCAAGGAAATCCTCTTGTAGTGGTAGGATTATGAAATCCTCTATGTAAAACACAAAGGAGACAGAGTGGACCAAGTTATGTTCTGGAACAGTCCTTCTTCCGCAGCCAACATGCTTTAAATAACATTGATGTCCTCGATTGTCAACATGGAATTCAACAATATTAGATAACCAATACCATTAGTTTCAATATAATTATGGAGATAGTCAGAACTGGACTTAGGGTTGAGATTTTTGATTGGAGAAAGGCTAACTTTGAGGGAATGCGTAAGGATTTAAAAGGAGTGAATTGGGACATTTTGTTTTATGGGAAGGGTGTAGAAGAGAAATGGAGGACATTTAAAGGGGAAATTGTAAGAGTACAGAATCTTTATGTCCCTGTTCGGTTGAAAGGAAATAGTAAAAATTGGAAAGAGCCATGGTTTTCAAGGGCACTTGGTTCGAAAAAAGAGAGATATCTACAATAATTATAGGAGGCATGGAGTAAATGAGGTGCTAGAGGAGTATAAAGAGTGTAAAAAGAATCTTAAGAAAGAAATTAGAAAAGCTAAAAGAAGATACGAGGTTGCTTTGTCAAGAAAGGTGAAAGTAAATCCAAAGGGTTTCTACAGCTATATTAATAACAAAAGGATAACGAGGGATAAAATTGGACCAATAGAGAACCAGAATGGACAGCTATCTGCAGAGCCAAAAGAGATGGGGGAGATATTGAACAATTTCTTTTCTTCGGTATTCACCAAGGAGAAGGATATTGAACTCTGTGAGGTAAGGGAAAAAAGTAGAGTAGCTATGGAAACTATGAGATTCAAAGAGGCGGAAGTACTGACACTTTTGGAAAAAAATATAAAAGTGGATAAGTCTCCTGGTCCTGACAGGATATTCTCTAGGACATTGAAGGAAGTTAGTGTAGAAATAGCAGGAGCTATGACAGAAATATTTCAAATGTCATTAGAAACGGGAATAGTGCCGGAGGATTGGCGTACTGCGTATGTTGTTCCATTGTTTAAAAAGGGTTCAAAGAATAAAATAGCAATTATAGACCTGTTAGTTTGACTTCAGTGGTGGGCGAATTAATGGAAAGGATACTTAGAGATAATATATATAAGCATCTGGATAAACAGGGTCTGATCAGGAACAGTCAACATGGATTTGTGCCTGGAAGGTCACGTTTGACAAACCTTCTTGAATTTTTTGAAGAGATTACTAGGGAAATTGATGAGGGTAAAGCAGTGGATGTTGTCTGTATGGATTTCAGTAAGACCTTTGACAATGCTCCCCATGGAAGGTTGGTTAAGAAGGTTCAATCTTTGGGTGTTAATGGCGGAGTAGCAAGATGGATTCAACAGTGGCTGAATGGGAGATGCCAGAGAGTAATGGTGGATGGCTGTTTGTCAGGTTGGAAGCCGGTGACCAGTGGGGTGCCTCAGGGATCTGTGTTGGGTCCACTGTTGTTTGTCATGTACATCAATGATCTGGATGATGGGCTGGAAAATATCCAAAGTAAGTATGCAGATGATACTAAGATAGGTGGTGTTGTGGATAATGAAGTAGATTTTCAAAGTCTACAGAGAGATTTGGGCCATTTGGAAGAGTGGGCTGAAAGATGGCAGATGAAATTTAAAACTGATAAGTGTGAGGTGCTACATCTTGGCAGGACAAATCAAAATAGGACGTACATGCTAAATGGTAGGGAATTGAGGAATGCTGTGGAACAGAGGGATCTAGGAAATACTGTGCATAGAACAGTTTCCCTGAAGGTGGAATCGCATGTAGATAGGGTGGTAAAGAAAGCTTTTGGTGGTGCTGGCCTTTATAAATCAGAGCATTGAATATAGGAGTAGGGAAGTAATGTTAAAATTGTACAAGGCATTGGTGAGACCAATTTTGGAGTATGGTGTACAATTTTGGTCGCTTAATTATAGGAAGGATGTCAACAAAATAGAGAGAGTACAGAGGAGATTTACTAGAATGTTGGGTACGCAAAATGCTGGAGAAACTCAGCGGGTGCAGCAGCATCTAAGGAGCGAAGGAGATAGGCGACGTTTCGGGTCGAGACCCTTCTTCAGACTGGTTAGGGATCAGGGAAACGAGAGATATAGACGGTGAAGTGGAGAGATAAAGAACAATGAATGAAAGATATGCAAAAAAGTATCGATGATAAAGGAAACAGGCCATTGTAAGCTGCTTGTAGTGTGAAAATGAGAAGCTAGTGCGACTTGGGTGGGGGAGAGATAGAGAGAGATGGAATGCCAGGGCCCGAGGGCTGAGGGTTAACAGAATTGAGAAAATTCAATGTCCATGCCAAGAGGATGCAGACTCCCCAAGCGGAATATGAGGTGCTGTTCCTCCAACTTGCGGTGTTGCTCACTCTGGCCGTGGAGGAGGCCCAGGACCGAGAGGTCGGATACGGAATGGGAGGGGGAGTTG
This sequence comes from Raja brachyura, assembly GCA_963514005.1. The sequence goes on from OY740800.1 coordinate 17,647,611, forward strand.
AAGTGCTGAGCCACCGGGAGGTCGGGTTGGTTATTGCGGACCGAGCGGAGGTGTTCGGCGAAACGATCGCCAAGCCTCCGCTTGGTCTCACCGATATAGATCAGCTGGCATCTGGAGCAACGGATGCAGTAGATGAGGTTGGAGGAGGTGCAGGTGAACCTCTGTCGGACCTGGAAGGACTGCTTGGGTCCCTGAAAGGAATGGAGGGGGGAGGTGAAGAGACAAGAGCAGCATCTCTTGCGGTTGCAAGGGAAAGTGCCCGGGGAAGGGGTGGAGCGGGAGGGAAGGGAAGAATTGACAAGGGAGTGGCGGAGGGAGCGGTCTTTGCAGAAGGCAGACAGGGGGGGGAGATGGGAAGATGCGGCAAGTGGTGGGGTCATGTTGGAGGTGGCGAAACTGGCGGAGGACTATGTGTTGTATGTGCCGGCTGGTGGTGTGAAAGGTGAGGACCAGGGGGACTCTGCCCTTGTTGCGAGTGGGGGAATGGGGAGAGAGGGCAGTGTTGCGGGGTATGGAGGAGACCCTGGTGCGAGCCTCATCTATAGAGGGGGAGGGGAATCTCCGTTCTCTGAAGAATGAGGACATTTGTGATGACCTGGTGTGGAACATCTCATGCTGGGAGCAGATGCAGCATAGACGGAGGATTGGGAATAGTCAAGTCAAACAGTCAAACAAACTTTATTGTCATTTAGAAATACATTGATATATGCAGTTCCAAAACGAAATTACGTTGCATTTGGCTCCCTGTGCAACACATAAATTAACAGAAGGATAGGAATGGATAAAAAGGATAAAAAGGATAAATAGACAATGGTGGCAGCCATTGTCTATTTACCCTATAGGGGATGGAGACTAGAATGTTGCCTGGGTTCCAGCAACTAAGTTACAGAGAAAGGTTGAACAAGTTAGGTCTTTATTCTTTGGAGCGCAGAAGGTTAAGGGGGGACTTGATTGAGGTCTTTAAAATGATGAAAGGGATAGACAGAGTTGACGTGGATAAGCTTTTCCCATTGAGGGTAGGGAAGATTCAAACAAGAGGGCATGACATGAGAATTAAGGGACAGAAGTTTAGGGGTAACATGAGGGGGAACTTCTTTACTCAGAGAGTGGTGGCTGTGTGGAATGAGCTTCCAGCAGAAGTGGTGGAGGCAGGATCGATTTTAACATTTAAAAGTAAAGTGGATAGGTATATGGATGGGAAGGGAATGGAGGGGTATGGTCTGAGTGCAGGTAGATGGGACTAGGGGAAAATAAATGGTCGGCACGGACTGGAAGGGCCGAGAGGGCCTGTTTCCGTGCTGTAATTGTTATATGATTAACATTGTACTTTTTATTCACTCCCTCCATTTTTCCTCACGTTATCTCCCTCCATTCACATCTCAAGCAGGCACAATTGGCAAGTATTCAGGCAGCATCAAATTCATCTATGTCATTCATTATTTCTTGGCTGCCACTCTTTGCAGATAATCCTTTTGTGCTCTCCACCCTCCCCTTCTCTGTGATCTAAAATGTTAAGTTTTCTCACTTCTACTTCTAATGAAAGTCATTGACCTGAAAGGTTAACTCAGTTTCTCTCTCCACAGACACTGTTTAATCTACAATTTCCAGCATTATTAGTTTTATTTCAGATTCCCTGCAGTTGTTTGTATTTCAACCCTAGAGGGATAAAGAGGCAGTGACAAGCCAGGTAGGTTGCATTTATCATTGTATTCATCCTAAGACTATTACAATACCCATTTCTCCAAGTGTAGAAACAAGGAACTGTAGATGCTGGTTTATAAAAAAATGGCACTAAATGCTGGAGTAACTCAACGGGTCAGGCAGCATCTCTGGAGAACATGGTTAGATGATGTTTTGAATCAAAAGCCTTTTTCAGTCTCATGTTTCAAGTCGGGACCCTTCTTCAGACTCTGAACTCAGGGTCTGCAGAAGTTTCAAGACTCAAAACTTTACCTAACCATGTTCTCCGGAGATGCGGGCTGACCTGCTGAGTTAGTGTAGCACTTGTGTATTATTTCCCCATGTTATGTCTAATTGGATATAATTACTCTTTTAATAAAAAATGGTAGCATGCCAGTTTCTTTTTGATTATTATGGCTCATTAATAAGAATCTAGGAATGGATGGGCTTAAACGTGTGTTTTCTATGGAAATTGGTAGGAAGCTCCCTCCAGAGACTCAGAACCTAGTGCCGTATATCCTGCTGATAGGAATTTCCTCCTACCACCAAGTACCTATGGATGCCCATAATTCTTTGTAAAATCAATTCACTATATCCATCATCCACTTTGTAATCACTCGTGAACTTCCATTATGCTCTAGGCAATCACTCTTGGATTTCTATTATTTTATATGAAATATTCTCTGCAAGGTATCCATTTTTCTGTTTGCGATCAATTCCAAGCATTCATTATTGTATATGTAAGTGAGCCAAGACATCCATTATTTCCAATGAGATCGATTCCAGATAGCCATTATTTTTGACGTAATGTCTTATCGATATCCATTATTTTCCAAACAATCACTCAGAGGTTTCCGATATTCCCACTTTATCAATTCAAGGCTTCTACTGCTCCCCACGTAAATAGTCTTAGGTTTACTTTATTACTGAAAGATTGTGTTATTTTACATCAAAAACTGAGTTGCATAATGAGGGTTTTATTTTAATTGGATACCCTGCACTTTGTATCCCCATTCCTGCCAAGTACAAAAGAAAGTTTCCAAATGGATTTCCTTTATAAATATTCATAAACTACCTTTGTAAAGTGATATCATGGAAAAGTAATATTTTAATATTGAACTTTAGCCAAAATAGCCTAAGTCCTACTTGATTTGAATAATGGAATTATCCCTTTGAATCATTTGTGGATATTTGAAGTAAAGCAAGGATGTGGCTATGGAAATTGAACTGAGAGTGATTAAAATAAATCCTGTATGACAGAGATGTTTGAAATAACTTCACAGTCTAGTAATAAATTGCTCAATGGTGTGTTGCATAATAAAGGACCATAATACAAATATCTGCATGATATTAGTGGTAAATTATTTAGCTGCAGATGTATGATTCACTTCTTAAGAAATATAATGTGGAACATTTGGGTAGCGTGTGTGTGTCACAACATCTGAATTGATAATCTGCAGAATATTAGAAGTTCATATAATTGAATAAATCACTGAAAAATTAATTTATGCTTGTAATTTATTATTGGTTTCAGTTGTGTACATTGTTCAGTGTTATTCTAGTCTTTGAATATATTGTACCAGATCACACAAATGAACATATCATAACTGACTATGAGATATAAGGGCCTGTCCCACGTAGCAATTTATTCAGCGACTGCCGGTATCATTGACTGACGTATCAGGTCACTGAAATACACGTGGCGTGATGACGTATGACGCAGCGGTGACGCGTCGTGATGACGTATGATGGACGGTGTTTTTTCAAGTGTCGCAACATTTTTCTTGTCTCCGCTGGATTTTGAAATGTTCAAAATCTTTCAGCAACACTAATATGATGCTGGCAAAATCGCCAAGTGGGACAGGCCCTTTAGTTTTAATAATAACTGAAACTGGACACAGCCTTTGTTGATGCCTCTTTTGAAACTGGTATTTGTATGTGTAAGAAGAAACTGCAGATGCTGGTTTAAACCGTAGATAGGCACAAAAGGTTACTCCAGCTTTTTGTGTCTATCTATGGTATTTTTATACCTAGAATAACTAACAACTAATTATACTGGTACTTCAACTTAATTAGCTGGAGGAAATATCTGACTGAATAATGTTTTGAGAAATGACTAAGAATTCTGATTATTCATATACATTGCACACAATGTCCTAAATAGGCAGCATTAGTTTACACTGTCTCTGTTAATATGACATACATTAATGATACAGCTAAGTTTAGTTTAGTCTAGAGATACAGCGCGGAAATAGGGCCTTCGGAATGTCGGAGCAAACCCACGTAGGTCACAGGGAGTACGTGCAGATTCCGTACCAACAACACCAGTGGTCAGGATCGAACCCGGGTCTATGGCGGCTGTAAGTCAGCAACTATACTACTGCACCACCGTGCCGCCCCTAAGTGTAGGGTAATTGATGATGAATGCGGAATTGCAGTAAACCTTCACAATAACGGACCATGTCGGGGAGGATGTGGGCTGGGTGGGGGGGGGGGGGGGGGGGAGGGGGGGAGGATGTGGGCTGGGGGGGGTGGGGGGGTTGGCATCCATTATTGCCGATTGCCCATTATACACAATTGAGGGTGTAAAATTTAACCCAAGTCCAGGAGGGAAAAAAACGTGACATTGTGGATGGTTAAACAAGGGGGATTTCACAGGCTGGGGAGCCACAGACCCCCTGCCCCTCACGCGGTGCTCCAGGGACAGGCCCAGTGCTGGAGCCACCTGTATGTTGTTCGCTCTCTCCGCTCCCGTGACCGGAAACTACCGCCACGTGACACCAGATTGTTGGGTAACTGGCGGAGTTGGGGGGGGACGGTGCAAAGGGAGCTGCGGTCCGCTCTCACTGAAATCCACTATATAGTGGACCGTTATTGTAAGGGTTTGCTCTATTTGCATGAGAAAAGATTATATCCCATCCCAAATTCATCCCATTTAATGAAAATTCAAATTTGTTCCCCACGATTTCAAACTTGCTTCCAACTCTAGACTGTCATAAAATATCACCCAAAGGAATGGAGAAATAATTGTTGCCTTCAGTTTGCACTGGTTACAATGAGGGAGCATGTTAGTAATGTTTTCCTCTTTTACATTAATATTCAGTGATCCATGGATAGAAAATACAACCGTGGGTGTCAGGTGAACCAGGATTATTCCCTCATGATTGAACAGCCTGTCAGTGCTCAATGTCCAGGCTGACACATGAAGGATGGCCAGTTGGGTCTGACACTGGAGGAATGACAGCCCTTCTGAATCATGCACTGATGTGACACGCCAGCTTCAGTGGGGACAGGGAGCTGAGGAACTCAGAAGGGAGCTGCAGTGCTTTAAAGCTCTGAACATGTTTATTCTTAATCACAGTCCCACACTGAAGCAATCTCTTTCCCCTTGAAACTATAAAGTCAATAGGGTGCACGGTGGTGCAGCGGTAGAGTTGCTGCCTTACAGCGCCAGAGACCTAGGTTCGATCCTGGCTACGGGTGCTCTCAGTACGGAGCTTGTATGTTCTCCCCGTGGCCTGTGGGGGGGTTTTTTCCCCAGGAGCTTCAATTTCCTCCCACACTCTAAAAACATACAGATTTGTAGGTTAATTGGCTTGGTAAAATTGTAAATTATCCCTAGTGCGTGTAGAATAGTGTTAATGTGTGGGGATCGTTGGTCGGCAAGGGCCCGGTGAGCAGAAGGGCCTGTTTCCACGCTGTATCCCCAAACTTAACAACTAAACTAATAGTCACCACATTGCTCTCTGCTTCAAAGTATTCCTTACTCCTTCAGGAAATATATAACTACATTTGGAATGTTTTCATTTTCTCTGGAAAATAAACTATAGCTTTGGATGCATTTTGATTACAGTCTTACTGAACCCATGGCATGCAGGAAGAATTAACTATGTTCTTATGAAACAAACTAGATTTCACTGACCTCTTATCTGAATGATGGATCGACAGAAAGACTCCTGAGTTGTAGTGGACCTGCTTCAGTGTAATCAGAACAGTGAACTCGTGTGTGTGCCTCAGCTTCTGAGAAATTTGTTCAACCGCAATTGGAGATGCTTTCAGAACTCTTGCAGTATCTGTAATATAGGAAAATCAAATGAAACAACAATAACCCACAACAATTTCTCTCCAACAGGCCAGCAATCTCTCAGGAAAACCTGATAACTGGCCACGGTTGATTTTGCGCTTCGAAGTAAGTAACTGCTATGTAACGGACACCACATATTGTTCCTCCAGCAACCTAACACTCCCCCTCTCCTTTCTCACCCCCACAACCACCTTCCACCCTCCCCAGAGCCCCACCTGGACTTGCACCTATTTTTCCCCTTCCTCGTACATTCCTTCCTCCGGCTTCACAATTTGCAACTCTTCAATACTTCTGTTTCATACCTTCTGCTTTATCACTAGCCTTTCTTCCAGCCATCTGCCTATCAAAAACCCACCTCGTGTGTGTCCACTTATTATCTGTCACACTCTGTCCTGCCTCTCCTTGCTCCCGGCTTTATCCTCCACACACGCGCCCCCACACGCCCACACACACGCCCACACACACCATCAGACTGAAGAAGGGTCTTGACCTGAGGCATCACCTATCCATGTTCTCCAGAGATGCCGCCTGACCCAGCACTTTGTGCCCCTTTATGTAAACTAACATCTGAAGTTCTTTGTTTCTACATATTGGTCCTTTATTTTTTTTGTTCATTATTTTATCTGGACTGGCTACAAATAATTGTCTTTGCACTTTCCAGCCAGTTATATAACATAGATTGTATTAAAAAAAGATCAATGCCAGCGACATAGGGCCAGAGACCTGGGTTCAATCCTGACTTTAGACTCTCTCTGTGCAGATCATGCAAGTTCTCCCTGTGACTGCATGGGTTTCCTCCGGGTGCTCTGGTTTCCTCCCACATCCCAAAGAAGTGCCGGATGGTAGGTTGATTGAGCTCTGTAAATTGCCTTTAATGTTTAGGGAAAGTGAGATAATATAAGTGTGAATGGGTGATCAAAGGTCGGCGTGGATTCAGTGGGGCGAAGAGTCGGTTTCCATGCTGTATCAAAGGTCTCAGTTATCATTTACAAGTCCTTCCTGGCTTTGGCAGGGCTCTATTCCAGAGAATCGCTTGTCAGAAATGCAACTGTTCACGAATGGCAGCGATGGATTGTCCCATAGGAATGGATAGTCGGAGAAACATTTTAAATCTTATTTTGCATTCTTAATAGTATAGCCAATATTAAAAATTTAGCCCATGCCTATCTCGTTAATAATGATATTCCTTTAGCAGATTTTACTGGAGGTGAGGTTTTAAATGCGGTTGATGTTTTAAAATGCGCACAGCTGATGGCGTGAATGACATGTCTATAGATGGGATTAGCAAAATGGACATCAATGTGTTGACTAGAAATGCTGGGTACAATGTGGCAAATTTCTGACTGATGCCAAGAACATAGACATAGACATAGACATAGAAAATAGGTGCAGGAGTAGGCCATTCGGCCCTTCGAGCCTGCACCGCCATTCAATGTGATCATGGCTGATCATCCAACTCAGTATCCCGTACCTGCCTTCTCTCCATACCCCCTGATCCCTTTAGCCACAAGTGCCACATCTAACGCCCTCTTAAATATAGCCAATGAACTGGCCTCAACTACCTTCTGTGGCAGAGAATTCCAGAGACTCACCACTCTCTGTGTAAAGAATGTTTTCCTCATTTCGGTCCTAAAGGAATTCCCCCTTATCCTTAGACTGTGACCCCTTGTTCTGGACTCCCCCAACATCGGGAACAATCTTCCAGCATCTAGCTTGTCCAACCCCTTAAGAATTTTGTAGGTTTCTATAAGATCCCCCCTCAATCTTCTAAATTCCATCGAGTACAAACCGAGTCTATCCAATCTTTCCTCATATGAAAGTCCTGACATCCCAGGAATCAGTCTGGTGAATCTTCTCTGTACCCCCTCTATGGCAAGGATGTCTTTCCTCAGATTTGGAGACCAAAACTGTACGCAGTACTCCAGGTGTGGCCTCACCAAAACCCTGTACAACTGCAGTAGTAACAGTCGCCTACAGATCCACAGCAGCCAGCAAATCCATCCCACTGTTCTCCTGAATGCTCGCTCGTATGTATGGGCTGTACACAAGTCGAACATCCATAAACTGGGGAACGCCCCGTATGGTTATACATTGGAAAGGCTCGTAATAACCCAGCACCCTCAAAATACACGGACAAAATAACATCACTTGAAAGGAAAAAAAAGGCACAAAGTGCTGGAGTACTCTGTGGGTCAGGCAGCATCTCTGGAGAACTTGGATAGGTAACATTTCAGATCAGGACATTTCTTCAGACTGATTGTATTAGGGGGTGGAGTAGGAGGGAGAAAGCTGGAAGAGAGGAAGAGGTGGCGACAAACCCTGCTGAGTTCTAGGTGGTTGCAGGTGAGGGGGTTTCTGACAGGTAGATGGTCGGACAAAGTCCAGAGATAAAAAGAAATAAGGTGTGAGGCAAGGGTAGAAAGGGTGCCTATTGTGAAGCCAGGGGAAGGGAGGTGGTAGGGGGAAAATGGGTGTGAGACCACGTGCGACACAGGAAAGGGGGGGGACGGGGGGGGGGGGGCGGGGGGGGGGAAGGATGTTTGCATGTTAGTTGCTTGACATAACCTTATTTGGCATATGTTCTGATTTTGGTAATATTAAAATCATAATGAAAAGCAAACCAAAATAACTTCAAATGGAACTTCCTTCAATGGATGCTATTTGTTCTTATTTTCACCTTGAAAAGAACATTGAGTCACTGTGCTTTCAGTGAAAGTTTGCTCCAAATCGTGGTTATTCAACTTGAATTCACTAATTCAGAATCAATCAGCTGGTAACCTTCAGACATTGCCATGTGGAAGACAGATTAAATCACAGGGTGGCTCAGAGCTGTCAGCACAATCCCACACTCTCTTAGTAATCTGCAAAGCTGACATCCTTATGTTTGCTTTCTCTGGACCCAAGACAGTTTGTCCCAACAGAGTTTCAATCAGATTGGTGTTACACAAAATTGTAGGCCAAGATTAGCCAGAGATGAGGTGCAGAAAATTGTTTCGGTAAATGACCTTATTTTGATATGTTGCATTTTAAACACAGAAATGTACTACTTCACCACACAGTCAAAAACTGCTCAACACCAACATCTATCTTTCTGTAGGTAGGAACTGCAGATGTGTATGAAGGAACTGTAGATGCTGGTTTAAACCGAAGATAGACACAAAAAGATGGAGTAACTCAGCGGGACAGGCAGCATCTCTGGAGGGAAGGAATGGGTGATGTTTCTGGGCAAGACCTTTCTTCAGTCCCAGTCTAAGTGCACCCACTCCCTACACACTCGGGGCAATTTACAGAGGGCCAAATAACCTACAAACCCGCACATTTTTAGGATGTGGGAGGAAACCAGATCACCCAGAGGAAACTCACATGGTCACAGTGAGAACATGCAAATTCCACACACACAACACCCGAGGTCAGGATCAAACCTGGGTCTTGGGTGCTGTCAGACAACAGCTCTATCAGCAGTGCTACCCAAAGATGTGCTGGCTAACAATTCAATCCAATTCCCTCACTAAGTTTCCCCGTAACCTATTTTCCTGTCAACTCCCACACATTTTGCCATTTACTCTGTGTAGGAAGGAACTGCAGATGCTGGTTTAAACCCAAGATAGACACAAAATGCTGGAGTAACTCTGTGGGTCAGACAGCATCTCTGGAGAAAAGGAATAGGTGACGTTTTGGATCAAGACCCTTCTTCAGGCTGATGAAGGGTGTCGACCCGAAACATCATCTATTCTTTTTCTTCAAAGATGCCGTCTGCTCAAGACCCAAAACGTCACCTATTCCTTTTCTCCAAAGATGGTGTCTGACCCGCTGAGTTACTCCAGCCTTTTGTGTCTATCTTCTTGCCATTCACACTGGTCACGAGATCTGATCCAGCTATAATTGCTGGATGATATGCCATACTTTGTGATTTGCTTCACAAAAATTGAAAAATTATTGTCAAGTTTTTTATTTTACTCCATTTACTTTACCAACGAAAGATATTGGTGAGGACACATTTAGAGTACTGTGTAGAGTTTGGTCACCATGCTATTTGAAAGATGTTGTCAAGCTGGAAAGGGCGCGGAGAAGATTTTTGAAGATATTGCCACGACTCGGGAGCCTGAGCTATTGGGAGAGGGTGAGGCTAGAACTTTATTCCTTTGACCGCAGGAGTATAACGGGTGATCTTATAGAGGTGTACAAAATCATAAGATGAATAGAATGGGTAAATGCACAGCCTTTTGCCCAGGGTGGGAGTATCTAGAGCCAGAGGACATTGGTTTAAATTGGGGGGGGGGGGGGAGACTTAACGGGAACATGAGGGGTAATTGTTTTTACACAAAGGGTGGTGGATGTATGAAACGAGCTGCCAGAGGAGGTAGTTGAGGTGGGCACTATCGTAACATTTAAGAGACAATTTAACAGGTACATGGATAGGACAGATTTAGATTGGGGATTATGTTGCCAAGCGTGGGCAGGTGGGACTAGTGTAGATGGCGCGTTGGTCGGCGTGGGCAAGTTGAGGCAAAGGCCCTGTTTCCACGCTGTGTAACACTATAACACAAATTAATCAAACAGCAGATTAGTATCACACCTACTGAGTATAAATTGCAGCAGGAAACTACAAAATTCAATTGTTTTAGTTTTCCTTTTCTCTCAATTCAATCTTTCTTTTCTTTTTTTAGTACCTTTTCCATATTTAATTTGAGTCCAATCACTCTAATTCATTCTCCAGGGTTTGTTTTGTTCATCTCTTCTTTCTCAATGCTATTGATTAAATGTAGTTCCATTGCGCCTGGCAATCAGAAGCCCACGGATGTCATAACGTCGCCTCACAGTTAATATCTCAGTCTCCAAATAGGTTGTGGCTTCAAATTGTTATCATCAGGACAATGGATTAAGGAATCCGCTTCAGGACATTCACAATGAAATATGGCACACTAGAAATGTCTATGCTGGGAACGTTTTGGATGTTGAGGTGTGAAGTGTAGCTTATTGCAGTATAATTTCACTAACATCCTCTCACACAAATTGATCTGATTTGCCATTGAGGAAATATTCCCCACCACAAGCTGCTATTTACTGAAAATACTGTTATTTGTGGAATGAATCAATCAGGCAATGAACAAATCTGGTGTGAACAAAGATGTATAAACTGCTGTCAGCGCTCTATTGATTTCCATGGCTTTTACTTCCAACACAGTGCGTTTTAGGGCTCGATTTTAAAGCCCTCTTCTCCTGCTGCTTCGTCCAATGAGAATATTTTGTCAAAGTTGGTAAAGGTGGCAAGAATGTAATGGATGAGTTGGTCAAGAGGGAAGAGTCATGAGTGTTTAATTGTCATATACACCAGAAACAGAGCAATGACATTCTTCCTTGCTGCATCCAGCTTTGACAGGTACATTAACACTCTTATTTCAAATGTAAAACACTCATCACTGATTTGGCCTTGGGGAAGTCAGGAATAGGCAGGGATAGGTTAATAAATTCTATGATAATAATACATCGTCTTTTATAGTTTGGCTCACCACAGTTTAGTTTAGTTTAGAGATACAGCGCAGAAACAGGCCCTTCGGCCCACCAAGTCCACACCGACCAATGATCACCCAGTACATTAGCACACACTAGGGACAATTTACAATTTTTACTGAAGCCAACTAACCTACAAAACCTGTATATCTGGGAGGAAACTGGAACAGCCGAGGAAAACTCCTGAGGTGACAGGGAGAACTTACAAACTCCATACAGACAGCACCCATAGTCAGGATCGAACCCGGATCTCTGGCGCTGTGAGGCAGCAACTCTACCACTGCGCCACCGTGCCACTCTAACAATAAAGGAGGCACAAATGGTTTACCCCTCCTGGTTGTCGAGGACCTGTGGTGGGGTAGGGGTGCATTGGTCAGCTCTTTACAGGGACAAAGAAAGAAATCAGACACTGTACCAGTACTAGCATGGGACCTCCTCCTGGCCATTCCCTTTGTGTCACACAAACCCCACGATTGTATCTGCCCCCACCACCACACATGGCCATGCCTTCCAGGCACCCACCACCAGGCTCATGGTGATCCCCTTACTGTCACATAGCAACAGGTGTCTTGTGTACACTGTGATCTTCCTTTGCTGTAATGGCCGTCAGACTGTGCAGAGCAATCAAAGGTGAATGAGAATCCTGGAAGCAGCACCCGGACCTTCTGTGGCACTTCAATTATGGCAGCATGTCAGGTTTGCTGTGTGCATTATGTGCAGAGCAACACATGGACAGAGAACAGAGAGCAGTGCAGGAAATAACTGCAGATGCTGGTTTAAATCAAAGGTAGACACAAAATGCTGGAGTACCTCAGCTGGACAGGCAACATCTCTGGAGAGAAGGAAAGGGTGACGTTTTTGGGTCGAGACCCTTCTTCAGACTCAACATAGAACGGTACCGCACAAGAACCCCACGATGTTTATGGCAAACATGATGCGAAGTTAGACTGATCTCATCAGCCTGTACATGATCCATATCCCCCTATTCCATGCACTTCCATGTGCCTATCTAAAAGCCTCTATAATGCCACTACTGTATCATCACCACCCATAGCAATGTGTTTCAGGCACCCACCATCAGGGCCACCACCACACCATCTGTACAAAAAACCTATCCTGCACATCTCCATTAAAATTTTCCCTTCTCAATTTATAGCTATTCTCTCTACTGATGGATATTTCCACCCTGGGATAAAAGCTTCTGACTGTCTACCCTATCCATGCCTCTTATAATTTTATATACCTCTATCAAGCCCGCCTCAACCTCTGACGTTCCAATGAAAATAATTGAAGTCGACCCAACCTCTCCTGAATCCCTCTAATCCAGACAGCATTCTGTAAACCTCCTCTGCACCCTCTCCAAAGACTCCACATCTTTCCTGTAATGGGATGACCAAATCTGCACACAAAAGTCCTCATGTGACCTAACCAAAGTCCTATAGAGCTGCAAAAGAACAAAAGCCTCAGATCGCACCAATCTGCGAATTTAGTTCAAATTTGATTTTTCACAGAAAATAATGTGACGTGATCTAATTTCTACAGAATAGAGCCTTGCTGCTAAATGGTCACACTGACACTCCCACATTACCAATTATGATCAATGTTATGAAGCATATTTTACATCAAAAGTCATAAATATTATGGCAAATCCCAAGGCTGCCAATGTACGCTATTTTAATTTGTGCAGTAAATTAATTTACATTAACAGTGCTCATAAAGAGCATCTTCTCTCTCATGATTGTGCAACTTTCATGATGTTACTCCCGTTTTTGAGAACAATCTGCAATGACTGACCTACTTTGCTAATCCCAAATGATTGATGTAAAACTCTCAGAAAGTTGTTAATCCCAAAGCTTTCCAATAGGGCCTTGTAACGATTTACATTAAGTAATTGTATGCAAAGCCTGGCAGCAAAATGCTTTCTCTCGTTCCTGCTGCTTTCTCCACCCCAAAAGTTAATGTTATATTCCTGAGTCTTTGCAGCTCACATTGTGGGGGTTTAGGGTGCAATGGAAAGCTTATAATAAGCAGAGAATGAGTCCGCCTCTCAGCTGCGGAACAGTCCATCACTGAAATCTTTCAGTCAACTATCTGCAGGAACCACGGTCAAGAAATATTACCAGGCTGATGTTTTAAAATCTTAAATCTTGCAAATTACACATCGAAAGGTTGCTTCTTGAATTCTCGAGGAAAAGGTGTCTATAATTTTTTTTTTAATTAAGCAGAAAGGATGTGTAGGAAGAAACTGCAGATGCTAGTTTACATTGAAGATAGACACAAAATGTTGGAGTAACTCAGCGGGACAGGCAGCATCTCTGGAGAGAAGAAATGGGTGATGTTTCGGGTCGAGACCCTTCTTCAGAAAGTCGCCCATTCCTTCTCTCCTGAGATGCCGCCTGACCCACTGAGTTACTCCAGCATTTTGTGTCTATCTAAGCAGAATGGATAGTGGGCAAATAAGAATGTTACGATGGCCATTGTATAATTATGCAAGGTATTACATAGTTGTCATATGGCAAAGAATTCTGATGTCTATTGCTGGTACAATAATGTGTGTTTCATTTCAGGAAAAGCAATGAATACTCATACAGACTGGAAAAATAAAAGTGTCAAGCTCAGTGGCAGCGTGGTGTTATTAGTGACTGTTGCACACATTGTAATTATCAACACTGTCATTACGAACTGAAAACCGTGTCCATTTTAATGTTACTTGTGCCAGAATGTATTTTGCCTTTGAGTGGTTCAGGAATGAGCTGTTACATCACTGACCTGCCCTTAAAGAACCCACGACAAGTGGGAATCATAAATTGAAATACAAACTAATATAGGGAGACTTCAAACAGACTCCCATAAATAACAGCACCAATACAGAGAAATAAAGGTCAGATAAGCACATAAGCATGAAGGGATGACAAAAAATGAAGACGAGATGTAAGTGGTAAATGATCTTTCATTGTCACACATGATCTTCTGCCATAAGGTTGTGATAGATAATGGCCCAGCACCTCTCCACAACAGGACACATCCCTGTGGAAATGTTTATAAGATTAAGGATGTATTTAAGTCTCTTTTGCTATGAAGAAAAGATGATGGAAAGGAAAGTGAACCAAGAGAAAGTCAAGAGTGTTTAATCACAAATCAATTAAATTCTTGCTTACAGCAGCATAACAGGTCTGTAAACACAGTACTAATAGATAACACAATAAAACCAAAGAAAATTAATTTTAAAAAATCCCAATATTAGTGCAAGGCACAGGCCTAAAATCCCTAGTGCAACCAAGAGAGTTCATAGTTCATAGTTTAGTTGGTGTTTGTAGTGTTCAAGAGCCTGATGGTTGTAGGGAAGAAGCTGTCCCTGAACCTGGAGGTCACTGTTTTCAGGCTCCTATACCTCTTCCAGATGACTGGAGTGAAATGAGAGCATGTCCAGGATAGTGAGGGTCCTTGATGATGCTGGTTACCTTTCTGAGGGATCCCTTCATTGGTGGGGAAGTCAGTGCCTGTGATGGACCAGGCAGTGTCGACCACTTATTGTAATCTCCCTCGTTCCTGGGCATTCAAGTTGCCAATGATGGCCATGATGTAACCAGTCAGTGTGCTGTCTACCAAATCTCCTCAATCTTCTGAGGAAGTAGAGGTGTTGATGGGCTTTCCTAATGATTCCATCAATGTGCTGTGCCCAGGACAAGTGTTCAGAGATATGCACGCCAGGAATTTGAAGTTGTTGCCTTTCTTCACCATCGACCTGTCCATGAAGATAGGTTCATGGATCCTCAGCCATTCTCTTTTAAAGTCAGCAATCAGTTACTACTGACGCTGAGAGCAAGGTTATTATTCTGACACCAATCAATCAGACAATCGATCTCACTCCTATACTCTGAATCATCATAACCCATAATTCGTCCAACAACAATGGTTTCGTCGGTGAATTTAAAAATTGAGTTTTGGACCTGTGCCCGGCTACACAGTCACGGTACAGAGGGAGTTGAGCAGGGGGCTGAGCACACAACCTTGAAAACCCCTGTGCTGATGGTTATCAAGGAGGAAGCGTTGTTGCCAATTTGTACTGATTGTGGTCTGTTGACAAAGAAGTCTGAGATCCAGCTGCAAAGGATTGCACGGAGACCCATTTCATTGAGCTTGGTAACCAGTTGAGATAGGATGATATGTGTTGAACGCTGAGCTGTAGTCGATAAACAAAAGCCTGATATACATGTTCTTATCATCCAAGTGGTCCAGTGCAGAGTGGAGAACCAGTGAGATTGCATCCCCCATTGATCTATTATAGCAGTTGGCAAATTATACTGGGTTTAGATTCTTGCTAAGGAAGGAGTTGAAATGCACTAGAACCAATTTATCTCCATGGATCTTCCGGGCCACTGGTTGGTAGTCATTGAGGTATGTCAGAGAATCAGGACATGAGTCACAAGAAGAGATTCAGTCTGCAGATAGATTTTATGTGCTGAGACCGTTCAATACGTTGGAAGTGAGAAGATAGAGAAATGGCCGAGGTCCTCAAAAGTATCTCATAAGAAATGATGAGAAATTGAGAAAAAATTAATGTGGACCAACACACAGTTCCTAGCAGAACTGTAAAGGAGTCATGAGATTGAAATAAGATACTCCTGAAGTGAGTTCCATAATTGTTCAAGTAGAGCTAACATGTGATGTATCTGACAAAAATCAAAATGAAAAATGTCAATCAGAGAAGGAAACCACTCCTGCAATATCTGAGCTGAGCACCAATATTGCTGTGAAGATCACAGAGAAAGTGAAAACATATATCCAGTTAAATTCATAAAATTTGTAATTATATTAAATAGGTTTATGCTAATTTAAAAGCAAGGATAGTTTAGTTGAGTTTAGAGACACAATGTAGAAATTGGCCATTTGGCCCACTGAGTCCATGCCAACCAATTATCAACGTTACACTAGTTCTATCCTACATACTAGGGGCAATTTACAGAAGCCTATTAACCTACAAATCTGTACGTCTTTGTAGTGTGGGAGAAAACTGGAGCACCTGGACGAAACCCATGCAATCACAGGGAGAATGTACAAACTCTGTACAGACAACTCGAAGTGAGGATCGAACCCAGGTCTCGGGCACTGTGAGGCAGCAGCTCCATCACCATAGTGTAAGTAACTATAAGCAGTGAAGGTAGGGTGGTAAGATAGTGTAATATATACATTTTTGACACATTATGTTATGTAAATATTACTATACATTTGGCCAATTCATGAAAAATCCTTGCGTAAACCAACACACACCTCATGATTGACACAAAATGCAGGCTATCTCAGTGGGACATGCAGCATCTCTGTGTGCATTTCGGGTCGAGACCAGACTGAGTCAGGAGAAAGGGAAATAAGATATATAGTCGCCGATATAGAGAGATGTAGAACAAAGAAATGCAAGATATGCAAAAATGTTACGATGATCAATGAAGCAGTCCATTCCCTTGATCATCATTATATTTTTGTATATCTTTCATTTCTTTGTTCTGTATCTTTCTGTATTGCCGCTTATAACTCTTGTTTCCCTTTCCCCTGACTCTCAGTCTGAAGAATGATCTCGACCAAAAACATCAACCATTCCTTCTCTCCAGAGAAGCTGCCTGTCCCGCTGAGTTACTCCAGCATTTAGTGTCTACTTTTGGTGAATGGAGACAAGCCTTGTCTAACAAGATGAGGCCAAGGGAAGAGCGTTCACTTCGCAGCCCTGTTACCACCAATCTTTCCACCACTACACTACACATGAAAAGCAAGACACCATTGTATGCAGATGCCGAGAAGTGTGTTCAGCTCTGGCTGAACAATTTCTAATCTTGTGATGTGGACTTGATAAGAAGAAGTCTATAAAGATGCAAGATAAGGAGAGAAAATGCGTGGAATGTGCTGCCAGAGGAAGGAATATAGGTGGAAGTACATTGGGGAAAGGGGGAAGGAGGGGGGTGGGTTAGTGTGAGAAATGAGTTTTCATCCAGTTGTTGCACAGGGAATAGAGGAGAGAAAAAAGGGGGGAGCTTCGGTTATTTACTTAAAATTGGAGAATTCTATGCTCATACCAAGAAGCATAAAACTGGGTGGAAGGATCAAAGTAGAAAGTGAAGGCACAGAGTAAAATGATAAAACAGAAAGCTCCATAAATAGATTCCAAAGCTGAATGGAACAGAAGAAAAGCAACAACATCAAAGCAATGAAGGAAAATGTTGCCTTTGCTAGTTGGCTGGCTTACCCATCGGTTGCATGGCCTGCCTGCCTTTCATTTCAATTGTTTTTCTCAGTTGGTTTCATAACGGGTCAATAATGATTACAGACTGAGCAATGTGGGTGGGAAAAGTCCCGTGATTCAGCACAGAAGAAGCTCGTTAGATGTAAAAATAAATGATAGTATTTGCAAATTGCATTATGAATTTTATTGCATGAATCATCAACATTTTCATATTAAACTCTTTCGTCCACTAAATTAAGAACAGTATTAACTCGGTTGGTAGCAATGCATATATTTGCATGAGAATATCATTCTGTGCTGTTTCTAGGCTACAATCTTTATAATTCTTTAAACATGCCACTTGACACCGCTTAATGTAAATTAGTTCAATTAAAATAAGAAGTTCTTTTTACAAAGTATATGCACAATCTCAAATTTGCAGTAGAGCCGTTCATTTGTAATAAGCAGTAAATTTCTTCAATGCTTCATTTACGTTTTTTTTTGCAGATTACATTTTACTTAGACTACTTTCATAGGTCTTATCACCTTCACCGCCCACGTTAAGCTCTTGCACGTGTGGAATTATTACGTTTCAAACAACTCCAAGCATTCTGTATGGAAAGGTCAAGCCACAGTTTGGTGGTGGCTTGACCTATTAGCGAAAAGTCAGCTGAGCTAACCCTCTTGTCTCAAATGTTGCAGACAGAGCTAAGGCACTTAATATATCCTTCAGGCAACAAAATGGATGAGTCGGTGGTGGGAAAGTAATTTATTGCGTAATTGTTTATAAGAAGCTTTCCTGTCCGTCTTTAAATATTTAATGGCGGGTTTCATATCAGAAGATTTCCATCACAATAATGGGACCCGTCTCTTTGGCAAATCAATGGCTTAACCAGCTATCTATAACTATAATGGATCTCCTTTAGAAAGTCAATATCCAAATGAAGAACTGCCTAATTTTTTGTCACTTCGTTGCAAATCCTACAGATTAAACTTGCAAATCCAGGACACTGCTCTCAGTGGAACTAACTCTGTAACAAATAGAATCAATGGCACGGACAGAGCGAAAACAATTAATGAAAGGGAAGAAGGGAAAACAAATTACCGCAAACTCAACAATATTTAATGGAGCAACCAATAACTCAATAGGCAAACCCATCTCTTTTCACTGAACACCAATATTAACAGATGATTAGCATGAAATAATGTTGATTGAAGATAAATCCTTATACCTCCCCACTCGACATTGTCCAAGGACCCCGACAGTCTTTTCAGGTGACGTAGAGGTTCACTTGCACCTCCTCCAACCTCATCTACTGTATCCGCTGTTCCAGGTGTGGACTCCTATATATCGGCAAGACCAAGCGCAGGCTCGGCGATCGTTTTGATGAACACCTCCGCTCAGTCCGCCTAAACCTATCTAATCTCCTGGTTGCTCAGCACTTTAACTCCATCTCCCATTCCCACACTGACCTTTCTGTACTGGGCCTCCTCCATTGTCGGGGTGAGGCCCAGTGCAAATTGGAGGAACAGCACCTCATATTTTGCTTGGGCAGGTTACACCCCAGCGGTATGAACATTGACTTTTGGAACTTCAAGTAACCATTGCTTCCCCTCTCTCTCCTTCCCAGTTCCGACCTTTCTTACTGTCTCCGACTACATTTTATCTCTTATTGGTTTGTTGTGACGTTTTCCCAGTTAACAATAATCTATTCTATACTTTCCTTGATCCCTTTGCCCAGTTTTCACACCTTCACGCTTCCTTATCTACCTATCTCCCTCCCCCCTGATGTCAGTCTGAAGAAGAGTCTCGATCCGAAATGTCATCCAGTCCTTCTCTCCATAGATGCTGAGTTATTCCAGAATTTTGTGTCTATAATTGATTTAAAAGATGTGGAGATTGTGGGGCTTATTTGGGGCAGGTCTGTGGCGCAGCTGTAGAGTTGCTGTCTGTACGGAGTTTGTACGTTCAAACTATGGCGAGTGGAGTTTCTCCAGGAGCTCTGGTTACCTCTCACATTCCAAAGACGTACATGTATAAATTCATAGCTAAACAAGAAGCCTTATGAGCATCTTATGACCGAGGCTGAATTAGCTTTCATTTCCTCCCCAGCCACCATTCAAAGGCAAGATTCATAGAATTAATAAATTCAGTAAAATCTAACCAGCCAGGAGGAGGCCATTCTCTGTAACAAATCCATGCCCGCCCACTTGAAATCAATCTGTTCAGTCCCACGCCCCTGACGGCCCATCTAGGAATGCTTCTAGTTCACAACACCAGAGATCCAAGTTCAGTCCTGATGCACCTTTAGAAAGGAGATGAGGGGGAATTTATTTAGTCAGAGGATGGTGAATCTGTGGAATTCATTGCCACAGACTGCAGTGGAGGTCAAGTCTATGGATATTATTAAGGTGGAGATTTGCAGATTCATGATTAGTATGGGTGTCAGGGGTTATGGGGTAAAGGCAAGAGAATGGGGTTGAGAGGGAAAGCTAGAGCAGCCATGATTGAATGGCGGAGTAGACTTGATGGACCAAATAGCCTAATTCTGCTCCTAGAACGTATGAGCTTCGGGCATTGTACACTTGAGTAATCAAGAGTTTGCATGTTCTCCTGTGACTGCATGAGTTTCCTCTGTTTCCCACATGCCAAATGTATTTTAGTTGGCAGGTTAATTGGCCACTGTAAATTGCCCCTAATGTACAGGTAGTGGTGGAATCTGGGGGGGGGGGGGGGGGGGGGAAGAAGTGGTAGAGAATGTGAGAGCATTTAAAATTGAACTAATGTAGGATTAGTGTGAATGGGTAGTTGAGGATGGATGGGGACTCGATGTGGCAAAGGGCCTGTTTCCCTTGCTGTATCTTTCCATGACATACATTTTATTTATCTTCAAATGCTAAACCCATTTCTTTCAGAACGCCCATTTTATCTCTGTTTCTACTAGATTGGGTCACAGTCATAGAGTCTTACAGCGTGGAAACAGGGGCCTAACTTGGCCACACTGACCAACATGTCCCATCTACACTAGACCCACCTGCCTGTATTTGGCCCATATCCCTCTAAACCTGTCCTATCCAGGAAACCCACTGTTTCCACTAAAATTCAAATTTACAATGTCTTTCCATTCTTTTGTTCAAAGCGCTTTTCTGATGGTCTCTGATGAAGATTAATTAGTTCATCCAATTCCAGAATATGCCACACTGTTCCAGCTCTCAGTCCGATACTTAAATTAAAAATAAGGCATTAGTGGCATTGGTGGAATAAACAGTAGAAACCTGTTCCAGTTGCAGGGTTGTCTAAGAAGAGAGGGCATAAATTTAATGTGAGGAACAAGAGGATTAGAGAGTTCTGAGGAGAACCTTTTTATAGACATAGAGTCTTACAGCATAGAACCAGGCCCTTCAGCCTAATGTCCCACCTGCCTGCATTTGGCCCATATCACTCGAAACCTATCCTATCCTTGTACCTGTCAAAATGTCACTTAAATATTACAATAGTATCTGCTTCAACTACCTCCTTTGGAAGCTTGTTCCATACACCCAGCACACTTTGTGTGAACAAGTTCCCCCTGTGAATCCTATTAAATCTTTCCCCCTTCACTTTAAACCCATGTTCTCTGGTTCTCGATTCCCCTACTCTGGGCAAGAGACTTTCTGCGTTTACCCGATCTATTTATCTTGTGATTTTGTACACCTCTATAAGATCACCCTTCTTTCTCCTGTGCTCCAAGGAATAGAGTCCTAGCCTGCTCAACCTCTCCCTATAGATCAAGCCCTCGAGTCCTGCAACATCCTCGCAAATCTTCTCTTCATCATTCCCAGCTTGACAACATCTTTTTTCTCCCAGAGGGTGGTTGAATCTGGAACTGATTACCTTGGAAGGTAGTGGACACAGATACACTCAGAAGAGTTATGTAGTATCTGGACAAGCAGTTTAAGTGTCAACATTTAGTCGGTAATTGACAAGGTGCAGGTAAATAGTATCAGTATGGTTTAGAGGTTTCATTTAGAAATACAACAAGGAAACAGGCACTTTGGCCCATCACGTCCATAATCACCCATTAAATCTAATTCTATGTTATCCTACTTTCTCATCCACTCTCTGCAGTCTAGGGGCAATTTACAAAGGCCAATTAACCTACACACCTGTATGTCTTTGGAATGTGGGAGATAACCATAGCACCCAGAAGAAACCCACAGGAAGAACATGCAAACTCCACACAGACGGTGCCCAATATCATGTTTGGTGTTTTGTGTTTGGTGTTGTAAGGCAGCGGGTCTATCAACTGCGCAACTGTGAAGCCATTTATTTTCTAAAGGTCTTTCCATAATTTGGATTTAATGGTTAGCATATAAATAGTAGGCAAAGGGTCTGTTGCTGCGCCATTGAACTCCAAGACCTCTTGGCATGACACGCCATTCAATCACGTTGGTGCAGCGGTAGAGTTGCTGCCTCACAGCGCCAGAGACACAGGTTCAATCCTGACTATGGGTGCTGTCTATATGGAGTTTGTACATTCTCCCCGTGACCTGCGTGGGTTTTCTCTGGGAGCTCAAGTTTCGTCCCACACTCCAAAGATGGACAAGTTTGTAGGTTAATTGGCTTGGTAAAATTGTAAATTTTCCCTAGTGGGAGTGTGTGGGGATCCCTGGCCGGTGCGGACTCGGTGGGCCGAAGGGCCTGCTTCTGCGCCGTATTTCAAAAGTAATACGATCACGGGGAGAACGTGCAAACGCCACACAGACAATGCCCGAGGTCAGGACCCAACACGTCTCCCTGGTGTTGTGAGGCAGAGGCTCCACCAGCTGCGCCACTTTGCCACCATTCATTTTCCAAAGGTCTTCCCATTGTTAGGACTTAATGGTCAGCGTGTCAATGGTAGGCCAAAGGGTCTGGTGCTGTACCATTTAACTCTAAGACTTCATGACATGCATCTGAAATCACACTGCACCGATACAACTTAGGCTTGTTGTTCATCTGTTCATCCCATTAAATGAATAAGCAGCTCGGTCTGATTACTGTTGATTCTCTGCTTCTGGTTCCAGGCACTCGTCAGTCCCTGAGTATCACATAGTCTCAGCCATTTCTGCCCCGTTATCTCTACCAGCTAGATCTTTATTTCAATGCAGTAAAGCCAACACAGCAACCTAGCCAAACAGATTGTAGTTAATTTCCTGACAAAGCCTCTGCCTGTCTCTTAGAAGATTCAAACACATGAGATACTTTAATACAATCATCAATAAATGATGAAGCAGTTCAGAAGCAATCACATCAAAGCGAGCGTCCTCAGCTGTTGTGAGTGCGCTGGCTTTACAGCCTCATCAGAAACTGCTTTCAGAACCTGCAACAATTAAACCCCCTTGGCCAAAAAGGAAAATACAGTCATGACACACCTCCAGCTCACTGGGAACTCTTTTCCATGATGGTCAGGAAAAATTAAATCAAGTTTTTACTGATGTTTACAAAATAATTACTTTTTCAGAAGATACAGCTTCTCTCCTCTCCCTGCTCTGTCTCTACCTTCATTCTTGTGTTCTGGACTACCTCGGCAGGTGAATGTCTAGGGCAGGTAATGTGCGAGGAACAGCTGAGGTGACTTCACAGGAGAGCGGGGATGATCATGCACAGTTCAAAATGGATCAGCATCTCATTTCACACGTGTAGAAGTCTTACCCTCACTAGTTCTTACTATTTATCAAAATAAAAGCACTCACCATACAGGGGTTTTTAATTTCATGTATACAAGGATGACACAGTGGTGCAGCGGTAGAGCCTCACGGTGCCAGAGACCTGGGTTTGATCCTGACTATGGGTGCTGTTCATGCAGAGCTTGTACCGTTCCCCTATGATGATGTGGCTTTTCTTTGGGAGCCCTGGTTTCCTCACACATTCCAAAGATGTGCAGGTTTGTAGGTTAATTGGCTTCTGTAAATTTCCCCATGTGTGTAGAATGCAAAAGTAGGATAACATAGAACTAGCGTATGGGTGATCAATGGTTAGCGTGGAATCGATGGGCTGAAGGGCCCGTTTCCACACTGCAGCTCTAAACTCAAACTAAACCATAGTTCGATGTTAATGTTGTATAGATCCCACATCATCATTAACGCCTCTCAATGCCCTTTCAGGATTACATTTGAAGATGAGACACCTCTCTGGAAATTTTGGTGGAGATTTCCAAATCTCTACCTCTGAAAAATTGGAGGGAGTCAAATAGCCTACTTTGGCTCAGTGTGAGGAGCCTATCCTAGATCTATTTAAAGATACAACTTCATTTGTGTATATACCAGGCTAATGTGACAGTTTGCTGGTTGTAACATCGCAAGCCTGTCTCATCAAACAAACCCAGCCCAAGGCTGCTGCAACTATATTTTAAAGAATGTTTTAATGAGGAGCAGAAACATGTCCACTTGCATCCCACATTACCAATTCATATTGCAACAAATAAAAATAAATTTGCAGAAGGCGAAAACATCAGATGGAAAGTATGCTTGCATCTTGAATAATGGTATTCTTTGTTCATGTTTCATTTAAAAACATTCTCAGTCTATTTAACATTCTCATTATTAAACTTAATACGTAAAAACACTTAGCTGCTTAATGAGCAAGTGAATATTAACAAAGTCCAGCTTGCTAATCAACCCTGCCTAAGGGGTTGAAAATGAGCCCAGTGATATTTGTTGCAGTCCTCACCATTCACTATTTTAACAAAGGAATTGGAAATTAATTCACTAACACATTTGTAACCAATATTACACGGTGCAATTTAAATGCATTAGCCTTCTTAGAAGGCCAAGTTCGCTAGGATTAATTTCATTTCATTCTTCCCATCCTGCCACCATCACAATGTTTATTTCACTGTAATCAGCTTTCAAAATTCCTCATAACAGGCTTTGAACATTGAGCAGAGGAAGAGATTCCTTCAAAATCCAATTAGCTCCGTAGCTGTGTCTTGCCTGTTTTCTAATTGTAAC
This sequence comes from Raja brachyura, assembly GCA_963514005.1. Next base: position 17,672,072 of record OY740800.1, read on the forward strand.
ATCAATAATAAAATTCAAACAATATTGCTTTGGTGTCCATAAATATTAATGTGGCCAATCTACACCATCTTCCTTTGTTCTTTCTTCGTGGAATTTCTCAGTCTCCTGTAACATCTTTATTTCTCATCCATCGCTTGGCCACGGCAAAGTCAAAGGTTTGAAACGTTGGGCATTCTCCTCCAAGTTTTCTTTTAAGTGGCACACAGAATTTCACTCTTCTATATATATATATTTCTTAATGCAATTTTACCTTTCAGTCTCCCCGTCTCCCTCTCCCTTATCACTGCTGCACAAAATATGCATCACCTGAGAAAGACAGCCCAGAGGGATTTATAGTGGTGCTTGCTCATTCTTCCGAAGTAAATATTTTCACATTTCTTTCACTCATCTCTCCCCCCCCCCAACCACACCCCCAACCCCACTATCTAATATCTGTAAGTGCATTTGCTCTCTGCCACCATTTTGTACAGAATTTACTGCTGATATTGTGCATTACTCAAAAAAAAACATGCAAACTCATTCCAATATGTCTAATTCTGATTAATGTTTCAATGCATGGTTTATCTTAAAGTTGTGGGCAGACAGCACAGAAACAGGCCACTCCACGCAGGCCTCTCCACTCCGCACATGTCAACCAAGGTGCCCCATCCATACTAGTCCCACCTGCCAGTGTTTAGTCCATACCCCTCTAAACTGTTCCTATTCATATACTGTACCTGTTCAATGTATTTTAAAATTTGTTATACTGTAGTTTCCGACTAAACAACCTCCCCTACAGATCATTCCATATACCCAGCATACTGTGTGTGAAAAAGTTAACCTTCAGATTCCCACAATATCTTTCCCCTTTCACCTTAAACCTATGTCTTCTGGTTCTAATAGACAATAGGTGCAGGAGTAGGACATTCGGCCCTTCGAGCCAGCACCACCATTCAATGTGATCATGGCTGATCATCCACAATCAGTACCCCGTTTCTGCCTTCTCCCCATATCCCCTAACACCACTGGATTCCTCAACTCTGGGTAAAAGACCGTGCATCTACTCTATCTATTCCCCGCATGATCTTATGCACCTACATAAGATCACCTCTCAACCTCCTACGTTCCAAGGAATGCAGTCCTAGAATGCCCAACCTCTACCAACAGTTCAGGCCCGCAAGTCTTGGCAACATCCTCGTTAATCTTCCCTGCAATCTTTCCATCTTAACAACATTTCTCCTCTAGCAGGATGGCCAGCAGTGAACTTTTCATTGTAGTGATAAAAGTATGTAGAGGTTTGGCTGAGACATTTAGGTTATTTTAGGACATGTTCCAATCACTGCAAGAACATGGATAGATGAGTCTAAAATTGCAGAATTAAACATTCATACCATTGGTTTATAAGCCAGCCATGGAACAGGCTGAACAGGCAACAGCATCCATGTTCTCCTGAGATGCTGCCTGACCTGCTGAGCTACTCTAGCACTCTGTTGTCATTTGTAAACCAGTATCTGCTGTTCCTTGTTTCTACCTCTCTTGTTGATGCCATGTTCCGTGAACACTGCTGAACTTTGCAGTGATTGGAACATGTCCTAAAATAACCTGAATGTCTCTCAGCCAAACCTCTACATATGAGGTGTTGTTTCTCCAGTTTGCGTAAGTTCTCACTCTGGCAATGGAGATGGCCCAGGACAGAAAAGTCAATAGGTCCCCTTCCACATACATCTCTTCCTCTGGCTTCAGAATTCACAACTCTGTGACTGAGATTGTAGTACCATCGGGGGCCTGTGAAGGCACATCGGCATTGTCCCTATCAAGCGTGCAAAGAACGCTCATAATGATGGAAGACCGGTCAAACATGCACCCCTCTTAATTTTGACAACATTGTGTCAGATGTGGCCGAACTGGTAGCATCCACCCTCTGGAGTCAGTAGTGTTGAGAATTCAAGTGTTCCTCCAGCAATTTGAGCATCATAAACAGGCCAGCTCTCTTGTGAGGGGTGGGGTGGGGGGTTGCTGTGTATTCTAGGAATAGCATCTTTAGGATAATATGTTTTATTGAGGATTTACGATCCATCTCAAAATACCCCAAGGCCCATTTTAATGAAGTGCAGGAATGTTAGCCTCGGTAACCTGCCTTCAGATAACAGTAAAAAAACAGATGATTCTTCAATTGTGTGAATTGTTCAGCATCAACTGACTGACACATGAGGTGCATTGGAATAACAATTAAACTTCCAAAATACTTCGCTGACTGTAAGTGTTAAAAAAAAACTCTGAAAAATCCTATTTCTGGCCAAGGTTTCCAAAGAAGAAGAGACAAGGAACTGCAGATGTCGGTTTACGAAAAAAGACACAAAGTGCTGGATTAATTCAGGAGTCAGGTGGATATGTGACATTTCAGAGCAGGACCATTCCTCAGACTGATTGCGGTTTGGGGAGGGGGGAGACACATTGGAAGAGAGGTCGAGGCAGGACAAAGGCTGGTAAGTGATAAGTGGATACAGAGGAGGGGGTTGGTTTTGCCAAACACATGGGCTTCATCGGCCATGGTCTGCTGGATCTCTTGGTTGTTAACCATTTTAACTTCCTTTCCCATTCCCATACAAACCCCTCTGACCCGGGCCTCCTCCACTGCCAGAGTGAGACCACACACAAAATGGAGGAGAAGCACCTCATATTTAGAAAAATAGAAACATAGAAAATAGGTGCAGGAGGAGGCCACTCGGCCCTTCAAGCCTGCACCGCCATTCATTGTGATCATGGCTAATCATCCACAATCAGTAACCAGTGCCTGCCTTCTCCCCATATCCCTTGATTCCGCTAGCCCATCGAGCTCTAACTCTCTTTTAAATTCATCCAGTGAATTGGCCTCCACTGCTTCTGCGGCAGAGAATTCCTCAAATTCACAACTGGGTGAAAATATTTTTTCTCATCTCAGTTTTAAATGGCCTCCCCTTTATTCTCAGACTGTGGCCCTTGGTTCTCCCCCAACTTTGGGAAAGATTTTCCTGCATGTAGCTTGTCCAGTGCTTTTATAATTGTATTTGTTTCTATGATCCCTTCTCATCCTTCTAAATGCCGGTGAATACAAGCCCAATCTTTCCAATCTTTCCTCATATGACAGTCCTGCCATCCCGGGGATTAACCTTGTGAACCAACGCTGCACTGCCTCAATAGCAAGGATGTCCTTCCTCAATTTAGGAGACCAAAACAGCACACAATAGTCCAGATGTGGTCTCACTAGCCCCATGTACAACTGCAGAAGGACCTCTTTACTCCTATACTCAAATCCTCTCATTATGAAGGCCAACAGCTTTCTTCATTGCCTGCTGTACCTGGATGATTACCTTCAGTGACTGGTGTACAAGGACACCCAGGTCTCATTGCACTTCCCTTTTTCCTAATTTGACACCATTGAGATAATAATCTGCCTCCTTGTTCTTGCCGCCAAAGTGGATAACCTCACATTTATCTACATTATACTGTAGCTGTCATGCTTCTGCCCACTCACTTAACCTGTTCAAGTCACCCTGCAACCTCCGAGCATCCTCTTCGCAGTTCATACTGCCACCCAGCTTTGTGTCATCTGCAAATTTGCTAGTGTTACTTTTAATCCCATCATCTAAATCATTAATATATATTGTAAATAGTTGTGGACCCAGCACCGAGCCTTGCGGCGCTTCACTCGCCACTGCCTGCCATTCTGACCGGGACCCGTTTATTCCTACTTTTTGTTTCCTGTCTGCCAACCAACTCTCTATCCATGTCAATACCCTACCCCCAATATCATGTGCTCTAATTTTTCCCACTAATCTCCTTTGTGGGACCTTATCCCAAAGGCTTTCTGAAAGTCCAGCTACATTACATCCACTGGCTCTCCTTCATCCATTTTACTTGTCACATCCTCAAAATATTCCAGAAGATTAGTCTAGCAGGATTTCCCATTCATAGTTTCATGGCGACTTGGATCAATCCTTTTACTGCCATCCAAATGTGTCGTTATTACTTCTTAAATAATTGACTCCAGCATCATCTTCACCACTGATGTCAGGCTAACTGGGCTAGCTTGGGTATTTCACTTGGGTGTCTTACAACCTTTCGGTATGAACATTGAATTCTCCAAATTTAGGTAACTAACTTACAACCCCACCCTCCTTCTTCCACCTCCCCCTTTTCTGCCCATCTCTTCATTGTACCCCACCTGGACTTGCACCAGTTTCTCTCTTCTCTCTCCCCTTCCACCTAGATTCCTTCCTCTGGCTTCACAATTCACAACTCTTCCATCCTTATTTCACACTTGTCTTTTTTTATCTCTGGGGTTGAACAAACTATCTGCCTTTCAAAAACTTTACTCACATATATCCACCTATCACTTGACAGACTTTGTCCTGCCCGTCCTCTCTTCCATCTTTCCACCCCCCCACCTCAATTATTTTGAAGAAGGGTCCTGATCCAAAATATCACCCATCCATGTTCTCCGTAGATGCTGCTTGACCCGTTGAGTTACACTAGGACTTTGTGGCTCCAAGGAAGGAATATCCTATCTAAATAATTACCACAATAATATTTTGATATAATGCTAAGACATAAACTCTTATAAACACCACCCAGCATTGACTTCAAAGAAAAAGACAAATCAGTTTAAAGCTGATGATTGATCTGCTATTGATATTTCCCCATCTGAAATGATAATTCCAATGAATTAGTTCCAGAATGCCATTTCTGGGATGTAACTAACCAACTTGTAATAATAGTATCACTACGGAGATCAGACATAGTGTAGGAGGAACATGTAGAAGATGAACAAGGTACATCCTCAACATGGCATCTTCAAAGACGCCACTCAGGGCTAATCTGGTGTTTTATATGGGGAGGGGGATTAAATTAATTTGGTTAAGGGGGGGAGGGGGTAGGTAAGGTGTGAAGAGGACGAGAAAAAAATTGTCATTTAAAAATAGACAGGAAGTAGGTTGCAGGTGGTGGACAATGGGGAACAGGATGAACCTGGTCTAGAGCTTATGTGAATAAAAATGAAAAAAAAACATGGTAGACAAGCTTGGTGAACCGCTGGCACCTGCAGCTGAAGGAATTATGATAGAATGGCAAGAACAAAACCTCGAGTTACCTCGAGAGGGTAACTCTAGTTTCCCTCTCCCCTGACTCTCAGTCTGAAGAAGCATCTCGACGTGAAACGTCACCTATTCCTTTTCTCCAGAGATGCTGCCTGACCCGGAGTAACTCCAGCATTTTGTGTCTATCTTTGGTGTAAACCAGCATCTGCAGTTCCTTCCTACACAATAACAAAACCCTGACTGAAGTAAGGAAAGGGACAGGCACTTAATATTCTGAACCGCCATGTACACATGGCAATGTGTACGGTAAAACATAGGGATGACTGGCTTAGGTGTTAGAATTGGTCAAAGATCAATGGTACTAGAATGGCACTAGAAAGGAGATTTCAATTTCAGTTTCAAAGACAATCTGTTTGGTTATAATTAGGGAATAAAGGAAAAGCTATTGTGCTGCAGTTCTGTATGCCAGAACACTACAGACAATTTATGAAAAGATTCAAGACCTTTACATTGGCGATAGTGGGGAGCTTCAATTATCCTCATATTGACAGGGACACTACTGCTGGAAAGAGGGATGGGAGATGGGAATAGTTGAAATGAGCGCAAGAGAATGTTTGTGCTCCCAATGCTTCCAGTCCACCGAGGAAGGAAGGAAGTAGGGATGGGTTGAACTAAGGGCCCCTTCCAAATGGGAGTAAATTGTAACTAGAAGAATCCTCTCCCACAGCATCTGTACTACTGATGTCAGGATCGCCTGATTATAATACACTGCATTATATCTATTTCCTTTTTTAAACAAAAGGAAAACATTGGCTACACGACAATCCTCTGGGGCCTTGCCTGCGGCTAGACATCTTGCAAAGATCTTTGTCAAGGCCTGTGAAATCTCCTCCCTTGCCTCTTCCAATAACCTGGGATGGATGCCATCAGGCCCTGGGATTCATCCATCTTAATTTCTCTTCAAGTATCCCAAGACAACCTCCTTCTTAATCTCAAACTGTCCTTGCAGATGAGTAAACTCAACACTGATCTCATAGTCCTCCATGTCCTCCTCTTCATTGAACACAGATGCATACCATTTGTTTAGTACATCGCCTACAACCTTTGACTCCAAGCACAAATTCCCTCTTTATTCCTGAGTGGTTCTAATTTCTGCCTGGTTACCTTTTTGTTTTTAGTGTGTACATAATAAACATTGGGATTTTCTTAACTCAGTTCCTGAGTATGCCGAACATGCTTTGGTGATACAGGAAACTGAGATCATTACTGCATTACATTTGGAGTTACTGTGGCAATAAGAAGAGGGGAAAAAAGCAAATATGGAAATTCTCAACTGAAGAACAGCTAATTTTAGTTGATTGCTGGAGGATCTGGAGTATAGGAGTTGTGATGTTACATTACAAGAGGAGGGGCGGTCGGCTGCAAGAGGGAAGGAGAAGTGGTGCGGGGTGGGGGAGAATGAACAGAGAGGGTCGTCCGTTCGCAGGGCGATCCACATGTCCAAGTAAAGTGATGGCTGCAGGCCCTGCAGCATCATGGGGCTTGCCAGGATCAAGCACCACTCATAAGACCTACACCATGAACTGGACTTCAAAAATGGCAGCAAAACATGGCGCCTCTTGCTTGCTGGGTCAGTGGACTAGTTCTGTACACTTTGCTCATCGGGGATTGTGCTTAGACATGGCTATACTCTACTGAACTGCATGTAAGAAAAGAATTTCACTGTGCATTTGCATGCGACAATAAAAGCATAATTGAACCATTGTGTTGTACAAGACATTGGGGATACTGCCTTTGGAGTGTGTTTAGTTTTTAGTCACCCTGCTACAGGAGGATGTTGTTAAGCTGGATAAAGTGCAGAGAAGTGTACAAGTTCAAGTGTTCAAGTGAGTTTATTGTCATGTGTCCCTGATGGACAATGACATTTTTGCTTTGCTTCAGCACAACAGAATATAGTAACCATTGACTACAAAACAGATCAGTGTGTCCATATACCAATATATACATAAATACACACATGAATAAATAAACTGATAAAGTGCAAATAACAGACAATGGGTTATTAATGTTCAGAGTTTTGTCCAAGCCAGGTTTAATAGCCTGACGGCTGTGGGGAATAGCTATTCCTGAACCTGGTCGTTGCAGTCTTCAGGCTCCTGTACCTTCCACCTGAAGGCAGCAGAGAGATGCGTGTGTGGCCAGGACTTGAGGGCCTTAGTTATAGGGAGAGGTTGGGCAGGCTAGGACTTTATTTGATGCTCAGGAGGATGAGGGATGATCCTATAGAGGTGCATTTGATCACCTAAGGAATAGATAGAGTGAATGTACAGAATCTTTTACCCAGAGTTGAGGAATCAAGAACCAGATGACACAGATTTAAGGTGAGAGGAGTTTAGTTTAGTTTAGTTTATTATTGTCATGGATACCAAGGTACAGCGAAAAGTGTTTTGTTGCGTGCTATCCAGTCAAAGAAAAGACTATGCATGATTACAATCAAGCCGTCCATAGTGTAGAGATAAAGGATAAAGGGTGCAACATTTAGTGCAAAATAGTGCAATAAAATATAATTCCAAGGTCTTCAATTAGGTAGTTTGGGGGGTCAGGACCCCATTCTAGCTGGTGAGAGGACGATTTAGTAGCCAGATAACAGCTGGGAAGAAACTGTCCCTGAATCTGGAGGTACGCATTTTAAAACTTCTGCACCTCTTGCCTGATGGGAGATGGGAGAAGAGGGAGTGACTGTGGTAAGACTGCTCCTCGAATCTGCTGCTGGTCTTGCCGGGGCAGTGTGAAGTATAGTTGGAGTCAAAGGAAGGGAGGTTGGTTTGTGTGACAACTCTCTACAATTTATTGTGGTCTTGAATGGAGCTTCCCAAACCATACTGTGATGCATCCCGATAAAATACTTTCTATGGCACATCTGTAGAAGTTGGTGAGGGCTGTTGGGGATGTGCTAAACCTTATAAGGAAGTAGAGGTGTTGGTGTGCTTTCTTGGCTTTGACGTGGCTGGTCCAGGCCAAGTTGCGGGGGATATTTATTCCTGAGAACTTGAAGCTTTCAACCACTACTTCAGCACCATCAATGTATATCAGGTTGTTTTTACTGCTTTGCTTCCTGAAGTTAATCACAATCTCCTTTGTCTTGCTGAATTTGAAAGAGTGCTTGGTGTCTTGGCATCAGATTACGAGTTCTCAATCTCAGTAAGATTTGATAGGAACCGGAGGGGAAATTTTTTCACATGGAGGGTGGTGAGTATATGGGTCGAGCTGCCAGAAGAGGTAGTTGAGGCAGCTATATTAACAATATTTAAATGGTTTGGACAACTACATGGATGGGAAAGGTTTAGAGGGATATGGGCCAAATATCGATAGATCTTGCATGATGGAGCATCTTGGTCAGTATGGGCAAGTAGGGTCTAAGGGCCTGTTTCTGTGCTGTATGGCTCTATGACTAGCTATTTAGTCCAAGTGAATTGAAATAAAATACAGATACATTAAGTATAAATGATTCAGTTTCCAACTAGGAGAGAGAGAGCGAGAGAGACAGACAGAGACAGAGACAGAGAGAGACAGAGAGAGACAGAGAGAGACAGAGAGAGACGGAGAGAGACGGAGAGAGACGGAGAGAGACGGAGAGGGACGGAGAGGGACGGAGAGGGACGGAGAGGGACGGAGAGGGACGGAGAGAGACGGAGAGAGACAGAGAGAGACAGAGAGAGACAGAGAGAGACAGAGAGAGACAGAGAGAGACAGAGAGAGAGAATTTCTAGAGCTCCAGTATGATTAAAGGAACAGAGATTAACATGAAACAGAAAAAGGTTTGTGATAAATGTTAGGCTCAAGGTTCAGTGAATTAAGCTAATTACCCCAAATACAAGAGAAGGCAAAAGAGAGTAGAACCAAGTACTTTATATAAAAATAAATATTAAACAGATAATCAGCGGAAGGACCAGGAGATTAAGGAGCAAAAGGGAAGTGATCTGTCTTGTATGATCAGACGGTGTGGCCGTAATTAAACGAATTGGTCACAGCTTTCACAGAAGAGAATGCCGTCAATGCAACAATTAGTGGAAATATGTCAGTCATGCTGGTCAGAATAAAAATACAAACAAAATAAGGGGATTAAAAAGTTTGGCAACATTCAAAGTAGAAGACTAACAAACTCCACAAAATCCATCCTAGATACTGGAGAGTGGTAATTGCAGAGGCTCTGCTGACAATCTTTTGATTCTCTTTAGATGCCAGAAAAGAGATTGTTAAATCTGGCAATTACAATTTAATTAGTATAAAGTCAATGGAAACGCAAAGAAGAATTAATCTCGGTCAAGTATAAGCTGCACTGGGGAAAAATGAATTGGTAAATGATAGGCACTGTCAAATATTTTAATGTCAAATCATCTTTCACAAATTTCTTTGAATTCTCTCTCAATGGGGATGGTTAATGAAGGCAATAAGACTATTGTGTAGTTGCAAAGTGCTGGAGTAACACAATGTGTCAGACTGCATCTCTGGAGATAAAGGATGGGTGATGATTCGGGTCGGGACCCTTCTTCAGACTATTGTGTATATGGTTTTATCAACTTATCCAAATAGTTTGCCAAACATTAAGCTGCCCAGCACAAATAAAGTCCTGGGATGGATCCAATTGGACGGTGGTTGTATGAGTTCAAAATGGGCAGAGTTCCAAATTTGAATGTTATTTTCAGGTTGGAGGATGTATAGTGCTGCCCTCCCATGGTGGGTGGTGGAATCACTACACATTTTAACAGAAATGCTACATAATTTCAAAGTCTGCATGTGACACAAAGCTCAGAAATGTAGTTAACGGTGGCTACCCTTACAATGAACTCCCTGCAAACAAAGATAGTCAGGTATGAACCACATAAGGATAGGTAGGTGGAATTTTAAAATGGAGATGTGGAACTAATTTTAGAAAAGTGCTGGAGTAGCTCAGTGGGTCAGCCAGCATCTCTGGAGAACATGGATAGGTGACATTTCGTGTCGGGACCCTTCTTGAGACCCAGTCATTGAGCTAATTGAATTTGGTTGGAACATTTACGAAGTTGTAGGAAAACATTAGATGGTAGAATGTTAAAGGGAGATACCATAGCTGCGGATGTTGGAACGTTGAGCAGAAAACAAACTGCTGGAGAAACTCAGTGGGTCAGGCAGTTTCCTCAAAAGGAAATGGACAGATCACGTTTCAGGTTGGGACCCTTCTTCAGACTAATGGAGTAAAGGGGAGATAGCTGGTAGAAAGAGAAGAGGGCGGGGGGGGGGGGGGGGGGGGGAGGGGGGGGCAAGTGATAGGCGGATAGATAGAAAATGCTGGAGTAACTCAGCTGAAGAAGGGTCTCGACCCTAAACGTCACCTATTCATTTTCTCCACAGATGCTGCCTCACTCGCTGAGTTTTACTCTAGAATTTTGTGTCTATCATTTCATTCCTCTTGCCTCACCCATTCCTGTCTCCTTTTTACACCACTGATCTTCCCTCTACTCCATCAGTCTGAAGAAGTGTCTCAATCTGAAATGTTGGCTGTCCACCTATTTCCACAGATCCTGCCTCATCCAATGAGTTTGTTCAACTGCTTGTTGTTTTACACAATTTTGAAGAGAGTATATAAAAAAGAGATGTACTTTGCAGGTCTTGGACTAGATATGTTTTTAAAGAGGAAAGTAGGATCCTTGATAGAATAGTAACATGGAAAAGAAAGCAGAATGTAGGCTGGACCTTCATTGAACATTAGTTAGGATCCAGCTTGGGTCAAATTCAAGGCACCAAGACCTTTCAAGGAAAACAAGACCTTGGCAGGGGCAAAGAGGAATTAATTTAAGTTGCAGTAGGGATGATATACATGTAAAAAGATATTGAAGTTGTTCTCATTGCAGCAAATAAAGTATTTAAAGAGGATATTGAAAAGCAGGAAAATATTTAAATTCTGGAGATAGAACCTATTTCCATGAGCATTATTGTCATAGCCAGAGGACACAGATATAAAGAATTAACAAAAGAACCAAAGGCAAATTAGGAGGGAAACAGTCAAGGGGTCACAGAGTCATACAGCATGGAAACAGGCCCTTCGGCCCAACTTGCCCACACCAACCAACATGTCCCATCTACACTAGTCCCATCTGCCTGCGTTTGGCCCATATCCCTCTAAATCTGCCCTATCCAATTTTCTTATTATCATAGTAGATGATTTTTTCACCTGATGATGGGCCGAAGAAACGGAGTCTTTGGCCCATCTTGTCAATGCCGACCATGATGCCTCATTTGAGTTAGTCCCATTTGTCCGCATTTGGGCACAAATCACTCTGAACCATTCCTGTCCATGTACTGTCCAAATGTCTTTTAAGTCTCTGTACAAAGAGTTGTCATGTTATAATTAGTTGTTATGATGTGAAAGTTGATCAGAAGGAGATTCAATACTAATTTTCAAAAAGCAATTATCTATATGTTGTAAAATTTATAGGGCTGTGAAGAAGAATGGGAGGGAAACAATTGAACAGTTCAAAGAGCCAGCACATGCAAGATGGACCAAATGCCCACCCTCTAAGATGCATCATTCTACATTCCAATTAATGTTTAGTAAAGCGGCATCAAACCCCTTCTTCAGCTGGTAAATCATTAGCATCTGTTAAAGTTTGCTTTATTGGAATACCTTCCAGTGCACTCACCAGCAAGCTGAAAATTATAAGATCCCTTTCCCTGGAACCAAATGAGAACTAAAGGCCAGGCAGCAGAAGGCTGGCATTATCAAGATGCTCCAACACATTGCAACTCACGTGACTTGATTCCCTTGAAAGGAGATTGTGTCTTTATTCAGAAAGCACTTAGAAAACTGCATTCTATCTTTTATTTCCCCATCTCACATGGTGAAGTACAGGCAAAGAAAGATTCAATTCATTGGATATTAAATACATTTTGCACTGGCATATGAAAAAAACAATGCCAGTGCAACACTTGGATAATTTAATGTTCATGGCATTAGCAAAAATGGAGTTCAATCTCTTACCATTCTTTTCAGCATAAAAGTCTTTGAGCCAGTATTCAAAACCTCCTGAATGCTTTCTTGATGAAACGTGAAAGGTGTAATATGTACAAGACCTTAATCAAATACTTCAGTGCCTTTTATAGTGAATTATACTTTTTCGTTCTTGCAGAACCTATACATAGGCATTAAATAAAAGCCATTTCTACTAATCATTCTGACAAGCAGAAGCCATCAATTTGTTTCATATGCTTCAGAGGCAGTGTGTTGAAGTCACCATAGCTGCATACAGTTGATTCTAATCATAAGCCATATGTTTCATTTTAAAGTCCACGCACATCCCATAATCAGACTCCTATTTATAACAGACTATAGTTCTGCCTTCAACACCATAATCCCAATCAAATTCATCTTCAAATTTCTGAACCCCTCTGCCACTGGATCTTTAACTTTCTGAACCACAGACCCCAATCCATGTGGGTAGGTGCCAAAACACCCTCCACAATCAATCTCAACACCAGTGCCCCATCAGAATGCGTTCTCAGCCCCTTAGATTTATTCACTATACAATCAAGAGCGTGTAACTATATTCCACTCTAACTCCATTTACAAGTTTGCAGATGACTTCGCCGCAATGGGCAGGATCATTAACTATGAAGTTATTAATAATAGGATATTAATAATAAGACGAAGTATGGGGGGGGGGGGGAGATAGAGAGCTTGGTAACATGCTGTCAGTACAATAACCTCTTTTACAATCTTAGCAAAATGAAGGAGTTTGTCTGAAAGCCTGGTGGAGTACACACCCCAATCAACATCAATGGTGCTGAAACGGAGATGGTTGTGAGCAAGTTTCACTAACAATTTGCCTAATAAGTACTGTGGTTACAGACCTGTTATGCTGTGGCAGGTAAGTATTTTATTGTTCCATTTTGGTACAATTAAACAGTACTGACTCTAAACATTTGTCCTGGGCTACACACATTGAAGCCACGGCCGTAAAAGAACAGCATTGTGTCTACTCCTTTAGACTCAGAAAATTAAACATGTCTCCAATGACTCTTCACAACTTCTACAGATGCGTTGCAGAAATAGTACTATGGGGATGCATCACACCTTGGTTGGGCAACAGCTCTGTCCAAGACCACAACAAACAGCAGAGAATTATGGATTTAGCTCAGTCCATCACACCAACCGACCTCCCTAGCATTGAATCTGTGCCTTAAGAAAGCAGCCAGCATATTCAAAGTCAAGTTTCATCCTGGTCATTTCCTTTTCTCCCCTCTCTTTTCAAGCAGCGATACAAAAGCTTATAAGCAAATACTATTGGATTCAGGAACAGCTTCTTCCCTGCTGTTATCTGATTACGAAACAGTTCTCCCATAAACTAGGGTGTAGTCCTGATCTTCCAACCTACCTTAAGATGGATCTTGACGTTTTCTCTGTAACTGCAACATTATAATGTTGTAACACTATATTCTTCACTAGTATTTTTCTCTTTGTGCTACCTATGTACATGCATATGGTTTGACTGTATTCATGTAAAGCATCATTTGACTGGATAGCATGCAAACAAAGTTTTTCACAGTATCTTGGTACACATGACAATAATAAACCAATATCAAAATAATCCTTATAAGGAAAAAAACAATCCAAAAGCAGCAAAGAGTCCTGTTGATGGAAAGGATGGTACAGTGGTGCAACTGGTAGAGCCACTGCCTCACGGAGCCAGAGACAAGGGTTTGTTCCAGACCTCGGATGCTGTCTGTGCAAAGTTTTCACATTCTCCCTGTGACATCCTCCCACATCCCAAAGATCTGCAGATTTGTAGGTTAATTGGCTTCTGTAAATTACCCTTTGTGGGTAGGGAGTGGATGCAAAAGTGGTATAACATAGAAAATTGTGCAAATAGATGATTGATGGTTGGCATGGACTTGATGGGCCACAGGGCCTGATTCCATGCTGTATCTCTAAACTAAATGGAACTAAACTGATTAAACAAATAGGTTGTGGGTTTATGAGGGGAAGGAGGAATGTGCCGGCTTGTATCAGCATGGAATGCTTTGAGAGTCAGTATTGATTCAAGTGACCAAAAAGTCTCCTTCCATGCAATATGAGAAATATAGATGAGTAGTTTGAGCCATACTGAGGTGGAATATGCACTGTCCCATGCTAGACTTCTGGCAGGTTGACCTCGGTTGAAGTGATCTCAGGACACGGCCGAGAATAGGCTGTCAATGGCCTAAACTATCTTGGGAGTACAAGAGTTGCTGGGTCCACTTAAGATGGCAATATTTAAGCAAGCAATAAGCACATCACCCCACCTCTTTCAGATGAGTGGGCTGCTTGCTCAGTTCTAGGTGAGATTGAAAATTGAAAATTGCTTTCAACAATACTTGTTCATCAAAACAGCAGCTGCCAATTTTAAGCAACAGAAGAGTCCAGCTGTCAATTCTAATCGCTGGCTGCTGGAATTGAGAAATACTTGAGATGTTGTTCAGAGCTTTATGTACCAAATAGTGAAAATATTGGCACAAGTGAAAATATCATTTAGGGACATGTGGTAAAAGCAATACTTTCTGTTCAAAGCACCCCCCATTAATCTAGGGAGGGAGCAGAGACAAAATAAACCGTAAATTTTAGGATGTGTTTCTTCAATTCATTAGTCCATCAGTGTCATGCTCGCCTCTACATCGAGAGTTTCAAGCCACATTCTAGGGCTCAAGCACATGGTCAAGTTCAGCAGAATAAAAAGGTGTTACATTCGGAAATGGCACAGTCCGTCAAACAATACATAAGATTAGAGATACATAGAGATCCCCTTATCATGTATCTATCTATACACTGTAAATGGATTGATTGTAATCATGTATTGTCTTTCTGCTGACTGGTTAGCATGCAACAAAAACTTTTTCACTGGAACTCGCTACACGTGACAATAAACTAGACTAAACTGAAACTGAACTGAACTGACATTCACCCTCTTCTTTGGTCAAACTTAGCGATCACTAAACCTACTCAAATATATATTTTAAATAACCTGATCGACAACATACCCTTGGCAATCACAAACAACCTTCTCACAAATTGATCATTTAGTGTATGATTGCTGCAGTATATTGCTGCGTGAATAATGGCTGGTGTATTAATCCATACAATAACATATTGTATAGTAAACGCATTTTGTGTAAAGAGTTTTAATTATAAAAATCTTTTTGCCTTTCTTTGTTTGACAGAATCCCACACATAGAAACATAGAAATTAGGTGCAGGAGTAGGCCATTCGGCCCTTCGAGCCTGCACCGCCATTCAATATGATCATGGCTGATCATCCAACTCAGTATCCCGTACCTGCCTTCTCTCCATACCCTCTGATCCCCTTAGCCACAAGGGCCACATCTAACTCCCTCTTAAATATAGCCAATGAACTGGCCTCAACTACCCTCTGTGGCAGAGAGTTCCAGAGACCCACCAATCTCTGTGTGAAAAAAGTCCTTTTCATCTCGGACCTAAAGGATTTCCTCCTTATCCTTAAGCTGTGACCCCTTGTCCTGGACATCCCCAACATCGGGAACGATCTTCCTGCATCTAGCCCGTCCAACCCCTTAAGAATTTTGTAAGTTTCTATAAGATCCCCTCTCAATCTCCTAAATTCTAGAGAGTATAAACCGAGTCTATCCAGTCTTTCTTCATAAGACAGTCCTGACATCCCAGGAATCAGTCTGGTGAACCTTCTCAGCACTCCCTCTATGGCAATAATGTCCTTCCTCAAATTTGGAGACCAGAACTGTACGCAATACTCCAGGTGTGGTCTCACCAAGACCCTATACAACTGAAGTAGAACCTCCCTGCTCCACACGGTACATCTATAAGATGTTTAAACTCTGAAATATAAACAGAAAATTATGGAAGTATTCAGCTAGTTAGGCAGCATCATTGGAGGGGGAAACAGAGTCAACATTTGATATCAATGAGTTTTTATCAGAACTAATGAAATGTTATTGACCTGAAACATTAACTCTGTTTCTCTCTGAGATGCTGCCTGAACCGCGTATTTTCAGTTTTTACCCCACATGATAGGTTCTGTCGATGTAGAAAATCTTAATTGACCTTGATAAACTCTAAGAAGCTCCTATATTGATAAGCTCTACTGACACCAATTGAATAATAATAATAATAATAATAATAAGCATGTGTAGGACAGAACTGCAGATGCTGGTTTAAACACAAAGATAGGCAAACTGGTTTTTACATCCGGGGGCGCTGCATGATGGCTGCCTCTGCCTACAGTCAGTTTGTTTTTCTAGCTTTTTTGAATTTTTAGTTTGTTTGAAGTATGTTTTGGAGGATTTTTTTCAGTATTTTATGTGGGGGAGGGGGGTAGGGTAAGGGGGAAACCGTTTTTCAGTCACCTCCTGGCGAGAATGCGACTATTATCCGAGTCGTGCCCTCGCCCCCCTCCTCGTGGCCTACCAACTGGATTGGCGCAGCCTTTTCTGCCCGGGGACTGGACCAGAGCTTCAGCAGCGGCAGCGCAGCACTGGATAGATCACGGAGCGGGCGATGCCTCACCTGGAATCGCCGTTTGAAGCTCCGGAGTGTTGGGCCTGCAGCATCAACATCGCGGAGCTGTGGATTGCGGAGCTCCCAGTGCGGGCGGCGCTGACCAACATCGCAGAGTCCTGGGACCCTTTGCCGAGGGCCGCCACCATTGAATCGCCGCCCAGCTCGGCCTGTGGACTTCGGGAGTCGTGGTCTCCGGTAGGAAGTGGCCGATTTGGAGGTCCAGGCCGCTGAGGATGTTCTTCCGTTCCGACGTCGGATTTCCATCATCCCGGCGAGAGGGGGCCTGAACATCGGGCCGCCCGTAGCGGCGGCTGCGAGGCCCCGACCACGGGTGAACATCAAAGAACATCAACGAGGAGGTTGACTGAACTTTGGTGCCTTCCCTCACAGGGGAAACTTTGGTACCGCTGTGGGGATGTTTATTTATAGACTATCATGTTCTGTAGTTTTATTTTTTTTATTCGTATGGCTGTATGGGGAAAAAGCATTCTGTTGTCTCAGTACTTGTACTATGGACAATGACAATAAAGTTGAATCAAATCAAATCAAATCAAAAAGCTGGAGTAACTTTGCGGAACAGGCAGCCTCACTGGCCAGAAGGAATTTGTTACATTTCGGGTTGAAACCCTTCTTCTACTAATTCCAGTGTGACTAATTTCATGATAGGTTAAAATATGTTCGCTACTTCACCCATTTTCAAGTGCTTAATTGCCTCCTGAGCATTCAATATGGGAGCCAGGAGTATGAAATCTTTCCAGCCATAGACCATAAGTAGAAAATTGCCATCAATACCGGCAACAAATAAAATGTTTATCTCCTGACATCTGGATTAATCGGATGTAGCCACCACAAATGTCTCAATTTAGCCTTTAAAGGGGCCACTATATCCTAAAATAAGCAAACTCTGTGTTTTAAATAAACATGCTTGAACAACATGAAGCCAGGAGGAGCACCTTTCCAGACCCTACCATAAATCTACACAAGCCAAAGCTGACAGTGCATCATATGGTTGCTGCCACAATATCACTACCTTCCCCATTTGTAATCCTAGATTTCTCCCACCACTCATGATCACCCATAGTTGTTGTGCTGGCACCTATTAATGCTACGCACCAATAGATAAATGGTTGGATTGGTTTAAGTGGCTCTTTATTGACCTCTATAATGAATCAATGCTGTTGGGTTTGGATTGTTAATCTATAGATTTGCAAGATTGTGATTTCCCATCCCCCTGACCCAATTGCCCCCTGCTATCTTTGCAAGAGTAACTAGGATCAGGCAATAAATATAGGCTTTGCTAACAACAATCACATTCGAAGAATTAACTTTTCAAAAGAGCCCATGATAATTTTCTTTGCACAACTGATAATAGGAGGATTTGTTTGTAATTTATAGTAAAAACATGTTTATTCAGTATTACAAGTAACGTGAATGCATGATTGTTCAGATAAGCTGTTTGTTTCATTTTTGTGATATCACATCTGTGCTAAAAATGCAAGTCCATTACCTTACAATGAGTTACATTTACATAATGCCTTGGACATGGTGAACAATCAAGAGTGTTTCACAGGGACATTATCAAACAGAATTCAATAGTGGTAAGCCATCAGTATGTTGTGTTCAAAAAATGGCTTGCACAGCTCAAAATCCCAATGAAAATCAAATCTTTGCTTGGATCTTTTGCTTATCAAAATTGTATGGGATACTCTTAGATGTGCCTGTTCTATTAAAGAAGGATGTTTGTGTTGGTTCCGCTACATATTGGGGACATTCCAAAGCCATCCTATGGCCAATGTAATACCTCTGAAGAGCAACCATCTCCCTGATGTTGACACAACAGCCAATGTGTGCACAGCAAAATCCTAAACAGCAATAACGTTTGAGTTGTTTTGAGCATTGAAGCTACAATAAAAAGATTAATAACCCCAGCATCTGCCCTCTGAGAAAAAAAACATACCATCATTGTACCCAATCCCATTTTGTTTAAGTCACAAGCAGAGCAGAATGAAAGCGCTCTTAAAATCTATTGGATATTTACTGAATTTACATGTACACATTTGCCAGGAAGGTCTTATCAACGCGCCTCGTTCATTAGTTTCAGTTAAGAGAATATTTTAGATCTATTTTTTCTTTGCCATAAATGTCTTTATGTTCACCGACTGCTGCGGATGTTTTGTCTGATTCGGGTAAAGAAAGGGAACTATCTGTTTATCAACCCTTCCTGTCGCTTGATTTATCATATGACATACCGATAGTGGGTTATTTTTAAGTGTTGATCTGGCGTTAAGTAAGTTTTCACACAGCATCTTATCAAACCATGCAGGGGTTCTACTTTGTAATTTCATGCAAACAGCATGTTTAACATGCAGACAGGTGCACAGCGAAACCCAGTGACTATCTCAATCTGTATGTGCTTTCCCCGTGACGGGTTCGAATCTCGAGCATGTCCCCAATTCGCCCACATTCCCTTCCGCGTTCGCACGTCCCATGAACCAGTCGTTTAAGCTATAATGTCATTTCAGTTTGAAATCTCGCCCAACGAAGGTTTGTTAAAGGGGCTGGCGCCCGGGTTACCTCGGAATAAGAACGCCCTGCTTCCATTGTGGTATCCCTGGACTTGCACGATTCCCTCTGTGGACCCATCCAGTTCCAAAGCAGAGAAGAGGTCGATTTCCAGGGCTGGATCCACACCGAATCCTAAAACTGATATGCACCGGATGTTACTGGACTTTCGACCACCGAACAGAATGATACAAACAAGCGTGCAAATGAAAAGCGCATCATTCTTGCTCTTAAAATGACGCGGCGCACTTCCATCCGCGGTATTTGCATTAAATGTACGTGGTACAAGCGTCTAATGAGCGGTGGGAAATAAAGCAAGCACAGCTCAAAAAATATACAGTCGTTTATTTATAATATATTTACATTGAACTCGGGACTATATTCCAGTCAGCTACTTCAAATTTCCTGTCTGCCAATATTCTAACGTGGCACGCGTTGCCCCAAAAGTAGCTGCGATTAACTAGGGAATGACTGGTTTGAAATCGTTCTTGGATTGAATCTTTTGCGGGATGTTAGAAGCGGGTTGATCTGTGTACAGTACACGATGTTAAACCCTTCTTTCTACATTGTTGAATCCACATAATGCTAAAGCTTGGCTTCTGTTACAGGATGTCACATCCCTTGTATATCTAGACTACGCTAAGCCTCTCATTAATCCACGGGATATTAAATCCATCTTTCATTTAAATGATATTATACCGGGTTCACACAGAGTCTATTCAGATCGCCGCTGATCTGTCGGGTGTTAAAGCACTGATCCACTACCGAGACGTTAATTCCTCGCGTCCATCTCGTGGATATGAAACATTATTTTTATATACAGTGCTCGTACTGGTGACAATCTATAGGGATCTGAGTCTGCTTGTCCAGCTATCGGACTCCAAACACCTTGTGTACATACAGTGTGCTCCATCTCTTGCTCGCCTGCCTGACATTAAACCTCCCCTCTTCGCCCGTTGAATGTTAAAAGTATTTATTTATTGTCAAATACCTCGTTGATCTATATAATCTCAACGCCTCACCACCAACCCAACGCGTTTATCATCGTCTTAACCATCTGGTTAATTAATAAAATATTAGCCCTTGTCCATCTATACATTGAAAAAAAAACTTGTCTCTCAACAGGCGTTCAGATGGTAAGATGATAAGACTTTTGCTGATGCAATGTATGTCAACCCCCTGTCACTTTACAGACTGGTAACATTTTTTGGTAGCCGCGGGGAAGCTGAGGACATTACCTGGTGTGATGTGAACAAGTGCAAGGACTGTGCTGAAGATCGTGAATGCCATTGTGTAGAAGTGGGGGTCAAACAAACACTCCTAGTCCATAATATCCGTGCGCTTTCACTTCGGTGACGGCAGCTCAAAAGTGGAACAGAGCGGGGTGAAATCTGCTGGTCCCGCGGTCCGGAAGATCAAACAGCCCAAAGCACAGACAGATTAAGTAGCATCGCCAAGCTGCAGAACATACTTCGCCCTGGCTTCACAGTACCGCCAGTCCCACAGTGCCACCAGCTATACGGAGAGCGAGGTGTGGAAAGAGAGTTTGATAGCTGGGGCTTTTGGTAGCGGCAGAGGCAGCGCTGGAGGATGAGAGGGTGTGTTTCAATGTCCGGGAAGCTGAAGAGAGACGTCCTCCACCTCCCAGCGTTATCTGGAGACTCTGCACCTCTTGCAACGCGCACGCACTCACTCACACACACACACGCAACTGGCAGTTCAGGGCGACTTGCAGCCCCTTGTGGGTTTCTTGCAGGAACGAGAATCTCCTCTACCGAGCAAATGTAGGACGGACCTCTCTAAATGTATCCGGCTCCCGTGCATTAAGTGGTCCTAATCCGCCCCGATGCTCAAATTGGCTGCCACCGTTACACAGCAGGCAGGGACTATCCTTCAAACGGATTTGCTGTGAAATGCTCTGGGAATTCAGAATGAAACATTAAAAAACACCATATAAATGCAAGTTTTTCGTCTCATACCTATTGTAATGCAAAGCATTTTCAAAACTGATCGGGAATGTCTGTTGCCCCAATGGGTTATGATTATTTTTTTTCCTGCATCAAATTCGACCATGGGTTTTTTCTCCTGCCTGTAAGTTATTATCAGCAAATAAGTTATAGCAGAAACATAATAACAAAAGTCAATCTAACTCGGAGAAAAAATAAGTAAATGAAAGTTGCCTTGCACGCTATTTCGTGTCCAATGAATGCAAATATCTTATAGCAGGCAACCGAGGAAGAATTTAATTTACTTGGGAATTAATCTACACAGTATCCACGGTGTCAATCTAGCTTGCCGTTGAAAGTCGTGATGAAGTGGGCATTTTGCAAGGCCTGGCTTGCATTTCTTAAAATAAGCACCATGTTGGTGAAGCGGTTCTCATTGCAAAAGGACACGGCTTGAGATTATAGTTCTATGCACTTTGGATAAAACGTATTCCTTGTATTTCTGTAGGCATTAGTGATAGCAGCTGAAAATTATTTCCCCAAATGTGTATGATTCATATCTATATTCATTTCGAATCCAATAGGTGTTCACATAAGATGTGCAGTCTATAACTCTTGCAAACTTGAAAAGACAAAATCATTTTTTATTGCATTTTGTGGAATCGATTTTGATCCTTCCACTGAAATTCTTTCCATGATTTTCCCCATGGTTGATGGGTAAGCTGGCCTACAACCATTTCATATGTCACGCCGAGCCCAAAGCATAACAGTAAAATTATGTATCACTCAGTTCCGTTTATTCCCTTCCTCTATGGCTCACTCAAAATGCCAGACTTGGTATTGTGTCTTCAAGGCCACTTCGCCCCGAAGACTGGGAAATCACATGATGCCACTTGGTGGCGTAGTATGTCAGTGCACTCAATTTGATGGAACTATCCATCTAATTCTCTGAGCTCTTTATTTAACAAGTTGCAACACATAATCATTCAATATCCACACATAAGTATTTCAAAAGCAGCCTTGTTGAGCAGTATATTAATAATATAACTAAAGTTTTGCAAAATAATCTTAGTCCAAGGATGGCAAGGTGGACATTAATTTAAGATCGAGGGTTACACAAAAAGCTGGAGGAACTCAGCCGGTGCAGCAGCATCTAAGGAGCGAAGGAGATAGGCGACGTTTCGGGTCGAGACCCTTCTTCAGACCCAAGATCGACAACTTTCCATTGCAATAAGAAGATTAAATCAACGTGTCTGACTCTCTCTGTACCGTGCCACCGAAACACCACTTGTCTTACCCATGCTTTATATAACCAATGGAGCACTGGATGACATAAGTAACAATTGCAGATTATAAATAAGAGTCATAATTCAACTGTCCCCACCTTGAGTAAGGTCTAATTTAAGTCACCATGAGATGAATTGATCGGATAGGCGTACAGAGTCTCTTGCCCAAAGTAGGGGAATAAAGAACCAGAAAACATAGGTTTAAGGTGAGGGGTTTAATAGGAGCAAGAGTGGTAACTTTTTTACAGAAAGGGTGGTTCATGTATGGAACGAGGTGCTGGAGGAGGTAGTTGAGTCAGGTAATATCACAACGTTTACGAAACATTGAGACAGGTACATGGATAGGATAGGTTTAGCGGGATATGGGTTAAAAATGCAGGCAAGTGGGACTGGTATAGGTGGGACATGTTGGTCGGTGTGGGCAATTTCAGATGAAGGGCCTGTTCCCACATCGTATGTCTCTATGACTATGACCAAGGCACATAGGAAAGAAACTGTAGACGTTACTGCTCTTAAATCAATGGCAGAGTACAAACAAACAAAAAACCTCTACCATTGTTATGATTGGGAGGAATATTGTTTTTAAATAACATTTTATTTTGCAGTCCATACTAATTTATTCAAATCCAACTCCCAAATCCTGAACTATTTTCAAGTCTCTTCAATTTATGGGTAAATGTTTCACCTTGGATTAGTGGTGCAACTCCACACACAGTGCATTCAGAACGTTTTCAGACCCCTTCACTTTTCCCACATTTTGTTACACTACTGCCTTATTTTAAAATGAATTAAATTATTATTTTTTCATCAATCTACACACAATATCCCAGAATGAAGAAGCGAAAACAGATGTTTAGAAATTTTTGCAAAGTAATTAAAAATAAATAACTGAAATATCACATTTACATAAGTATTCAGACCCTTTGCTATGACACTCAAAATTGAGTTAAGGTTCATCCTGTTTCCATTAATTATACTTGAGATGTTTCTACAACTTGATTGGAGTCCACCAGTGGTAAATTAAATTGATTGGACATGATTTGGAAAGGCACACACCTGTCTATATATGGTCCCACAGTTGACAGTGCATGTCAGAGCAAAAACCAAGCCATGAAGACGAAGAAATTGTCTGTAGACGTCCGAGACAGGATTGTGCAGAGACACAGATCTGGGGAAGGGTATAAAATAATTTCTGCAGCATTGCAGGTCCCAAAGAGCACAGTAGCCTCCGTCATTCTTAAATGGAAGAACTTTGGAACCACCAAGACTCGTCATAGACCTGGCCGCCCGGCCAAACTGAGCAATCGGGGAAGAAGGACCTTGGTCAGGGACATGACCAAGTACCCGATGGTCACTCTGACAGAGCTCCATGGCTCCTCTTTGGAGATGGGAGAACCTTCCAGCAGGACAACTATATCTGCAGCACTCCACCATTCAGGCCTTTATGGTAGTGTGGCCAGATGGAAGCCACTCCTCAGTAAAAGGCACATGACAGCCTGCTTGGAGTTTTCCAAAAGGCATGAGAAACAAGATTCTCTGGTCTGATGAAACCAAGATTGAACTCTTGGGCCTGAATGACAAACGTCACGTCTGGAGGAAACCAGGCACCGCTCATCGCCTGGCCAATACCATACCTATGGTGAAGCATGGTGGTGGCAGCATCATGCTATGGGGATGCTTTTTAGCGGCAGGAACTGGGAGACAAGCCAGGATCGAGGGAAAGATGAACGGAGCAAAGTAATTGAAAGGAACAGAGAGATCCTTGATGAAAACCTGCTCCAGAGTGTTCTGGACCTCAGAGTGGGGTGGAGGTTCACCTTCCAACAGGACAACGTCCCTAAACACACAGTCAAGACAACACAGGAGTGGATTCGTGCCACGTCTGTGAATGTCCTTGAGTGGCCCAGCCAGAGCACGGACTTGAACCCGATCGAACATCTCTGGAGGGACCTGAAAATAGCTGTGCATCGATGCTCCCAACCCAACCTGACAGAGGTTGAGAGGATCTGCAGAGAAGAATGAGAGAAATTACCCAAATACAGGTGTGCCAAGCTTGTAATGTCATACCCAAGAAGACTTGAGGCTGTAATCGCTCAACAAAGGTGCGCTCAACAAAGTACTGAGAAAAGGGTCTGAATATTTATGTACATGTGATATTTCAGTTATATATTTTTAACTACTTTGCAAAAATTTCTAAACACCTATTTTCGCTTTTTTATTATGGTGTATTGTGTGTAGATTGATGATTTTTAAAAAAAAAGAATTTAATCAATTTTAGGATAAGGCTGTAACATAACAAAATGTGAAAACATGAAGGGGTCTGAATACTTTCTGAATGCACTGCACATGGTGTTACTCCTTTGATTAATGAACTACCTACAGCTGCAATGAATAGATATTGGGGCATTCATTTCAAAAGATTGAATGACTGAGGCAGGAAGGTAATCAGAAATCTAAAGCAGAGTTGACAATACCTGACTGATTAACACATAGCCATTCTAAGCCTGTCACAAGTTCAGATCCAGAATGAGTGGTAGTTACTGTATTTTAAGGCAGCATTAACGGGCAGCTTTTGACTATGTCTTAAGGGTCTGTCCCACTGCACCGACCTAATTTGCGAGTTTAGAAGAGTTTACACTCGACTCAAACTCGCAGCATGGTCGACAGGTAGTCCTAGGAGGTCCAAGGAGGTCACCGGAACTCTCCTTCATGCTCGAGGGAAGTTCCCGCATACTCGCAGCCTCAATTTGGTCAAGGACCATTTTTCAGCGTGCTCAAAAATTCTCCGTGAGTAGAAATTGGTTGGCATGGCTCTTTTGAACTCGCAGTGGAGTGGGTTCGCTAGGCAGTCGAGGTAGCCGTAGGCAATCTCCTTTGCTGACCGGGCATTTTAATTGGTGCATGGAGCTTTCAGAACCAAGGAAAACCGACCGGTAATGTTAAATGCACGCTAAACTTTATCTGCGCTCTCCAAAAGACTTACTGTTACTGTGCCAGCCATCTTTTACCTTCCTGTTCATCACGGGTGTGAATTTCAGACAGTGCTCCCCCGCTTTCCCTGGCCCCCGCCTTTGCACTGTGTTTGTGTGTGTGTGCGCAGACAGTCGATCCGGCTCGCTGTTTCATCGCTGACGGTCGAAGACAGTCGCTGTTTTTCAGGCGAGTGCCCTCGATCTTGAAGGTCGAAGACAGTCGCTGAAAAGTTGCGTTAGTGGGACAGACCCTTAACACCATCTTCGGAGTGTCTTTTTTTTTCTTTTTTTTCTCATATGATTTGCAAAATAAACAGACACTATTTGGCTCATCAGGTCTCT
Source organism: Raja brachyura (assembly GCA_963514005.1). Next base: position 17,697,793 of record OY740800.1, read on the forward strand.
GCATTACCCCTGTCCCATCCCCAAATTATTTTCTTATCACCTATTCCCACTCACATTTCCATTGATACTCCCAAATTCTTCTCCAATGCACTGTCTGAGGAAATTCAACATGTATCCAATGACTCTTACAAACCTTTACAGATGTACCGTAACAAGCCTACTGTCAGGTTGCATTCCAGCTTGATTTGGGAACAGCTCTGCCCAAGACTTCAAGACATTTCAGAGTTGTGGATGTACCCAGTCCATCACACAGACCAGACTTTCCACCATTGACTGCATCTACACTTCACGCTGCCTCTAAAGAGCAGCCAACATAAGCAAAGGCTTGTCCCGCCCCGTTCATTCCTTGCTCTCTGCTCCCGTCCAGCAACAGGTACAGAAGCTTGAAAAAAAGCACTACCAGGCTCAGAAACAGCTACTGACTGTTTCTTCCATTATCTAGGGGACCTCCAATTGATCTGCACCTGATTGTGGACATTAGACTTTGTGCTGAGAACTATATCCTGTAGTCTGTATCTTCCCCTTTGCTCTACCTATTATATTGGAGTTTGACTTGATTGTATTTATGAATGGTATGTGCAATCTTTTCGGATAGCATGCAAAACGAAGCTTTTCACTGTACCTCAGTACACATAACAGTAATAAACCTAAACTATATGAAGCATAACTTCTTAATAATGCACCACGAAGGCTGGAAAAGTTATAAAGAATTTACCTGAAAATTATAACAGTTCAGCCAGTGTTTTCATTTAGATGGGCAGCTAACAGTCAGGTAATAAATAATGATAAGAAATGCCTGAAGAGTCGGAACAGCTTTATGGAACTAGAGCCAACTGTATCCGGCACCAATACCAAACAACAGATGGTACCAGGATGCCACCTGCCTTGTACTACCTGGAAAGCCCTAAACCGCCTCCGTACTGGAGTGGGACGTTGCGGACTCAACCTGAAGAAGTGGGGCCTCTCGAACTCTGACAAGTGCAACTGTGGAGAGGTACAGACAAAGGCCCACCTACTGACCTGTGGCGGAGGGGCATGCACTGTGGACGATCTCCACAGAGGCACAGATGTGGGTGGCACTGGCTGCGGCAAAGCAATGGTAGAACGTCGCATGAGCAAAAATTTGATTCATATTATTGGAATGGTGCCATTCCAGTAAAAGAGGAATTGCATCTTGTTGATACTCATCTAAGTGAGTGTATGACACCAGTAAAAACTGACCTGAGAGGAGATGCTTCTTTTTAGTTTAATTTAGAGATACACCGTGGAAATGGGTTCTTCAGCCCATCGAGTCTGTGCTATACACAAAGAACTGCACTCTAGAGATAATTTACAGGAGCCAATAAACCTAATCGCACATGTCTTTGGAATATGGGTGAAAACTGGAGCACCTGGAGAAAACCCGCGTGGTCACAGGGAGAACGTGCAAATTCCATACAGACAGCACCTATATCAGGATCGAACCCTGGTCTCATGTGCTGTAAGGCAGCAACTCTACTGCTGCACACTGCGCTGTCTTAGAACTTGTTAATATGCATCTAAGTAAGTTTGTAACATTTATCAAAAAGAAACAAGATGACATCTTTATTCATTTCATTAGGTATAACAAGTGTAGGGAAGGTATTTTTGTTACCTTATTTAATTTGTGATTATTTATTTTTAAGTTCTACTTATTTGATTCCAAGTAGACTGCAAAAGTGCAGCTTCAGTTCCGAAACCCACCATCTTGCAGAGTATATTTTCCACCCTTAATATGATTGCGTCTTCCTGCATTATCACCAGAATAATACGCTGAGCATAAGACTCAATGAGCAACAATCAATAAACATCATGCACAGAAGCAAACCACAAGAAGTAAGTTGAAAGAATCCCTCCGTTAAATCAAACATGAGAGGTTCTGTCAAATAAGTGATTAATTTTTCTCCGCTAAAACAATTACTGTAATTTTTTCTCAGCGCCAAGGGATTCTATGAAATCTCACATATAATTGGGGAAATTGAGATGGATCCAATGTCTTCACTGTCGTAATTATGGATTCCAGTAACCACATCCTCCTCCTCTAATTACTGACACTTTCGAAGTTTCATTTTTCATTCTCCATTTCATTAATTATTGTTATTTCCTAATGAGTTACTGTGATATATAGATGTCGGTGTCTTGATAGGGAACAAGAACAAAAGAAATCCGGGCTTTATAATCGGTTGTAATCTCTTGAGCTTTTTTTTTCCTGCATATTGTAGTCTCTGGAAATAAAATAGCTATAAATCAAATTAGTAACTCGCTTGTAAATGTGCAAACCATTTCCAATGAATCTGAATTACTTCACATAACTAGGATAAATCGATTTCAATTTTTTTTTGTAAAATAAATATATAGCAGCTGCATAAACTTCTTGTAAAGATTATTTTTAAAATCAAGAGGAAAAACATGTCACTCAATTGTCAAGTTGGATTGTAGCATCTTTTGTATTCACAGAGAATAGATCAGTAAAGGTATTACCTTTAATTTAAAAGGTATTAATCTGAAATCTGCAGCACCACTGATAATTTACAAGAGGCTGACATATCCCAAAATCCATCTGACTGGGTGAAATGAACTGGCCCATCTTTATGCCTAGCACCTCTCAGTTCACCTCGATAAATTCCAATTTGCTTCAATTCCACATATGTAAAGACGGAATGCTGCCACAAGTGAGGAGATAATAAATCAGAGGAACTGGAGGTGAAGAATAGTGTCAAAGCTGAGAGTTTTCAGGTCCAGAAACAGTAACAACATGAAATTGCTTGTACAACTCTGCCAAACATGTGAGTAGAAAGACAACTGGTAATTGAAGAAATGCGCTTGAGGCCATTTGTCTGTCTGACAGCGTTGATAATCCATTGGCCACTCTGCCAGTGTCCCGTTGTTGCCATTTAACCTGGACTGCAGCCGCTCACAATTAGAGAAATAACAGGAAGGCCTGGAAGTGGACGGAGGAAATATTCTTCTTTAATTTCATTGACTTGCAAGTGATGTTGGCATCGCTAGCATGTCAAGTTTTAACGTCACCACTAATTACCTTTAACATGTCAGTAGTGAACTAGCTTCCTGAACTGCTGCAGTCTTTGCACTGAAGGTATCCATTTAAAATGGATACACAGCAAAGAAACAAGGCATTTGTCTCCACCAGTTCTTGTCAGCATTCACACTTTATTTGAGTCTCTTCCTCTATGTCCTCATTTAAATTTATCAAAGCAACCTCGAACAATCTCCCTGATGTACTAGTAGTGGCCAGAGGATCTAGGGTGACGGAGGAACTGAAGGGAATTCACATTAGGCAGGAAATGGTGCTGGGTAGACTGATGGGACTGAAGGCTGATAAATCTCCAGGCCATGATGGTCTGCATCCCAGGGTACTTAAGGAAGTGGCTCTAGAATGGAGATCATTTTTCTATAGATTCAGGATCAGTTCCTGTGGATTGGAGGGTGTCTAATATTATCCCACTTTTTAAGAAAGGCAGGAGAGAGAAAAGAGGGAATTATAGACCAGTTAGCCTGACATCGGTGGTGGGGAAGATGCTGGAGTCAATTATAAAAGATGAAATGCCCGCACATTTGGATAGCAGTAGCAGGGTGGGTCCGAGTCAGCATGGATTTACGAAGGGAAAATCATGCTTGACTAATCTTCCGGAATTTTTTGAGGATGTAACTAGGAAAATAGAAAAGGGAGAGCCAGTGGATGTAGTGTACCTGAACTTTCAGAAAGCATTTGATAAGGTTCCACATATGAGATTAGTGGGTAAAATTAGAGCACATGGTATTGGGTGTAGGGTGCTGACATGGATCGAAAATTGGTTGGCAGACAGGAAACAAAGAGCAGGGATAAACGGGTCCTTTTCAGGATGGAAGGCAGCGACTAATGGGGTACCGCAAGGCTCGGTGCTGGGACCGCAGCTATTTACAATATACATCAATGAGTTAGATGAAGGGATTCAAAATAACATTGGCAAATTTGCAGTGAAGAAAGCGAATGGCATGTTGGCCTTCATTACAGGAGGAGTTGAGTATAGGAGCAAAGAGGTCCTTCTGCAGTTGCACAGGGCCCTAGTGAGACCACACCTGGAGTATTGTGTGCAGTTTTGGTCCCGAAATTTGAGGAAGGACATTCTTGCTATTGAGAGAGTGCAGCGTAGTTTCACAAGGTTAATTCCTGGGATGGCGGGACTGTCATATGTTGATAGAATGGAGTGGCTAGGCTTGTATACTCTGGAATTTAGGAAGAGACAGGATCTTATTGAAACATATAAGATTATTAAGGGATTGGACATGCTAGACGCAGGAAACATGTTCCCGATGTTGGGGGAGTCCAGAACCAGGGCCACAGTTTAAGAATAAGGGGTAAAACATTTAGAACGGAGATGAGGAAATACCTTTTTCACACAGGAGTCTGCGGAATTCTCTGCCTCAGACCCTTCTTCGGACTGATGTCAGGGAAGAGGGAGATACATAGACAAGGAAGTATAAGGTGTGACAGCTGGTCAAAGGGAATGGAGATGAAGGAAAATGTAAAATAGATCATTGTTAGCTGGGAAAAGTTAACAACAAAGCAAACAGTGATAAAATATAGTCAGAGACCGTAAGACTAATCGGAGAATTGGGAAGCAGGTGGGATGGAGAGAGAGAGGGAAATCAAGTGTTACTTGAAGTTCGAGAAGTCGATGTTCATACCGCTGGGGTGTAAGCTTCCCAAGCAAAATATGAGGTGCTCTTCTTCGTATTACTGAAGAAGGATTTTGACCGAAGACATTGTCTATCCATTCCCTCCACATATGCAGCCTGGCCCCTTGAGTTCCTTAAGAACCCCTTAAGGGGTTGGACAGGCTAGATGCAGGAAGATTGTTCCCGATGTTGGTGAAGTCCAGAACAAGGGGTCACAGTTTAAGGATAAGGGTGAAGTCTTTTAGGACCGAGATGAGAAAATCATTTTTTACACAGAGATTGGTTAATCTGTGGAATTCTCTGCTCAGGAGGTAGTTGAGGCCAGTTCATTGGCTATATTTAAGAGGAAGTGAGATGTGGCCCTTATGGCTAAAGGGATCAGGGGGTATGGAGAGAAGGCAGGTACAGGATACTGAGTTGGATGATCAGCCATTATCATATTGGATGGCGGTGCAGGCTCAAAGGGCCGAATGGCCTACTCCTGCACCTATTTTCTATGTTTCTATGTTTCCTCCAGCACTTTGGTTTTTTTTTTTTGCCAGTACGTTATTTAGTTGCATGAACCAACACCCGTTGGAGTTGAAGCTGGCATTAGGATCTTGCCTAAAATATAAATAGAAAGCTGCATGTTGTCTGCAGGGCAGGTATTGTCTTTGGAGAGTGAAACTGAGTTAACGTTTCAGGTCAATGAAACTCGGTACTTAGCTTGTCGAGGAACACTTTGGCAGTTTTCTTGTCAGCTCGACTTGGAAACTGCACAGCTGTTGCGGGGCCCATTAGCAAACCACTGAAGTTGTTATTTTACCCACTTGTGGTCACTATTTGGAGTGCTACAGGACTGAAATTAGAAAGCTAAGCAGCAGATTTATTCTTACTTACAAGCACAACCGCAAGAACTGTGTTTTATCTTCAGACTCCTTACGACAGTGTGATCACTTGTGGAGTCTTCCCTTTCATCAAGATTATGTTTGACAAAATAAACTTTATTCAGAATAAAAAATATAATCAAGTCGATGGGGTGACTTTTTTTTCGGATTCACTAATGATGGACAGAGAGGAAGGAGAATGGAGTTCAGACTGCAGCTCACTCTGTTAGTGTAGGGGAGAACCCATCCTAAAATACCCAATGTGGCAAGGATGCAGAGGAACTGGTTTCCCTTCAACCAAGCAATTAATGGATACGCCATCGGCCATTATACTTATTTTCAGCCAATGGTGCAAGGCATGAATTTCACACAACAGACCATGACATCTCAATGTACAGTGTGCCCCTCGTGACTTTGTGCCTGGTCAACAAAGGTCATAGATTCTAATCAATGAATAGTATAACTTTCAAAAGTATATTCAGTATTCAGATGCGGTAAAACATATATGTATGCTGTATGAAATGTGCATGGGCTTATTATGAATGGAGCATGATCTGTGTGCATGTGCGTTTGTGTGTGTGTGGTGTGTGCACGTGTGATGTGTGTGTGTGTGCGCGTGTGTGATGTGTGTGTGCATGCCTGTTTGAATTTGTACGTCTTTTCCTAGAGGTTTTGGAGATCGCAGTGCATTTTGAAGTTTTTCATGATGGTGTGATTTTTGGCTCAGTGTTACAAAGTTCTTACTGTACAGCCCATTTCACTTTCAAGTGCAAGTAGGAGTCGGCAAAACCTATGAGGCTTTCACCATATTGACTCAGCTGCTCTCTCTGTTCCATCCCTCACTCCCCAAAACCAGTGCTTCAGCAAACAGCAAAGGACAGCTGTGCCAGCTACTCCAGCACCTGTGGTGCCCAAACTTGGAAGAATTTTTGGATGACCACAAAGCCAGAATTTTGAGAAATCTGCATTACATCCTAAAGATAATAATTTCCTTATCTTATTTCATAAGGACCCATGCAACAACAATCTCAAAACTTATATCCATATTTAATAGCATGACTAAATTCTGTATTCACAAAGGCATTTTATATTTTTCTTGTTAGCTTGTGTTAGTGCAGTAGCTGTAGTGATACTAGACATCTCTTTTGCAACATTCTGTTTTAAATGTGCTTTCCCTGGAGCCTTTGTCAAGTATCCAACAATATTTATGACTGCAATCATTTCTTAGCATTTCACAATTAAGCCTCGAAGCATTTTATGTGTATATTTTGTTCTGCTGCATTATTGTGTTGTAAATTGCAATGCCTGATCCATGGAATTAATAGATGAAACAATTTCTTACATAAACCTTCGAATCATTTGCACTTAATGGATACAATGCACTACAGGATCATTAGAAACCCTTGTCTTGACAACTCTGTACTGTAGATGAATCTCTAAGCAGCTCTTGAATAAAGGAAGTACTGCAATGATGTAGCTAAGGCACAAACTTAGAAAAGAGAGCCATCTAGAGCAAAAAAAAAGAAACTGCTGATAATTTTGTGTTGTAACACACGAAATATTAATTGGAGGGCATTCTAGTATGTGTGCCCTCTGTCAGTAAGTCAAAGTTAGCTCTTCAGTAAGTAATGTTTCCTCAGATTTTGATGATATATTCTGACAGGCATCCCGTTCCTGCTGAATTATTTTCATGTTCCTGTGAATGATTATATGAAACTGAAAAACTAAATTTCAATCTTCACAGAAGGTAAAGAAAATCACTTCTTTGTTCATGGGGCCATCTGGTGGCTGTGTGGCAAGTTTACAGGCAGATGAATGATGACATTTATGTCTTAAATGTGTGTCTTCTTTTGCAGGTTTATACCAGGACCAGGGCAATATGCGTAGGAAGGAACTGCAGATGCTGGTTTACACCAAAGATAGACACAAAAAACATGGAAAGGTGATGTTTCATGTTCAGACTCTGACGAAGAGTCCCTGACCGGAAACGTCACCTATCCAAGGAACATATTATATATATTTTTTTTTAAATGATGAGAGAAAAATGCATAATTTCTTCCTTCAGGAAACAGTTTAAAAGACAGCTTTTTAAAGACGGCTTTCAACCGAATCACAAACAGTGAGAGTACGAGTCAGAGGCCTCAAAATGAGAGTCAACAGTTTTGAATCGCAAAACGTGAGTGTTATGTACTGTTCATATTTCAGTCTCCACTCAGACATCTTGAACCTGACATCCTACTAGCTTCACTGCTTGTATCCCTTCATTATCACCTCTTCCACAGCCAACAATGGGCCATTGTGGGCTCCACCATCAGTGCCGGCTGTGTCATCAGTGCCGGCTGTGATTCTTTTCATACCTCAAGTTTCCCTCTCCCCTGACTCTCAGTCTGAAGAAAGGTCACAGAAAATTAACAAATGGCTAAGATTTGGTTCCTTAAAAGCAGAAGAAAAAGATTGAAAGGCAAATCAAACTATGTAAGGATGAGGAATCACAAACATCCAATTAAGAGTAAAAGTTGACCCTTGTCCATTCTGCTCTTTCGTAAGATTCCGGCTGATGTAATTTCTTATCTTAGAAACTGTTTCTTCTCGCCTCTGGGACACTAAAACCAAGCCATAGTTCCAGTATAAGGAATAGGTCACTTACTACTGAGATGTGTAAACATTTTTTCAGCGAGAGGGCTGTCAATTTTTGAAATTCGCCAACTCAGAGTAGCCGAGATTGAATCATTGAATAGATTCAATGCTAACTCTGAAAATACTTATGGACACTAAAGGAATCAAAGTTATGGGGACTGGGTGGCAAACTAAGTGCGAGCCATGATCTTAACAAATGGCAGAACAGGCTCAAGGGGTGATATGACCTTCTCCTGCTTCTGTTGTATGTTATAATGGAAGGTGCTTTGATATTCTCTTTCTACTTTAATATGTTCCATGCACTGAAGCAAGGCTGGAAAATTGGTTTAATTGCCAAACCTTTGATTGTTATGTAGTCCACCAACATAAAATGGAAAAATCATGGAATTTGTGAATTATTTGTCCAATTAAGTCACTTCGAGTACAGTAATCTTTTCAGATTTATTGTGCTGTTCTTGCCCCAGAACCCTGCACATAAGTTGGAGGTGAGAGAAGGCCAGAACAGCAAGGGTTACCAGGATGTTGCCTGGATTATAGGGTATCACCTATATGCATTGTTTTCTCTGAAGTGCCAAGGCTGAGGGAAAACTTGACAAAAGTATATAAAACTCTGAGAGGCACAGAGTGGGTAGACAATCAGAACCTTTTATCATGGTGGAAATGTCAAAGACTAGATGGTATAACTTTGTCGGGGGGGGGGGAGGTTTAATGGAGATGTGCGGGGTAGGGTTTATGCACAATGTAGAATGGATGCAGAGGAACTGGGTGATAATAGTGGGTGTATGGTATGTGCTGACAGGAGTGATGGTTGGGGCAGATATGATAGACCCCAACAATAAAATATACAACAACACAACCAAATTTTGATTTCATTCTTGGCAAGTATGAACTACCAGTGCAAGTGATGAAATGGTTCACATCAAGGGACAATGCAAATTTCTTCCCATTGCATCATTCACCATCTAGAGACGGTGAAAGGAGAGCTGCATGAAACCTGCAATGGTAAATAAGGTGTAGGGATGCTTGCCTTCGTCTGACAGGGCATTGAGTACAAGAGTTTGGCCACCCTGTTAAAGTTGCGCAAGACTTTGGTGAGATTGCAACTGGAATATTGTGTGTAATTCTGCTCACCGTTCTAAAGGAAAGATATGATTAAGCTACGGAAACAAGGAAGGGTTCTGACTCGAAAGGTCACCTATGCATGTTCTCTAGAGATGCTGCCTAACTCGCTGAGTTACTCCTGCGCTTTGTCCTTATATGATTAACTAGGGAGGGAGCAGGAATAATTCACAACCATATTGTCAGGACTGGGCTTGATTTATGAGGGGAATTCGTATAAGCTGGGCTACTTTTCCTGGAACAAGTTAGGTTAAGAGTAGAAAATATAAAGTTCTAAAACGATATCAGGCTTAGATGAGATAGATTATCTAGATTTTTTTCTCAAGGTATGGGGAGTCTACAACGAGAGTGCCTCGATAATTGAGAGGAGAAAGATTTTAAAGGGACCTGAGGAGCAACTTTTCCACACAGAGGGTGGTGGGTATATGGAATGAGCTGCCAGAGGAAGTGGTGGAGATGAATTAAATTAGATCTAAATACATTTTGACAGATACATAGATAGGAAAGGTTTAGAGGGATATTGGCCAAAAGCAGACAAATGGGATTGGCACAGGAGGACCCTTTGGTCAGCGTGGACGAGTAGGGCCACAGGGCCAGATTCCATGCTGTATAACTCCATGAGTCTACACTCTACCTTCACAGAGTGTTCTTCGTTTGCTTCAGGCTGATAGCAAATGTAACTTTACAAAATAGTTGTTTGCTCAATTATAAATTTAACGATGACATAGCAGGGAGCTCGAAGCCTTTTGAAACTTTGATACAACTGTCTATCCTGTGCCAGTTGCAGTTCGGTAGCTTCAGCACACAAATCATTAGCATAGGCTCACCATGGCAACCTTGCTGCAAATGTCTAATTACCAACATCTGTGGAAAGATTGGAATTATATTGTATATACGATGGTATTCTAAACATTTGAAATACAGACTTTAGCTTGAGCCCAAAAGCACGAAAAAATCCGCATGATATGAAGAAGTGCCATCTGGTATTTTGCATTTAACATGCCGATTTATTGATGTTCTATGATTAGTATTAATCTAACTTGTAATGGCTGTCATGTTAAGAATATAAAAAACACCATAAACTATGCAAGGCAATGTATGATTAGCTAGAGACCTGATTAAGACCCAAAGTGTGTTTGAGTGTATTAATTAGCTCATAGTCCTCAATCCAGAAGTAAGCATGATGGACCATTCATTACAATCATTAGACTGCATTATGTAAAATTCTAGATACTTTGAATGAATACAGGGGTTTGTGGGCCCTTTGATAATTGGCAGAGGTTCAGTCTCAAAGTCCATTTGTAAATCTGATGAATTTAAAATGCATTAACAGTGTCTCCCTTGGAGAATCTGAAAGATTAAGAAGAACCGATCCTCTAAATACTAATGACACAATTGGATTAAATGCCTTTTTTATATGCAACATGCATTGCTGAAGTCTCTAGCAGCAATCATCATTTTGTCAATTTCCTTTTAAAGTTTTCTATAACTTTATGAAGAATTCCTCTACTATTCCTGCTCACAGAACTTGAATTGGGAGAGTTAGGCTTAGATTTTAGAAATACTGCGAGGGCATAAGCCCTTCGGCCCACCGAGTCTGTGCCGAACGTTAATCACCCCTCACACTAAAACTGTTCTACCCACAAGGGACAGCTTACTGAAGCCAATTAAATTACCAGCTTGTACATCTTTGGAGTGTGAGAGGAAACTGGAGCAGCTGAAGAAAACCTAAGGGGGCTCAGGGAGGATGTACAAACTCCATTCAGATTGCACCCATAGTCAGGATCGAACCCGGGTCTCTGGCATTGTTATGCAGCAATTCCACAGCTGCGCCACAGTGCCACCCTCTGTCATAGTTGTCATAGTTGTCATAATTACTTCAGAATTCCCATTGAATTCCCTCAATAAGATTGGTGTACAACTAAATTACTGTACTTTTCGTGGCCACGAATGTTGCTTATACTTAGCAAGAAGCTCATTACTTTCTATGCTTGCTTCGAAAATGGAGAGCAAGGGATTTGAACCATGTTGGAGGACATACCCGATTCCAGATTGAGTTTGCCCTTCAAAATTGATCCATCGTTAAATTGCTGCCAACATCGTGTTGAATAATAACATTTTAAACTTACCTTATACCAACAAAACATTATTTTAAACTTCATTTGGCCATGTTATTCAGATTAGTTTCATCCTCTTTACTGTCAAACACAGAATCTTATTAGCACCTCATATGCTATCCTGGGGAGCACAGATCCAAATTGTCTGGTAGGCTGTGTGGCTGCTTCTGCTCATAAAGTCAGTATCACAGCAGGATGCCTTGAAACAGTTTCTAACACTCGTGCGTTTTCTGGAATGCAGTTATTGTTGTTATCCAGGCAATTACATTTGCTAATTGCCCAGTGAAATGCTGTACAAACAGCAGTTGAGATTAATTAATGTGTTTTTTTCTTTGACTGCGTTGGCTGAGAGTACAATGTTGCCTAAGGCTCTCCAAATAGTGCCAGAATATCATTCTAATCTGTCTGAACAATTAATGATTTGATTTAACCCCAAAAAATCAGTCCAATAATCCAATGATATTGCGCAAAAAGCATCACTCTCTAATATTCTTAAATCCTTGAATGGGTTTTGAATCTAGCATTTTAGTACATTGTGGGTAATAGTATGTGTGGGTACCAAATATTAGACAGGTGCTAGACTAAGTGGAACCCATTGGGTCGCAGTCGCACGGGAGGCCTGGTCCCCCAACATAACCCATTCCCCAACGCAATATTCCACCACTCACCCATTGTGGGGGGGAGGGGTTGTGGGTGGAGTGGGCTTGTGGGTGGAGTGGGCTTGTGGGTGGAGTGGGCTTGTGGGGGGGAGGGGTTGTCGGGGGGAGGGGTTGTGGGGGGGATGGGTTGTGGGGGGGATTGTGGAGGGGATGTGGGGGGAGGGGTTGTGGGGGGAGGGGTTGGTGGGGGGGTTGTGGGGGGGAGGGGGAGGAGTTGTGGGGGAGGGGTTGGTGAGGGGGTTGTGGGGGGGAGGGGGAGGAGTTGTGGGGGAGGGGTTGTGGGGGGGATTGTGGAGGGGATGTGGGGGAGGGGTTGTGTTGGGGGGTTGTGGGGGGAGGGGGAGGAGTTGTGGGGGGAGGGGTTGGTGAGGGGGTTGTGGGGGGGAGGGGGAGGAGTTGTGGGGGGAGGGGTTGGTGGGGGGTTGTGGGGGGGGATTGTGGAGGGGATGTGGGGGGAGGGGTTGTGTTGGGGGCTCTTGGGCTGGGCGGAGCTTGGGCTGGGCGGCGCTTGGGCTGGGCGGCTCTTGGGCTGGGCGGCTCTTGGGCTGGGCGGCTCTTGGGCTCTCTCAGCCATGGCTTCTGGGCTCTCTCAGCCATGGCTTCTGAACTCTCTCACTCACGGACTCAGCCTCACCTCCGGGGTTTTATTCTCCTTGCCCCGGTGATTGACAGTGGGTGTCGGAGGGGGCGTTACCTTCATGGTGACTGACAGGCGAAAAGACCAATCTGCTGATTTCACGATTTTTAAACCTTCATAATTTTTGTAATATTCCACCGATCGGAACAAAACCTGGTGCGCTTGGAGCAGAGGAGAACATTAAGTAAGGTGGCGAGAAAGCCCTAGCGATATAGGGTACCGTTTTTGCACAAACGAAAAAACATTTGCAAACCGGAAGAGGACAAGATGAGAGGTTTCGTAATAGTATAGATATATCGTCTCGGACTCGGACGGCTGAGGGGATCTGTTTCTATGGTGCATCTCTAACCTAAGTCATGTTGAATCAACCTATCACAACAATTGCAGAACACGATGTGCTTGAGAAGATTATGGTATCAGCACACACAACTAACTATTTAAATCTTCGCTGTCTCACTGTAGTGACAGGCCTTCCCGAGATGCCACAGCCACAGTGCCCGCCCAGAAGACCCAAAGGTTCAGTGGACCACGGATCCGGCAACCCACCCCGAGGACCTGGAGTACGGCGGTACCGGGAGGGAGCCGCTGGAGACATCGGACGTGAGGAGCAAAGGTCGGTAGGAGGGTGAAGTACAGTAATGCCTCCAAGGTCAGCTACAGGAGGCGCCCCCGGAACACAAAGATGGCCGGGTGAGGAGAGCGATGTTGGTTCATGGGCAGATCTGGTCGAAGGCAATAGAGGAAGGCCCTGCAGAAGCCTAGGGCTTACCTAGATGGGGAACTGCTCCAGTAGACTGCGATCATGCGCAGACTGGACCGGAAATGGCGCCAAAACATGGCAGCACCTGCATGTGTAAATGTGCAAAAAAAACTGTGCAGTTGCACATGTGACAAATAAAGCACCATTGAAACATTGGAACCTTTGTCATTGTCTGCAGGTTTAGGGTGTGTATGTACGTAATGTTTTGTACATATGTGTATTCCTGCACAATGGGCAGGATTGGGCCTGACCTGTTCCCTTAAAAATCAAAACCATCAATTATTGCTTAGTTTTAAATATCAATAAATTTCAAATTCTAGAGAACATTCACTGCAATGACCAAGTGTACAATGGATGAGAATTTCCATTCGATTCTCTGGATTTTGCACAGGACCCTCAGTGAATACTGTCTGAATTCCCAGAGCAATGCTGCAGCCAACTACTTTTTAAATATCAATGCTACATTCTACTGATCATAAGGTTTCTACTGAGACTCTAAGGTTTACGATGAATCATGGAAAAACTTGATTGATGTGATTTGCGAGGTTCTGGACTGAACAAAATATACATTAAAATTTGCCATATGCTTTTGAGTTTAGAAAATGTTAGTAAAAATAACTGACTTTACCATAGGACTGGGTAATGTGCTTTGTACCTTCTCTAAATCTTGCCTAAAATTGTATCAAACATTGATTTTCCAACAGGCTTATAAAACTCAGTATTCAGAATACTCTTTAAGAAGTATGATGCCTTGTTTAATTTTATTTTCAGAAATAGAATCAATCAGCACCCTCAAAAGGGAATTGGATTGGCACTTAAGAGATATATGTTCCGGGCTTTGAGCAAAGAGCAGAAGTCATGTCAAGTCAAATTAATTGTCATGTGCATAAGTACAAAGGTACAGGTATAATGAAAATCTTGCTCGCAGCTTCATCACAGGCACAAAACGTAACTTAAATATAAATCATACATAGGTTACCCTGTAATTCTACAAAAAGAAAAGAAAAATACTGTTTAAATACAGTGAAAAGAAAAATACTGTATAAATAGCAAGACATTAGTGCATAAATACGCAATTAGAAAACAACTCCATGGTAGTGCAAAACATCGTCTGTAGTGTTCCGTTGATGAACCAGGATTAGGGTTGTGCAGGTCGGCTCAAGATCGTGATAGTTGTGGGATAGTAGCTGTTCCTGAATTTGGTGGTGTGAGATTCAGGTTTCTGTACCACCTGCCTGACAGTAGCAGCAAGAAGAGGGCATGGCCATGAGGTGGGGATTCTTGATGATAAGATGCCGTCTTTGTGAGCCAGCGCCTCATGTCTATGTTTTTGATGGTTGGGAGGGTCATGCCCATGATGGACTGAGCTGAGTCCACCACTCAGTGTTGGACTGATAGCATTGCTCTACTGCAACAGGCATTTAACTGATGGTACCACAGCAACATTTAAAAGACATTTCGACAGGTACATGGATAGAAAAGGTTTAGAGGGACATGGGCAGGTGGGAGTGGTTTAAATCGGGCATCTTGGTTTGCATGAGCAAGTTGGGCCAAATGGCCTGTCTCCATGCTGTATGACTATGACTATGATAGCTCATTTGGCCTCATTCCATGTCATAAGTATTCTATAGCTCTCACTGAGTACCCTCAATTCTACTGAAAAAAAACTAACTTTAAAAATAAACAATGGTTAAATGAAAGGCTTAAAATAGCAATGCCAATTATGTTTTCTGAAGATTGATGACTGTTTGTCATTAGTGTTTGGGACTTTGAGATAGAAATATCTACTTACTTCATCTTACTTCACTACGAAGTTTGTATTTCATATTTGATACTTCTGAATAAACTAAAACAGAATGTGCAGTCAGTTTTCAAATCACAATTGAGAGCAAGAACATGAATACTCAAGAAATGGAGAGATATGGATCATATGCAGGCAGAGGAGATGAATTTAACTTGGCATCATGTTCAGTACAGACATTGTGGGCCAAAGGGCCTGTTCCTGTGCTATATTGTTTTGCTGTGTGTTCAATATTAAATTTGGGCTTCTTGTACATCCCCTACTTCTTTGTCCCACCACGGATGAATCTTCCTTAATCTCCCTCAGCATAAGGATAGAAATTCACTCATTAGACTTCTCAGATTGTTCTTAAGATGCTCCTTAAAATCTTGTCATGACCCCTATCATTCTCTGCCTCAGTGTTGGTTTTGTTTTCCTTTACGCCTATAGATGCCTTGGTTTTTTTTTTACCGCATTAAAGATATTGCACAAATGAAATTTAGCTTAGTCGTTAATCATTTTGCATCAGCCAAAAAAATCAAGGGAAATTTTCGTAATTATATCTTTGCAAGTTGCAAAATTATTGCATGAATAAATATTCTGTAAATGAGTTTATCAGAATTTCTATTGAATTAATCCAAAATCATACACGAAGGCTTTCCAATAATGCTTCATACAGGAAGTTACATTTCTTTGCAGTCTGCATATAAATGAGCTATAATTCACAGCGGAGCAATTCAATTTGCATCAGGAGTAGGAGAGTTGAATGTCAAAGGACTGTGTAAAGGTAAAGATTGCAAACTGAAGCTCTCAAGGCTAATGATTTAACAAACAGAAATTGATCACGAATGCTCAACACATAAAATGTTCATGTTTGTTAATAGAAATCAACCCTATTAGAGGCTGCTGCAACATTTCATTGCATTTTTATACAAGACTTGAGGCACACATTCAGACCTCTGCCACCAATTATTCAGTATCTTGTGCTGTTACTTGTATTTAAGCTGACTGAATGTTTTTTAGTCAAGAGGGCAGTAGGCATAAGCTAACTATCTTCAAGCTGATGAGCCTTACAGTCGTGGAAGGGAAATTTGGAGAAAAACCCAAGGGATAGGACTTAAATAAAATTTGGAAAGGCAGGGACTGATCACAGTGAGCATGACCTTATGTGTTTAGTTTAGTTTAGGGATACAGCGTGGAAACAGGCTGTTTCGGCCCACCGGGTCCAGCGATCCCCGCACATTAACACTATCCTGTACCCACTAGGGACAATTCTTACATTTAGCAAGCCAATTAACCTACATACCTGTACGTCTTTGAAGTATGGGAGGAAACCGAAGATCTCAGAGAAAACCCATGCAGGTCACGGGGAGAACGGGGAGAACGTCAGGATCGAACCCGGGTCTCCGGCGCTGCATTCGCTGTAAGGCAGCAACTCTACTGCTACGCCACCGCAGCGGTAGTGAAATTGTATATCTCACTAATTTACTTTTACTAGATTTTTGAGGAAATAATTACAACGACGGATGAGGGCAAGCCAGTTGATGCTGCCTTTGGAACTTTAGTAAAGCATTTCATAAGGTTCTGCATGATAGCCTGGTCAAGATGATTAAGGCACTTTGGGATCCAAATTGAGCTGGCTAATTGGTTCCAAAATTGGCTTGGTATTAGGAGACAGTGGGTCATGGTGGAAGGATACTTTTCCGATTTGAATATTCACAATGAATGTGAATATCAGAGATATGAATACTAAGTTTTCAGATTGGCAATTTGTGTTGATTGCATAGAAGTTTGTGTTGTTGCAGATAGCAAAAATGATTGTCTAAGTTTACATCAGGATATAGATCCGATGGAATTTAAGTAGAGCATAGGCAGATGGAATTTAATCCCAACCCAAGAAAATGATACACTTAGGGAAGTCATACACAGCAAATGGTAGGACACCAAGGAATGTTGCTGAACAAAAGGACCTTGGGGTTCAAGACCATTCTTCCTCAAATGGCAATAGATAGATAGGTTGATGAAGAAGGAATATAGCGCACTTGTCTTCACAGGTCAAGGCAATGAATATAAATGTCTGAATGTCATGTTACAATTTTACAAAACAAAGGTGAAACCATATTTGTAGTATTATATGCAGTTTCATTGCTTGCAACTCAGTGACTCTCTGACCGGAATCTGGAAGAACACAGGAAAATAATTTACCGTGCACCAGGTGAAAATCAGGGTAATTAAACTGATTTTGTTTCTTTATTAAGAGACAAGAATGGAATTATTGGGCTCAATAGCCTGTTTCTTCACAGTTACAATTTTATAACTATGACTTTAGCTGTCCATATCTTGTCAGTGAGGTTCATTTGCAGGCATTCCTATTTGGAATAACATAGACTGACATCGAAATAGCAAAGCAGGAGCAAATTATACAATTCAACCAATTAGAGTTGAGCTTAGCCTTCTTGTGGTCAGGATACCAAAACCCATGTGTCCAACCATTTGCCTACCTTATTTATTTGAAAATATTGGCATAATCCACTGAGAGGAATAGATCGGGTAAAGGCACAGATTTGTCTTTTGCCAAATGTTGGGGAATCAAGAAACAGAGGACATAGGCTTAAGGTGAGGAG
This sequence comes from Raja brachyura, assembly GCA_963514005.1. The sequence goes on from OY740800.1 coordinate 17,715,690, forward strand.
GGAAAGCTGGAGAAACTCAGCGGGTGAGGCAGCATCAGTGAGCGGAATAGGTGATGTTTCGGGTCGAGACCCTTCTTCAGACTTATCATAACGTTTACTTTAAACAGAGTTAACATTTGATGAAAGGTTGCTGATCTGAAATGTTGACTCCATTTCTTTCTCCACAAATGCTGCTTGATCCCTAGGGTATCTCCTGTATCTCCTGATTTCACCTTGCATCATCCCTAATACCTGCAGTATTTTGCATGATATAATCCCATCCATCACATCACATCACAAGAGAAGGAATGGGTGACGTTCATGAGCTCCAAACGTGGGAACTTGGGGACTTTAACATCGTGGAGCTGGTTAGAGACCGACTTCAGGAGCTCCAATCCGCAGCAGCTTCGACCGCCCCCAATGCGGGAGCTTCAACCGCCCCGATGCTTCGATCGCCGGCTGCGGGAGCCACAATCGCCCCGATTGATTCAACTGCCCCAACCGCGGGAGAATAAAGAGGAAGAAGATTAGACTCTATTGCCTTTGATTACAATGAGGAACGTGGGGAATCGCCGCGGTGGATGTTTATGTTAACTTTTGTGTAGTTGTGTGTCTTGTTGCTTTTATTAGTATGGCTGTATGGTAATTCGAATTTTACTGAAACTCAATTGGTACATTTGACAAGAAACTGGCCCAAAAACATCACCCATTCCTTCTCTCCAGAGATGCTGCCTGTCCTGCTGAGTTACTCTAACATTTTGTGTCTATCTTGTGATTTGCTTCTGACACATCATGTCGTAATCTATTCCCGCCAAATGAAAAACAGCTCAAACACCTTTCTATTGTCATTATCTAGTGCAGCTGTTTCGATTTTCGATTGCCTTAGCGCACTTTTACAGTGTGGAACTAAAATCTGGTACAAAATACTTGTGAACTGTTTATATAGACTCTCATTACATTTCTATATTCTATACCTTCTGTTCTATACCTTCTGAGATTCTATACCTTCTGAGATAACCGTCAGCTTTTTATTCATATTCAGCTGCATCTTTGCGTCTCTAAGACTTTTCAATTCACCCCACAATAAATGGGCCTATTGTATGCAAGAACCCCATGCCCCATCATTAGCAGTGACATTTATCATCTTCAGCTGTCCATCTCCTCACTTCCTTGGGATCTTGCTGCCTTGCTGCCTCTTGAGCAGGACGAACTGGGAAGCATTTCAAAGCTAAAAGAATTGCACATGTTGGAAAACTGAGATTAAAAACAGAAATCACTGGAAATACTCAATGGGACAGACCGCATTTGTGGAAAGAGAAACAAAGTTAATGTTTCAGATTTGAGAGCCTTTGTCAGCAGTTTTGGATCCTTCTGCAGACGTTACCTGACCCGCTTCCAGTATTTTCTGTTTTAGCCTCACACAATGATACCCAAGTCCTATTTCCTATTAATCCCATGTTCCCTCGTTGTCAGTGATTTTTCTGAGAGACTTTGGCCTGGAAATCTTTTTGTTGCTCGTCACTCTAAATATGCTGCAAAATATCCGTAAAATATTTGGATTTCCCAAGATGTTAAATTCCTTTTAAATCAATAGACTGACCTGTAATAACCCAGATTAGATCTCACCTTTTTTTTTAAAGTAGTTATCACATTATCCATTATCTTTTTCCCTGCACTTATAAAATGGGATCTGAAATGCAATTTCTTAAGTCTCTCCACCTCCAGTTGATCTTCACCTCATTTTCTTCAACATCCTTGAACGCTTCCCATAAACTCTTAATAATTCCACCCCCCGTTTGCTGAACTAAACTGGAATTTTTTTTTTTTTGACTTCCTACTGCCCTTCCAGTCAGGCTCCTCATTGTATTACCAACTGTAGGTATCAAATAAATTCAAAGCGTATTCATCCTATGAGCCATTATGAGTTGAATAGGCCTTGATTATTTGAAGGCCTTTGTAATTTTGGTGATTATCAGTTATGGTATTGAACTTTTTTAATTGCACTTTGATGAAATGCTTGTTGGTTGCATGATTGTATGGAGATTTTAGCTCATAGACCCATTGTGTTGTGCATTAATGCTGTGTGTGATATTCAAAATTCATATCATCTTTTTAGAGTAAACACGAACTATCACTTAAATCAAAATCAAACAATAGGAGAAAGATTCATTATTTTTTTTCATATAAAATGCTGCTACTTTGACATTTATTGATATTAGTAAGTCTTGTGAATTTCTAATATGCCATATAATTACTCAAAAAAGGTTCAGTGGCTAAATAGTGTAAGATTAAATTGTTCGGGCCAAATGCACATATGCAACCCACAGACAGAACAACTGTGAAAACATTGCAAATAAAATGTTTTCAATAGGTCACCTTAGGACATTAAACTTTCTATGTAGGGAGATTAAAATGAATAACAGGGAAACATAGTCTTCATAAATCCAGTTGTGTATTTAGTCAGCAGTATATGTAAATCTGTTGTTACTGGATACTGAACACCTATGGTCTATGCTGCACACGGTATTATTAATGGGTAAACTAGATCAATATGTAGCCATGTTTGGAGTTTGGAATCTAATTCAAAATGTGATTTATCTGGAGATGTGCAAAAGCTGAGCATACATTATATATTATCCAAGGGATCACGGATGCAACCTGCTGTTTACATCAACATATACGAAAGTTGTTGTTAAGAAGGAAAGGGTGCAGATAAGATTTACGAGGATGTTGCCAGGACGCTAAGGCCTGACCTACAGGGAAAGATTGAGCAGACTTTGACTTTATTCCTTGGAATGCATGAGGATGAAGCGTGAACTTATAGAGGTGTATAAGATCATGGGAGGAATAGATAGGATAAATGCAGAGTTATTTACCCAGTGTATGGGAACCAAGAACCAGAAGACATAGGTTTAAGGTGAGGGGAGAAAGCTGACTACATGCGACATACATCTCTAATCTGCCAGCACTTCATCCTCAACAATGCCACCCAGAAGGAAAAGATGGCACAGAACTGGGGTTTATCTATGGGGAAGGAACAGGCCCAGGCATGCATCCAACCACAGTGTAGTTGGTGCCCAATATCATGCCGCTGACTAATGGTGAGACCATGGTCAACAACAGACTGAAATTATAGGTCACACTTTACTCATCCCATCTTCCTGCAATCTCTTGATTTACAAGCTCTTGATGACACCAACAATCACCACTTACGTTTCCTTCCACCTAAACTGCAATCTTGCCATCATTCCTTCTTCGTTCAGATATCCATGAACTTTCCAACATTTTCCATTTTTATTTGGTCACCATGTTATAGCAAAGATGGTGTCAAATTGTAAAAGGTGTAGTGAAGATTTACCAGGATGTTGCCAGGACTCAAGGGCCTGAGATACACAGAGAGAGAGAGAGAGAGAGAGAGAGGGAGAGAGAGATTGAGCAGGCGAGGACTTTATTCATTGGAGGGCAGGAGGATGAGAACTGATTTTATAGAGGTGTACAAAATCATGAGATAATACTGTAGATCTGGTAAACACACAGAGCCATTTGCCAAGTGTTGGGGAATCGAGATCCAGAGGACATAGGTTTTTGAGGGAGAAAGATTTAATAGGAAGCTGAGGAGAAACTGCTTTTACACCAAGGATGGTGGGTGTATTGAACAAGCTGCCAGAGGATGAGGCAGGTACCTTCACCTCATTCCAAATCATCTCCATACACTGTATGTAGATACAATGCACATTGCAAGTAACATAGATAATTTCCAGCACCAACTATTACCTCTCCAAGTAAAGCCTAGTGTTCCCAAGTGTATTTCTCATCCACGTGCTAATCAGCCTCATGTTTAGTTATTGTCAGATATCAGCACCACCAGACTCATGTCAACAGGTATTAGGTGGAGTAGCTCTGTGGAACAGGCAGCAGACTGAAGGGTCTCGACCCAAAACATCACCCATTCCTTCTCTCCAGAGATGCAGCCTGTCCCGCTGAGCTACTCCAGCATTTTGATTCTATCTTCGGTTTAAACTAGCATCTGCAGTTCCTTCCTACACACATCATGTGAACAGGTGCTTGGTGACCACTTATATCTACATGGTTAATACAAATATGCCTATAATGATTAAATATGGTGGCAATGCTACATTTTGTATTACGCAACATCCTTCCAAAGGAAAATGATACATTGACATTTGTATTGATGCCCTTGTTTTTTAATATAAATGTTAGAATGTAGAATACAATTATTATCCTGTATTATACTCTGCTTTATTTGTTTTAACATATCAAACCACCGTCCATGGTGGCCGTGTTACGTTTGGCAAATTGAAATTGAAAAAATATTGGCCAAGTGTAAAAACATGCATATTTTAAAGTCAATGTCTTCCCTAATATAAAAATTAACAAAGGTAATTAACTTTGAAGATCTAGAAATGAATCTCTCCTTGATAGCATCTGAATGCAATAAATTACATTGACAGCATTATTGCAGGCATGCAATATTTCAGGCACTGGTGCTAAAGTTGCGGGAAATGTCTCCAAAAAAGTGCGAATCCCTTTAATGAGAGGGGAACGGATCACTTGAAATACAGTATCAGTACAGTGATGACTATTGGTGCCCACTGGGAATTTAATGCTCAAGTGTATTTATCATGCAGAATAGAGTGGGAGTGTGGAGATGGGTTTAATATTTCGACTTTCACATCTGGGACTCTGTTCTCGCCAGACTGACTACTCTGAGACATTGACGTTAATGCAGTGTATTTGCACGTTGGCGACTGGTCCAAATGTGTTGATTTTCGGTCAGGATCATTTGCAATACCATTGTTTGAATCAGTGGTTGAGAGATGTTTCTCTTGTAATGTATGTTCCAGGGAATATCCTTGTGTGAGCAATTCTCTCTCTTTAGTATTTCGCCATTTCATTCTTCGATTCTGGAACCAAATTTTTACCTTTTGAGTTGAAAAGATCAATAACAGCATCAGTACAAATAATTAAATTAAGACATTTTCAGTTCTCTAATTTAATTCCATACACTTAATATCAAAGTCATTACAATTACAGCATTATAAATAAATATTTGTAATCTATTTGGAAATCCTAGAGTAAAGGTACCTCGTAGGGATAAACAAAGTGCAAAAGAACAAATAATAAACTTTCTTAACATTAGCAATTAACTATACAACAACTTTACAAAAGTGATAAGAAACTCTTTGCAAGATTGTCACTAACTCCCTCTCCTAATTGGAGAGATAAATAGCCAACTCTTATAATTCCAATATTCCTTCTTTCTTTTGACTAAGAAAAATTGCTTAACATAACAGATACTGCCATTATGCAAGTCCTGTGTAATAAAACTAATCAGAACTATTGTAGATAGGAATACATCATCCATTATGTAGTAGCATGAGCAAATATTGTTTGTTAGGTCTTTGAAGAAATTATTTTTTCATCTCTAACCCAAGGAGTAGCAATCTTAGATGTTTTGGCAAATGGACCATCACAGTACTAAGAAGAGCTACAGTGTAAGTAGAAATCCAGCCATGAAGGAACCCATCATTCTCGATAATAACAGCACTCAATCTGTCTCTTGGAATTAAGCAGCAAATCTTGTAAGATTAAAAGCAGCAAGAATGCAGCCTACTTTGGTAGCACTGTAGGTTTAGTGGACTGGGCACTTTGGTACATAATGTGTAAAGTATGTATTGAAATTGTTACCCTTTAATTGGATTTGAACCTTTGCTTAAATAGTGTCCGGGTGAATGAGCTTTTTTTCCTTAGACCCCGACAGGACCAAAACATATGTGTTGGGTTGAGACGAGATTGGGTAAATATTTTGCTAAAACATGTAGGATCTGGCTGACACAGTACTTTATCCAGAATTGGTTGACTTGGTGTCAGTGGGTGGACACTAAGGCAGGGAGCGGACCAAGTACTAGAAGGTTATTTTCAGGAATGCTGGAATAAATGCTGGAGTAACTCAGCGGAACAGGCAACAGACTGTGCAGTGGTATGTGTAGGATGGAACTGCAGATGCTGGTTTAGACCGAAGATAGACACAAAAAGCTGAAGTAACGTCACCCATTCCTTCTCTCCAGAGATGCTGCCTGTCCCGCTGAGTTACTCCGGCTTTTTGTGTCTATCTTCTGTGCAGTGGTGTGATGTAATGATACAGTGGTATGATGTAATGATACAGTGGTATGATGTAATGATACAGTGGCATGACATGTGTGGGACAGGAATTGTAACTGAGCTTGGAAAAATAATTTTCTGCATCTTTTACAAGTTTGATTTAGTGTCAGTGCCAGGATGTGATCCCTTGTGAGAGGGTGTGGTTGGCGACCTTTACCCAGGCTTGCAGTATATTGCTCAGGCTACCATTTCACGTGCCAGGGTCAGGCAGTGATATCCTTTCGTGGAGGTTGAATGAGGAATAAAGGGCTTGAGCACCTTTAGAGGGAGTACAGAGAAGGTTCACCAGACTGATTCCTGGGATGTCGGGACTTTCATATGAAGAAAGACTGGATAAACTCGGCTTGTATTCGCTAGAATTTAGAAGATTGAGGGTGGATCTTATAGAAACGTACAAAATTCTTAAGAGGTTGGACAGGCTAGATGCAGGAAGATTGTTCCCGATGTTGGGGATGTCCAGGACAAGGGGTCACAGTTTAGGGATAAGGGGGAAATCTTTTCGGACCGAGATGAGAAAAACATTTTTCACACAGAGAGTGGTGAATCTCTGGAATTCTCTGCCACAGAAGGTAGTTGAGGCCAGTTCATTGGCTATATTTAAGAGGGAGTTAGATGTGGCCCTTGTGGCTAAAGGGATCAGGGGGTATGGAGAGAAGGCAGGTAAGGGATACTGAGTTGGATGATCAGCCATGATCATATTGAATGGCGGTGCAGGCTCGAAGGGCCGAATGGCCTACTCCTGCACCTATTTTCTATGTTTCTCAGGAGTGGATGTCAAAACTAATTCAAGTGCTTCCAGATCAGGTCAGCTCAGCTTGGCTCAAGCATGGAATACATTACAAACATTTTGGCTTAGATTGGGTTTAGAATGACAACAATCTGATCAAGTTGTTAGGTTTTAATTCTTTATTCAAGGGTTGCCTGGCTTGCAATACTAACATGGCAGGAGATTAGAGAGCAGTTTACAGGCAGGCTTGAGAGAATAGGTTACAGGAAATTAAGTGGGGTACTGGGCCCAACCGGCTGAGATACAGTAGATGTGCAGAGGATGTTTCCAGTAATGGGAGAGTCAAGGACCAAAGGGCACAGCCTCAGAATAAAAGGACGTACCGTTAGAATGGAGATGAGGAGGAATTCCTTCAGACAGAGGGTGATGAATCTGTGGAATTCATTGCTACAGATGGTGATGGAGGCCAAGTCAGTGGATAATTTTAAAGTTGAGATCGATAGATTCTTGATTAGTAAGGGTGTCAAAGGTTACAGGGAGAAGGCAGAAGAATTGGCTTGAAGGGGAAAATTGATCAACCGTGATTGAATGGTGGAGCAGACTCATTGGGCCGAATGGCCTAATTCTGCACCTATGACTTATGGTCTTGTAGATACAAAATGCTGGAGTAACTCAGCAGGTCAGGCAGTATCACTGGAGAAAAGGAATAGGTGACGTTTCGGGTTAAGACCCTACTTCAGACTGAGAATCAGGGGAGAGGGGAAAAGTACAGAACATTCAGAGCTGGCACCAATATAGAACAAATCAAAGCCTGCACTGATTGTGTTGAGAACTGGCTTGGACTGAAAGACTTCCTTCCATGTCATAAGAAATTGAACTGACTCTAGTGCTGATGAAAAGTGAGCAAGTATGGGCTGAAAGGCCTCCTTCAGTGATTTAATAACTATGTTTCTGTACAATATTTATGCTGCAAACACTGTAACAGCTGATGTTTTTTCCTTGCGTATAATGTATGACCTTATAGCATAAGCTTTTGTTCATCAGTTACTAACCAGTGAGGTAAAGAGGCTGACATCTAGTACCTGTGAATCTTTAAGACCAAGATGAGTGGCCAGTTTCTTTCTGTCTGTCTTACTGATGTATTTCTGCTTTTGAAAGGTCTTCTCCAGTGATTTCCGCTGTTCTTCAGAAAAGACAACTCTCCGCAAGATCCCTCTTCGCACCTTGTTGTGACTAACCTGAGGCCAAAGGGGAAATTCACAGCTCCTGAAAGAACTGCTAACTAGAAAGTAAAATAGCATAAATGTCAGGATATTAGACATTCTGTACATATTAGACATTCTGTACAGCTACTTAGTTACTGTACATCTGTAGTTGAATGTGGAAATACCAAGGCAATTATCAGTGATCTATCAAGCGATCTTACAATCTTCTCCACTCTAATCATGGGAGATCAGTGAATTATTAGAATTTCAGGACTCGTGAACAATTCAGCTAATGAAATATCTTTAATACATCGCACTGTGCTGTATGAAGGAGTACATTTTTCAATGATGCACTAAACCAGAATTAATGTTTAATACTGACTCTTTCCTTGAAAAAGGTACAATTTGTTTTGTGGATTGTAAGTCAATGAGAAAAATAAAATATAGTGGATTTTAAAGTAATTGTTTTTATTCATTAGTTTTACATTTTGCTTTCACCTTAATCTCATATCTATGAATATTTTATATTCGCTAAATCAGGGTAAAAAATGTTAATTTGTAATTGCTGGCTTGCTCTCAGTGAGAAGTCTTCACTATAACTAACTGCTAGCCAACCCGATGAAAACTTGTTGCTCTTCACCAGGAAATTATCACGCAAAATGTTTCACCCCAAGAGGCCACATGATCTTTGTGGAAAAGGTTCTACAAAGGCAGCAGCAATTGGTGATGAAAAATTCCATGGCATTAATACCTGATCCCAGTGCTCCAAGAGCACCGCCTGCTTTCAGGAGGTAGCTGCCGAGCCGGTCCCCTGAACGCAAGACCTGGTGGACCCCGGGGGAGCCCGCTGAACGAGCCCCTGCTCGGATAACCCGGTGGACCACAGACTGGAGGAGAAAGCCCCCACAGCCGACCCAACCCATGCTCATCCCCCGAAGACCTGAGACCGGGAGGATGGAGCGTGACGGGAGACCCGAGACCGGGAGGAGCGAGGCCAGTAGAAGGGATGGAACCCGCCCTCAAGGTCGGCTGCAGGAGGTGTCCCCGATGGCACAAAGGTGGATGGGCAAGGAGAGTAATGTCCGTTTGCAGGTCATCCCCCACGTTCAAGGACAGGCGATGGCTGGAGGCCCACAGCAGCCTGGGGCTTGCCCAGAATGGGTACCGCTCATAATACCTGGAGCGTAGACTAGACTTTGAAAATGACACCAACACATGGCTCTTCGTGCATGCAGGATCGGTAAATTATTTCTGTACAAGTTGCTAATCAGGGCAGCAGGGCGAAGACTGAGGACGCCAATAGAATTAACAAACTCATCAGGAAGGCTGGCTCCGTCCTGGGGGCGGAGTTGGATTCAAGGGAGGTGGTTTTGGCGGGGAGGATGCTCCTCAAACTGCAGAGCATCCTGAACAATACTGCTCACCCCCTGGTCAACTGGAGTACCCTCACACACTGGTCAACTGGAGTACCTTCAGCAACAGACTGGTTCCACCAAGATGCAGGACAGAACACCACAGGAGATCTTTCTTCCCTGTGGCTTTCAAACTGTACAACTCCTCCCCCTTCCATGATGAGGTAGACGGAGAATGACACCCCTCCCCCCCCCCCCCGCCCTATATCTTTACACATCCCCAATCCTTTCCACTTGTCACTTTAATTTCATGTATTTTGTGTTTTTCTGACTGTTAAACTTTATTATTATATTAAATATTAAATTTTGTATTAATTCTCTATTTTGAAGTGTTGATGCTCCTGCCCTGAAATCTTCCATTTGTACTGAATTTCTAATCTAAATTGTTTTGGATATCCACCCTGAACAGATTTTCCATCTTCTGGATACTTCAATTAATTCATAATACTACCACCATATTCTTTCAACAATCTTACTTGAACATCCACAACATTGGATTCCATCAAACTCTGCTGCATATTTCTTTCTCAACTTTTACATGCCCCCAAGCTATCCCCAAGATTCCTTTTAGCCCGATATCCGCACTTTGAAAAGGGCCAATTCTATATTTTTATGTTTTATCCATTGGCAAACACTCTCTGGATCATATTGCTTTATTCACCCTGGATTTCTCCATCAAAATCCAACTTACTCATTCCATTGTGCAGTTAAAAGCCTCCTGGAAATGTCAACATTTCTTTTGCCAGTGTCTATACTACCTGTAATTCAGAGCGCTGAAAGAAATTGACCCCAGAAAACATACGGATGCATCTTTGACAAGTGTGGAGCCCAGATAAATGCACATTGCCATTAGGATAGGGCAACCGAAAAAAACTTGGACTTTTACTTGGCTGTAATTTAATCACATCACCAAACAAAATAGCAGTTTTTTTTCCTCTGTTGATCCAGTGATCTCTATTCAGATAGACAGAACGTTGGTACCCCGATTAGTTGAAGAAGGTCTATAAAAGTCGATTTCATTTATGTCTCAATGAACTGATCCCAATGCTGGTGCTTCATAGGATCCCCCCCCCCCCCAATGGAATGTGAGAGACAGGACCTAAGACTTGCAAACAGAGCTTTATTTATGGCCGGACGAAAGGGCACCTGACCCCCATCCAATACTTTCTTAACACAGGCTGATTTGGAAAGTTCATCTGTACTGTGAAAAATAGTGGCAAGGTCGCGTGTGGATGAAGAAAGTGAAAGTGAAGATTGGTCATGGCCCTGTTGCCCATTGTATGGGCGCCACCGCCATGTAAAACTCTCTGTGGGAAAGCGGCAGCCCCCTGAAAACATTTCAAAGAGTCTCAGCTCATTAAACAGCCAGAATTTGCTGCCTCACTTGTCAAGAAGCATTCAGGTTTGCAACTCAGTTTTCCAAGGCTTTTTCTTCTAAAGCTATTTATTCACCGAAACTCTGAATTCACTAAGCAGCCAGTTTGACATTGCCTTTGGAAATTCAGTGCAATGCCTCAAAGGTGCCACCAATGCCTATTTGTATATTTGATATTCTTAAGGCATTACTTCTTTCCTTTATAAATATGCTGAATCAAAGTTATTTATAATTTGTGCAGATGATTTATAAATAAAAGCAATATTTCCCCCAAGGGCATTCTGCAAAATAAATTGAGATCAATTAACAGGTACCCACAATTAAATACTAGCACACATTTTGAAATGATGTATGCTTGATGCTAATGACTTTTTAAGCCATGCAGTTCATTGTGGAAATTTGTAAAATGTCATTGAGAAAGCCATACATTGAAATGACAATACATTAACTGTCCAGCTGTAATGTGGCATTTGACATGGAACCATTTTCAGACCACATGAAATCGTATTGCTACGGTATACAAAACAAATCAGGCATTACTGATGCAGCACAAAAACTTACTTGGAAAATCAGTGGGGGAGACCTGCTGTTGACAGGACCCACCACAGCAAGCCAAGAGGACCTGCGGGAAACTTGGCAGAAAACACTTGGATAAAGCTATGAGGATAAAGCAAAAATATGATAAACAGTGGTACAGTGTATTTCATCCAACCTCCATGAAAAACGATTATGTCTTAAAGTGATGCTGAAACAATCGGCATTCTAATAAGTCAAAGACAAACGTTTTAAAATATTCTGTATTTTAGAAGGTTTAGGTGTGGCTAGAACTTTGCTTTACTCCAAGTCAGCACAAAAAGATGATTCCTTCTTTGTTTTTCATGTAATAAGGGTGATAAACGTCCTAAGGTTAATCAGTTTTGGCTACAGAGCAGCAAGATTTTGTTTGGCATTTTAGATAATGGGGTTCATTGATTTTAATTCTAAGCATGAAAGCAAAGGCAGGAGCCAATTGGGACTGTGCCCTTTTTTTTTTAACCCAAAAACAGAAAAAAGATCTTAAACAAGCTTTAATAAGATGGTCATGTTTTAAATGCGGCTTTAGAGAAATCTTGCATTTTGTCTTCACCAAACTCAAACTGACGCAAGAGACCTCCAGTGGAAATCACACGCCCCTTCTTTGACCACACTTAGGTCTTTATCTTTTCTGTTTAAACTTGTATCAATGCAAAATTGACCATTCAATACCAGATGAATTTCCTATTAATCCCATAAATGGTTCACATCTTCCACGAAGAACAAGAATCGCATTTAAGAAACTTTGTTGAAATGCAAATTAAGAGCGTAAAAAAAGATTGAACCGCAGCAGAAAACAGAAAATTATTTAATGTCTGCTTACCATCTTGCTTTGAAATAACTTTTTCTTTAACTTTAAGAATTGAGAACATTCCCTTTCTTGAGAACTAGCTTATAGAAATCCAAGTATTTGAGTGGCACTGTTAATTGCAAGGGACAGGGAAAGTTAAGTCCTGAGTTCAATACGCATTTTAGAATGCTCTTAAAATTTGCACCAGTCTTTATAGAATCAACGCAGTCCAGCACTTTTCAAGCAACGTCTTCACGTAATTTGGCAACATTTATTTTTGCTAAATTGACAAAATTGCATTCATTGAAAATAATGCCAGAACATATATTGAAAACATGTAGTCATTTAATAATATATTTGAAATAGAACTGGTCACATGGCATTGAATATTGTCAATTAATTGAATCGTGCCTTATAAGAAATTATGAAAGAGTGAAATTGTTATCTCTCTTTTTTTGTGGTGAATACAAAATAAATCAGACCACCAGTCTGAGCGTAATATATGTCCAACGTGTAAAATGTGCATCCACCAAGCCCAAGTCATACGCCAAATGCACATTGTTGTCGATCAATGAGGCGCGGGCTCAGGGCTAGGCTCGTGTTCAAACACAAACAGAAAATGCTGAAAACAAACAGCAACTTATGTTGTGCCCGTGGGATAAGCAGGCAGGTAGAAGTTTCAACCCAAGTAGATGAAATGCACTGTTCACTCCACGGAAATTAAACGATGCTATCTGTGTGTGCATTCATCACTTATATCGTTCTTTTGTTTCTTATTTGTACTAGTTCTCATTCCTTCTGAATTGTTTTTGAACATCTGTGAATGATCCAGGGCCAGAGAGAAATACTTTATTTAATTTGAAATCAAAATGTGCGATGCAATCTCCTATAACGAAGCTCTCATTAGTCGGATTAACTGCAGTCACGTCATGATTTATGGTGCAACTTCATATTATACTTCAGCACTTTATGTTATTTTTTCACATTATACTTTTGCACTTTAAAGTGTATCTTCTACAAGGGCTTGTAATTTCCTTCAGCTTTAAACGGACCAATAAAAATATCGTATAGATTAGAAAAAAAGCATGTCGAATATTGGACGAATTGCATGGGGAATTTACGAAAAAATAATCATGCCATTCAAAACGTTTACTATAAGCTATTTTCGACAGACAACAATAAAAGAACCAACACTAATAAATAAAGTTTTTTAAAGGCAAAAAGCTAGCATAAGACGCCTTTTAAAAAGCGACGAACAAAACAAATACTAAAACTCAAAATAAGGCATCTCCTTGATGGAGTGGAAATGGAGTGAACCTTACCTATATCAGGGTATGTGACTGTTTGGCTGGTGGAGGTGACTGGAGCCGGCTGGTTGTCTGAGGGGTTAACGAGCTGAAAGGAGGATCTTGTAGGATGTGGACCTCCCGATGGGCCGATTTGTTCCGCAGTTTGGGCCACTTTCACTGGCACAGGGTTTGCAGGAATTGGACGAAGCGGGGGGTTCAAGGGACCATTTATCCGAAGCAAATTGTCAATTAGAAAACTTTTGCCCAAGTTGTGCAATGCAGGGAGCTGAGGTGGGCCCAGCACCTGCCAGGACACTGAAGGCGTTGGAATCAGGCTGGGAAGCATGATGAGGAACAAAACAAAAATAACAAATAATGTGAGAGGGAGACTTCTTTGCTCAGTCACTCCACATAATTCGAAGCGGAACGAGGACGAAAACGGCCGTCCCTTGTTAAAGAGCGACTCTTCCAAATGTTATAACTTTTGGAAAAGTCTAGTGCCTTCCTTTCTTAGTGCAGAGTGTGATGTGATTGGCCCGAAGGTGTACATGTGATTACTAATATAATTGTACAGGGAGGGGAGGTGTGTCTGCTTTACTCAATGCAGGGACGGATTTTAACTATATGGGGAACCATGTCAAATTCCGCTAACTTTAATAAATAAAAACCTTTGGATTAAAGACAAATGCATTTTTTTCTCATGAACGGATATTTTTACAGCCTTAAATATTATCAGCCCCGCCGAGTTCCTCCAGCACTTTGTGTTTTGTTTAAGATTCCAGCATCTGCACTTCCTTGTGTCCACCACAAATTTCTAACCTTAGTGACCATATTAAAAAGTGTTGTAATTGTCTACTTATAATTATACCAATTGACAATGTTTACAGTTGTTTTAATTTTCAAGTTATAATCAAATTAAAATAAAACGTCAAATTTTAGAGTGAATACTCCAAGAGTTCATCCGATGCCATCTCTGGTGGAAATGCTTTCCCCAGATTGTTCCATGCCAAAGAACTGGACATGTGCAACTTTGCGGAGTTTGGTCAGGAATGCAAGTCACTCGCACTTTGCAGTGTTACCTGTTTGACTCGGATTTACGGCCGCTGCTATCTCTGGTAACTGTAATCTAATTGGCACTTTCCGACAGTAGCACCGAAATCCTTTTCGTCAAATGGCAGATTAACTCGCAGTCGAGAATTTTAAATGAAAGCTACTCCTACAGTAAAGCTTTATTGAACCAAGATTTCTGTTTTCTTTAGCGCCAGATTAGCAATATCAGTAGCCCATGTGAGGAATACTCTGTAGATGTCATCCGATTCTAACCTAATGATTAACAATAATTGCATATGAGTCACCGACAATGATATGCCTTTATTATAATTTAATCCCAGCGACGATCCTACATATTAGACAACTATGATACTTATAAAATCATTTCAGATTTAAACGTTTAACATCAATCTGTAATAGTCTTCGTTCTTGCATTTTACAGTTTCCAGTGTAATAGATTCCAGTGTTATCCGTACATATCCCGGGGGTGTAGCGGTTTATAACACACAGCTCGCTCTAAGTTTGAAGGCCGAGCAAGTTTGAAATTCAACTTTAAAACGTTCCTGCCCCACACACTGGTCTCAAATCTTGAGATGATGCAGTTCTTTCGCATCATAGTCACGAGCACTCTGTGTTCGTCAACAGTTGTCTGATGTAAATTATTTTGGGCATTAATGAAAACTTCCCTCAACAAAGTTGATTAATTTTGCGAACTAATAAAAAATGTATCAACTGCGCTGCTAATGCGCTATTTTTAAAGCGAGTCGGCGCGGGAAACATTGAACAAAATGAAAACCGACAGCCATAAAAGCGCATTATTTTAAATCATCATATATACATTGATAACATGTCTAAATTGCGGGACACGAGCAGAATGTGCCTTGAATGTTGTGGTGTTTGTTTCGATTATTTTAACTTGAATTCTTATATAACACCCGTCTTATAGTCGTTAAAAATCAGCTTATTTTTGTGCAGAATCTGGTGGGCGCGTTTTGCATAAACGAATAATTATTGGGTACAGTGGTCCAATTCAACCTCCTTCAATAATTCACAATGCAAATAAGAAGTCTACATATGTTAGATTGGGGAGTTCTGCGAGAGAATTCCAAGATAAAGCGCCTACATTCGGTCACGATATTAACATGTGTTAACAGAAGGAATTTACAAATCTCAGACACGAAGTTCTAGGATTGTTCGACAGTTATCGAGATAGTTCATATTATGTTTTCATGTTTTTGTAGAATAATTGATTGCTGTTGAGATATGGTAGAATATTTTCAGATTTTCTAGGAAGGCAGGTTGTATTTATTTTTTTGTAAAATATGTTTTATGATAATACAATACTCAATGAAAGTTTCAAAGTTACTCAGTTTTGAAGTGAGAGACATGTTCAACTTACTGGTTGCGTTTAAGCCAATTTTACTCAACAGACGCTTTTATTTACTTTTCCGCTTTTCTGATTCTTTTTCTCGGCGACGTTCAGAGTATATCTGTTGCAGATAACCCACCACTTTTGTTTGATATTTCTTGTAATAGTTTCATAATGTTAATGCGTATCTTTAGAAAGCTGATTTTTTGAGGAATGCGTATGGGCACTGGAGATTTGTATTCTGTAGGGATTGTAAATGAATTAGCAACGTAAGAACTGCGTTATCGATTTTCTCTTTATTTCCCTACCTTATTATTTGCCCGTTCCGAATGAATGTAAGAGGTACCAGTTTGTTTAAAGTTTCTCATTTTCTGATTAGCAAAAAAGCCAAAACATGTTGGTACAATTTGTCCCGTTTAAGTATCAGAATGCAGATATCCGTGTATACTGTCCTAGGTACACATAAAAGATTTCGGGTTATTTCACTAGGCAAATTACTGGGAATTAAACAGTTGACGCCACTGGAAGCTTGCTTAATGAACTACCCCGGGGAAAGAAAGCCTGCGAATGATTTAATATGTCAATTTATCATATGCCTGAATATTTTATATCGTGATACAATAATATCTACAGGTGTGAGGTAATCGAAAGCAAAGTACTGCAGATGCTGTAAATCTGATATAAAACTGAAAATGCTCAACAGATAGCGTCAGCGGGGAGAGGAACATAGGGTATTAAACTGAGTCTGAAGAAAGGTCTCGACCCGAAACGTCACCCATTCCGTCTCTCCAGAGATGCTGCCTGTCCCGCTGAGTTACTCCAGATTTTTGTGTCTATCTTCGTATTAAACTGCAAGGTTAATTCTGTTTCTCTCTTTTCAGATGCTGCCCGATTAGTTGAGCACTGCATATCCAGTGATTTTTTTAAATGTATTTTAAGACAAGGTTGGCACTGTTTCGCACAATGTTTGATGATCAACGTTGAACCCAAAATGTTATCAGACTGAAATATTAGTCGCGTTTTGTGTTTTGGTTCGATGTAAACCAGCACAGTAGGTAGCGTTGTTTGACCTTCATTCTCAATTAGCAATGAACATAACCTTATCTTGAAAAGAGTTTAAATCAGAAAACAAAAAAATATAATGATCCGCGAATAGAGCCCGAAACGTGGTTATCTATCTATCTAACGTATCAGAATAGTGTTACAAAACTGTTGTGTCAATAATTCACTTGTTGCTTGTTATCTACTCTTACCAATTCACTAAGCAGTGACAGAAAAAACTAAATAAAATTCAGCAAAGCCTCAGTTGTCTTGTGATCGGGATCAACAAGTTGGTTTTGAGGCATGTGTGCTCAGTATCCTTCTTTCTAGTTAAGAAACCTGGTGAGATACTCCATGCTAGAATGGAGACTGAATAATTTCCACATGCAACATCTCAGAAAAAACTTTGGTGTTATTTGGCACCAATGGATCATCAACAGGTAACGTTCAAATCTTTAGGGTTTTTTTAAAGAATGGTATTGATTTATTATTGTCCAGTGTACCGAGATACAGTGAAAAGCTTTGTTTGTATGCTATCCTGACAAATTTGATGAGTATAATATTCCCATACTGAAGCACAGCAGTTTGTGCAGGGCCGGATTTAGATGAAGAGAGGCCCAAGGCTATTCCACTTGTGAGGCCCCTCCCAATCCCCCACCCCACTATGAGAGGAAGATGAAATAGTCCACCAGATTGACACCGATGTGCAGCCGAGCGTGGTCAATGATATAAGGGCTGGAAAGCTGCGCTTTTTATTTATTGCCAGTGCTAGTGTTGAGTTATCAGCTCAAAACACTATTATTCTGAAATGCATGGCAAGGAAAATTACTGAAGTTGTTTAGAGACTACAGTGAGTTGTGACAGCATATGTAAGAAAGGCCTATGACATTGTCAAAAATATTACACACCAGGCATGTACGAAGTTTTAAAAAAAGGGGGGTGGTATGGCAGGATTACAAAAATCTTATATGAAATAAGTGCACGCAGCGCATATCACAAGCCCAAAGCTCAAAGACCCTTGCTGCTGGGGTCCAGGGCCTGCTTAAGGGCCCTGGGGAGCTCTGGGGTTTTAGATGCTCTCTGGTGCATTCTGAGCCTTATTTTGGAGCATTTGTCAACCATATTTATGACCAATATTTCAGAAATAATTTTGGTTGAGTCAAGAGTAATGAGTGGTTGGAATGGGATGATTGGGGGTCATTGGTGTATACATTTTTTTAAATCAGGAATTGAAGCTGTCCTTGTTTTAATAATCAGGTTGTACTGTAAAATGTAATGTAAAATGTTATAAAGGAGCATGCAAACACTGCAAATAAAATATGGTAAGTTTTTGCAGTAAATAAAAACATTTTAGAAAATGTTTGGTGTGTTGATTTGATTGCCTGTTACTGTTTGACTGTGTTAGTGTGTGCACATTAAAAATATGATGCAAAATGAAAGTCGCAAACTATGGAATACATATTTTTCAGTATTGTTATGAAGGAAAATAAAGCAGTTCCAATTGTTTGATATTATTCATATGGAGGAGAAAATATAATTGCTCTAAAACCTACCTGAATTTTGCAATCTCACTAAAGATAATCCCCCTTCCCCTCTCCCCTCTCGCCCTCCTCCTTCCCCTCCCTCTCCCTCCACCTCTCTCTTTTTCCCATCTCTCTCTCCCCCCTCGTCCCCTTCCCCTCTCTATCCCCCTCTCTCTTTCTCCCCCTCCTCTCCCCCTCCCCCTCCCCTCCCTCTCCCCCCTCTGTCTCAAGCCCCCCCTTTCTCCCTCGCACATCCCCCTCTCTCTCCCTCCCTTGTGAAGCTTATACATAAATCCAGCCTTGGGTTTGTGCAAAGGGAAAAATACCACAATGCAGGATAAGAGCATCCTTCAGCCTCCTGAACTACACAGAAAATAGAACGAGCCTACACATCCTCTCCTTATAACTCAAACCTTACCAAACATCCATATATCTGAACAGAATGGGATACTGGTGGACTCACAAAATGGCTTCAGAGCAAAACGTTCAATGGAAACACAACTTTTGATGACATCACAAGGGCATTAGATAAGGGAAAATCTATACATATGGCAATCCTGGACTTTTCAAAAGCGTTCGATAAAGTTCTTCATGAAAGGCTCCAAGGAAAACTGGATTACTATGGCATCAGAAATAGTCTACATATCTGGATTAGGGACTTTCTCATAAACTGGACGCAGAGGGTGGCCTGTGAAGGAAACATTTCTTTAGAAGAATAAGTACTGTCAGGAATACCGCAAGGCACAGTCCTCGGACCACTGTTGTTCCTGACATACATTAATGATCTACCTGAGCACATAAATTGTAAAACAGGACTCTTCGCAGATGATTGTCTTGTATATACACCTGTCACTGATGTAGAGGATATGAACTCCTTACAAGAAGACCATGTCCTTGGAATTATGGCTAAACATATGGAAGATGAGCTTCAACCTAACCAAATGCTCAATTATGGTAATTTCAAACAAGAAGAAACCATCTACTCAAGACTACATCTTCTGTGGCCTAATACTTCATCGTACAAGTTCACAACCATATCTTGGAGTTCATCTTGATAGCAAGCTTTCATGAGGGGAACACGTGGACAACACGGTCACTAAAGTCAACTGGACACTAGGATTCCTTAGACGAAACCTCTGGTTCTGACCAAAGGAAGTGAAAACCACAGCATATACAACATTGGTTAGACCTTTACTGGAATACGCTTCATGCGCCTGGGACACATACAAAACTGGTCATATCAACAAACTAGATGGGGTACAGAGGAAAGCAACATGCTTTTGCATCGTGAACTACAATAGAGGTAGCAATGTCACCCGACCTGGAGTGGGAAACGCTGGAAACAAGAAGGGCACGGAACAGACTAGCCATATAGTACAAGATTCAAAGGGGGATCGTGGGCATAACTGCAGATAGATACATAACATACTCAACAGAAAGGAGAACAAGAAAGATTCATGATATGCAAATAGAAACCCCATTCGCCAGGACAGATATTTATAAGAAATAATTATTTGTAAGAACCTTAAGGGAATGGAATAAACTAGGCAACAATATAGTCAAATTACCTTCACTAGACAGTTTTAAGGGGGCACTAACGGCACATTAGTATGCACAACACATCCAAGTTGGCGATATGCAGAGTACTACCCTGCCAACTACAAATTCAGAAGGTTCAGAAGGAAGGTTTATAAATCTGTTTTGCATTCTTTCCAGTTTAATGCCATCCTTCCTTTAGCAGGGCAACATGAGCAGTATACAAAATGTGTAGGAAGGAACTGCAGATGCTGCTTTACACCGAAGATAGATGTAAAATGCTGCAGTAACTCAGCAGGATAGGCAGCATCTCTGGATAGAGAGATGCTACCTGTCCCGTTGAATTACTCCAGCATTTTGTGTGTATCTTAAGAGCAGTACACAGTATTCCAAATGTTATCTTTCCAAAATCTTATACCGCTCTGACATGACATCCCAACTCGTGTACTCAATACCCTGACTGATGAAGGCAAGCATGCCACATATCTTCTGCACCACCCTATCTACTGGTGTTGCCACCTTTATAGAACTGTATACACACACCCCTAGGTCTCTCTGTTCTACAACACACCACAGGGCCTAACAGTGAGACATGGAGCCATACACCATGGAAACAACTCCTTCAGCTCAATGTTTCTACATTGACCATCATGACTAGAAACCTACAGCATGGAAACAGAGCCTTCAACCCAACTTGTCCATGCTGACCAAGATGCCCCATATCAGCTCGTCCCATTTACCCACATTTGGCACATATTCCTCTAAACTTTTCCTATCCATGTCCTTGTCCAAGTGTTTTTTAAATGTTGTTATTGTATCTGCCTGAACTATCTCCTCTGGCAGCTTGTTCTATGTACCCACTACCCTCTGAATTAAAAGGTTGCCCCACAGGTTCCTCTTAAAGTTTTCCCCTCTCACCTTACGCCTATGACCTCTGGTTCTTGATTCCCCCATCCAGGGTAAAATACTCTGTGCATTCACCCTATCAATTCCCCTCATGATTTTATAAACTTATGTAAGATATCCTCCTAAGCCTCCTGCCCTGCAAGGAAGAAAGTCCTACGGTTAACCTCTGCATCCCACAACTCCATTAACTCCATGCACCCTCCTCTAATTTTCCTGCTGCCCACCTACATTGGGGTAATTTACAGTGGATATTTGAAAAACTAACCAGCACGTATTTGTTATGTAAAAATAAACCAGAGTACCTGGAGGAAACCCATGTTTTCACAGGGAGAACTCGCAAACTCTACCCAGAGAGAACATTAGACCCTGATTTGAGCCAGGGTCCCTAATGCTGTGAGACATCAGCACTAACTACTGTTCCAAAGCAGTAGGACCCAGGGTTATGTGTGCACAAGTTATTGAAAATAGCAGGACAGATTGAGAAAGCATGCTGAATTGTGGGCTTTATTAATAAAAAAGCAGTTCTGTAATATGGATAAAACACTGGTCCAGCGTTAGTTGGATTATTCTGTTCAATTTTGGGCAACACATTATAAGAAATATCCAGAGGGTCCAAAGAAAAATTCAATGAGGATTCACAGTTAAAGAGATAAAGGCTGAGGGAAGATGCGATAGAATATCTGATAGAATAGAATGATGAAGAGTCTGGTGAGATTAGATCATGGAGGGCTATTCCTTGTGATGCAGGATTAGAAATCTCTGGTATAAAATAAAATTGAAGGGAATTACTGGTAACATGAGGAAAATCGTCAGGAAGTGGTTGGAATTTGGGATACACTGCTTGCTGATGTGCTTCCAATGTGACCTTCGAAAGGGAATTGGACACATATATGATGGAGAAAAATGTAGCTGGAGTTAGAGAATTACCACTGTAGAAAGCCAGCATGGACTTAATTGGCTGAATGGCCTCCTTCTGTGCTGGACTTTCTATAGTTCTATATTTTATACTCTGTGTTATATAAAATCACTGCAGCTTGCCACGTTTTTTAAATTTTCCTCTTCTCTAGGCTTTTGAAACAATTGATCACACAGATTGTATGAGCCATTTATTCTTAAGTCAATATATTATCGTAATGTCTAGATATTTTTAGTTTGTATCTGTATGTACGCAGGTATGTGGATTCTGATATGTAGAGGGGTGTGTCTACACCTGGAGGGGCAAGCGCAGACTCAGAGATTTAGTGTTTTGTTAAGGGCCTGTCCTACAAGCATGCAACTCTATGCGATGAACGCGATCAAACTAGAAGCGGGGGCCGCGCGGAGGTCGGGTGATCCCCTGTACAGGGCCGTTCCCACCAGCATGCGCCTGCATGTGGCAAGCACAACCAAACCGGCAGCAGGGGCCGCGCGGAGGTCGGGTGAGTGGTGCAAAGTGAGGCGAACTTGGAGCGAAGTCTAAGGTAAGTTCGCCAGGACAGAGAAGGGCACACAGAGAGGGGCACAGAGGCGCACACACACACAGAGGGCCACGGAGCCACACACATAGAGGGTCACGGAGGCACCTACAGATAGGTTCATGGAGGCACGATGTCGGGGCGGTGTGTAATGCGTCGAGGCGACTGCGAGCCGACAAGCCGTTGCCGCGCGGAATTTTTGGACATAGTCAGTTTTTCAGAGCCCCGTACGATTTCGGGACGAACTCTGCACAATTCCGCACGGCTCCGGTGATCGAAGTGGGACCGGCCCCGCGACGCCGGACGGCTCAAGTGACCACGTTAGGTCGCGCTAATTGCATAGAGTTGCATGTTTGTAGAATAGGCCCTTTAGCCTCGAGGGATGGTGAGGCCAACAGGTTTTACCACAATCACACCACAGATCTTTACCGGGATAATTAGTATGATTGTTAAAAGAACAGCAGTTGTGACCTCTTCAGCAAGCAGTTCTTCAGCAACCTAAAAATAATAAAAAGCACATTCAAACAAAAGGAAAGTAGTGCGGATGCTGCAGGTCAGGCTGTGCCTGCGAGGAAAATGTCAAATATTTAAAGTTAATTCGGTCCTACCAGGTCTGTTCAGAAGGCAATCAGTAGAGAAGTTACTCTGAAGATTAAGAGATCAACTGGAGATAGCCAAGATTATCTTAAATTTTGAACAATTGTGTTGGAGGTTGTCATGTCAGGCTGTGTCTGGCCCTTCCACTCTTACAGATTCCCCCCCACCCCCCCCAGCTCCTCAATCAATCTGAAGAATGGTTCTGACCCAGAATGTCACCTATACATGTTCTCCAGAGATTCTGCCTGACCAACTCAGTTACTTCAGCACTTTGTCTATTTTTGTAAACCAGCATCTGCAGTTCCCTGTATCTAAAGGAATAAAGGAAGTGATGTGTTTTTACGTAAGTTAAGAAAATGGAAAGTATTACCAGAAATGATGGTAGGAATAATTCCACAGTACATTTTAAAAGTAAAGATACATACCTGTACTGGAAAAATAAAATCTTAAAAAGAATGATAAATAAACTGGATATTTTCTTTTTAAACCATTACAAAGTCATGACATGAGTCACAACCAAAATTCCTTCATCTCCCTATTATATATAATGAACATATCATTAGACAGTATGTATTATCTGATTTTTATTTAGCTTTGGTCTTGATTGTTTGTGCCATTCATTTCATCTGTGCCTAGAATCTTAATTAACATAGAAACATAGAATATAGTTGCAGGAGTCGGCTATTCGGCCCTTCGAGCCAACACCGCCATTCAATGTGATCATGGCTGATCATCCACAATCAGCACCCCGTTCCTGCCTTCTCCCCTTAAACACCTGAAATATATTGATCGATACAAGATTTAAAAAGATGCAGAGCTTACGATTCTGCCAGCAATAGTAAAGAAGAAACAGATGGAATGATTGATGTCCAGGAGTGATTAAAGGCAGTAATTTCATTGATGAATGACACAATATTGTAAAACAGAGGAAATTAAACACATACAGGTTCTTACATTAACTAAACTCTGAGATCAGAGTGACACTTTGAAATCTGTATACAGTAAATTATTGACTAAATATATGCAATTTTAATTGTATTTGCGGATTTTAAAGTGTCTTTAGAAAGTATCCGTACCATGAAGCAGATAAGAGTATAAATAATAATTACAAATGCAAAGGACATCTTTGACATGTAACTAGGAATGAGAACGAGAGGAAAGATAAAACACTGGGGTAACTCAGTGAGTCAGGCCGCAACCCTGGAGAACATGGATCAGTGACGTTTCGGGTCAGAACCCTACTTCTGCTATCCACAGTCCTTAGGTAAAAGGACTGTCATGCAATTACTTAAGATTTATTGAGAAATTATGCTTAGCTTAGCATGGGAACTGTTTTGCCAATTTATTTTCTAAAGTATTATTTTTCAGTTTTGTTTTTGTTCTCACACTACAAGAAAGTAGAATAATTAATCGCTTGTACAGTCCAGCACTCCTTCATTCAATGGAACGTGAAGGGAAGCAGCTGTTAATGTTAATATCTATTGCAAACTAATTGATTTTTAGCAGACTGCCCTAAATCTAAATTACTTGTCCCGTTTAATTGTTACTAAACCTAGAACCACGGTAAGGAGCTGTGATGCATTCATCTCAGATGAATTCACAGATTTGCCCTGCAGCATATCTCATACAAAGGTATGTACTAGATTAGTGTAAAATGGCATTTGGTAATCATCCTGCCACTTAAATGATTTTCTACTTGGTATCTGTAATGGCCATAAGGGCCTGTCCCACTTGGGCGTCATTTGCGCGTAACGTAGGTGGCGTACGAAGATTTTGTGAATCCCAAAATCCTGCGGCGCCGCGCACCATTTGCACGTAATGCACGCCATGCATGCATCACGTGCGCGTCACAACGCGCGCGTAGTGCGTCGGGACGCGTAAATGATGTCGCGTAAATTACGCGCAAATTACGCCTTAGTGGGACAGGCCCTTTAATACTCTCATCTTATCAGTTAAATACAACCACTAATGAAGTTGTCACTGGCTCCAACAATAGAGTATGTGTCTCCTAAGAGCAGTCTCAGCCACAGAATGGGGCACTCGGCCCATCAAGTCTACTCTGCTATTCAATCGTAGTTGATCTATCTTTCCCTCTCAATTCCATTCTCCTGTCTTCTCCACATAAGCCCTAACACCCGTGGCTGATCACGAATCTATAAATCTCCGCTTTAAAAATATCCATTGACTTAGCCTCCTTCTGTGGGAGACTTCTATGGCTATGAATTCCACAGGTTCACCACCTTCTGACTGAAGAAATGTCTCCTCATCTAAATTCCTCCTTTCTAAAGGAGATGGCCCATTCCCTCCAGAAATGGTCCTCTTTTTGAAGGGTCTGATCACTGACCTTTTAGTCATAGGGAGCATCGCATCGTGGGCTCAGGTTTGTAGAAATGTAATTGTGAGGCCCATTTTACAAACCTGTGCCCTTCAGACATGCATATTTGCAATGATCAAGTGCACCTCTATGAATGAGTTTTGTATAACCTTAGTTCTGAAGTAGAGACAACTTAGATTGAACAGTGTCCCGTTTGTCCTGCAAAATAACTTCACTCCTTTGAGAAAGCTGTCAATTGTCAGGTGGTGAATTGCCAGCACATCTGTGAGGAAGATTGAAGTAAGAGCAGGGCAATCAGTTAGAAGCAAGTGAATTCACATATTCCCCTCATTTTATTGTGGTCTGACAATTCCTAAAACATCTATTTGATGCGGAATGAGACAGAAGTATCAAATCCACAGGTAAATCAGTTAATGATGCTATATGAATCAGGCAATTCTGTCTCCCAGAAGTTTTGCCTTGAGCAGTCAGTGGCCACATTGTAAAAGAAAAAAATTGGAAGCCACATGCTGTGTAGTAAAATTGTCCTTAACAAATTGCTCTATTGTTAAAGTGATAGGAAGCCAAAGGTTGCATGTAGGCTCATTTAAACGTTGCCTACAGCTAATGATACTGAGAGAAAAATAAAGTGACATTGCCCTGCCTAAATTTTTTAACAGGCTACTGCTAATGTGAAAAATCACTTTCCATGCCTATTGCCTGTGATAGTGCAAGGAGATTTTCTATGGTGCTTTGTTTAGTGAGATCTGTCAGGGAGTCTTTCTCTAATGAATGGTGATGCAACAGGACTCAATGAGACTTTACATTTGTAGAGAGTGTGTAATCATTTTCTTCTAAAATAGATAGCAATGGAAGTAGACGGAAGATGGTAAATTGAGATAAAAAGTAATAACTACACAGTGCCTGATTACTCATAACCCAGGATGTCTGGTTTATCTAACCATCATCTGTGGTATAGGTCAGCTGCGTTTTAGATTAAAAGATGTAAGCCATACACTGGCCTGGACTTTAACAGAAAGATAATTGAATTGATTAAGATTATAATGCAATGAAAATACTTTTGCCTGTAACCAATGATGGACTACATTTGTAAGAAAGTATCCGGTGAGAATTTGTTCTGCCTTAATTGGACTGTAACAAAATAAATGACCATGGCTTCATAATGAGAGATTTTTTTTTAAATGCTCTCACATGCTAAATTTTAGAAAGTATTATAGAAAATAATTTTACATCAAATTGCAGTTCCATTCATTTGCTGGGTCAGGTATTCTCAATGATATCTAAGTAAATCCCACATGTTTATGGATTTTTGTTGATGTTTTAGGCATTACGGTTCAGCTACTCCCTTAAAATGATGATCTAGAGACCCTCCTGACTCACATTAGTGAAAACTTTTTGTTAAAAAAATATTCATACTAACCACATCAAAGTTCAGCACAAAATTATAATCGCTTATGGTAAACAAGCATGATATTGCCATTATTTAGTCTTTTGCTCAAGAACCTACATATATATATATATATTTTTCTGATTTATCCATAACTGAAGAGCACTACCAACAAAATTGCAACCTGCATTCCAAAAAAGTGATAGCTTTACACTGTTTAAAAGTGATAGCTTTGCACGAGCAATAGCAATCGATGGAGCTGTCAGTTATTTGAATGATTCACTGTGTGGGATGGGTGTAATGATCCATTGAAATCCCAGTGACACCAGGCTGTTAATCTGGCAAATATTCTCAAGTGCAACTGCTGGTAATGTGTGAGTATTTATTGTGTTTAGATGGAGTTCCAATGAGCTCCGAGGGTGAGAGTGAAACCTCTTGCCTTTTCACACTGTGCTCAAGACCCCTGAACCTTATGCACATTCAGTCACAGACTGAGAGTAATGGAGCATGAGCTGAAGCTCAATAGACCTTGCATTAACACAAGGGATGAGAATGTCACTAACTGCAAAGTTTCTTAAAAAAAAAGAAAACACAAGAATTACCCTGTTTTGGATGCAAACGTTATCCTTTTAGAAAAAGAACATTTCTATTATAATACAGATGACTCCTGTTATTGTTGCTTTCAATTTGCCAGTCCATAAAGAGTCAATAGGCATGAAGTGACAATAAGGGGGATTCACTCTAATATGAGGCCACTTTCCTGAGAGAAACATTCAAAATAAGTTATTTTGCAACAGATAGTCACTGTTTCCTGCAAACATCATTGAAATTCTTTGGATTTGTTAACAATTACTTTCCATGTAAATTGGCGGACGGAACGTAGATGCTCCAGCAATCATGGTTTGAAGAATTTGATGAGAATTGACAAAAAATGACAAATATAGTACAAAAATGGATAGTGGTAAATCAATAAAGATACTTTAGAAGCAGTGTAACACAATGGAAAGTGACAGTAAAATAGTTGAATCAACCACTATTTTACAGCACGTGAGGCCAATCAGCCCATTTTGCTTAGGACAGCTCTTTGATCGAGCCATTCAGTTAGTCCCAATCTCGTCTTTTCCTGTTGCCATGCAAGTTATTTTCTGTCAAAGTGGTTAACCATTCCCTTTTTGAAAGTTACAGTTCAATCTGCTTCCACCACCATTCCTTGCAGTTCTTTCAAATGACAACACATGGCATTAAAAAATCCTCATCTCCCCCATGGTGATTTGGCCACTTAGGAAAATTTGGGATAAATGGAAATATGACAACATTTGTGTCACTGGATTAAAAATTAGATTAAATAACAGGAAGAGAGAGAACGGTTCAGAATTATACCACCTGGAATTGGCTGGAAAAAAACAAAATTAATTTGTGCATCATCAATTTACTCTGGTTTTTATACTGATATAATGTTATGTACAAATTTCAATTTCATCACATCTGCACTGTAACCTTTTGCTTCTCATATAGATGGCCTTGGACTAGATTTTAAAAAGGCCCCGACTTAAATGATGAGCTGGTGTGGATTAATGCACAATAAACTAGGAACAATTTTTTTTAAATTTGGGGTACATTCTTCAGCCTGATATCATGTTATGATACAATGAAATTTCCAGATAAGGATTATTTATCGGACTGGAGGCCTGTGACTAGTGGAGTGTCTTGGGGATTTTTGCTGAGCTTGTTGCTGTTTGCAGTCTAAGTGGATGAAAATATACTGTATCAAAATGCTTATCTAATATGTATCTAAGTGCTTATGTACAGTGATACTTGTACTGCACTGTATACAAAAATGAATTTCACTGTACCTCAGTACTTGTGACAAATCAAGTACCATACCATACCAGATATTCATGGCCTCTAAGAATGGATCAAAAAGTAGATAAAGAGGAAGGAATAGACAGGCAATGTTTAAGATCAGAACCCTTCTTCAAACTGATTTTCTCACTCCATCAGGCAGTATTTGTGAAGATAATTGTAAAAGTCCGATTTCCAGCTTCCACGGTCTTTTGTTTTGCTTTGAGATTTACCAAGTTTAACATGATTTCCTTAATACTTTAAAAACAACATACTTAAGAATGAACTATACTGAACATTTAATACTAGAGTGCACTGCATTTGTAAAATCTCTGGCCTCCACACACCCACCTTTACATACACAAAAGCCCTAGAACAGCTTTTGGTTTCAGGCATTTCTTATTCGGCCTTGTAATAGCAATGGCCACAGAGGAGGCGGACATAAAATAATCCCTACCTGTGGCATTGGTTTTACACTTGTTTTAGACTTGTGTCACAAGTTTATTTTGCAGCCAATCTCCACTTCTGC
The DNA here is from genome assembly GCA_963514005.1 of Raja brachyura. The sequence continues at coordinate 17,744,792 of OY740800.1, forward strand.
TAATATTCTTCATGCTCAAAAATATATTGACCCCAGATCTGAATGGACTCAATGACTAGGATCCACAGCAGCTAGTAGCAAAGAGTTACCACAATATACATGTCACTGGTCACATTAATTTTATACCACTTTTTGGTTTTATGGTTCAAAAAAAGATTGGTGCAGATTTTGCATTCTATAAATGATTTTTTTTTTGCATTTCAGAGTATTGCGTTAAATAAATGATAACATTTTTTTGCTGTTTTTTTTGGTTCTCCTACAAGGACTGCAGACAAAGAATGGTTTGTGACTTAATTGAATTACACCGCCGCCTGGTGGCATATAGTGGCCACAAATGATTCAATGAGAATTGTGAAGCATTGAAATGCCAATAAGCTCAACCATTGTGCCATCTCTTTAATCGACTAAACCTGCAATTTACATTGGTTTTATCTGCATCTGAGGTTTCCCTCACATTAAATACAACTAGAGCTACAAAACATTATGTCAGTACGTTAATTAATCTTTCTGACAATGTTGTAAACACAACATTAAAAAATCAATCTTTCTTGTTTCGTAAGCAAGTATTCCATTGAGACACAACAAACATTGTCATACAAACATTTGAGGACTGCTGGAACAAAACATTTCTGTTGTATAGTTTAAATGCATGAACTGATTTCCCAGTCAGTTTTTTAAGTTTATGTAAAAACAGAAATACTGTATGCACAGACTTTTCTAGGTCTATGTTCTATCTCTAAAATGTCAAATATGTTTATTTTTCCACAAATGCTGCCTTCTGAATGATTACAACATTTTCTGTTAATATTTCATATTTCCAGCATGTTTTTTTTACTTCTAAAGTTCAAGTACGCAAACCGATTCTTTGAAGCCAAATTCCAAGCATTTCTTTCAGTTTTCTCAAGCTATGATATGTAAATATTTTAACAAATGGAAATGATTATGTTGAGTGAACTTGGCTACAACACTTTCTGTCTTGGTGGCAATTATGGTGACAAGAAAGTACAATGGCTTGCAAAAGTATTCATACCCCTTGAACTTTTCCACATTTTGTAACGTTGCAACCACAAACGTAAATGTATTTTATTGGGATTTTATGTGATAGACCAACACAAAGTGCCGCATAATTGTAAAGTGGAAGGAAATGATACATGGTTTTCAAATTTTTTTACAAATAAAAAACTGAAAAGTGTGGCGTGCAAAAGTATTCAGTCCCCTTTACACTGACACCCCTAAATAAAATCCAGTGCAACCAATTGCCTTCAGAAGTCACCTAATTAGTAAATAGAGTCCACTTGTGTGTAATCTAATCTCAGTATAAATTCAGCTGTTCTGTGAAGGCCTCAGAGGTTTGTTACAGAACATTAATGAACAAACAGCATCATGAAGCCCAAGGAACACACCAGACAGGTTGGGGATAAAGTTGTGGAGAAGTTTAAAGCAGGGTTAGGTTATAAAAAAAATCCCAAGCTTTGAACATCTCACGGAGCACAGGTTCAATCCATCATCCGAAAATGGAAAGAGTATGGCACAACTGCAAACCTACCAAGACATGGCCGTCCACCTAAACTGACAGGCCGGGCAAGGAGAGCATTGATCAGAGAAGCAGCCAAGAGGCCCATGGTAACTCTGGAGGAGCTGCAGAGATCCAAAGCTTAGGTGGGAGAATCTGTCCACAGGACATATATTAGCCGTGCACTCCACAAATCAGGCCTTTATGGAGTCAAAAGAAGTCCCGTTTGCAGTTTGCCACTAACCATGTGGGGGACACAGCAAACATGTGGGGGAAGGTGCTCTAGTCTGATGAGACCAAAATTGAAGTTTTTGGCCTAAATGCAAAATGCTATGTGTGGTGGAAAACTAACACTGCACATCACCCTGAACACACCATCCCCACTGTGAAACATGGTGGTGGCAGCATCATGCTGTGGGGATGCTTTTCTTCAGCAGGGACAGGGAAGCTGGTCAGAGTTGTTGGAAAGATGGATGGAGCCAAATACAGGGCAATCTTGGAAGAAAACTTGTAAGAGTCTGCAAGAGACTTGAGACTGGGGCGGAGGTTCACCTTCCAGCAGGACAGCGACCCTAAACATACAGCCAGAGCTACAATGGAATGGTTTAGATCAAAGCATATTCATGTGTTAGAATGGCCCAGTCAAAGTCTAGACTTAAATCCAATTGAGAATCTCTGGCAAGACTTGAAAATTGCTGTTCACAGACGCTCTCCATCTAATCTGACTGAGTTTGAGCTATTTTGCAAAGAAGAATGGGCAAAAATTTCAGTCTCTAGATGTGCAAAGCTGGTAGAGACATACCCCAAAAGACTTGCAGCTGTAATTGCAGCGAAAGGTGGTTCTACAAAGTATTGACTCAGGGGGGGACTAAATACTTTTGCACGCCACACTTTTCAGTTTTTTATTTGTAATAAAATTTGGAAACCATGTATCATTTTCCTTCCACTTCACAATTATGCACCACTTTGTGTTGGTCTATCACATAAAATCTCATTAAAATACATTTACGTTTGTGGTTGTAACGTGACAAAATGTGGAAAAGTTCAAGGGGTATGAATACTTTTGCAAGCCACTGTAAGGTCGGGAGTGCAACGGTACATGTGGAATTTGATTTTGTGTTGAAAGAAAATAAGTTTTTATGATATTGCACCTCAAGGCATTGTAAACATTGCATGTCCAGTTGCTGCCTCTTCTTCTGTTCTAGCCTATATTACTTCAAATATTAATGTAAAAACATTGAACAGTACAGCAAAGGAATAAGCCCTTTGGCCCACAATGTTCATGTCGAACAAGATACAAGGTTAAACTAATCTCCAAAGCCTGCATGTAATCCTTATCCCTCCAAGCCTCCGAAATGCCACTATCATATCTGCCACCACCACCCCTCATGTCACCATGTTATGTAGTTGATCACAGTTAGTTGATCTTTCACAAACTTCCGTTATTCTTCTCTTTCAATTTATCGCCTACAAGAACTTTTTGTCAACCTGGCTCAGTCAGAATCAAAGGATTGTGGCCCCAAGGCTCACTGCAGATCCAGAGCATACAAACATCAGAAGAATTAGTTGTGAACTGACATTCTTATTTCTGTCTGAAATAAGAACCGTCTGAAGAAGGGTCTCGACCCAAAATGTCACCCATTACTTCTCTCCAGAGATGCTGCCTGTCCCGCTGAGTTACTCAAGCTTTTTGTATGCATCTTCAGTTTAAACCAGCATCTGCAGTTCCGACACAGATTATATGCATCTTGCACAAGTGCCCATTGATATTAAATCTAAACCCAAAAAAGCAAATTCAAAACAAGATTACTACATAACAAGAGGACCAACATCGGTTAACAAGAGATTCAAAACATGCAATATGAAAGTAAAATGGCATCGTGGTTATCATTGGGATAATTCATAAAATGCATTAAGGATCAAACTTTGAACAAGACTGGAAGGCATAAGCAGAAAATTGCTAAGACTTAAATGAAATGGATATTTAAAATGTTATTTATTTGACATCCCAGCTAATCATGTCATTTTACTGGAGATAGATAAGACTGAACATACAGGTACACAAAATGCTGGAGAAACTCAGCGGGTGCAGCAGCATCTATGGAGCGAAGGAGTTAGGTAACGTTTCGGGCCGAAACCCTTTTTCAGCCTGATGGGGGGTAAGGGGAGGCGGGGGGGGGGGGAAGAAAGGCAAAAGGAGGGGGAGGAGCCTGAGGGCTGAGGGAGAGATGGGCTGGGGAGGAGACAGCAAGGGTCAACAGAATTGAGAGAATTCAATGTTCATGCCAAGAGGTTGCAGACTCCCCAAGCGGAATATGAGGTGCTGTTCCTCCAATTTGCGGTGTTGCTCACTCTGGCCGTGGAGGAGGCCCAGGACAGAGAGGTCGGATACGGAATGGGACAGTGAGTTGAAGTGTTGAACCACCAGGAGGTCGGGTTGGTTATAGCGGATTGAGCAGAGGTGTTCGGCGAAACGATCGCCAAGCCTCCACTTGGTCTCACCGATATAGATCAACTGGCATCTAGAGCAGCGGATGCAATAGATGAGGTTGGAGGAGGTGCAGGTGAAACTCTGTGGACCTGGAAGGACTGCTTGAGTCCTTGAAAGGAGTGGAGGGGGGAGGTAAAGGGACAAGTGTAGCATCTCTTGCGGTTGCAAGGGAAAGTGCTCGGGGAAGGGGTGGAGCGGGAGGAAAGGGAAGAATTGACAAGGGAATTGCGGTGGGACTCTTTGCGGAAGGCAGAAGGCGGGGGGGGGGGGGGGGAGATGGGAAGATGTGGTGGGGTCACGTTGGAGGTGGCGAAACTGGCGGAGGACTATGTTGTATGTGCCGGCTGGTGGGGTGAAAGGTGAGGCCCAAGGGGACTCTCCCCTTGTTGCGAGTGGGGGAATGGGGAGAGAGGGCAGTGTTGCGGGGTACGGAGGAGACCCTGGTGCAAGCCTCAACTATAGTGGGGGAGGGGAATCCCCATTCTCTGAAGACAGAGGAATAGGGGATGGAGTCCTTACAGGAAGCAGGGTGGGAGGAAGAGTAGTCCAGGTAGCTGTGGGAGTCAGTGGGTTTATAATGGATGTCGGTCAGGAGTGTATCCCCTGCGATGGAGATGGTGAGGTCAAGGAATGGTAGGGAAGTGTCGGAAATGGTCCAGGTGTATTTGAGTGCCGGATGGAAGTTGGTGGTGAAAAGGATGAAGTCAGTCAGTTGTGTGTGGGTGCAGGAGGTGACACTAAAGCAGTCATCGATGTAACAGAGGAAGAGGTCGGGGATGGGGACCTGGTACGCCGCGAACAAGGATTGTTTGACGTACCCGACAAAGAGGCAGGCATGGCTGGAACCCATGCCTGTGCCCATAGCTACGCCTAGTATTTGGAGGAAATGGGAGGAGTCAAAAGAGAAGTTATTGAGGGTAGGGACCAACTCCGTTAGGCGGAGGAGAGTGTCAGTGGATGGGTATAGGTTGGTTCTCCAGTCGAGGAAGAGCCAGAGGGCTTTGAGACCATCCTGGTGGGGGATGGAGGTGTAGAGTGATTGGACGTAATTGGTGAAGATGAGCCTGAAGACTGCAACAACCCGGTTTAGGAATAGCTACTTCCCCTCAGCCATCAGGCTATTAAACTTGGCTCGGAACTCTGAACATTAATAACCCTCCATCTGTTATTTGCACTTTATTAATTTATTAATTCATGTGTGTATTTATATATATAATTGTAGTCAATGCTTACTATGTTCTGTTGTGCTATGCAAATTAAGAATTTCATTGTCCTGTCAGGGACACACGACAATAAACTCTTTTGACTTTGACTTTGAAATCGGGCCGTGCGGGGCTGGGGAACGATGAGGTTGGAGGCTCGGAGGGGCAGGGAGCCGGAGTCGATGAAGTCGGTGATGGTGCTCGAGATGGTGGCCTGGTGCTCGTCAGTGGGGTCATGGTCCAGGGGTTAGTAGGAGGAGGTGTCCGAGAGTTGGCGCATGGCCTCAGCTTTGTAGAGATCAGCACGCCATACTACCACGGCACCTCCCTTGTCGGTGGGTTTGATAACCCAGTCTGGGTTGTTGCGGAGTGAGTCGATGGCAGTACGTTCGGGGGGGAGAGATTGGAGTGAGACAGGGGAGTGGAGAAGTCGAGGCGGTTGATGTCGCAACGGCAGATTTGGATAAAGAGTTCTAAGGCCGGAGGGCCACGAGGAGGGGGTCCATGAGGAGGGGGTTCGTTGGAGACAGGAAAAGGGGTCATCAGTGGGGGGGCGAGGACTTCTTCCCGTGGAAGAACGCTGTGAGGCGGAGGCAACGGTAGAAGAGCTCCAAGTCGTGGTGGGCGCGGAACTAATTGAGGTGGGGACGGAGGGGGACAAAGGTAAGACCTCTGCTGAGGACTGACCGTTCGGTGTCGGAGAGGGGGAGGTCGGGGGGGATGGTGAACCCATGGCGGGGATGGGGGTTGGAGCCGGAGGAAGGCAGGTGAGTGGACTGAGGACGAAGCATAGTGTGGTGGGGGGGTTGAGGGTGGTCAGGGGGTATGAGGGTTGTGGTGTGGGTAAGGAAGAGCAGGGTACTTACCATAGTTGGAGGGGGATGGGGAAGACCCATTGGAAAAGCCACTGAGAAAAGTCACCGCCAATCCTTGTTCGCGGCGTACCAGGGTCCCGTCCCCGACCTCTACCTCTGTTACATCGACGACTGCTTTGGTGTCACCTCCTGCATCCACACACAACTGACTGACTTCATCCGTTTCTCCACCAACTTCCATCCTGCACTCAAATACACCTGGACCATTTCCGACACTTCCCTACCATTCCTTGACCTCACCATCTCCATCGCAGGGGATACACTCCTGACCGACATCCACTATAAACCCACTGACTCCCACGGCTACCTGGACTACTCTTCCTGCCACCCTGCTTCCTGTAAGGACTCCATCCCCTATTCCTAACTCCTCCGTCTACGCCGCATCTGCTCCCAGGATGAGGTGTTCCACTACAGGGCATCACAAATGTCCTCATTCTTCAGGGAACGGGGATTCCCCTCCCCCACTATAGTTGAGCCTCGCACCAGGGTCTCCTCCGTACCCCGCAACACTGCCTTCTCTCCCCATTCCCCCACTCACAACAAGAGCAGAGTCCCCTTGGTCCTCACCTTTCACCACACCAGCCGGCACATACAACACATAGTCCTCCGCCAGTTTCGCCACCTCCAACGTGACCCCACCACTCACCACATCTTCCCATCTCCCCCCCTGTCTGCCTTCTGCAAAGATCGCTTCCTACGCAACTCCCTTGTCAATTCTTCCCTTCCCTCCCGCTCCACCCCTTCCCCAGGCACTTTCCCTTGCAACCTCAAGAGATGCTACACTTGTCCCTTTACCTTCCCCCTCCACTCCTTTCAAGGACCCAAGCAGTCCTTCCAAGTGCGACAGAGGTTCACCTGCACCTCCTCCAACCTCATCTATTGCATCCGCTGCTCTAGATGCCAATTGATCTATATCGGTGAGACCAAGCGGGGGCCTGGCGATTGTTTCGCCGAACACATCCACTCGGTCCGCAATAACTAACCCAACCTCCCGGTGGCTCAGCACTTCAACTCCCCCTCCCATTCTGTATCCGACCTCTCTGTCCTGAGCCTCCTCCACGGCCAGAGTGAGCAACACCGCAAGTTGGAGGAATAGCACCTCGTATTCCGCTTGTGGAGTCTGCATCCTCTTGGCATGAACGTTGAATTCTCTCAATTCTGTTAACCCTTTCTGTTTCCTCCCCCTCCTGCCTCTCCCCCAGCCCTCGGGTTCCTCCTCCTCATTTATCCTTTCGTCCCCCCGCCTCCCCCCACCCCCCATCAGTTTGAAGAAGGGTTTCGGCCCGAAATGTTACCTATCTCCTTCGCTCCATAGATGCTGCTGCACCCGCTGAGTTTCTCCAGCATTTTGTGTACCCTTTAATTGCCAGCATCTGCAGTTCCTTCTTTAACACTTTGAACATACAGGTAACTGGGCTCACCCAGAGATTAAACGCAGTAGATGTTTTCCTGAACTTGAAACAGAGATATATTATTGAAGGAAGGAAGGAGCTTTACTCTGAATGTAAATTTTTGGTCACTGCTATTACCAGATAATATAAATGGAAAACATTCATTCTTCAATATCAATATATTTCACTTTTACATTTTTACTGCTGTGGTCAGCTGGGACTGAGCAAGCAAACTGCTAAATCATTAAAGATACTTTTACATTTAGTGCTTCTCAAGCTGTGTTCCCAGGAGGACAAAGCCTGTGCATTAGTGTACCTCCACGTTTATTTTGATTCTCATTCCATTGACAGAACTATCAGCTATAATGTTTTATTGTTCCACAATTCTGGCAAATGGTTAAGAAAGCAGAGAAAATGTGCTGGAGGTATTGATTACTTCCTCTGAAAAGGGAGCTATGTAAATCTTGAATGGAACCTATCCATCTTTTTAAAATGGATATTAACGCTAAATCATACAATCCAAATAAACAATATTCCCCCTCAATGTTGTGATCACTATCAGGAACAGTAGACTTTATCACCTTAAGCACAGATGCAGCAAGAGGTGTATGACAGAGTCAAGGGGGTGGTTAGTTTGTGAGGTAGGTGTGCTTCTATGCCTGTTTATGCTGGTATCCTGTGTACTCCCAGTGCGTAGAGTTTGGGCCATGAGTACAATTCCAAATGCTGATTCTCCACTTTGAGGGAAGGGACTCCCACGTGTTGGAGGGGATGTTGTAATTCTTCAAGGAGGTTTTGAGGACATTTTTAAACCTTTTTCTCCTCTCTGTCTGGTAATCTCTTCTTATGACACAACTCAGAGTGAGGACCATTTTGGGAGTTTGGTATCATGCGATGTTGTCTATCTGACAGACCCAATTGAGTGTTAACAGGGTCTTAGCGTTGGCTTTATGGAAGATGCTGGTGTTGATTCATTTCCTCTTCCAATGGATTTGGTGGATTTTGAGGAGACATTGTTGGCAGTGTATCTACAGTATCTTGAAGTGCCTGCCATGTGTATTCCCAGTCTCGGAAGCATACATGAGGGACAGAATCGCTGTTGCCCAGTAAAGCATCTTTGGAGACATATTTGAGGTCTTGATGGCCCTCTCAAGATGGCGGCGGCGCAGGCACATCGCTATGCCCTGTGTCTCACGAGAATAATCGAACTAGCAATAATTTACTCACTTGTTTACTGTTCAATTATTCTGTGTTCGCACTTCTGGGTGAGATGCTAATTACATTTTGTTGTCTTTGTACTTGTACACTGCACAATAACAATAAAGTTTGGAACACACTTGTCCTCATACAGCTAAAGCCAGATCTGGTGCATTCAAAGCAACGGTCAACTTCATCATTGATTTATTTACTGAGAATAGCTCGTGGCATATGGGCAGTAGTCCAGATTTCTTATAGATCTTCATTCTCAGAGGGTGGTATTGTAACCTGTAGGCAGGTAAGTAGAGGATCTTAATTTTGCAGATGTTGAGTGTAAGGTCTACCTTCTTACTGTATATGCTTCAGTGAATGTGTCAATGCTGACGGGGCTTGGCCACAATATACACCCAAGCCTTGATATCCTCTGCATATGCCCAGTGGATCAGGCGGCATTTGTGGAAAAAGAAACAGAGTTAACTTTTCTGGTCACATGCTCTTTATCCGATGATCCGGGCTGACTACTGAGCATTTCCAGCATTTTCTGGATTTTTTCCCATATTTCCAGCATCTGCAGCTTTTGTCGATGTTGTTCTTTTTGTAGCTGTTCAACTGTTGTGGTTAGGAGTGCGCTTGGTTCTGGAGTGCAGGCTGAACAATTTACCATTAGTTGCATGGATTTGTTTCAGTCTAGTAGGCAGCTTCATGGGGTTGATGTACAGCAGTGTGGCAAGAAGGGTTGAAAGAAGTGTTGTAGCAATGATATAGTCTTGCCTGACTCCAGTCTACACCGAGGTGTCCAATATTATGGACTTGATGCCTACTATTGTGTCTGGCATGCTATTATGAAGCAAATGAAAAATCCGGCAGCCAAATGTAAGGAGGGCACTCCACAGTCCTTTGATGGAGTTAAATACTTTAGTGAGGCCGGGAAAGGCCATGTGTGATGGTTAGTGCTGCTCTCTGCATTTGTCCTGGATGGTTACCTACATGAGCACATGTAGAACTAGTCAACATTACTGTGCTCCCTCATTCGAAGCTAGTATTAAGTTTACTCTATTTAGCATAAGAAGTTAGCTTTATGTTTTCTGTATTCCCCACTCCCCACGCAACAATAGCTGGGCACTTAATTTCCTATGTTCCTTTGCAAGTGATTGACAAACTGAACAGTGTTCTCTCACTGGAAACGCAAAGTGTTCTCTCACTGACTCACTGCAGACAGTGCGATCTTGAGCGAAAAACAAAATGCTTGAAGAACGCAATGGATCAGGGGGCATCTGTTGAGAGAAAGGACAGATGGTGTTTCAGGTCAGGACTCTTCTTCATTCTGACTCAATACTTTGTCTGTTCATTCCCTGTCCATGCTGCATGACCCACTGAGTTCCTCCAGCACTTTGATTTTTTTCCCTCATTAGAAGTTGGGTCTTAATCTGCTGCAACCCGACACTAGGTTCTCTTCAACCTGACACTAGGTTTACTTTATCCTTTCAGGAGGTTGGCTCCAAGCTTACTGTGCACGCCACAAGAGCTTGACAAGAGTTTACTTGGTTCCCCACAAGACAGTGGCTGTAAAGGCCCTGTCTCACGGTGCGAGTTGACACACGAGTGACCCAGAGTGACAGACTCGTGGTTGTGTACGATATTCCAAGTTGATGTGCAAGTGTTTGTGGCGAGTTCCCACGGGTATGGTAATCTGCGATGTTCCGAGATCGTCTCCAGAGTTACCAAGTTCCCCTCCCGTTTGCTCTTGAGTTACCAAGTTCCTCTCCCGCTCAGGGCGTGTGTTGTTGCTGCAGTCCGGGATTCGCATTTAAAGCACTCGGTTATCTTCAGCAGTTCAGGCGAGGACAGGTTTGGGGGGGGGGGGCGAGGGATGGTGGAATTGGGAGAAGGCAAAGACTATGGGTGGGGAGGATTGAGATGGGGGGGGGGCTAGGAACGGCATCTGCGAAACGGGTAGTCAACCTTTAGGGTCCCGGCCCGAAACATCCCTATACATTTTATGATTTCCCTCCAAAGATGCAGTCTCCCGTGGTTTGTTTGCACAACTCTCTTCCCTCTCTCTCCCAACATTGGGGGGGGGGGGGGGGAACGACAAGACAGTTTAAACGGACCTTACCCCCACTTCATGCTTCTGTTGCGCATAATTCAGCAGTAAAACCTCTCTTCCCCTTACCCAGCGACGCCCGATTCCTCGCACCCCCACAAGTTCACATCACCCATTCTTTCTCTCCAGATGCGATGCCTGTCCCGCTGAGTTACTCCAGCATGTTTGTGTCTATTGTCGGTGTAAACCAGCATCTGCAGTTCCTTCCTACACACGGACAGTGAAGTGCCTCGGCCAAATTAGAAACATTAGGATTCTCTGATATGAAGGTAGTCTGGTTTGCGTTTATTACATTTGATCATATCCGAAACTAAAGTATAGATAGACACAAAATGCTGGAGTAACTCGGCGGGACAGGCCGCATATCTGGAGAGAAGGAATGGGTGGCGTTTTGGGTAAGTCTGAAGAAGGGTCTCGACTCCATTCCTTCTCTCCAGAGATGCTGCCTGGTCCGCTGAGTTACTCCAGCATTTTGTGTCTATTAAAGAGTTCCCACGGTAGACGCACGAATCACTAAACTTAACGCACGGGCCACTACGATATAACTCTGAGTTTAAATGTTTCAATTTTAAACTTGACCACGAAATTTGATTCGTGGAAAAAGTCAAACATGTTTGACTTTTTTCACGAGTTCACAAGTTTCACAGGTACCTGGCGTTAGCGCCACGAGTGGACAAGTTGATCGCGCGAGTTCCGGCGTTCCCGCTACGTTGGCTGTACGTGATCACCACGAGTGAAAACTCGGGGTCACTCGTGGGCCAACTCGCACCGTGAGACAGGGGTTTAAGTTTACAGCTAAGAGCCAAGAATGTTTATTTGTTACATGAACTTGATATGAACCTTAGCAATGAAATTCTTACGCTCCAGCTTTGCAGGCAAGTTTGACGCAAATACAACGGAGCACATATACATAATATACATAAATATGTACAATAAATTATCAGTTATTTTAAGTAAACTAGACTATGATAGTGCAAAAAACCAAAGTACACAAAGAGCAAGCATAATAGTGTAAATTCAGTTGTTCGGTGCTGTGGTATGGTTGTACAGCAGGGTTCAAGAACCCGATGGTTGATGGGAGGTAGCTGTTCCTAAGGCTGGAGGTAACAGTGCTCAGGCTCCTGTGCCTTCTTCCTGATAGTAGTTTTGAGAAGAGAGCGTGGTCAAGGTGGTATAGGTCCTTGGTAATATTTGCTGCCTTCTTGAGGCATCACTTCCTGTTCTCAATGATGTGGAGATCAGTGACCCACCAGACAATGTCCAGCACTTTCTGCAGCCTCCTTCCTTCTTCAGTTTTTGAATTTATAATCAAAAATGTGATGCAACTGGTTAGGATGCTCGCCACCGTACACTGGTAGAAATTAGATATAGTATTTGGCAATATGCCGAGTCTCTCCAAACGTCTGCGGATTTCCACTACTGGTGTATATCACTAGGGAAACTAAGTAAACATAGTGTCTAGCTCTTATGGCAAGCACAGTAAACCTGGAGCCAACCTCTTGCAGGGAAAAAGTGAACCTCATACTAGGTTGTAAGGGATAGAGCAAATTGAGACCCAACTTCCAATGTAGGGAATAAAACAAGGTGCTGGAGGAACTTTACTTCATTAGCCATAAGAAATTGATACTGAATATATGTAGAAACAAGGAACTGCAGATGCTGGTTTACAGAAAAAGACACAAAATGCTTAATTGACTCAGCGGATCAAGCAGTATCCCTGTAGAACATGGATAGGTCACATTTTGGGTCAGGATCCTTCTTCAGGTTGATTGTAGGTGGGGGGGGGGGGGGAAGAAAGCTGTAAGAGAGGGGCAGGACAAAGCCCTGGCAAGTAATAGGTAAACACAGGCGAGAGGGGGTTTTGATAGGCAGATGGTTGGACAAAGGCCTGAAATAACAAATGCAGAAGGTATGAGACAAAATGATTGAAGAGTCGTGAGTTGTGAAGCCAGAGGAAGGGATGAAAGCAGAGAGAGAGGGGAGATATAGGTGCGAATCCAGGTGAGGGTGGAAAGAGGGGGGTGGGTTGTGGGAGGTTATCTAAAATGGAAGAATTCAATTTTCATACCGAATATACTGTATGGTCCTCCAACATGAGATTTATTGTGATTCCCCAAACAAATATTTTCATTCATTTATTTTGATTCACCACAAGGGGTGGCTCTAAGTTTATTAATCCTCTGAGACAAAAGGATTGAAGAGTAAAAGGCCTGTCCCACTTGGCCGTCATTTGTGCGCCATTTACGTGACCTGGTAGCGTGTGGGTAGCGCGGGACGGGCGCATGCAGTGGCGTGGACGAGTGTGGAGGTGCGCACGGTATTGCGCAGCCTGTCGCGTAGATGATGGCCAAGTGGGACACCCTGATGCGGCATAACATCTCACCTCCAACAGCAGCAGAAGCAGGCAAGCGATTGCCGAGCTCGGCCTGGGGCTCACGGCCGTTGCTGGTCCAGATCCGGCCTCACTCCTACTCCCAGAGCGGGGCCAAGACGATTGGAGATAGACACAAAATGCTGGAGTAACTCAGCGGGACCGGCAGCATCTCTGGAGAGAAGCACTGGGTGACGTTTCGGGTTGAGACCCTTCTTCAGATTGAAGGTCTCGACCCGAAAGATCATCCATTCCTTCTCTCCAGAGATGCTACCGGTCCATAGAAACATAGAAATTAGGTGCAGGAGTAGGCCATTCGGCCCTTCGAGCCTGCACCGCCATTCAATATGATCATGGCTGATCATCCAACTCAGTATCCCGTACCTGCCTTCTCTCCATACCCTCTGATCCCCTTAGCCACAAGGGCCACATCTAACTCCCTCTTAAATATAGCCAATGAACTGGCCTCAACTACCCTCTGTGGCAGAGAGTTCCAGAGACCCACCACTCTCTGTGTGAAAAAATTCCTTCTCATCTCGGTCCTAAAGGATTTCCCCCTTATCCTTAAGCTGTGACCCCTTGTCCTGGACCTCCCCAACATCGGGAACAATGTTCCTGCATCTAGTCTGTCCAACCCCTTAAGAATTTTGTAAGTTTCTATAAGATCGCCTCTCAATCTCCTAAATTCTAGAGAGTATAAACCGAGTCTATCCAGTCTTTGTTCATAAGACAGTCCTGACAGCCCAGGAAAGATCATCCATTCCTTCTCTCCAGAGATGCTGCCGGTCCCGTTGAGTTACTCCTGCATTTTGTGTCTATCTTCAAATGACGACACCCGCTCCAGACGGCCATGCGGACGCATGATGACGCGCGCGACTGTCGCGTGACAGTCACTACCGGCATGTCGTGTAAATGATGGCCAAGTGGGACAGGCCCTTTACCAACTATGAAGCTAGAGAAAGGAATGCAAGTGGAAGAAGGGGAGGGGAGAAATAGGTGTGAGTTCAGGGGGTGGAGTGAAGGGGATGTAGGGTAAGAGGGGATTGGGGAGGAGGGGTGGGGTGGGGTGGATTAGGTAGTTTCAAAAATTGGAGTAGTCAATGTTCATACTATTGGGTTGCCAACTACCCAGGCACAATAAGTAGGAGTTTACTCTGATCCACATAAATTGCTGTGCGCCAAGTTTACTACCTTCTCTGACAAAGTGCTGGTACCATGCTTAAGCCCCTGTTCCACTGTATGAGGTAATTCACGAGTTCTCCCGAGTTTTCCCGATTCGAACTTGGAGAATGTCCATAGCAGGTCCATAGGAGTTCGTGGATGTCTCGTAGCGGCTCGTAATGCTAACGGTAGGTATAAAAAGCAACATTTTTGTTCATCACGAGTATTTTTTTACTCGTGAATATTTTTTGCAGGGATGAAAAAACGTCACGAGTTACCAGATGTCCCGAGTACCTGCCGTTAGCATTACCTACCGAGCTGCTACGAGACATCCACAAACTCCTACGGACCGCTACGGACATTCTCCGAGTTCGAATCAGGGGAAAACTCGGGAGAACTCGTGAATTACCTCCTTACCTGTGGGACAGGGGCTTTACTATGTTACGTGTAGGAAGGAACTGCAGATGCTGGTTTAAACCGAAAATAGACACAAAAAGCTGGAGTAACTCAGTGGGACGGGCAGCATCTCTGGAGAGAAGGAATGCGTGACGTTTCGTGTCGAGACCCTTCTTCAGACTAGTTAGGGAAAATGGAGACGAGAGATATAGACGATGCTGTAGAGAGATAAAGAACAATGAATGAAAAATATGCAAAAAACTAACGATGATAAAGGAAACAGGCCATTGTTAGCTGTTTGTCGGGTGAAAACGAGAAGCTGGTGCGACGGGTTGGGGGGGAGATAGAGAGTGAGAGAATGCCGGGGTTACTTGAAGTTAGTGAAATCAATGTTCATAGCACTGGGCTGTAAGCTGCGTTACCCCACAAGAGGTCGGCGCTAACGCTCCGTCAACCTTTCTATTTGTTTTTGCTCCTCTAGATAGGCGGGAACAATATAAGCAGCAGACAAGAAAAACACACCCACGTAGGGATGGGCAGTCTCACAGAAAGGCGTGGTGCTGGGTAGCTCGGACGGTTTTGTACAGGGAGCTTCAAACTTTGTTTGGGGGACATTTTCCCCCTGAACTTGCTGCCGAGAGCGTGCTGAAGGGTTTGTCTTCCTTTCCCCCCTCTCTCCCCCTCTCATGTGCAACCCGGAGCTCACGGCGTGAGGCTTTTTCCCGCGACGAGGATGGAATGCAAGAGGCTGCTCTGAGTTTAGTCCCCGAGTTTCTTGAAGTTAGTTACCTGGGGATCTCTCACCCACTCACTCACTCACTCCCGAGGCCGAGACTTGCTCTTGTCTGAAGGGCGAAGGGGCGGGCGGAAAGTGCTTTCCCTTCCTGCATTTTGTTGTCTGCTTTTTTAATTTTTTTTTACCCCCACGCTAAATCACCGACAAAGTTGCGAGGATGAGTAGTTTTGATTCGGACGAGGAACAGATGGAAATGGAAGAATTCCCTGATGGTAAGTCATCGGTGGCTGAATGATTACAATTTCGCAATTTTTTCTTTGTTATTCTAATGTTCGGACAAACAAAGATTTGGAGCAAATTCAAAACTGACTACTGCCAGTTGCTCATCTCCTGTGAGAATCTGCAGCACGGGTTGTGGAAAAGGATCCCCGCCCTGTACAGGCTTCCTTTACAAAATAATCGATGAAAGACAAGCTATAAATATTGCTGGAAGCAGGCAGCAACCGTGAAGGGTGAACAACCTAGTAAATGTTATTGGTTATGACCTTTGAATTTGCCCGTCGGAGGTAAACTGGAAGGGCTGGGTCTATGAATGTGTGGAGTGCTGGGTCCTAAGGGACGTATTATTCTTGGTGAATAATCAAGTGATGTTCTTTAAGCTTGAATTTTTAATGTAACACATAAAATAGTAGTGGCGGAAGGAACTGCAGATGCTGATTTACTCCAAAGATAGACACAATGCTGGAGTAACTGAGCAAGGGAAGAGTGTGAATACAAGGAAAAGCAGATGCTGGTTTACCAAACAAGGCACAAAGTGCCGGAGTAACTCGACAGGTTAGGTAGCATCTATGGAGAACATGAATAGGTGATGTTTCGGGTCGAGACCCTTCTTCAGATTGATTGTAGAGTTCAGAAATTGACCCTTCGGCCTACAATATCTGTGCTGAAAATGATGCCAAGACCAATTCTTATCTGCCTGATATAACTATATTTCTCCATTCCCTGCATTTCTGTGTGCCTATACGAAAGTCTATTAAATTTCACTGTAGTATCTGCCACTATCACCACTGCCTGCAGCAGGTTGCAGGTGCTCATCACTCTGTGCAAAAACATTTGCCCCGCACATCTCCATTAACCATTACCCCGGTCACCTGGCCACACTCATTGTTCAACACAAAGTCCAGTATGTTCCCTTCACGGGATGGGCTATCCACATACTGCTTCAGGAAAGTGACTTGGATACTGCTAACAAAGTCTGCCTCGTCTAAACCTTTGGCACTGAACGTGTTCCAGGCAATATTGGGGAAGTTAAAATCACCCACTAAGACAATCCTTTTGGTTTGACATCTATTGGTAATCTGTCTACATATCTGTTCCTCAATCTCCTGCTTGGTATTGGGGGGCCTATAAGGAAATCGCACTAGGACTTTCTCCTTTCTTATTTTTAAGCTCTACCCATATCGCCTCAGCAGACGTATCTTCCAGTATGTCTTCTCTGTGGCTGCCGTGACAGTCACCCTGATTAGGATCAACTCCTCCATTTCTTTTCCCTCCCTGTCTACCATCTCCAAAACATTGAAAGCCTGGAGCATTCATCTGCCAGTCGTGACTCGCAACCACGTTTCTGCAATAGTCAGAATATCATGGTCCCAAGCACCGATCCAAGTTCTGTTCATCTGCTTATCCCACACTATAACTTGCATTGAAATAAACACACTTCCGCCCCTCAGATTAATCATATTTCCTTTCCCAGCCTGTCATTCCTTTGAGATCTACTAGTCATAACTTCTACCTTCCCATCGCTCCTTCCAATTTCTGACCCATTACACTGGTTCCCAACTTAGTGGGGGGGGGGGGGGGGGGAACCACTGGTTACCCCCCCCCCCCCTCAAGTTGGAGTAATGTAGGCCAAAGATAGAAAGGTCAGAACGGGAGTGTAAAGCAATGAAAGCGATGGGCAAATGGACGTTTATGATCACCAAAGCAGACTGAAGGGAAGTGTTCTCTAAAGCATAATGCTAAGTGCTGGAGTAGCTCAGTAGATCAGCCCGAATCTGTGGAGAGAATGGGTAGGTGATGTTTTGGGTCAGGATGAAGGGAACCTACCAAGTTTCTCCAGGATGTTGTGTTTTGCTCAAGATTCCAGTATCTGCAATTCCTTGTCTCTGTTCTTTTAAGTAGTTTGATTTATTAAACGTGGAGGAAGACAACGTTATGTGTATCCTAATCTGGAATAAATATAAGAGATTCTCCATTTCACCTGCAAGGATTGTTTGAGTTCTTGCATGGTGGGATGGAAAAGACGAAAGGCAGGAGTTGAATCTCCGACAGTTGCATTGGAAACTGCCGGAAGAAAGGGAATGAATATTGGTGGAGATGCAGAGAGTGGATTTGGTAATCATACCTTTGGAATGCCAAAATGGCAGGGTAGGGAACGGTTGTATGATGGTGGTGTGAGTTTGACGGTGGCAGATGTTACGGAGAAAAACTGACGTGAATTACCATTGAAATGGAAACTTAGTGCAAGGCGAGGACCAGGGGAAATCTATTATCTGTAAGAGCAGAAATGGAATAGTGTATTTTGTGTCCTCTAGCAAATAAGATAGAGTGGAACCCATGGTTAAGGATAGAGAAAGACATCTTAGAAGCATGGGTGTTAAATTGAGTTGGCAGATGCATCAATTTATATCATTTTTTTAGATTATTTAAATTAATTGACCTATTAAAATTGCTTAACTTTGCATTTGCTTCCAGGCAATTCCAGTATGTAGATTTATAATCTCCTTCATAAGAACAGAAACCCAAATTCCAATTTAACAAGATGTCCATCTAACACTTCAAGCCTGCTCTGCCATTCATCAATATTGTGGCTAATTGTCTATATCAGTGCCATTTTCCTGGACAATCTCTGTATTACGTGATTCCCTTAATATTCAGATATGAATAAGTTTCTAATATCGGATAATTTCTGACGTTCTAAATGAATCCAATGACTGAGTCATCGCAGACTAATGGACTACAGAATTCCAAAGACTCTGAGGAAAAAATATCACATTATCTAGGTCCTAAAAGGGCTATATGTTATTCTGAGATTGTGATTCCTAAAGTTCTCAGCCGGGTGAAACATCCCATCCGAGTCCACCTTATTAAGCCCTGAGAGGATTTAGAGAATTTAAATGAGATCTCCTCTCATTTTTCCAAACTCCACAGAATACAGGCTTAATTATCCAATCTCTCCTCACGTGGTAAACCCACTTTGTCAGGAACCAGTCCAATAAATCTTCATTGCACTCGGTCTACAGCAAACATATCTTTTGTAGGTAAGGAGAGCAAAATCCGACAAAATACTAGAATGTAATCTCAGCGAAATCCTATATAATCACAATAACACCTCTTTAGTCAGTGTTCAAATCCAATGTTAAAAGCCAACATTTCATTTGCTCTCCTAACTGCTTCCTGCACCTGGACGTTAGCATTCAATGCCTTGCACACAAGGACACCCAGGTCCTTTTTAATTTCAATGTTTCCCACTATAGCATTTTAACAATACTCTGTTTTTTTGGTTTGTACACCATATATACAGAAAGGTATACAGAAAAGTTTGAAGAAGAGTCCTGACCTGAAACATCACCTATCCACGTTTCCTGGGGATGCTGCTTGATGCACTGAGTTACTCCAGCATTGGTGTCTTTCCAAAGAAAATATAGCATTGGTATCAGGATTTTTTTGTAACGGTCTAGCTGTACTCTATTATAATTGAGATCCAGTTTAGCCTGGTGTTCAGCTCCTCTTTATCATGGGGGAGAAGGGTGAAAGAAGATGCCCATGATCACACCAGGCTGAATCAGGAGGATGTGAAATGCAGTACGGAGCAGGGATCTTGTGCAGGGATTGGACTGATTTTTTTTTTTTTGAAAGACCAGAGGATTGAGGGCAATGGGGAAATGCCAAAGAAGAGAAAATGAGCCTGGGCAGATCAGCCATGACTAGTTTGAATGGTGGGGCAGATGAGGGATTGAATGGCCGGCTCATGCTCCTAATTCCATACGGTATTATGTTCTTAAGAACAATTATAACCAAACTCTGAATTACAAGTGAAGTGAACGTGACCACACATTCAAAATGTGTCGTGAGAAATTATTTTTGATAGCAATTTAGATTTTTTTTTAAACCCATCGATAATCGCTGATTAGTGGTCATTGACTATTGTTGAAAGATTTTAAATGTAACCAAAAGTGTTTAAAAATAGGAGTAGAAAATAAAATGGACTATTGTATCTGGTTAATGATGGCAATTTTCTGCATTTATTGTGGAAAGGAAATATTTATTTTTTAATCATACATGAACAAATCAAAAACTCAGTGAATTAGGAAGGAAATAACAAAGCAATTTTGAGATTAGAGTGAAATCGTAGATTAAAATACCCTTGCAAAACATTATTTTACACTAGTGGGTTGTCTTTTTTTTACAATTCCTATTGAATCTGAGGTTTTTCATCTGCTGCCACAATTTTCATTGTCTCAAAATGTCTGTGGCTGTGCTAATTTCATTCAGATGGAGCACTTAACTACTCTCATCCAAGAGATTGTAGCTAGTTGGATCCAATTTTTGATTTGTTGCCAACCAAAATCTGATTCCCTGTAAACATTTTCGACAGACAGAATCCTGCTAAACCTAATGTGCCTTTAGCGCAGCTAGACAAGAGTTACTGCATCATTTACAGAGATATGCATGCTTAATGCACATGCAGATCAATATCTCCAGTGTTGAGTTGCAGTTATTTCCCCAACTCTGAATAATTCTGTATCCTTTTGGAGACTATGAGGCTAATCCGTATCACATATCCGCTGTCAAATGCACCATTAGTGTAGGTTTTTTGTACCTTTCTGTGATTTTTGTTACAATTTCTCAGAACCTCAGCCAATCTATACATCAGCATTAGACTACAGTTATGATTTTGGCAAAATAAAAAAACTATGTTCCAGAAAGAAATGTAAACTAGATGCTTCACCTAAAACATAAAGGGTTTGTCTTCCCATTCCACCCTAAAGGCCTGTACTGTGAAATAGAAATATGGAGATGTAAGAGACTGCAGATACTGGAACCTTGAACTAAGCAAACTGCTGGAGGAATCCAGCAGGTCAGGCAGCATCTCTCCATTCCAATGGGTTGGAAAGACCCAAACATTATTTGTCTATTTCCCTCCACAGATGGTGTCTGACTCGCTGAGTTCCTCCAACAGTGGGGGCATGGGGGCGGTGTCGAGTATGGCTGCCCTGCCTGCGACTGTTCGTCCTTTCACCCTTCTTTAAATTTTTAGTGTGTTAAAAGTTTTGTCTTGGAGGTCTTCTAGTCTCTTTATGTGGGGGGGGGGGGAACTGTTTTTCTCAGTCCCTACCTGGTCAGAGATGCATCATTCCTCCGAGCTGCACCTTTGCCCTCTCCTCGCAGCCTACCAACTGGACTGGAGCGGCGTTTCCTGCCAGGACTGGCCAGAACTTCAGCTGCGGCAGCACAGCTCTGAAGCACCATCGTGGAACAGTCGATGCCTTACCCGGGTCGCCATGTGGTAATCTCCGGAGTGCTGGGATCACCGACTCCAACATCGCGGAGCTGTGGTCGCGGGGCATCCAGCTGCGGGTGGCGCTGAGTTTAAACACCGCGGAGCGTGGGATCTTTGCGTGGGAGCGTGGGCCGAGATCGCCAGCGTTGGAGCTCCGACCAGCGCGGCCTGTGGACTTTGGGAGCCGCGGTCTCTGGCAGCATGCGGCTGTTCCAGGCACTCCAGGCTGCAGAGAGTGTTCTTCCGACGCCGGAGCTCCATCACCCGGCGAGAGGGCCTGAAATATCGGGCAGCCGTCGCGGCGACTGCGGAGGACTCAAATAGGCCCCGATCACTGGTGAACAAGAGGAAGAGGACTGGCCTTTGCTGCCTTCCCTCACAGTGGGAATCATTGTGGGGGGATGCTTTTATGTTTATTGTCATATTCTTTAAAGTTGTGTTTTATTTTTATTGGTGTGCTGCAATGGCAACTCAAATTTCACTGCACCAATTGGTGTATGTGACAATAAATGTCCTTTGTCCTTTGTCCAGTTTGATTTTAGTCTGCAAATGGAGTTGGCCAATATGTGGAGAAAGGTTATAAGATCTGCATTAAACTCTAATTTAAGTTTGTGGCAAATTCAACCATGCTATTTGCTATTGAATGCAGGAAATTTAATGCATGCATGTCATGGTGCATCCCATTAGCCACCTTCTCTGCTGATGGTTTCAACTGCATCCTCCGTAATAGAACTTCTATATGACACTGCCTTCCAGCAAACAAGCACGCACACTATACTTTGCTTCTTGTTTGAACTGCAGTGTTGTCAAGGTCAGTGTTTCACAACATTCAAATCTCACCTGTATGTTATTCTAAAAATATTGCTCGCAGTGTTACATTCTGAACTGGTGCCTGCTAGATTGATGTTATCTTTTTCATCATGGTATTTTTCCCAAATGAATTGTACTGGATTTGGTGTGGGTGCATCTGGAGTGTTCTGTACAATTTGACCCCTTCTTTAACAAAAAGGTATTGTCATTGGTGACCGTCCAGTTTAATTGGTGACCGCGAGACAGTTCAATCTGTAATATGTCTTGGAGTTTAGAAGAATGAATGATCTTATTGAAGCAAATAAAATTCAAGGCCTACGGTATGCCTGCCTTCGTTGGTTGGGGCATTGATAATAAGAGTCAGGAAATCATGATGTAGCTTTATTGGTCTTTGGTTAGACCATATTTGGAGTATTGCTTGCAGTTCTTGTCACCCCAATACAGGAAGGATGTGGAGATTTGGGGGCGGCACAGTGGTGCAGAAGTAGAGTTGCTGCCTTACAGCGGCAGAGATTCTGGTTCGATCCTAACTATGAGCGCTGTCTGTATAGAGTTTGCACATTCTCCTTGTCACCTCGTGGGTTTTCTCCGGGCGCTCCGGTTGCCTCCCACACTCCAAAGATGTGCCGGTTGGTAGGTTAATTGGCTTCTGTTAATTGTCCCTAGAGTGTAGGAAATGAGTAGTGTACAGGTGACCTCTGTTCGTCGTGGACTTGGTGATCCGAATGGATTGTTTCCACGCTGTCTCAAAACTAAATTTTGAAAAGGGTACAAAAGAGGTTTACCAGAATGACACCTGGATTAGAGGTATTAGCTATAAGGTCAGGGTGGAGAGACTTGGATTTTTTTCTGATATGCCAGAGACCTGATACAAGTATATAAAAATTATGAGAGGAATAGAAAGGGTATCAGTCAGAACCTTTTCCCCAGGGTGGAATTATCAAAGGCATAGCTTTAAGATGAGAGAGAGAGAGGCAAAATTAAAAAGATTCTTTGCACAGGAAGTGAAGGGTGCCTGGAACCCTGAGGGTGGTGGAGGCAGGTATGACAGTGACGTTTCAGAGTCTTTTGGATCGGCATGTGGATATGCAGGGAATTGAGTGGTATAGATCACGTGCAGGCAAATTAGATTATTTATCTTGGCACAGACATTTTCGGCACAAATTAGATTATTTTCGGCACAGACATTGTGGGCCGAAAGGCCTGTTCCTGCGCTGTATGTGAAACCATAGCATGATGGATATTGAACTGATTCTATTAGTAGAGAGACTCAAAGTGTGTGTGTGTGTGTGTGCTGAAAAACCACCTATGTGGGACAGGCCTATTAGTATCATGAACAACAAAAACAAAGCTTTAGAGGAACTCAGCGGTTAAGCAGCATCTGTGGAGGGAAGTGGGTATGGTGTTTTAGGTTGGGATCCATTTACAGGCTTGCTAATTTCCTGCAGCACTTTGCTTTCTGCTCAAGATTCACTTGTATTTCTACTCGAGTGTCATGAAGTCTGTTTGATGGTGTGGCAGATGTTTTTACATGCTTCTGCATTTTACATGCATATCTGATTGACATAAGCTTTAAATCGATGGATGAGGGTAAAGTGGTGAATGCAACTGGAAGTCTGGTGTGCTTGGTAGCTAATGGAATTTGAAGGTACATTCACTGTTCGTGGAAACTTATTTGAAGCCATTGAGCTATTTGAGGTGCCAAATTCATTTTGTGTGCTTGATGGTTGGTGCAGACTTGTTGGGTGAAAGGCCTGGTTCCGTACTATATGACTACAACAGTGGCAAGAACCAGAGATCTGATCAGCTAATTGTAATTGAATGGCAGGGTAGGTACAAGCTTTCCCCATATCCCTCTTTCTTGTGCTCAGTTGGGATTATGTAAGAGAACTTGTGCCTGTTTCAGATAAGGCACAAGGGGAAAGATGAAAAGGGGAAAATTGTATGTAAAAAAGGAATTAGAATTGTGGAGTCATAGAGCTAGAGTCATGGAGTGATGCAGTGTGGAAAAAGGCCCTTCGGCCCAACTCGCCCACACCAGCCAACAATGTCCCAGCTACACTCGTCCCACCTGCCTGCGCTTGGTCCATATCCCTCCAAACCTGTCCTATTCATGTACCTGTCTAACTGTTTCTTAAACGATGGGATAGTCTCAGGCTCCTCGTCTGGCAGCTTGTTCCATACACCCACCTCCCTTTGTATGAAAAAGTTAACCCACGGATTCCTATAAAATATTTTCCCCTTCACCTTGAACCTGGTCCTCAATTCCCCTACTCTGGGCAAAAGACTGTGCATCTACCCGATCAATTCCTCTCATGATTTTGTATACCTCTATAAGATCTCTCGTAATCCTCCTGCACTCCATAGAATAGAAACCCAGTCTACTAAACCTCTCCCTATAGCTCACACCCTCTAGTCCTGGCAACATCCTCGTAAATCTTTTCTGAACCCTTTCAGGCTTGACAATATCTTTCCTATAACAAGGTGCCCAAAACTGAACACAATATTCTAAATGCGGTCTCACCAACGTCTTCTTCAACTGCAACATGACCTCCCAGCTGCTATATTCAATACTCTGACTGATGAAGGCCGGTGCCAAAAGCCTTTTGACCTGTGACTCGACCTGTACTCCTAGATCTCTCTGTTCTACAAACTACCCAGAGGCCTACCATTTACTGTGCTGGTCCTGCCCTTGTTCGACATCCCAAAATGCAACACCTTTCACTTTTCTGTATTAAATTCCATCTATGCAACACAGAAACAGGCCCTTCACGTCACATTGTCCATGCCGACCAAGTAGGCATAATGGGCTAGTGCCATTTACCTGCACATGACCCATAGCCCTCTAAACCCTACCTATCCATATATCTATCTAAATTATTTTAAAAGTTGTAATTTTACCCATGTCCATAGCTTCCTCTAGCACCTAATTCCAGATGTGGACTTCCCGTGAATGAAAACTGTTGCCCCTGAGGACTGTCTTAAATCTCTCCTCTCTCACTTTAAGGATACACTCTCGAGGTTTAGAATCCACAACCCTAGGAACAAGACTGTACATTCACTTTATCCATGTCCCTCATGATCTTGTACACCTTGATAAGGTCATCTCTCAGCCTTCTACCCTCTGAAGAAAAAAAGTCATGATGGATCACCTTGGTGAATCTCTTCAGCACCCTTTCTAACTTAATGACATTCTTCCTATATCTGAGTGACGAGAACTGCATCATAATGTCCCAACCTTTGTGCCCATTGCCTTTGCAAATGAGTAGGAAGGAACTGCAGATGTTGGCTTAAACCAAAGATGGACACAAAAAGCTGGAGTTACTCAGCGGGGCAGACAGCATCTCTGGAGGAAAGAAATGGGTGAGGTTTCGGGTCGAGACTCTTCTGAGGCTGAAGAAGTGTCTTAACCCGAAGCGTCACCTATTCCTTTTCTCCAGAGATGCTGTCTGACCCGCAGAGTTACTCCAGCTTTTTGTGTCTATCTACTGGTGCAAATGAGGGTAGCGTACCAGCGGTTTTCTTCACCACACTGTCCACTTCACACGCCACTCTCAGGAAACCATGCACCTGTATTCCCAGATCTCTCTGTTCTCAAGGGCTTGATTGTGTAACTCCTGCCTTGGTTTGACATACCAAAGGTGCAACAAAAGCAGACAAAGCAGTTCGAACGAAAGCAGACAACAATACATAAAATAAAATATGGACAATAAATGAAAGCAATAAATACTTAAAAAGAACCCAATAAGTAACTATTAAAATAACTATCAAAAGTGCAAAAGCATCCCCATACAGCTTAATGGTCAGTATTATAAAATCTAATGGCTGCAGGGATGAAGGATCTCCTGAACCGCTCCGTTCTACAGCGCAGGGAGTGGAGTCGGTTGTTGTTCCATGTGCTCCTTTGACCCTTCAGAGTTTCATGGAGGGGGTGCCTGGAGTTGTTGAGGACGACTCATTTCCATTTGTCATTCCTTGACCCACCTTCCAATTGAGCTAACTAAACCTACATGTCCTTCCCACTTTTTGCTATACCACCAATTCTGGTGTCAAGTTAAATACATTATCATCCAAATTGTTAAGCAATCGCTGTGGCACAGTACCAGTGATAGCCTCCAATCAGAAACACCAACCCTCCACGACTATCCTTTGACTCCTTCCTTCAAGCCAATTTTGAATCCATTTGGCTCACCTTGGATTCCGTGTGATCTAACCTTCCAGAGAAGCCTATCATGCAAGACCTTGTAAAAGGCTTTGCTAAAGACCATATAGACACTATTCACTGCCGTGCCCTCATCAATCCTTTTTGTGACTTCTTCAGAAAAATGTATCACTTTGTGAGGCACAATTTCCCATGAACAAAACCATGCTGACTATCCCTAAGTGGTCCAAGCCTATCCAAATGCTGGTAGATCCCATCCCAAAGAATCCCCTCTATCAACTTTCCCACCATTGACGTCAGGCTCACCAACCAGCCTGTAGTTCCCTTATTTGACCTTGCTGCCCTTATTAAATAACCTTGCATATTAGAAAACCTCCAGTCTTCTGGAACTGCACTGTGCTAAAGATTATGTAAATATATCTGCAGGGACCTTCACAATTTCCTCCCTAGCATCCCGCAAATTCTGTGGATGCACTTGGTCGGGCTCTGGGGATTTATCCACCTTAATGTGCTTTAAACTAGCCAAGAGCTCCTCTTTGGCAATTCACATATGATCGCAGACATCACAACTGTGTCCCAGTTTCATAGGTTCCATGATCTTCTCATTGATTGAAATGGATGATAAATATTTAGTTAATATCTCTTGTGGCTCCCTGCGGAGACGGCCATGCTGACCTTTAAGGGTGCCTATTCTTTCCCATACCACTCTTACTCTTAATATACCTGCAAAATCTCTTGGGATTTTCCTGCACCTTGCCTGCCAGCTCTATTTCATGTCCTATTTCTGCCCGCCCAATTGCCTTAAATGTATCGTTAAGGATGGATTCCCTTGATCCCGACTGGCTAAATCTGGTGTATGCTTCCATATTCCTGACCGGAGCCTCTACATCTTTCAAATAACAGGGTTTCTTAAACTTGCTTGCCTTGCTCTTTACTCTAACAGGAACACGTTGCCCCTGTACGCTAGATATCTTACATTTGAAAGCGGCCCATTTACCCGCCATCCCCTTATTTGCAAACAGACACTCCCAATCAACCTCCCAATAGTCCTTGTGGGCTATTTTTTTTCTATAACTATTTTAAAGCCAATATGATCACTGGTCCCAATATGCTCCCCCACTGACATTAAATTTGGGAACTAAGTAGTAGAGAAAGTTGTTTTGAGGAGTTTTTGAAAGTGAAAGATGGGAATAGGCACAGGGCCTGTGGTGGTAGTGGAGAAGTGATGGTGTATCATGATTAAGCAAAGTATTACTACAAGACTCTGGTGATATTGTGGCTGATTATCCTCAACCCTGAGGGACTGCCTAAGAAGAACTGGGAATAAAATTGCTTACTTGCATTTGCAATGAAGATGATTGATAAACAAGATGAAAAATGAACTTGCATTAACCACTTATCCATCGAATTTCTTAAAGTCTTGCAAAGAGTCAAGGGTGTTTTATTGTCATATATACCAAAATGGAACAATGACATTTTTACTTGCAGCAGCACAACAGATATGTAAATGTAGTTGTTGTGTCTTCGTGTTAGATATCCTGATAATAAACGACACAATTCAGGTTGTTTCAGTTGCCTTATTGCTCTCCTTTATTCGGCTCATTTGTCTGCCTTGCGTAGTAATACTGAAAGTGCTTACATACCTAATCACAGTGTGTGTGTGGTGAGTGTGCCTGATACAAAGTAGTGCAGGAGGTTGGGACTGCTACAATGAATATGTAGCATATGTAACATCCCCCCCTTCTCAAAAGAAAGAACAAAAAAAAACAAAAAAAATTAGTGACACTAGAGGATTGCCAGAGCGAGGGTGGCAATCCTGTCGCAGATACCGTGGGATTATTCTGCCCACATTCATGGCATTCTGCTTTCTACTATACTACACAACAGAATATATGATGGCAGCTTGTTTTCTTTCAGGTAGTGCGTAGCCAGTCAAGAGTCATGTCTTGGCGTGATTTGTCCCTTCCAGTGCTAGCGATAACGCGCTGGGGGTAAAATGTTGCTCCTGGATCTAGTATATCTGGTTGTTGCCTGCAGTGTTGCACTCGATGTATTGGTAACTTGTTGAGTTGTTTCCTGGCCATTGGTTGGTGCTGGTTGACTATATGACTCACTGGTAGCAGTTTGTGAGAATGTGTTGTCATCAATGGCAGGTGTTGCTGCTGCTGTGGGTGGTGTCCTAGGAGTTGCTGGTGTTGACATTTCAGGTGTCGGGCGGATGTGAATTCTGTTTCGTCTCAACTGCCTGCCCGGTTCTGTCTCTATGATATATGATTTTGGGGTTCCAGCCCTGCTGGTGATTTGTGCTGGGGTCCATTTCTTTGTTGTTGGATCCTGAGCATGTACGTTTTGGCCTTGAAATAGTTCAGGCAAGTACTGTGCATTTTTGTTGTATTGTTTCAGCCCCTCCTCCTGGGCGGCTGCCAATTTTGCCCTTGTTTCTTCTTGGTCGATAGGGGGTTGGATTTTGCTTGGCAGGGTGGTTTTGTATTTCCTGCCATTTAGCATTTCTGCAGGAGACTTCATGTCAGCCTTTAGTGGAGTTGCCCGTAAGGATAAAAGTGCCAGGTTTGGATCCTCCTTTGCCTCTCGGCATTTTATTAGTGTTTTCTTGGCTGTCTGTACTTGCCTTTCAATAAACCCATGGC
This sequence comes from Raja brachyura, assembly GCA_963514005.1. Next base: position 17,773,412 of record OY740800.1, read on the forward strand.
CCTTTGGGTAATGTGGTGAAGATGTTGTGATTTTGAACCCGTATTCGGTGGCTAGCTCTTTGAATTCCCGAGATGTGAATTGGGTTCCATTGTCACATACGATCTGCTCAGGTATTCCTTGCTCTGCAAACAACCCTCTAACAATTGACACAATTGTTTTAGCTTTCAAGTCCTTTACGTTTCTCACAAATGGGAATTTGGAGTAGTAGCAGGCCATAATCAAATACCATTGCTGGTTTTCTGTGAACAGGTCTGCTCCGATGGTTTGCCATGGCCGGCTTGGGATATCACTGGGTTTCATTTCCTCCTTCTGTTGTGAATTCCTGTATTTTTGGCATATGTGGCATGTAGATACCAGCTTTTCTATGTCCTTGTACATGCCTATCCAGTACACAGCGGATTTAGCACGGAGTCTGCACTTTTCCATTCCTAAGTGTCCCTGGTGGATCTTTTCGAGAATTTCTTTTTTCATGGACTTGGGTATGATTATTCGTGATCCGGCCATCAGGACTCCATTCTCTACCGAAATATCATCACGGATGGTCCAGTATTCGCGGAGGAGAGGCTGAACTTGTTGTCTCTTTTCTGGCCATCCCTGTATTACCATTTGGGTGAGGAGCTGGAGTTCTTCGTCTCTGGCTGTTTCCTCTTTGATCTGTTCCAGCTTCACGCTTGTCACACTCACAATGTGGTGGATCTTTATGCTCAGCCCTTCCATCTCTTGTTTGTCATGTGTTGATAGTCTGGATAGGGCGTCAGCTAGCAGCAGGTCTTTTCCTGGCTTGTATCTGATGTTGTAGTCGTAGTGCTGTAGCCTCAGTAATAGTCTCTGTAGTCTGGCTGGTGCTTTGGTGAGGTTTTTTTTTTCGATTTGTTCTAGAGGGCGGTGGTCTGTTTCAATGTCGAAATACCTTCCATATAGGTAAGTGTGAAATTTCTCGCAGCCATAGACTACTGCTAAGAGTTCTCTCTCTATGTTTGCGTACCTTGATTCTGTAGGAGTGAGTGCTTTGGATGCATACGCAATAGGTCGGCCATTTTGTATCAGTACTGCTCCAACTCCTCTCATGGAGGCATCAACTTGGAGTGTTACAGGTTTCTGTCTGTCATAGTACTGCAGGATCGTTTCTTTGCTGATGAGTTGTTTTAATTTCCCAAAATCTTGGCTATGTGAAGCACACCAATCAAATTCAGCGTCGTCTTTCATCAATTCACGGAGATTTGCTGTGTGATTAGCAAGCTTAGGTATGAAGACTCCCATGTATTGTATGAGCCCTAGGAAACTTCTTAGCTGTTTCTTGTCTTTGGGTTCCTCCATGTGGTTGATAGCATCCACTTTTGTAGGGTCCGGTTTCACTCCTTCTGCAGAGTAAATCAGCCCAAAGAATTTGCACTCCCTTTCTTTGATTATGCATTTGTCTGCATTGAGCTTTATGCCGGCTCTTCGAGTTTTTTCCATAGCCTCATGTAGGTTGTAATCATGCGTGTTTTCATCTCTGCCGTATACTTGGATATCATCTGCTATCCCGATTGCCCCTTTGTATGTTTGATCTATTTTCCGCTGGAAGACATCTTGACTCACCTTCAGTCCGAATGGGAGCCTGTTGAATCTGAATCTGCCAAATGGCGTGTTGAAAGTGGTGAGCATTGATGACTTTCGGTCTATTTTGATGTTCCAATATCCATTACTAGCATCCAGCTTGCTGAACACCTTGGAACCGGCCAGTGCTGGTGTGATCTCTTCAAGGGTTGGAGTTGGATAATGGTTGCGCTTCAATGCATTATTCAGATCCCTGGGATCAAGGCATATCCTTAGTTTTCTGTTTGGCTTTTCTTTGACAACAATTGAATTTACCCAATCAGTTGGTTTAGTTATTGCTGTGATGATGCCCTTTTTTTCCATTTCGTTTAGTTGTTCCCTTAGCCTCTCTTTCAGTTCAAGGGGAACACGGCGGGGTGGGTGGATCACTGGTTTCACACTGGGGTCTACTGTGATATGGTATTCGTATTCCTCAAAACAACCAACGGTATCGTCAAAACACTCTGGGTACATGTCAATCAATTCTTCTTTGTTCCTGATGGGCGGCCGGTTTTTGATGGGTATGTTTCTGTCAATTCTGCAGGAGTTTGTCTTGATTTCATGGTTGATTGACACAATCTTCAGTCTTTGGCACGTGTTCAGGCCGAGAATAGCAGGTCCTTTCGATTTAGTGATGTAGAAGGGGCATTTCACTTCTTCCCCTTTGTATGTTCCTGCTATGATTGTTTTGCCTAGCTGTGGGATTATGGAACCTCCGTATGCAGCTATGACTACATTGCTACTTCCAAGGATTCCTTTCCTGACGCTGCCATCTTTTGTCATGTGTTCAGGGAATATCTTTCCGTAAAGATTGACTGGTAAGATATTGCTCTGGGCTCCAGTATCAATTTTGAGCCTTAGATTAATCGTTGTTCTTTTCTTTCCCACTTTTTTCTGTAGTTGTATTATAGTATATGCTTCATCTCTGTTGCTATGTGGTTTGTCGTTTCCCATTTCGTGGACGTCAATGGTCCCAACGGAAAGGAATTCTTCCTCAGAGGTATCTGAGGTTATCTCCTCTTCCTGTTGGACGTGTGCGTGTATTTGTTTCCTTCTCGTATTTCTATCGTTCTTTGACCATTGCTGCTTTGGCTTGGTGCTGTACGATTTTGTTGACCTACACATTTTCTTCCAGTGGTTAGGCCTCCCACAGGAGTTGCAGGTAGTCCCGTATGCTGGGCACTCCCTGCGATCATCAAATGCATGCTCTGTACCGCAGTTCCAGCAGCTTCTTTGGCTTGCTTGTTTGTTTGCATGCCTAGAAAATGTCTGTTTTGGAGCCTTTAATGTGGAGCCAGGGTCACGTTTTGAGAGAGCGTCTATATTCACTCTGGTGCTGCTCTGAGATGAGCCAACTTGAAGGCAGAGGGAGGACATTTGTTTCCTTGTGGCTTCGAAAGCTCTGGCAGCATCTACGGCGTCTTTTAGGTTGAGGGTGTCTTTCCCTATTAGGGACTTTTGGACCTCTTGGTGGGCGCACCCCCATATTAGCTGGTCGACAATTCTGTCATCTTCCTCACCAAATCTGCATTTCTTGGCCACGTTCCTTAGTCTCGACAGGAAAGTGTCGGTTGTTTCTTGTGGGTCTTGTCTTAGCCCTTGGAACTCATACCGATGGATTCTGTGGTTTGATTTGGGCTCCATATGGTTCGCAAACCCTTCAAGGACTATTCCCGGATTATTGCAGTCGGGCTCTGTTAAGCTCCAACTGTTAAAAATGTCTAGACCCTTCTCCCCGAGCCATAGTAAAATATAACTGACCTTCTCTTCATCTGCAGTTCCTTTCAGGAAGCTTTTGAATGCCAGCTGGCTCTTTTGTTTGAATTTCTTGAACGCCTCCACCACATCATCGGCGTCCCAGTTCATCGTAGGGTGGAGGCTCATTGCTGCTGTGGAGGCCGCCATCTTGTGTTGTTAGGCGGGTGCACAAAAAAAAATCAATTTCTCTGCAGCCGCTGTTCCTAATTCCCAATAGCGATTCACAATAGCGCGGTTTTTTCGAATCCCACCGCTGCCACCATGTTGTGTCTTCGTGTTAGATATCCTGATAATAAACGACACAATTCAGGTTGTTTCAGTTGCCTTATTGCTCTCCTTTATTCGGCTCATTTGTCTGCCTTGCGTAGTAATACTGAAAGTGCTTACATACCTAATCACAGTGTGTGTGTGGTGAGTGTGCCTGATACAAAGTAGTGCAGGAGGTTGGGACTGCTACAATGAATATGTAGCATATGTAACAGTAGTACTCAGTAAACACCATAATAAACAACAGTGCAGCTAGACCAGAGTTTTATTACTGCATTATTTGCAGCGACATGCATGCTCAGAGCACATGCAGATCAATATCTCCAGTGTTGAGTTGCAGTTATTTCCCCAACTCTGAATAATTCTGTATACTTCGATGAAGACAGGTTTGTGGATACTTGACCATTCTCTTCCAAACAATCAGTTCCTTGGATTTACTGATTTTGGGAGCAGAGTTGTTGTTCTGGCACGATTTGGTGAGACAGTGGATCTCCCCCCCCCCCCCCCCCCCATACTCTGACTCATTGTCACCTTTAATTCGTGGTGTTGTCGGCATTTTTGTAGATGCCGTTGGATCTGTGTGAGGATATGTTGTCATCAGTATAGAGTGCATAGAGCTGGAGGCTGAGCACGCAGCCTTAAGATGCTCCCCTGCTGATAGTTATTGAGAAGTGTTACTGCCAACTGATGCAGATTGTGGTCTGTAGATAAGGCAGTCGATGATTCGGTTGCAGAGGGATGCACAGAGACTCGGTTCCCTGAGCTTGGTAACCAGTTTGGAGGGGATGATTATGTTGAACACTAAGCTGTAGTCTATGAACAACAGCTTGATGTGTGCGTTTTTATTGTCCAACTGGTCTAGTGTAGAGTGAAGAACCAGTGAGATCACATCCTCTGTTGACCTGTTGTGGCGATAGGCAAATTGTAGTGGGTCCAGATACTTGTTTAGTTAGGAGTTGGTATGCACTATAACCAACCTGTCAGAGCACTTTATCACCCCTGACGTTAGTTCTACCGGTTGGTAGGCATCGAGGCACGTCCCTTACTCTTATTGGCACCTGTATTATTGATCCCCCTTTAAAGCAGATGTGAACCTCAGCCCTAGGTAATGAGAGATTGAAGACGCCCAAAAAACTGCAGCCAGTTGGTCTGCATAGATTTTAACAACAAGTATACCATCAGGTCCAGACGCCTTCTAAGTGTTCACCCTCCTTAAGGATCTTGTGATGTTGGTGTCAGTGACTGAAATCGTAATACCATCAGAGGCTATGGGAGCCCGGGAAGGCACATCAGAGGTCTCCTTATCAAATCGTGCATAGAACGCATTGAGCTTGTCTAGAAGAGATGCTTTGCTGTTGCTTCAGCTGCCTTGTAGGAAGTGATGGTGTGCGAACGTTGACACAGCTGCCAAACACCTGCCTCATCTTCCACTTTAGAGCGAAAATCCCTTTTTAGAATTTTTGATGTTATCAAATTAATATCTGGACTTCTTGGATGATTCTTTGCAGAGAGTGAATTAGTTTTGCTTTTAACACCACCCAGCATGCACTGCTAGGGAGCAAACAGATGAAGATGTGGATGAATGCTTCATTGGTGTCCTGGATCAACCACTACCTGACTGGATGACCACAATATGTCAGGCTACAGAACTGTGTCTCGGACGTGGTAGTGAGCAACACGGGCCCCACAGGGGAAGGTCCTCTCCCTTCCTGTTCACCATCTACACCTCGGACTTCAGATATAACTCGGTCTCCTGCCACCTGCAGGAGTTTTCAGATGACTCTGCAATTGTGGGCTGCATCAGTGAGGGGAGGGAAGCTGAATACAGAGGTGTAGTCAATGACTTTGTTGAGTGGTGTGGGCTGAATCACCTGCAGCTCAACACTAACAAGACTAAGCAGTTGGTGGTGGACTTTAGGAGGAGAGGAACACCCCTGTCTCCATCAGTGGTGTGGATGTGCAGTTTACCAGGAAGTGCAAATCCATCGGGTGGCGCCACCACAGTGGCTGCCTCGCCAGCAGTTTGTCAGTCCTTCCGCCTTTTTTGTTATTTTTAGTGTATCTAAATGTATGTTTTAATGTTTCTCAGTATGTCTTATGTGTGTGGGGGGGGGGGGGGGGGGGGGGGGGGGGGAAATAGGGGGAAACCATTTTTCAGTGACTCGCCTAGATGGAGATGCGTCTTTTCTCCATGTCGCATCTTCGCCCCCTCCCCCCGCCCCTCCTCGCGGCCTACCAACTGGATTGGCGCGGCCTTTCCTATCGGAGACCGGCACAGAGCTTCAGCAGCAGGCACAGCGTTGAATAACCATTGCGGAGCCTGAGATCGTTGTCGAGGATCGCCAATGTTGGAGCTCCATCCAGCTGGGCCAGCTGACTTTGACATCGTGGAGCTGTTGTCTGCGGAGCTTCTAGCCTCGCGTGCGCCTCTGACTTCAACATCGCAGAGGCCTGGGATCTTTTGCCGAGGATCGCCAGTGTTGGAGCTCCGCACAGCTTGGCCAGTGGACTTTGGAAACCGCGGTCTCCGGTAAGAAGTGGCCGATTCGGAATCTCCAAGCCGCAGAGTGTGTTCCGATCCGTTCCGACGCCGGAGGTTCGATCATCCCGGTGAGAGGGCCTGTACATCGGGTCGTCCGTAGCGGCGACTGTGGAGGTTCTAGGCCCCGACCACGGGTGAACAAAGAGGAAGATGACTGAACTTTATTGCCTTCCGTCACAGTGAGAAACGTTGATTCTGCTGTGGTGGACGTTTCTGTTAAATTTAATTGTGTATTGTGTTTCAATTTGTATGGCTGTAAGGTAATTTCACTGTAACAATTGGTGCTTGTGACAATAAATGTGAACTTGAACTTGACAGTAAACTGGATTGGTCCAGGAACGCTGAAGTCCTATACAAGAAAGGACAGAGCCGGCTGTACTTTTTGAGAATGGTCTGCTCCTTCAACGTCTGCAGTAAGATGCTGCAGATGTTCTACCAATCGGTGGTCGCCAGTGCCATCACCTTCACTGTCTTGTACCAGGGCAGCAGGGCAAAGGCTGCGGATGCCAATAGAAGCAACAAACTCATCAGTAACGCAGGCTCCGTCCTGGGGGTGGAGTTGGATTCATGGGAGGTGGTCTTGGAGGGAGGATGCGCCTCAAACTCCCCCCCCCCCCCCCCCCCCAATCCTTTCACTCGTCACTTTAATTTCATGTTTCATGTAATTTGTGTTTTCATTAATGTTGGCAGATCAATTTCCCTCCTGGGATAAATAAAGTTCTATCGTATCGTAAGCTTTGTTGTTTAGTGAAGAGGCACAATTCCTACAAATAAGGCTTCACCAGTGACCACACCATGCTGCACTAGAAAAAGCCAGACAGCGCATTCCTACAAACGTTGCTCATACTAAAGCTTGGCTTTTAGAAGTTCAAGAATCCCAGCTGCATTTCCACATTCCGTAACAATTTAAAAACGCTGTCCCTGTGGAATATTCTAAAACTTTGAACACCACGTCTCCTGGGGAGAGGATTTTTTTTATTCAAAGCACTGTCGATGGCAAGTGTGTTCTGAAATGCTGCATTTTAATGCTTACTGAAATCCATTTCATGTGGTGTAATAAGATGTGAGAATCTCAGAACCTATATACATTGTTCTGCAAGTTTACTAGACTGAAGATATTTTTTTCTCTTTGTTATTGTTGAATATGCCTGCTGTTTGTCGTTATGCTCTTTGATATCAGTAATAAATATTTATACCCTAATTAATAATGAATGTTTTGAAAAGCTGTTTAAAAAGCTAATAAATTACTCTGGAACATAGTTTTTATATAGTGCTTAATATTAAGGGAAGTTTAGTGTTTCGATCTCATTGTTTCACAGTCCATGCCCCACCCATGATCTCAGTTGGAAATCCCATCAGTTTTCACATCTGGCATGGTTTAGCTATCATATCCCAGAACCCTCAAGTAACTGCAAAATTGGCAAATGAATTAGGTGTTGCACAATTTTATTTTAACTGTTTTTGCAAGAGCCAGATCCGTTTCTGCAGCCAATTCCCTGGTTATTTCTGTGGAAAGTTTGAGTCTGCAAGTCGCATGATGATTCATCGGCATTGCAAGATATGTGATTTATTGTAGCTGAAGATAAGGATGAAGTAGAAAGCCTGTCTTTAACGATCAGTGACTAATGCTCAAAGCCTAAACACTATTAATTATTTGACGTTGTTCCACCAGTGACGATAAGCCAGATCATTATATTTCCTGTTCTTTATGCCATAAACCCATTCTTTACAATATGATAACTAGAATGTCGTTCACTGATTGGAATATGAAGACATAATACTGACAAGTTCTGTCCAGGTTTAATTTTTCTGTGAGATAAAGGGAAAGCAGTTTTTCCAATTTTAAATACTGTGTTTTTGGTGATTGTGTATATTAGCCATGTATCCTATAGGGTGCACCACATCCCAAAGACGTGCAGGTCAATTGGCCTCCAAATTGTCCTTGGTGTGGAGGGAGTAGATGAGAAAGTGGGATAACATGGATTGTACTTCCAGCTATCAGTGTACTCTCCTCAAACAAAGACAAGAATTGGCCAAATGTTGAAGCCAAGCAGAAAATCTTGCCCAGTCCTTCAACCTCAACTTCACAGACCCGTAGACTAGAGCTGATCGAACTTGAATCTTCCCACAGCTGCAAGTTCTCTGGCTGCTAATTTTAGAAAACCAGCACAGCAAAACTTTCAGGAACAAAGATGATATGAGATGATGAAATTAAGGTTGCTCATCTGTTCCCTTGCTTTACTTTCTTTGCCTTCTGTGGTTTTCCAGCCGCTTTGATTTGAAGAAAGGTCTTGATCAGAAATGTCAGCCGTTTCTTCTCTCCAGAGCTGCTGCCTGTCCCGCTGAGTTACTCCAGCATTTTGTGTCTACCTTTGATTTGAATGGATCTGGGCTCAGGGCCCATGTTCAAGTTGTCCTGGTTGCTGCTCGAAAACAGTTTCTGGACATAAGTGAAGCAGGTTGTGTTTTCGTTATGTGGACAACCCTTGGCTCAATGCAACTTTGTACAAACAAGTTCTGATTTAATACTTTAAACAAACCATTTCTGACCAGAAACCATGTAGGGAAAGGGAAATATATTGAGAAAGAATGAGGATGTGAACTTGAGGCTTTTGAAAATCAAAAGCAGGAAATATGAATGGAAAACAAAAAATGCTGGAAACACTCAGCAGTTCAGGCTACATCTGTGGAAAGGAAATCAGCTACATTTCATGTTTAAGAAGGAACTGCTGATGCTGGAAAATTGAAGGTAGACAAAAGTGCTGGAGAAACTCAGCGGGTGCGGCAGCATCTATGGAGAGAAGGAAATAGGCAACTTCAGACTGCTGAAGAAGGGTTTCGGCCCGAAACGTTGCCTCTTTCCTTCGCTCCATAGATGCTGCCGCACCCGCTGAGTTTCTCCAGTTACATTTCATTATGAGATCTTTCAACAGAACCAACTGCGGGAGAAATTAAACGGGTCAAGAGGATTGTGGAGGCCAGATGATGGTTGATGTTTTGGCTCGGCTCCTTGCATCAGGTTCTGGTGCAACGTATATAAAATTGAGAAGCATAGATGGGACTGGAGATCAGAACATTTTACCATGGTGGAAATGTCAAAGTTTAGATGTCACAGCTTTAAGGTCAGAGGGGGAAGGTTTACAGGGGATGTGCAGACCAAGGTTTTTACATAGAGGGTGGTACATACACTGCCAAGGGTGGTAGGATATATGAGGCTGTTAGACAGGGTCATGGATATGAAGGGATATGGGTCATATGCAGGCAGCGGAGACATTGTGAACTGAAGGGCCCATTTCAGTGCTGCACCATTCTGCGTTCCATACCCAAACCTGTAACATCTTTTGGCTTGATTTGCTGAGCTGCTTGATTTGACGAGTTCCTCCAGCAGTTTTTTTTGCTTGAGATAGAATAGGAATAGAATAGGTATTAAAGGCTCGTCAAATCGTAGGTTCAAGACGCTCCTGAGCATTAACGCGTCCCATCTTGAGAGTCCATCCCACCCTGCAATTCACAAATGTGTCTGAATTATTGAAATGACTCCCTTTGAATGCATGAACAGTGTTAAGTTCTACTATTTTCCCTTAAAACAGCTACATGGAGGGTTAACTTTTTTAATTGGCAGAACTCCATATATCTTCTGAGACAAACTCCTCAGCAGAAGGGAGCAGCATTTTGCAAACTGATTCAATGAAAATTAAAATCAGTGAAATTATATTTAACAAAGTTTGATTTTTTTATATTTATAAAATAAACTATATTCATAATATATGTAGAGTAAATGTAGCCAGTACTCACCACCCTACATTCTCTGCACCAGCAATCCAATGCATCTGCACCATTCATGTTTTCTCCTTAAAGAATACACCCATGAAACCTTTGAGAGGGTGTTACACAGAGTCCAACCAATCGCTCTCCAGTGGTGGCTGGACTCTAGACAAGTACATCCCCCACAAAGCCTTTGCAGTGGCTGCATTGAGCTTCCATGCATTAATGAGCGTGTACTTGTGCATCTTGCTATGTGGCCATCAGAGGTATTGTTTAGGGAAATCTGCTTGCACTGGAAGACTGACAGTTTCAGGCTGACTAAAGTGCGTCATGCACCAAACTGATGATCTTCCGGCAGGAGTTGATATTTGTCTCGGTATGCATCCCTAGTCAATTCATCACAGAGCCCACTGCTATGCAGCTGCAAGCAGTGAACCTTGACATTAACCACTGCATTGTTTACCAAACTTTTTTGGCAAATGCACCGTTAACAGAGAGGTGGATGATCAAATCAGCTGTGCCTTGGATATCTCGAGGGTAGCATGCAATGGGAGTGAGCCTTCATCTGGACAGGCAAGATCTGACGGGGGCAGAGTCCCTCTCACTGCCAGCCAACTAGGACTTTGTGTTAAAGAAGGAACTGCAGATGCTGGAGAATCGAGGGTTACACAAAAAGCTGGAGAAGCTCAGCGGGTGCAGCAGCATCTAAGGAGTGAAGGAGATAGGCGACGTTTCGGGTCGAGACCCTTCTTCAGACTTTGTATTTGGTTGTGAGATTCAGCAATGGCCAAATTAGTATAAAAGATGAGATTCTACTTGTCAAGCAGACTGCCAAGTGACTCTTGATATCTGCATATTTTGTTCTTGGCACAGCTCGATGCAGCTATACAGAAAGGTTCTCATCAGGATGAGGGCTGTGTTGGATACATTTGCACCACTTTATCTGGAGGCTTGTACATCATGGCCCACTGGAAACCTGGATCTCCAGATGAAATGGAAGATAGCTTGGGTGATTGCAAAAGTGCAGGAGTGGTATTTATGTCGAGCAATGCCTTAAGACAAGGTTCGTGCTAACCATTGAAAGGGAGCACTGCTCCCATAGTCCTACTTAACTATAATTCATGTATACATTGTGTATGCAAGCAAAGAATCTCACGGTGCTTAGTCACATGTGACAATAAAGTATTCCTCCTAGCTGTCCTCAACTAGATTCTGAGCAATTTCAGTGAGTTGGCCCTGACAGTGAAGGGAAAGAGTTGCCAAAAAACATGGCCTCTTGCTGAGTTTGAGCATGACATGTTTACATTTTTGTTCAGATAGGACCTTTCGTAGTTTTTTTTTAGATTTATGCTCAAATATGGAGCCAAAAATCTACCCAATTAATACGACAAGTTTCCAATTGCAAAATAAAATTGCCTACAGGCTTTTTCCGCATTTGACTAACACAGAAGCACACTTCTGAAAGCACATCCTTTGTTCAAACTTAATCTACCATATTCAGTTCCTACTGTTTTAAAACTAATGATCACTATGGGGGAAAAAAACCATTTAAACTCTCAACTATGTTTATTCTGATCCAAGTTAGAAGATTCTAGCTATCTCGTGCAAAGCCAAATTATGATATCATAATGAAGACAATATACTCGCCTCCACCCATTTCCTTTGTTCTTTCTAATTTATTAACCAATTTGAGCTACCCTCAGAAAACGATGTAAATTGCTGGGGTAACAGCGGGTTAGGCAGCGTCTCTGGAGAACATGCATGGGTGACATTTTGGGTTGGGGCCCTTCTTCAGACTGATACTCGATTCAGGTGAATGAATTTAATCAAAACTTCAAAAATTCTGACAAAACTAGACAGACTATATGTGGGTGAATATTACCCTTCATAAACGTGGGTTACAGAGCAAATCATAAAACAGCTTTCTGTACTAGTTTTTCCTAATTAACCATTTCAAAGCTGAGAAAGTCATTACATCAAGCATGCAATTCAATGCAGCTATCCTTAATTCAATGCAGCTTTTGGAACTACAAATCTTTTAGACTTTGTGCTACTGGCACAGCTGTGAATATAAATTAATTGAATCAGAGGGGTTCCATTTGTGGCTGAAAGAATGGGGTTTTTAATATGACTTCCACTGACCAGATTGGCTAATGTTCAATTACTTGAGAACCAACTTGAAAAGCTCAGAGCAAACCTGGTGTTTCAAAAGGAGATCAGGGTTGCTGCGTTCGTTGTCTCACTGAAAGTTGGGTCACCTCGGACACGCCTGACCCTGCAGTAGAACCTGAGTGTTTTTCCATTTATTGTATGGACCTTATGGAATTCTCGGGCAAGGGGAAAGCAGCAGGTTTATGAAAAATGCTTCATGATGCACTGAGGTGACGGTTTTGGCTCAATTCTGCTCCCCTGATCTAGAATACCTAATCATAACATGTTGCTCTTATTATCCACTGAGGGAATTCGCCTCTACTATCTTGTCGGAGGTTGAAATATCATCCAATGCTAATGCCAGGATAACAAATAGACCTCTTGATCGTGAACCCACTTGAGACAACAAACCCTGATACTCTATTCATCACAGGTGACTTCAGTTAAGCTGACTTTAGGATAATCTCCCCAAATACCATCAGTATACCTCCTGCCCTACATGGGGTGTTAACACTTTAGACCATTGCTGCACCACTATCGATAACTATTTTAACCACCCCACGCCCTCTTTCGGCCTGCCTGATCATCTGTCATTGCTGCTCCTATCAGTTTACAGACGGAGGTTGAAGTGCAAGGCTCCTCTTAAGAGAACAAGACAGCAGTTGTTGGAGGAGCCTGACGGTCTACTTCAGACCTGCCTTAAGCCTGTGGACTGGAACATGTTCAAGATTCCATCTACAACTGGACTTCTTGACGAGTGGATTTCAGTTGATTAGAATTGGCCCTAACATTTCCTCCACCCTGACCATCCACACAGGTGTTCCTCGAGGGTTACACAAAAAGCTGGAGAAACTCAGCGGGTGCAGCAGCATCTAAGGGGCGAAGGAGATAGGCGACGTTTCGGGTCGAGACCCTTCTTCAGACTGGTCAGGGATCAGGGAAACGAGAGATATAAACAGTGATGTGGAGAGATAAAGAACAATGAATGAAAGATATGCAAAAAAGTATTGATGATAAGGGAAACAGGCCATTGTAAGCTGTTTGTGGTGTGAAAATGAGAAGCTAGTGCGACTGGGGGGGGGGGGGAGATGGAGAAGGAATGTCAGGGCCCGAGAGGTGGGGAGGGGTGGGGGCAGTCTGGGTTAACAGAATTGAGAAAATTCGAGTTCCTCAAGGTTGTGTTCTCAGCCCCATGCTTCTCCCTAAGTTGCCAACTCAATCTTTAAGTTCGGCAATGTTACCGCTGATGTTTGTCAGATAAACAATGATGAGACCAAGTATAGGAAAAAGATTATGAACCTTGTGTCGTGTTGTCAGGACAACATCCTAGCCTTTAACAACAACATCGCAAAATAATTGGTGTTGACCTCTAGAAGCGTAGGGGGTGTGGGAGTGAGTGAACAGAGTCCTCTCCTCAACAATAGAGCTGCTATGGAGATGGTCAGCAGTTTCAAGGTTCTAGGCATCCATATCACCAACAATTTAACCTGGTCTTTTCACACTGATGTGGTGATGGAGGAAACGCAGCAGCGTATTTATTTTCTTGGGCTTCTGAGAAGATTTGGTTGGTCCATAAAGATTTTCTTCAATTCCTGTTCTGACACAATGCACATCAGCCTTGTATGGCAACTGTTCTGCTCTCTGCTGTCTGGACCTGCAAAGAGTAGTGAACTCAGCCCAGTCATCACACAGCAAGATACAGGAGCCTGAAAACCTGCACTTCCAGTCTTCAGAACAGCTTCTTCTTCCCCACTGCTATCTATCTCCTGAACCAGCCTAGTCTTTCTCACCCCCTTCCTGGACATGCTACCATGTACTCTTTTAACTCGGACATAACTCTTAACTCTGCCCAATTCACTTTTTATTTTATTGCGGTTTACGTTTTTTGCCATTATTTCAGATTGCACTACAATCTTTGCACTATTCTGCTGTTAATGCATTTATTGTTGTATCATTATCAAGGAATTTCATTGCACACTAATGAAATTTAGCTGAACTTGGAAGAGCTTTAGGACCAAGATGAGGAGAAATATATTTATTCATTTGATGTGTTAAAGAAGGAACTGCAGATGCTGGAGAATCGAGGGTACACAAAAGGCTGGAGAAACTCAGCGGATGCAGCAGCATTAGATGCTTAGATGCTGCTGCACCCGCTGAGTTTTTCCATCCTTTTGTGTACCCTTTATTCATTTGATGGTAGCTTGTGGTAGTCTCTATCAGAAAAACAAAATGGTCGAGGCCAAGTTGCTAAATCTGTTTAAGGAGGAGAAGGATAAATTTCAAGATGCAAAATGCATGAATGGGAGAGAGCAGGTATACAGTACTGGGATAGATGATCAGCCATGGTCATGTTGAATGGTGGAAATGGTTTGTTGGATTGAATGGCATATTTCTGCTTTCAATTTTCTGTGTCTCTGCAAAGTAGCAGAATCCAACCCACATGCTCAACAGAGCTGAGTCGGCTCTCTTAACTCTTGCTCCTTTTCAACCTCACAATTTTGGCCCAGATCTATTAGGGTGTATCCTGCTGTGGAAACCAGTTTTTAATTGGCTGAGAGGAAGATTAAATAACCTGTTCATAGATTTCCTAGTAAATGCCTTTGCAATTAATAGTTGCTGTGGAGATCACCTTTAAGTGATCTTATCATTGAACTGCTTTCTGTTCTCTACCTGCCCTTCCAGAAATAAACGCAATGAACACAAAACATTCAATTCAAGCGATAAAATTTATGAAACATGAAAGCTGAGATTTGTTTTTGTTAATGTGGCTATGTGGAATTCCACATGGTGGAAAAAAGCCCCGTATTTTAATAGGAATAATGTTATTATAAACCAGTGTTTTGAAAATGAGGGTGGAAAGTGCATTGGCTCAAGGACATCTGATTTCAATTAATGTTTGACGATCTCATGCTGCTTGTTTTTCAGCTGCGAGCATTGAATTATTGCAGTTGGAGAATAGTAGGACTATTTGTGCACCACCCAAACTTCATGACTTAAAACATCTAAAAATTCCTCTCCTTAAAAGGATGATCTTTGGAAAAAAGTCAAAATTGTTCAGTTAGCCACAGAGTGAGCTGTATCTCATGTATTGAAGTGGGAAGGGAGTTGAGAAGATGTGGATCCGAGGGAGTGAGTGCAGAGTGGAAAGGGATTTGAGAGGGGAGGCAATGAAGAAGGGAGGCGATCATGGTGAGGGAATGGGCTGTGGGAGAGGATCAGAGGAAAAGATTGTGGAGCAAGATCATTTGTTTTTGTGTGTTCCTATGTATGTATGTGTATAGTCAGAGTATGGAAGTCTGTGCATGTGCGCCGAGTCTCTGCAGCAAAGCTCAGTTTCCAGTTGTCTTATGTCCCCTTGACATTGGACAAGGCACCACTCCAACAAGTCTGTGTTAGCTGGTGTGAAACTTCACGTCAAAAGAATTCGCACATAGGCATTACGTAGGCTGGAGTGGAAGCAAGTCATCTTCCCTCTTGGGCACTGCCAAACAAATTGATTCCCTACCAGACAGAATTAGGAGACCAAGGTCTGTGGGAGCTATGACTTGGGTAGTAATATTAACCTCCTCCTCATGTCAAATTGAAGATGGCCCTAAATATTGATTGCAGCTTTTTAAATTAGGGATAGATAGTGATGGAGTGGAAGAATTTCTGTTTCTGACATACTATCCAGATACGTAATGTACGTTATAATCACTGATGTTTCCAATGAATGGAAACAGGCCAGCTTGTTAAGGCCTATTCCAAGATAGTAAAACTGAATTAATCAATGAGTAAGTGTACTATGTAAACTACTTATCCTTGAAAATTTAGGATAATTATCATCAGCAGGACCTCGCTAGCTTCTTGCTAACACAATTGAGCAGATATCGATGGACCAGCTTCATAAATATTGTGGCTTGTGAAACAGACTAAAGGCTGGGAATTCAGAGATTTGTGAATCAACACTTGACACGGCAAAACCTTTCCATTATTTGCAAGACTATAGCAAAACATATAAACCTTCTGCACCAATTTGAATTTGGAACTTCAAGGTTTTTGTTTGAATAAATATCTTCTTCCACCATTCCATCTTGTGCAATTGTGTTTGTTTTTGTTTTCCTCTTATGGGATACAGGCATGGTCAGAAAGGTTTGCAATGGGATGCATTCCACATACATACATGAATGTGGTTCTTTTAACATTCAGAAAGCTCACCGCTGTGCAGGCCTGTTTGATTGGCTCCTCATCCAACACCCTAAACATTCATACCTTTGAACATCTATGTATCATGGCTCGTCTGTGTTCACTTTACTAATTGCAATTCAGTTACTCATTAGACTACTTCAACAGCACCTCTCAAACTTGCGACCTCTAAACAAGAAGGACAAGAGCAGTAGGTTTACAAGAATATCACCATCTTCAGTTCCCCATCAAAATTATAAACTGCCCTGATTTGTAACTAAATTGCCGTTTCTTCAAAGTTGTTGTGTCCAATTTCTTTAGGTTTTTCCAATAGCATTAGGTTTATTATTGTCATGTTAGGTACAGTGAAAAGCTTTGTTTTGCATGCTATTCAAACAGATCAGATATATCATACATGAATAATATCGTCAAACTCGTAGAGCAAAGGGGAAGATACAGAGTGCAGAAGATAGTGCACAGCATTATTGTGCTGCAGTTCCATAGACGGAATCCAATGTCCACAATGAGGTAGAGGTGAATCACTAAAGGGCCTGTCCCACTTGTGCATCATTTGCGCATCATTTACGTGTCGCGACATGCGCATGGCATGCTTTACATGCATGGTGAGACGTGGTGGCGTAGGCAGTGACGCGCGGTCGCGCACAGCGCCCCAGGATTTTGGGAATCACAAAATGTGACACGCAAATGACACCCAAGTGGGACAGGCCCTTAAGCAATCATCAGAAGGATTGTAATGGATCAAAATCATGGCCTACATCAACTTCTTAAGGGAATTTCCACAATTTCCACATCTGCACATAAGAACCACATACATTTGCAATAATTGTGGGGTTAACGCAAAAGCAGGAATTATTTTGACCAGAGCTACTAAATTGTATAATTTTCAAGCCACATTAACAAGAGCTTTACCATAATTTGGATCTGAGTTTTGTGAGTTTTCTTCACTAAGAAGCTCTGGTCTCTAAAATCCTGCTTTGCACCTGCAGGTCACTTCCAACTATATAGTTGTAGCTCTTTGATAAAGCAACATGGGTCAATAAGGCGATGGAGGAAATTATATACAGTAAACCCCCATTATTACAGACTTCTGTATAATGGATTTCTGCGATCTTCACCACCCCCAGCCCGCACCACCTCTCCAGCCACTTCCAGGCCAAGCATCCGATGCCACCCCTGACCGGCAATGCCAACCCTGCTGTTTCCAGGCTGAACATACTGACCATCACCGCTAGGCCGGCTACCGGCGACAGGCCACACTCCCTCACCAGCTGCTTCTAGCCGGACCAACTGCGCCCACCATCTGCGCACACAGCTTCTTTCACCGTGTCCAGGCCGTGTCTACTGCTGCCAAGGCTAGCGCGACCCATACCTACACTCTAGCTGCCCGCGGGCCATGACCGATGACTCTGACTATCCATGCCTCATCTCGCCTGAATTCCTGGCCCAGATCCAGGATGAGAATCTGAAGCAGAATCTTGACCTATCCATGTTTTCCAGAGATGCTGCCTGAGCTGCTAAGTTACTCCTGCACTTTGTGTCCTATTGTGTACTAACCAACATCTGCAGTTCCTTGTTTCTGCTACATGTACAATGATACTCTATTACTCGTTAAAACCGTACTTGGTTATAGAGGACACCTTCCTATTGATAAAGAATGAGAACACATTAGTATTGGTATATTATTGTCATTTATACCGATATAGTGAAAAACTTTGTTTTGTGTATACCTAGACCGATTATACCTTTCATAGGTTAGGCAAAAGAGAAAATAACCTGAGTGCAGAATATAGTGTTACAGCAACAGAGACAGCGCAGATAAAAAAAACGAGTGAGTGCCATAATGATTAAGAAAGAACTGCATATGCTGGAAAAATCGAAGGTAGATAAAAATGCTGGAGAAACTCAGCTGGTGAGGCAGCATCTATGGAACGAAGGAATATGTGACGTTTCGGGTTTCGGGTCGAGACCCTCCTTCAGACTGAAGAAGAAAGGAAGAGGCGGAGACAGTGGGCTGCGAGAGAGCTGGGAAGGGGAGGGGAAGAAGGGAGAAAGCAAGGACTACCTGAAATTGGAGAAGTCAATGTTCATACCATTGGGGTGTAAACTACCCAAGCAAAATATGAGGTGCTGCTCCTCCAATTTGGAGATCAGGTTGGTTAATGCGAACTGTGCGGAGGTGTTGGGCGAAGCGATCGCCAAGCCTGCGCGTGTTCTCACCGATGTAGAGCAGTTCACACCTAGAGCAGCGGATGCAATAGATGAAGTTGGAGGAGGTGCAGGTGACGAGGTTCAGTAAATTCCTCTGCCTCACCTGGAAAGACTGCTTGGGTCCTTGGATGGACTCAAGGGGGGAGGTAAAGCGAAAAGTGTAGCATTTCCTGCGGTTGCAAGGGAAAGTACCAGGGGAGGGGGTGGTTTGGGTTGGAAGGAACAAATTGACCAGGGAGTGAAAGGGGAGCTAAAAGGGGAGGAGATGGGAAGATCGTTGGATCCCGTTAGAGGTGGCAAAAATGTTGGAGGATTATCTGTTATACGTTACGGCTGGTGGGGGTGGAAGGTGAGGACAAGGGGGACTCTGTCCTTGTCATGTGTGGGGGGATGGGGAGTGAGAGTTGAGCTACAGGATATAGAAGAGACCCTGGTGAGAGCCTCATCTATAGTCGAAGAGGGAAATCCCCGTTCCCTAAAGAATGAGGACATCTCCGATGCCCTGGTTTGGAACACCTCATCCTGGGTGCAGATGCAGCATAGACAGAGGAGTAGGGGATAGAGCCCTTACAGGAAGCAGGGTGGGAAGAAGTGTAGTCCAGATAGCCTTGGGAGTCAGTGGGTTTGTAGTAGATGAGTGCCATAATGAGGTAGATTGTAAGATTGGAAATACTTTGTTAAAATAAGAAAGGTTCGTGTATGGGTGATTGATGGTCGGCGCTAATATGATGGGCTGACGGGTCTATTTCCACGCTGTATCTCTAAAATTAAAACCTTGATTAGGTTGGAGAAGCAAGTAAAATTAAACTTGGAATGTACAGCTAGATTATTAATTCATTGCGTTAACTTCTTTGTCCCTGTTCTAGATGTGTTCAGTTAATCATTTTGACTATGTGCATAAAGATGTTTAAAACAAAAAGAAACAATAAGCACCTTTGTGCTGTCAAATTTCTTGCAACCAAAATGACGCAGAATATTTGCAAGGTTGGGGTTTGTATGTTAGCTAAATGTTGTACAGATGAAGCATAGGTATTTTCAGATGCAAATCCATGGTGGTTTTAAATATTGTTTTATATAAATGCACACACTAAGTAAACAACTTTTTATTTAGTAATGTTTGATTTTCCAGTGCTGAGTGTATCATAAATATTGCGTCTTTGTTTGTGCTATTAGGAGATGAGGAGTTTTGCGTACAAACCTACATGCCCAACTATGGAACACTGTCTGGACAAGAGCAACACGCAGTTGAACTGGTAAGGCTGCTTGGCAATCCTGGGAAAAGCAGTGCAGAATAGTTAGAAGAGTCCTTATTTTCCAATGCTCTCTTTGGAAAGCAGCTGTGCTATATAGCATAAAATGTATAATTTCCAAAATATTAATTGATTTCAAACATTTATGCTTATTTTATACCACATGTATAATATATCACTCTGCGTCTCTGGCAACTACCAGGACCTCTCCTAAAATCACCTATTTGAAAATCCTCTTTTTAAGGAAGAGCCCAGCACAGCAAAGTATGATGTGAAAGCCACATTTTTTAAATACTTCATCAGCATGTATTGACAAAGGCAGTAATTAGCTTTATTTCTCTTTTCCGTTTCCATGGAAGATCAAGTGCTGACAGTCTTTTGCTATTTCCTGTGGCTGGGGAGACTGGACAGAGTGAATGATGCTGATATCCCGGTATTTCCTCTTGATATTAGCACCAGAGGAAATGATGACAGATATAAGTTAATAACACTTTTGCCATTTACCTCTCTTAACAACAGCCTTGGATCCAGTTTTTTTATCAAATGACATATATCGCTCAATGCCTGGCTTAAGAAAACATTGTTTATTGAACAGATTTTAAATAATATAATCACATTTTGAAGATTTTTGAATATAACCAGTGATGGTATTTAACAGTGTTAACAATTTATTATAATCATTTTCTGAAGCAGGACCTGGACTTAAGCTGGAATTCTACTATGTATGTGTTTAACAAATAAAAACGTGCACAAATCCACCTGATGACCAATGTCACCACTTAATAAGCAGTATAATAATCTATTTTATTGTTAAATATTTGTAACCTTTTCCCCCCACACCATTAACAGGGCCCTTGTAGTAAAGAGTCAACTCTCTTAGTCGGGTCCAAATGTGGGGTAAGATAGTACTACTGCATGCGCACATATCATTTGGTGGATGTTTCTGGGGATTGATATTCTTGATTACAAATCAAGTTGTTAGATGAATACTCGTACACCAAGTAGTTGCCAAACAACATTAAACATTAAACTTACTGAACATCACTGCTCTTGTCAGGCTTCCTTCTGCACAAGGTCAGATGGGCAACTATAAAAGTAATGACTTTCTGTGAGTTTGCAACACTCCTCACTTTTTTAAATATTAAAAATAAACATTTTGAAAACGATTTGAGGTTAACTTTATTGCAAGAGATAATTTTAAATACAGTTCTATGTGTTTGGCAATTACTATGGTACTCACCTAGAAAACTTAAGTTAAAATGCTGAACCTTTGCAGATGTTGAAATCAATGAAAATTATGAAAATGAAAATTGTCACTTTTTAATTAAAAAAATGTATGTATGAGATGACCACTTCACCAATTTACTAAGGGACATGTCACACATCCCAGAAATTGCTGGATCATCAATATTGTGTAACAATGTAGCTTTAGACTGCTGCAAGGCATTATATACATACTCGTGTTCAGTCACATGGATCTGAGTTGCCATTGATAAATGCATCGGAACTCATGAAGAATCAGAGGCCAGATTTTGAGAGAATATGCACCAGATAAGTCTTAATGGCATGTTCACTTCTAGCTCAATGCCCACAACTTCATTATAGAATTGTCGAGCAAAAATAAAATAAAAATATGCTGAAATGAATGTTACAAGTACAGGTCTACCACTGATTTTCCAGCAACTGGTGGTCTGGCAAATCCGTTAATCCAGACAAAAGCACCTGCAGATTAACAAATTAATATGATCATGCAATGGATGAACTTCTGTTACTGGTTGTACCAACAATTACTGCAGCTGGGAATGGTCTTAAATGGTTGAGTTATCATTCTGAGCATCAATGGGAACCATGGCTGTTTAGGCCAGTTTGAAACCACCAAAACGCCCGTGGCGGAGTCTTGCTCTCTTTTGGTGAGACATTGCCTAATCAGGCAGAATGGGGGAAAAGCATAGAAGAACATATTTCCCCAATGTAGCGAGAATGCATCCACCGCCACTGCTCCTGGTTCAGGCTACCATGAGACGTATTTAGGCACCTGGTGATTTAAACTGGACGCAAACAGATCAATGTCTGGTAACCCATACCGACCGACAATCTTTTTGAAACTTGTTGGATTTAACATCCATTCTGTATTGTCTTTGAACTTTCGTGATCTGTTGTCTGCCACAATATTGTCTCTCCCTGGTAGATAGATAGCTGAAAGCCAGATATTCCGAGATGTACACCAGTGCCACATCAGGTTGACCAGATAATCACATGATACTGATCTTACTCCTCCCATGTGATTGATATATGCCACAGCTGTGGTATTGTCTACTTGTAATTGAACATGCAAGTCCTTCATTGTAGAACAATAAGCTTTCAATCCATAAAATGCCCCCAATAACTCTAAATAATTGATACCATATGTTTGGAGAATTAAACCCTCTTGGACAGTCCATCTACCACCACAGCTGGTGTCATTGTCCGTAGCCCCCCATCCGAGAGCACTCACATCAGTTTGCAATACCACTGAAGGTTGCTGAACAAAAATGTTTTTAGTAGCTTGGGCAACATTTCCAGTCCACCACTGTAATTCAGCTAAAGCTTCCGTTGGTAACTGCATGGACCTATCAAAATGACCTGCACATTCTTTTAGTGCTTGTGCTCTTGCCCGTTGATGACTTTGATAATGCAGAGGACCAAACTCGACAGCAGGGAATGCTGCTACTATTTTACCAATAACCCTAGCTACTTCACGGATGGAGGGATAAGGTTTGTCAGCAAGGCAACTACAGGCATTTGTAATATCCCCAACTTTATCTGTTGGCAAAGTTACTAATATAGCAACTGAATTAATGACAAACCCCAAATAACCAATTGTTTGAGATGGCTGTAGCTTAGATTTTGTTGGATGGATCAGAAACCCTAGCCTTTCAAACAGGCTTATAGTTGCTGAAACTGATTCTTCAGCTGATTCCTGAGTGGCATTTACAATTAAAATATCATCAAGATAAGCCATGACAATGTGATTTTGAGATCTTAATAATGCCAGTGCTGGTTTCAATAATTTTGTGAACAGCCTGGGAGCTGAAGTTAACCCATTAGGTAATTCTTTAAATTGCCACAGCTGACCCATCCAATTAAAGTTCAAGTACCTACGATAATGGTGATGAATTCAATTTTGTGAGGTCCAGAATTACTCTACAACCCCCATCTTTCTTTGGCCTGGGGAATATATTGGACACAAATTGTTGCGGATGATACACCGTACTTTCAATTACTCCTTTATCAAATAAATTTCTAACTTCTTCTTTTATCTGAGAAGTTTCAGGTGCAGAAAACACCAAAACCCGATTATGTTTATTCTGTACAGGTGGATCAACTCCTTCCGTAAATTCTATTGTAGAACCTGACACAGTATCTAATATAAATCGATCAGATGTTATATAGCACCATTCATCACAAAACAATTGTAATCTACCACCAACTGGAGGTTGTTCCCCAAAAGTTTTCTCTGTGTTGGAATGAAGTTTTTGTACCTCAGCAAATGACCGTGACAGTCTCCTTCTTCCAACAAGTGGGTTGACATTGGGCTGTGATGGGTAATATTACCTTCTCACCACTCCCCTGCCTCTGCTTGTTCCTGCTCCGGAATCAAACCCCCTTCTCATCCAGCCAGTTCTTTGGCAATACATGAAAGGTTTCATGAGGCTGATAGTCTATGCCTCCTCATCAATTTCTTTAATTTGCTTAGGCAGGTTCTCTCCGAAAAAGTAAGCGGGAACTTGAACATTACTTGATTTGCACAGACCTGCAAATCTAGGATGCAGTATGGGCCGATTGGCGATTTTCCTCATACAATTGATCTCAAAAGAAGAATTACAAAACAACACCAACATGTCTTTTTGTAGTTTAGACATTGCACACCCTTCTAGCTGCTTCCCAAAAGCAGTGATGCCAGCCGCAATAAGCTTGAGGACCCGCTGGAAACGTATTTCCTGTCCTCGCTTCGTTGAACTCATGGGTGTCCAAATTGACGGATACACCGTCGGCACCCTGAGTGACGCACAATTCACAGGTGTTTTATAAAGGTGTACTGTCTCAACCATGACAGTCTCTTGAAGCTGGTGAGAAACCAAATAGTTTATGTTGGCCGCCAGGTTTTCTTCCATGGCCCCACCGCTCCCTTCTGGCATGGCAAAGAATTGTGCTACATCAGGTACACCTGGAGTTCTACTCTTGTGCTGTGGTGGGTATTCAAGACCAAAAACACCACCTTCAGGGTCAGTCTCCTGCCGCCCTGGTACTCCTGGGACTTGCTCAAAGGAGACTTCTTCCAGACCTAAACAAGGGTCTGGAGGTTCACATTCCCATGTTGTATAGGCACCATATTCTTGATATGGAACCCCCTCAGGGGCTGCCTGGGAATATTCTGGGTCTTTGGACCCTTGGTTGATCAGGTTTTGGAGCATTTTAGTCTTGCTCTAGGGGGACCTCATCCAGGCCTAAACAAGGCACTGGAGAGTCAGATTCCCATTTTTAACAGGCACCATACTCAGTGTATGGAACTCCTTCGGAGGCTGCCTGGGAAATCTTTGGGTCTTTGGACCCTTGACTGAGTAAAGTGTGGAGCATTTCCTCCATTTCCAGTCTCCCCCACATTCTTGTCCTGTCTTGGAGGAGAGTTACTTTCTTTTACATTTTCTTGTGTACTTGTGCATAAAACTAAGAAAACTGCATCTGGTAACACGTACTCAGAGCAGACCTTGTTTGTACTTTCCTATCGTTGTGGCCTCAGTGCCCTGCGACGCTAGAGCAGCTGGAGGGTTATTAACTACGGAAAAAACGGCCACTGGTATCGGAACCAGCACCGCACTTATCTATTTTCCCAAGCGCTGCGATGGGACCCACGTGACCCACGCTTGCTCCTCCCGCTGAACCACAGGCTCCTGCTAACTCGCAAGCCAGCCTTACGGAGTTTAACTCTCGTTGGAAAGTTTTTTTAAAAAGACTTACCTGCGAGGTTTTCTACTTACCACTGGTGGAGCTGCGCTCTCCAGCTCCGTTCAAAGCGACATGCGTCGATGTAATGACGCGCATGCGCCTGACGGGGCTTCTAACGTAGTCACTCACGTGACTCCGAAGTAAAATGGTTATCAACCTGTAGCAGTATCAATTTGCATGTCTATGGAAATTTTTAGTCAGCCACTTCATTCTCAGTCTGTCCCCGTCATTACTGCTTGTAGATTTGATAATGTATGATCTCAGTTCCTCATTGATCAAATGTACTTCCAAACTATGAACTCCCCCTTCCTCCTGTTGTTTCAGGAGAGGCTTTTCTTGCTTGTCCTAGCCCAGGATCTGCAAGCTGATGAAACCTGGCCTTTCTTTTGGTGACTTAGGCCTTTAGTTATCCTAAACGGACAAAGCTGAGATGAATGACAGGCTTGAACTATCAGCAGTTGACTGAAATAGTCTTGCCAGTATCAAACTAGGTTTCATGGTTTTGAAATATGCCCTAGACATCTGACTGGACAGCAATCATGTCACTGTTTTGGTGATTGAAATTCTCTGGTTTAGTTTTGAGATACAGGGCGGAAACAAGCCCCTTGACCCACCGAGTCTGCACCGACCCCTGATCGGCCCATACACTAGCACGATCATATGTCTAGGGACAATTTACAATTTTATCAAAACCAATTAACCTACAAACCTGTACATCTTTGTAGTGTGGATGGAAACCAGAACAACTGAAGAAAACCCACGTGGTCACAGGGAGGACAAACTATGTGCAGACAGCACCCTTAGTCAGGATCGAACCCCGGTCTCTCGTGCTGTGCCACCCTATTTCTTAACATATTCTATCTGTCACAGCAATTTTCTGGAACCATACCAGTTTACTTTGACACTTGGATAGTTCATTTGCCATGTGTAAATAACAGAATGATTGAAAATTAATTGGTGGATCAGAGATTAGTGGCAATTCTCCTGTTGCTGTGTTATCTCACAGATCTATAAGTCATTGCTTTGCTCAATAAATGTGACCAAATCTAACCTTGCCGCTGTTTACAAAACAGATTCCCCTTGCATCAGAACATATGCCAAACATCTTGAGAAATCAGTCCCATATGTATACTCCTATACAATGGGGAAGAACACAAAGTGCTGCATCTAAGTGAGATGTTCATGTGTTGACACATAATCAGAAATATTGTTCTAGAATATCCTTAACTAAGTTAGGAATCAAAAATATTTTTGCAAGATTAGAGAATCTTGAAGGGAGCAAATGTTAATAACTTACCCCTAACTGTGAATTTGAGGAACAATAATAATAACCTAATATAACAAAATTAATTAAAATATAACAAATCCCTCACAACAACTAAGATCAAGTCAACAAAATATGCTGAATGTTACTCTAGCCTCAGTTTCTCTTTAATCCTGTAAGGGTTTTTTTGTGATAAATTTTGAGTTAAAACTATACTACTGTCAATGTCATCCTTAAAGTCAGGATGATAAACCACAATCACTAATAGCAAAGACCATCTGGTGCATATTTGTTCATCATTCAGGAAGTTCTCCACAGTTGTCACTATTTGAAAACTGGATTTCTTCGTCAGTAAGCTATTCAAAAGAGGCCTGATGATTAATTGCGATAAGAAAACAAAATTTACATTTCAAACGGGTTCAAACACAAATAAATGCCTAAAAATGGGTACACAAAGACCAGTCGATTGTACTATGGCATTTGTTTAATTCTTTAATTATTGCAGCAAAATATCAAAATATTAGAACACCTACAATAAATTGGTGAAGTGGTCACAAATTACATGCAAATCTAACAGCATAAACTAATTATTATTCATATTCAGATAAAGCCAGATAAAATTATTCTTTTGTTTCTAAAACCATATGGAAGAGGGTTGAGCTAGAATGTTCTTGGTGAACATCATGTAAATCTTCATGTTTACGTTATATGGCAACCCTCATTTTTTGCCCACATCATATAAATGTCATGTATTAATGGCAGTCATAATGACTGATTTGTTTTCACAATACACTTCTGCAAATGTAGCCCAAACTATGACCTCCTGCGACAATTCCTGGTTTCTTCCACAGGAGGAGAGCAGTTTTGAAAAGGAGGTTCTAATATGCTAACAAAAACAAGAATCAGGGAGTGCTGAACAGCTGAATGATTGAGTGCTGAATGATTTCCCATCATTTTGCAGTTGGAGATCATGGCAAGGATGGGGTAGTCAAAGTGAACAGAACACATAATATTGGGCCAGGCAAGATCACTATCTACGGCAACATTCGGTGCGAATGGGCTGGTTTTAGGACACTCAGTAATGATAACAAGTTAAAGAAAGCCCCCGCTTGAATATGGTTGTCTAGGACCCGCCTGTGGCTATCCAAGGTGTCATATACTCTTAACCAGTTATGACATGTTTCAAGTTTCTTCCTGCAGTTACATTTTGCATTCAGTAAGTGTGTGGTTTAAGATCACTGAGCATGCCTAAAAGCTCTGTCCCACGGTACGAGTTAATTCCAAGAGCTCTCCCGAGTTTTAAAAAAAAATCAAACTCGTGGTAAGCACGGAGAATGAACGTAGCGGGTACATCGGAGCTCGTGGACGTCTCTTAGCGCTAACGGCAGGTAAGCACGGGAAGACTCGTGAAGATTTTTCAACATGATGAAAAATGTCCACGAGAGCCCCGAGTACCGACGAGTGGCCATTACCGTAAATCTCCGAGTTCGAATCAGGGCAAACTCAGGAGAACTCTTGGAATGAACTCGTACTGTGGGACAGGGCTTTTAGTGTTCCAAGCACTGGATCTTCAGCAATCATGCCAGCCCACTGTCTCTGCTCCATTTAAAACTGGGCCACCAAACCCAAAGATTGGGGCATTATTGAGAGAAATAATACAGACAGGACTAATTAAAACACAAGAATTGGGACCGTGTAATATCTGGCCTTATCCAACATATTACTATCAGCACTAATAATCTATTCTAATGTACAATTTGATTGAATCTTTCTAACTCACAAACTTTTAATATTAGCAATCGGTTTTACTGAAAAATAAAATTACAGCAAAATGAAAATACTACTTTACTGTGTGTGGTTTTATGTAATTGGTGGGTACATCTAATCATGTTTGTTTTTATGTACTGGTAAGTATTATTTTTGATGTTGTAAAAGTTAATGCATTGTACTGAATATAAATGCACATAACTCATTATATCTGGGTCAATTTTTGTGGATTGGGTGTAGCAAGAAATGTTATTAAGATCAACAAATTCAGAAATGTTTGCCTGTTTAAATATTGACGAGGAGAAATGTTTTCAGATTTGAATGTTGCTGGTCCTAAACTGAAATGCTACTCCCTGTGATAGAACAGTATTTTGTTTGTTTCATGCTGTCAATTAATTTATTTTGAACTATCTCACAGCTACTCACTGCAAAGAACGAGTTCTTTCTGCTGCTTTCTGCTGGGGTGCTTTATTAATGTTTGCGTTATGTTCGCTTACTGCATTAATTCAACCTCCCGTGATTCTTTTTGTTTAAAGCTATTTACTTGTGAATAAATTGAAAGGCATTTATAATGCAACTGATCATTACCTCAAGTAAATGTTGATTTACTTAGCGAGTTGGCTTGTAGAATTGCTAATATTTCACATAGTCTTTTTCAGCCACATTATTTGTAGATTATTCATTGAGTTCCTTGCCACAGTGATGCATTAGAAACCTTACTGCACAGTGCTCATTTTCAGTTGCTAAATGACATTCTCAGCCCACAATGTGACTGACAGGAAGCATCTGCTGCCCGCCAGCTGTGACTGATACACCCACAATATTAACATAGACAAAAATGGCTATCAGAGCACACACTGCAAACAAATACGAGTTCCTTTGCATATTGAAATAATGTATTTAATGTTTTCAGCCTTATCTGTAACACTGAGTTACCTTTAACAGATTCAGCTCTGGGTTGGCTGCCTTTAGGAAAACTAAGTCTGAATGCGAGTTTGCAGCTTGTCCTTTAAGGGGTTCCTGCAGGATGCATTCAACAAATTAAGTTGTACAAATGCTGCTTGTGGTTTTGAGAAAGATAGGGCTTCACCGCTGACTTGAGGGGTGGAACGGTGCCGCAGCTCATGGAGATGCTATTGCATTGCTCCAGTGATCTGGATTGAATCCTGATCTTCTCTGTGCTGACAGTGTAGAGTTTATGTATTCATCCTGTCACTGTGCTGCTTTCTCATGGGTGCGCTGGTTCCTTTTCACAACCCAAAAACATGTAAATTGGTGGGCTAATTGACTGCTGTAAACTACCCTTAATGTGTAGCAATGGAAGAATCCAGTGGGAATACAATGGGATAAGTGTAGGGATAACGTAAATGGTTGATCGGCTGAAAGGCCTGTCTCTGTGCCATGTGGCTCTTATACCCTCACAGTCAAACAGTGAGCTAAGGTCCACCACTATCCTCATGCCTTCAATTAGGCAGATTCAATGTTCTGGGTTGCTTTATATTTGGCAGCTTGTAATCTGTAATTAGCAGGCAAATGAAATGTGATGCCTCTGCAATGAATGGGGGTGAATGGTGAAATGAGTGATTCAGGAAACAGCACCCTATCAAATACAGTACAAGTTCCCTGATTGCGTTCGACAATATAGAATATTAAATTATTTCTTTTTCAAAAAATAGGCTTTCACATATTCTCGTCAGTCTGACTGCTTTGAGATGTCATGAACGTTGTCATTTAATCTTTGTCATTTGTCATCCTATCTTCCAACCTGTCACAGATCTTTCCTTTTGTCATTTCCACTTTCCAATGATGTCTAGTTGCTTAGAACCACAAACGTCAAGCATTTTGTTGTGCTAATGAAAAGCTATTGAACGGAAACATTAGTAAAAAAACAACCATTGGAGAAACTCGAAGGTTTCAACAGCATCTGTGGAGGCAATTGGACAGACGGCATTTTGCATCAGGCCCCTTCTGATGCAGTGAAACTGAAACATTCATTAACTCTCCGGCTAGCTAGCTAAGTGTTTTCAGCATTTTATATTTTTAATATTCTTCATGGTGGAAATGTTAAATATTAGAGATCGCAGGTGGGAGGAGCATGGTTAAAAAGAGAAATCCAAGATGAGCTTTTTACACAGAGAATGGTGGAGGTATGAAACACACTGCCAGGATGGAAGCAGATGCAGTGGCAACATTTAAGATGCACTTAGAGAGGCAATGAATATGCAGGGGATGGTAGGATATGGATCATATGGAATCCTGGTCATCGAAGACATTGTGAGCCGAGGGGCCTGATCCTGTGCTGTATTATTCATGTTCTATGTTTCCTGCACAATTTAGGTTTATGTTTATCAATGTCACATGTACTGTGATATGGTGAAAAGCTTTATTGTGCATTCTATCTCATAAAATCATATAATACTACACATCAATACAATCAGGCCAAACTCAAGTACCATAGGTAGAGTGAGGCATGTAGTTCTCAGCACTCTAGTGCAACAGTTCCAGAAACAAACTCCAACTCGCAATGAGATAGAGGAGAATCACACTGTAACATAGCTTGTCGAAGGACCGTTCAGAAGCCTGATAACAGACGGGAAGATGTGTAGGAAAGAACTGCAGATGCTGGTTTAAATCAAAGGTAGACACAAAATGCTGGAGAAGGGTCTCGACCCGAAACATCACCCATTCCTTCTCTCCAGAGATGCTGCCTGTTCTGCTGAGTTACTCCTGAATTTTGTGTCTAACAGATGGGAGGAGGCTGTTTTTCAGTTTGGTAGTGCACACAGTGTTCTTATAGCTATGTCAAATTGTTTATTAAATAGCAATTCCCTTTAGAGCAGTTAATGCCTATATCTCTGTTTGTAACAAGGCAGATGTTTTCTGTATGTGCTAAAAAAAAGCTGGTTTGCATTTTGAGCAGGGAGATGAGCTGGTGAGAGCTGTTGCTGCTTGCAACCCATGGCCTTACCTTTGTGTTAACCTAAAAAGAGTAACTTCTTGACCATTTTATGACCAGAAATCAGAGTTCAGCAACTGAAATATTGCATAATTGCAAAGGTTTAAAACGTTAAAGTAAAATAACAACTAGGAAAATTAATGGCGCACATAACTAAGAGAGTTACTGTTATGTTGTTGAAGACATAATGTTGTCACAGTCTGTATGTTCATTCTTTTTTCAGCCATTGTTCTGCAAAACCAGGTGTCCTTTCCAAATTCCATGTATCACCAAGATGCAATGTTGCATGTTTCTTTCCTCACCCAAATCTCTGCATTTAATGTATTCTTTTGTCACCTCAGGTTCACTTTCACCAAAGTCTATTGCAATGCAAACTATTTTGCACAGCCATAAATGTCAGCGAGAAAGCTATAAGCTTCAGCGGCTTTGCAAAAATGCAGTGGGTGTATCTGGAATGATTCAAGTCCAATTTCCTTGTTCATCATCTCCACTAGCGCTTCTCTCTTATGTTTCAAAATGTAATCTTTAATTTCTCATCTTCAACAACAACCCAATCAGGCATTCATTGCCTAACCAACGTGTGAGACACATGATGTACGTAAGAGATCAAATCCTGATAACTTCTTGTGCTATTACAAACAAATTCTCGTGTGAAACTAGGAACCTTTAATACAATTTACAATACTCACTCTACATCAGTTAACCACAGAAATTGATTTATTAGTAGTTAAACACACAATGTTACTTTATTCAGATCAGTCTGGATAAAAACATGAGTTTCTGCTAAACAGAATATCAGCCAATAATGTAACATAATATTCAAGGTCATCGAGCCTTAATCTTAAAATCTGCAGTGAGTTTCAGCACGGTACAAACTGTGGGCCATCGTGTTCCAGCAGGACTTTTCCCAGGCCCAGGCTCCCTGTTACTCTGAAGAGTTCCATCATTTGTAACCTTTTCTTCGTCACATTTCACACACAAGTCAACTGTGTAGCAAAACTGGCATCTCGTTTTCTCTACCAAGAACTCCCTATTCTCAATCAATTGTTCATGCAGTATTTTACACATCTAAATAGCTTCTCTCCAACCATTGGCAAGATTTTATAAATACTCATAATCTATTCGAGAGAGAGATCATTATATTTTTTTCTCATGCAATACTCTAGTTGTCCCATTTCTTGCCATTGCATGGATTACAATTTGTTTTGCTTTTGCTTTTTAATATTTTCTTCTTTAACCAACCACTCTGTGGGACTTTACCATGGCATTTTCTTTGGCCTCTGTGGTAACCAATATGTTGCTTCTCCCTTTGTCACTTAGTTTATTCTGATGACCTTTTCCACGGTATGGTCTCTTCTAATAATGGTGATAGCGCCATGCATCTGTCGGCATTGCTTCCTGTCTTTATGGGCAGCTTTAGTTATTTCCATTGTATACTTTGTTACATTAATATATTTGTCAAGTCCTGACATTGTAGACACAATGTGTACAAAGTGTAAGGTTCATGAATTTACTGCCAGTGCTGGCTACAGATATCTTTACTAAGTTAAACATAACCTTGTCAATGGGTCTATATATTTACCATTTGTCCCATAGAGAAATAAACAATATCATCCGCTCATGGTTTTACTGAGGAAGTAACTAATGTTGCAACTTCTGTTCTTATCCCACTCTGAATGTGAACAAAAGTTCATTTTTTTTAAATAGTTTTGATTACAAATTTCCACCCTGTAAATAACTGTGATTCATCATCGCATGCTAGGAATTCTTTTTAGTTTCAGCATTTAATATTCCTCATTAACAAAAGACCAAGCTGATAAGGCCTTTTCGTGTTTTATATCATTCATATCCTGCAGCATTCTAACAGTCAAC
This sequence comes from Raja brachyura, assembly GCA_963514005.1. The sequence goes on from OY740800.1 coordinate 17,805,962, forward strand.
AAAATCACCATTGAATTGATCGCAGTTACAGCAAGACTATGTAAAATGAAGAATGCAAACATTCTTAATCATGAGATGAAAGCAAACCCTCATCGCATGTATCTATGTATGTCAATGTTTTACATTAATTATGGAATCAGTACTATTATTTGCAGAGATTAACAACTGGTTGGGAATATTTTATTAAATTATAATATAATCAGAGACTTTTAATATATTAATTAGATAACAGAGCAAGTATTTTACTTTAAATACATCGGGGTGGATATTTAACATGGAAATGCCTTCTTTTCGGAGAGGATTTATGAAATTTTGAAATGGCGCTGAGAAAAATAAATTAATCTATGAAAGAAAATGTACTAGAGCCCTCTTGGAAGGATTCTTATGATCACTGATTAGCACATTAAGCAGGCAGATAATTTAATCAACCCGCACCTTTATGCTGACTCTGTCGTTACTGAATATCAATTTCTTATTTGTGCCCACTCTCAATCTTGAATTTCTGAACAGTGTGCACCAACGCAAAGGACTCACCAACATGATATTTACTAGAAGTAGACAAAAAAGCTGGATAAACTCAGCGGGGGAGGCAGCATCTATGGAGCGAAGGAATAGGCGATGTTTTGGGTCTTCTTCTTCTTCAGACTGAAAAAGGGTTTACTAAAGGTTTGTGCTGGAACAAGTTACCTACCGACATGGATTCCCTTGCAGATGTTCCTAATGGAATAGAGTGTGGCTGGAGAATGAAATGAGACAGTTGAAGAAAGATAAGCTTCCAGATGAATTCAGGTGGGAAAGCTCTCAGAAGGAGGCCATATTTGCCACTACTCTCCACCAAATATTTCCCTCCAACCAAGACCTCAACGGTGGAACAGGCGGAGGACGGTGACTGATCTCAGTGGAAAGTCACAACGGCTGGGTAGGCGGATGAAGGCTGCAGCAGGAAAGGGTCTCCAGTCGTCTTGGATGCCACTGGATCCTGACCCAGATATGTCAAGGACTGTCTGTGCACCAGTCTCCCACGTTAAATAAAGTCATGCACAGGCATCCTCCATATAGGGAATAGCACCCTGGAGACACCCGTGGTCAGCCATGACCAAAGGGGGCCGAAGAAGAATTTCCCTTAATCTCAAATTGAGCCTCTCACCAAAGTGAAATCAGCGAATAAGATTGGGGTGTGTCTGCATGATGTATAGTTACCAACGTAACTGCAAATACCAACTTTTATATCACTGGCTTCTAAACTGCTGCTGCAGATAAATATGATTCCACAGTTGGTGCCATGCAGCAACATGAGGGGGGTCATTCAACCTTTCCATGGAGGTTTAGTCTGCAAATGTCCCCACAGTTTAGCATGCCACTGATTGTGTGCATGTTATTTTGTGTCCACCTTTTGCACTCTGACATCTTACTGGATTGAGAGTAATTCCACTTTGTCATTTTGTTTCTGATGTTTGATCATAATTGATACGTTGTCCTGGTGAGTTTCCTCATCATTTCCCGCGGTTCCAAGGGAACATAGATTCTGTCCCTCAGAATCTTCTATCCGTACAGCCCTTTTTGCAATTTACCCATGGCGAATCGGTATGCATAAATCTCCGTTAAATCCTCAGCATTTTCTCCCTTAGGATCCTGAAATAGATCCTGTCAGGCCCTGAGGACTTATTCATCCCAATTACTATGCTATTTTTATACTTCCGTTTTCCTGATACAATCACGTATACCCCGCCCTTCAGCCTCCACACCCTGGTGAATCCTGAGAAGTATTCACTCAGAACCTTGCACATATTCACTGGCTCCACACATAATTACCTTCTTGATTCTGATATACCTACATATGATTTTAGAATTCTTATTAATACTAATTGTTAAGGCAATTTCATGGCATTTTAGCCTCTTAATCTTTCTTTTTTCCCTCCTATGTAAACCTCAAAAGACTCATTCAATACCAATTTCCGATTCTTGACACGTGCATCTTTATTTTCCCTGATTACACCTTCAATATTCTTCTATCTTACAATATTTGCTTCTTGCCCTTTACGGAGAAATGCTGGCTCAGAATCGTTACCATCTCGCTTGTAAACGCCACCCCTCATTATTGTATGTCGTTATTCCTGTACAAACTTGACTTGGGATTTCAAGTACCAACTTGACTTGGGGCACTGCAGAGATCATGGCCCGTCTTCAATATGGAAAGAATTGTTACTTAACATAGAAACATAGAAAATAGGTGCAGGAGTAGACCATTCGGCCCTTCGAGCCAGCACCACCATTCTATATGATCATGGCTGATCATCCAAAATCAGTACCCCGTTCCTGCTTTTCCCCCATATACCTTGACTGTTAACCCTAAGGGCTAAATCTAACTCTCTTGAAAACTAATATACCTATATAGGATACCTATTTATACTACTTCAAACAGTACAGCTATGAAGACCTGGCAACTATTTTTCTATCTTCGACTGCAGCACGTAGCTTTCAAAGAAAGGAAGTGCTCGGTGGACACATGTACTCTAACTTTGGGTATTAACATTTAAAGAAGCTTTGAAAATAGTCTGGTGGTCCATAGTTTACTTGCATTATGAGGTACATTCCTGAGAAAGTGGAAGTGTGTCCATAGCCCTGGTACTTGTTGCTCCCTCCAAGGATGACAATGTTTCTTTATCCACTAATGTGTTCCACAAAATGAAGGAATTGTGACTTCTTCTCTGAAAATTGATATTCATTGATGATCTTGTACAAGGACTATCATGCCTCACAAATCTACTCACAAAAATGTTTTGAAGAGGTAAGTAAGAAAATGAAGGAAGAGACTGTAGTAGATATGGTTTACATAGACTTCGGTATGGTTTTTAACATCCTCCTGCATGATAAACTGGTCCAGAAGATTAAAGCATGAGTCAGGAAGTGAGGATGCAGCTTTATGGGACTTTGGTTAGGCCTTATTTGGAGTATTGCGTGCTCCATTACAGAAAGAATGTGGGTGCTTTGCAGAGGGTGTACAAGAGGTTTAACAAAATGCCGTGTGAATTAGAGAGTATTTTGCTATAAGGAGAGGTTGGATTGACTTGGGTTGCTTTCTCTGGAATGCCAGAGGTTGAGGGGGGACCTGATAGAAGTATATAAAATGATGAGAAACATACATAGGGTAGACAAAATGTTTAAGAAGGAACGGCAGATGCTGGAAAAAACGAAGATAGACAGTGTGAAGAAGGGTCTCGACCCGAAACGTCACCCATTCCTTCGCCCCATAATTGCTGCCTCACCCGCTGAGTTTCTTCAGCTTTTTGTCTACCTTGGATAGGGTACACAGTCAGAACCTTTTTGCCCAGGGTAGAAATGCTGAAAAGGTGTGGGCATAGATTTAAGTGAAAGGGACAAAGTTTAAAGGAACTGAGCGGGGGCAAATTTTCTTTTATGCAGTGTGACTGATGGGTGCCCACATGTCCGAGAAACTACATTTGGAAAATATTAGGTTTGTCTAGGCAGAAAAACCAGATCAATTTTTCAAGACATGGACACCCTTCACCGAATTCTTACAAGGATAGTATGGCGCAACACAAATCTAAATTTAAATCCGATTCTGGGTCCTTTTATCTCTACTTTATTTTCGGCCACACTACTTTGGTAGTCTAGGGGTTTTTTCTATGTGCTTTTTCGAGCTATCTTATCACTTCTCACTTTTTCCCTCTCTTGTTCTCTCTTTTCTTTCATTTTCAGGTTATAAGGTTTAAAATGAAGCTGTACAATAATTGTTTAATTTTAGATGTTGAATGTTTTATCTTTGTACAATTGCTTCTAATTAAAATAATTAAAATATATTTTTTAATGTTTTTTAAATTTAAAAAAAAAGAGGAAAGTTTGCAGACGACATTCACCAGGATATTACCTCGGCTAGTTTTAAAGCTTGTTCTATAGGGAGAGGCTTGATATGCTGGAGTTTGGGATTCTGAGAGATAATCTTATTGGGGTAACCAAGATTAGGATGGACATGGATAAAGTGAACGCTCACACTGTTTTTCCCCCATGGTAGATGATTCTAAAATTAGTGGGCTTAAGGTGAGAGGAGAAAGATTTGAGGGGAACTCGGGCAACTTTTTAACTTAGGTGGTAGTCTGTATCTGGAATGAGCTTCCAGAATAAGGTATAGAAGTGGATACAATTATGACATTTGGACAAATTGATAGGAATATGAGGGCTTTCAGCCAAATCCAAGCAAATGGGACCAGCCCTGAATGCCATTTTGGTTGGTATGGACAAGGTGGGCCAAAGTGTCTATTTCTGTGTTTTAAAGCCTAATGACTTGAAGACAGTGAGAATTGTGTGGAGTAGGTCAAGAAGTAACACACAATACGTGAGATGGGAGTAGTCTTTCTGCCATATGCTTTGTATTGCAGGAATATGCCTCTCAGCACTACTCGTGTATATATGTATTGTTTACTTCATTTTATTATAAGATGACACAGTAATACTTCCTTTTATTATAAGGATAGAAATTGTTCAAACAGATATTTTTAATATCTAACGTGAAGTGAGCTGTATTAAACCAATAATTTAGGAAATCATGTTGGTTACAAAATATAAAGTATTTCTTGTATAAACAAGGAACTGCAGACCCTTAGGCTCCCGGCCCGAATTGTCGCTTATCCGTGTTCTCCTGGGATAATGTCTGACCCACTGAGCTTCCTCACGCATGCTGTGAATCATTTCTTCTTTGTTTGGCCTCGGTCAGTCATAGTCACCTGCATCAAACCACAAAACCAAATTTATCTAAATAGCCTATTGCATCCATTTGAATAATGTTGATTATGAATAATGTTGAGCTATGACTAGCGATGTTTTCAAGAGAGAGAGTTAGATATAGCTTACGGTTTACTGAATCTAGGGATATGGGGAGCAAGCAGGAATGGGGCACTGATTTTGGATGATCAGCCATGATCATATTGAATGGCCATATTAATCATATTGAATATTGCTGGCACCATGAGGCCGAATGGACTACTCCTGCACCTCTTTGCTATGTTTCTATGTTTTGTCATGGGCCTTCCTTTTGGCCTCACCCCACCCCAACCTAAATATGGACATAATATTTTAATATTTTGACCTTGCATATTTCCTATTTTGAAAATGTGCTGCTTAAGACTAAGGCTTGATTTGGCTGGAGAGTGTGGGTGGGCAGGGTTGCCGTGGTTAGTGTCAGGTTGAGAGCATTAACTATCTCTGTTGCGGCATTTTGAAACATCATAAAGAAATATCACGGGGTTGTGACATTAATGTCTCCCTCATATTTGCTTCTGATTAAAAAGCCAGATCTAGAGTGGACAGTCATAGGAAATTAGATGTTGCTCCCTCTTTCATTTTCTGACCATCTGGCAGTTTGCTTATGTACAATGAATTGACTTGTTGCTATGCTTTCCCCTGTTGGATGAACGTCACATCAGTCATTATAGCAGAAGGACTTACAGTGATGTAGTGAGTGTGGTAAGTTGTGGGGAAAAGAATCTTGTGACATTTTTTTAAAGGATCCAACCACTAAACCTCAGAGAATTATTCATGATCCAGTCATCTTCAACTGATTAATCAGTGACCTTTCCTGTATCATAAAGTCTGGAGTCAGGCTGCTAACGGACAGTTCTGGTGATAAATCTTTTCTCAACTTTTTTTCTCAACTTGAAACAGCTCAGACAGACCATTGAAACTCCTTGATTAGCATTCAGGCCTGGCCAACAAATGCAAGATAACTTTCTTATCTCAAATGTGCAAAAAATGAACATTTTATTTATCAGTTTATTCTGAAGTAAGGTATATTTAAGTAGCAATTTGCATGGCATCCAACAGCATTTCATATTATTGAAGTGTTTCATTGGGTCGTAAAGGTATTTAACATAGAAATAGACCCTTCGGTCCAATCCCATGCTCACCGAGGTGCCTTTCTGGGCTGGTCCAATTTGCCTGTATTTGACCCATATCCCTATAACATTTTCTATTCATGTATCTGTCCAATGTCTTTTAAACTTTGTAATTGTACTTGCCTCTACTACTTCTTTTGACAGCTCATTCCGTAGACCCACCATCCTATATGTGAAAAACTCACCCCTGAGATCCCCTTTAAACTAACCCCCTCATCTTAAAACTATGCCCTCTAGTTTTAGATTCACCAACCCTGGGAAATCAACGGTAACTATTTACCTTTGCTCTCTGTGCCTCTAGTTATTTTATACATTTCTGAAGTATTGCAATATAGGAAAATTCCAATCTTGGACAAAACTCTTTAACCGAGGGCAGCATGCATCATACTGTGTAGTAGTTCTGATATCTTTCCTTTACAGTGCATAGACATGGACTTCAGCAGAGAGCATGTTATTTAACAGAAGTAGTATAACCAACTTCCATCAATAATTATTTTCTGGCAGGCTTAAACTACGTGGACACTTATTTAATAAATAATAAAATTCCTAATATTGATATGGTCTATTTACGGTTCTATCGCCATCAACCAGCATTCTTCAGTGAGAACCTGAGAATCAGATTGGTGGCCTAGCTTCATCTCACACCAAGATGTGGGAGGTGCACCCTAACACTTAACTCAATCCTCAATTTTCACAAAAGCACAATTTATGCATTTATTTTCACTCCCAGAAGCTATTTTGGTTTCCACTTACGCTAATATTACAAATAGCGTATGACTCAAAAGTCCTGTTACACCCTTATGTAACAATTGCAAATTAATCATCTGTACATAAATCGGCTGTGCATTTTCATAACATTAGGTAGTCTGTGACCAAAGTCAATCAAACCTAATGCTGAAAGATCCATTCTTTCCTAAAGGTAGGTATTAAAGTAATAAATTAGAGGGAAAATGCTTTAAACAATTGGAAATCTTTCAGCATGCACTGCCGCCTACTGCTATCCTGCATAAGAAACCAACACTGAATAATTCGTAATGCTGGCTTGCTTAACAATTGATATGTTGATAATTAAGGGTTTTCAACAATTGACTTCAGGTACGAAGTCACACTTGTGAATTTTGATTACTCATTAAATTGATCAAGGTGATTATGCTGCAAAACCTTTCCTATGTAATTATTTGACTTAGATAATTTTTCTATTAATCAAATAGACTTCTTGGGTGGTTCTTGATTATATTATTAATTTCCCTGCCATGTGGAAAACAAAAATTATACCTTTGTACCTGAGCAAATGGTGTTCCTATTGCTTAGTCATATGTTGCACTTATTTCCTGGCCATTGATTCTACCAAACGCTGGCAAGAGTGAACATACTTGATTGCGATGAGTATGGATTGTAACCCCCTCGTTGTTCCTGTCACATATTTTGAAATGAAATATGCTGTTGTTTGCTCGATGCAGGTCGAGTTTAATGGTAATGAAGACTCTGTGTTTTTCGCTGATGGTCAACGTCGAATTGACTTTATATTGGTTTACGAGGAGGAGCAGAGGAAACAAGGTGATCAAAAGAAAATGAGATCAATTCTAAGCAAAAAGGTATGACTTGTTAATTCTACTAGTACTTAAGTACACTTTCCATCACCATTGAGCTGCAAGCTAGATTTTTGTTTTCTCCGACCAAGTACCTAACTAAATGACTATTATTGGAGAAATATGTTGCATTATTCTCATTCCATCATCCCCACAGTTTAACTGTTAATTTAGGTTCAGTTCTATAATTATCATGTGTTCTGGGTTACACTGAAAAACTTTGTTAAACATGCTATCCAAAAAGATCAGATATATAGATAAATAAATGTAATCAGTGCAAGATCAATACTAGAGAGAAAGCAAATATGCAGTTTCATTTAATTTTAATTACTGATGTGATTTTCTACGGGTGCTATCTGTACAATGTACGTTCTCCTTGTGACTGTGTAGGTGTTCTCCAGGTGCTCTGGTTTCCTCTCACATTCCAAGACATGCAGGTTTGTAGGTTAATTGGCTTCTATAAATTGCTGTGTATATGATGCAAAACTGGGATAACATAGAACTAGGGTACAAGTGATCGTTGGTCGGCATGGACTCAGTGGGCAGAAGGGCCCGTTTCCACACTGTATCTCTAAACTAATGAAACTAAACTTAGATCCTAATAGTTTACAAAAAAAGTAGAAATTTGTTGAATGCATTGTTTTGTACAATCTCTTACATGTTTGGCGACCCTGGTAATAATTAAGGGTTTTCAACTTTAATTTGATGAGTAATAAACTGATTTAAATGGAAAGAGAAGCCTGAGGTTCAAGAACGTGACCTCTGGGATCAACTGTAATGCAAATGGAATGTCAATGGAAGTTATAATTAGATTAGTTGTGGTAATGTGCAGTTTACAGATTCGCCAGTACATTACTTCAATGTGTTTAAGTGCAGAGCAATACAAAACCACCATAGAAACGGATTCAAACACCAATAGGATTGAAGCCTGGAATGTTGCTTTGGCACAGTTGAGGCGACTGGTTAGCAATGTGTTTTCTTTGTGCTAACTATGACACCAACCAGAACCAGGTTTCCCTCCAGATTCACATAGGCTTCCGTATAGTTGATATCGTGCTCAATTACCGTGTTTGTAACAGCTGTTGCTCTCAAGGAAAAATGTGGAATTATTTTTTTGTGCCCATATTCAGACAGTTAATGAGCTTTCTTGAGATGCTCAGTCTGTTGAGAATCAATCAAATTTCCAACCCAAGTCTCACTATCTGCAGTAGCCCTAGGTCTGGGAACCGGAGCTTTTATACATCAAGCAGCCCCCCCCCCCCCCCGCCCTCCTCCTGCCCACTCCCCATCACCTCACTTTCATCCAATGTGGAATAGAAGAATATACTCGATGATTCATGTAATGGTGTTCAGTTTCGGAAGGATTTCTAAACAAAACGTAGATGATCATGAGTACAAAGTATTCCTGTGGGTTTTGAAGTTAATGTTGCAGACTTCTAAGGCTACTCTCCTTCCTAACAGTATAGAATTGGGTCACCAGCAGGGTGATAGACTCCAAAAACATTATCAAAAAGATATAATCCTGCAAGCATAGCCAATGGCATAATTGGAGGAGGACCCTGCAGGGTTCTCCCATTTTAGGCACATCACCAGATGCTTCTATATTTTTTCTTTTTATGTTACGTTTCTGGATATAATTTATGGCTGAATGTTTGAAACACTACGTTATTTTTAGATAGTCAGTTGTAGATGTGTACTTCCTCATTCTTTGAGAGTGACTTACATAAAAACAGGCAGCCACGGTTGGGAGACCACGGTTCCTTAAATATTTGATGGCATTCTCAAGTCTTAATATTGATACAGTGTTAATATGATTGGATGCACATGGTTGGGTTCACATGCCTCAGCCCATTTCTCTTAAAGCCAGAACCTGTGTGAGATGTTTCCACTAGTGGGCGAGTCACGGATAAGTGGTGGTTGCTACAAAATGAGGGACTAGTCATTCAAAGCTGATTTGCATAGAAACCTCTTCTCTCAGAGGCTGGTGAATTTCCGGAACTTGCTGTTCTTGTGCGTGGTGAAGACTAGTTCATTAGAAATATTTAGTTAAGATAGGTAAATATTTGAAAGAATGAGGAATTAAACATTATGGGGAACTGGCAATTTAGTTTAAAGTGAGAATACTCTTTGTATTTTGAGAACAACATGGAAAGATGACTATTGCCTCTTTGGAGGATTGGAGTGATCTACAAAAACTACTCGGTGGAAAAAATCCTACATTGCACCATTTGCAGGAGCTTCTTCAGCTCAATATTTATCAGGATAAATAATGATTGTTTCACACTTGAATGGTCTCTGCAAATCCATGTAAGCAAAGGTTAGTTGTTAGTGACAATAATAAAACAGAGTTGTGGTTGCTGATAGATTTGATACTGCCATAAGTATACCCAGAGCACTTTCTATACATTTGGTAAAGCAAAAACAATTGAACATGTATTGGACCAGAGCAAATTAACAAGGTAAGTTGATTATTAACTCAATTTTCTAAAGCATGTTCAGTAAAACTGATAATCCACTACCTCACCATTCAGAAATCCCAATAGTTCATCATCTGGCTCACTGAGTGCTGATTCCTGTGCACCCTTCCGCTCATTTTGGTCCATTCTGTGGTCCCTTTTATTCAACGGAGCCTTGTTTCCTAGTTTCCATCTCCCTTTCACCCACCGGATTCCCAGTTCCTCCACACTTGATTCTGTTTTTCACATTCCCTTGAAACTTATTGCGGTCTTGTTTCTTGCATTCCCTATAAACTAACCAGGTTCACTGGAAAAAGTATTATTCAACTGTGTTATTTAAAATTAAAAAAAAGTGAATTAAATATGTGTTAAAGCATTAATAGAATAGCAACCCATTGTCTGGAAAATCAGCTCTTGTGGCACAGCAAAGTCCAGAGCATGCCAGATTAACAAGGTTTTACTCTATGTTTTTTTTTAGAGAAACGCTGTCTAGCAGTAAATGACAGCAATGAAAATGATAAAATATAAAAACTGCAGGAGATAAAAATCTGGAATAAAAATTGATAATAGTGGCAACTGCATGTGAAAAGAGAAGTGCTTTGTTCAGTTTTCAAATGGAGAACATTCATCGACTCAGCATCCTACACAAATGAAATCAACATCTCTCAACCCATGACCAAGTCATATGAAATCTTCCTGCACACTGGAAAGATTAAAGCCATAATTTTCTGCCACCGTAATGGATTCCCTTGAAATCGCCTTCTTTAATTCTGAATACATGTTCCCTCCTCTCCTAACTCAAACTTGGAGTCTGCTTATTCTAATTGTTTGCGTACATTTGTTTATTTAATTCTTAGAAGTAACGTATTAAAGTTTATTTTCATTTTTAATATGTCTTAGTAGAATTTATATTTCTTAGATTCATTGGGAAATTGTACAATAACAGATTCCATTATAACATGTCTTATTTTTTCAGTGTGGGTATGACATGTTGGCTTTGCCTCGTTACGTGAGTTTTTGGAAGGACCCCGTCTCTCATTATGTCTCTAATGGTGGTTTCCAACATTTTCTCTTTGACTGATGTGCACACCATGCCCGGCACAGGAATGGGCAACTGACCAACAGGTGCAGAGGACGGAGTAGCCACTGGAGCAGGTACCCTAGACGGAGGGTGCCCTCGCTTACGGGGCCACGCCACCAGCACCGGCCGATCAGCATGCGCCGACTTCAGCTGCGCAACCGAAACAGTCTCATGCCGACCCCCCCCCCATGTCCAGGACAGATGTAGATGAACCATGCTCTAGGACTCGGAAGGGACCCTCGTTCGGCCGCTGGAGAGGTGTCCGATGAGCATCCCTACGAAGGAAAATGAACTGGCAGTCCTCCAGAGCAGAGGGAACGTGCGGACGGAAGGACCCATGACGATAGGTGGGCACCGGCGCCTGCTTGCCCACCATCTGCCGAAGACGTTGCAGAGCGTCCGAAGGCTGCTCCACCTGGCCCCGTGCTGGCGGGATGAACTCCCCGGGCACCGTCAACGGAGACCCATACACCAACTCGGCGGAGGGGGAGGCCAAGTCTTCCTTGGGTGCAGTGCGGATCACCAGCAAAACCCACGGCAGGACATCCACCCAGTGCGGATCATTGAGCCGTGCTCTGTGGGCATCCTTGAGTTGGTGGAGAAACCGCTTCATCAGGCCGTTCGCCTGCGGATGAAACGCCATTGTGTGGTGTAGGCGAACCTCCAGGAGGCGTGCCATGGCCGACCACAGTTCCGATGAGTCGCGGAAACCCATTGGAGACATCGCACAGCAGCGTTGCGCCCCCAGGAGTGTCCTAACCCCCAGGGACTGCCACAATATAAAGGAGATACATTTGCCTTTTTCCAATGTAATGAAACCGCCTCCAAATCTTAGAAAATTAAAACCAACTATTTCACTAGTCGCTTCTTTAAGGCCCTTGGATGAGAACTATCAGGACCTGAGGATTGGTCAGCCGTTGATCAGTACCACTACCTAAATTTTAGTTTAGTTCAGAGACACAGCGCGGAAACAGGCCCTTCGGCCCACCGAGTCTGTGCCAACCAGCGATCCCCGCACATTAACACTATCCTACACACAATTTACACTTATTCCAAGCCAATTTACCTCCATACCTGTACGCCTTTGGAGTGTGGGTGAAAACCGAAGGTCTCTTAACTTCTTAATCTCTTAACCTGTGTGTGGTATAGGACTTTTGTATGTCTAACCAGAGCAGGACTTTTACACAATAAATGGTAGAGACCAGGAGGGTGTTGCAGAATAGAGAGATCTGCAGGTGCAGAGGTGGCTGAAGGGCAACTTTATTGAGATATATGTGATCAGGAGGAGCATTGAAAAAAGTGAACACTCACAGTCTTTTTCCCAGCTTGGAGGATTCTAAAACCAGAGGGCAAATTCTTAAATTGCGAGGCAAAATATTTAAGTGGGACCTCAGGTAACTGTTTCACTCCGAAGGTAGTCCACAGCTAGAATGTGCTGCCAGTGGAAGCTATAGATGTGGTTACAATTACGACTTTTTGGACAGATATTTGGATATGAAGGGTTCATAGTTCTATGGGCCAAGTGCAGGCAAATGTGAGTAACCCAGAATGCCAACTCAGTTGGTATGGTCAAGATGGGCTGAAGGGCCTGTATAGCTCTATGACTCCAATGCTCTATTGCATTGAAAAAGACTCTGTCACAATGTAATGGGCCTTCTCTTAGTAGCATGTCATTTTTCATTAAATATGATTTGCCTATCAAGCCTTTGTTAGGGGCTCTCAATATGTCATTATGTAAGGCTGTACATGTCTGTCAGCTTAAATCAACATACTCATAAGTTAGAACAGAGCTAAATTGCAAAATGTTCTTCTGTATAATCATGTAATTTTTGTTACGCACAAGCAAAATGAAGCCAACTGAAGTAAGGGACAAATGTCCGTGAGTGGGAATCAATTTCTTTTCAGGTTTTACTCAGATGTGCACTACAATAATTAGGAGTGACCATGTGATATATGTATTTGAAAGTTTAGCCTCCAAGACAAAATATTATTTATCTTTCTTGTTGCATAAATGTGATGGGTGGGTGGGTGTAATGTGAACTTGGGGGAGCCTCTGACATTTTCTATGTTTTTTTAATTGTGCAGAGGAAAAGAGCTCTCTTTCAAGAAAACTTAAAGACAGCAGGTCTGCAGATAGAAGCTACAAGATCGGTGAGTACTCATTCAAATGTTTCACCTCCTGCTGAAAGGATGTTGACTAAAACATTAATCTGAAAGTATCACTGTTTTTTCTGTGAGATCTTTGTTTTTAAAGGCATTTTAGTCTCTTGACTTGACTCTTGGCCTTCTTTTCTCATGGACTTGCTGCTTAGCTCCCAGCCCCAACTCGTGTGTTATTCCAAACCAATGTTGGCCCATGTGCAGCTAAAGCTTGTACTGCTGTTTCTTTGGCTTAATATCCCTTCATATTCTTTGACCAAACTCCTCAGTCCAATGCTCTCCTGCCCTATTGCCAATGTATTTTGCCACCAACTACATTGATTTTATCAGTTATGGCATAGCATTTAAACACCTTGAGGTTATGCTAGATTGGTGTAAAACTAGGTCAGCACTGGGTACTGTTTCGTTCTACCAACCCCCCATCCCACCACCCTCTTCCCCAGTCTCCTCATTCCCTTCCACCACCCTACTCTCCCAGTTCCCAAACACAGGGTGGCACTACAAAGGGTGGGTGAGATATGACACCAGTGTATGTGTAAATTAAACACAGATATTGGGGGATGAGAATGGTTTGTGTGAGTTACAAAAGACTATTAGAAAACAATGCAGGGTGAATCGGAAGAATCTGGTTCATTTTACAGAGAGATTGACAAAGAGGAAATATGTATTTAAGTTAAGTGATGGAAAGACTTACAGGGGAGGGAGGGAAAGGAGAGGAGCTGAGGAAAAATCTTTTAATTTAGAAAGTGCTGGGAGCCTGGAACCCCCTGCCTAAAGGAGTGGCTGGAGGTTTTATCATGTTCATGGGATGAATGTGTGTTTAAAGGGCCATAATCAACAAGGCTACTGAGAATTGTGAAATAGTAATAATATTAATAACGTTCCAGAAAAATACCTCATATTCCACTTTTGTCCACAACCCAGGGCATGAACATTGGATTCGCCAATTTCCAGTAAAGCCCCCCCCCATTTCATCCCACCCTGCCTGTGCAGATCTTTCTTTCCATTCCCCTGCCCCACCACTGAGTTTCCATCCTCTCATCATCTGTTCATCTCCTATCCCTCCCCACTCTCGGTCTTCCATTGTGCTTTCAACCCCCACCCCGCTATCTCCCTTTTTAACTCCCCACATTCCCGTCCACCCTCCAACACCCCCAGTTTCCCCCCACTCCTGCTCCCTCCCTCCCCTCACCTCCATCACCCCATTCTCTTCTACCCAGCATTCCTCCCTCCGGTTCTACATTTCACTCCCCATCTTCCTTCTTCATCAGATTCCTCAATCTTCATGCCCTTATCTTCTCCACGTATCATCCTCTCCCATCTCTCTCTCACCTGACTCATCTGCCGATCAACCCCTCCCCAGTTTATCCACTCATCAATAGCTACTTCTTGCCTCACTTCCCTCTACCAGCCAATTCCCCCTCTACTCTAATCTCACGTTTCAACAATAATAACTCCAAATGTCGGCCTCCTGTTTAACAATGGCCTTAATGATTCAAACGTGATTTCCTAAGTTCAAAGTGCTCATTTATAGATCTCATGACTCACGGAGGTATAATTTATAGAAGCCTCTTTTCCTAGCAGGTGGGATGTACATAGGGGTTTGGAGCAAAGATCCCAAAATAAAGTCAATGTTAACATGAACTGAAACAAAAAAAGATTTAAAGATAGCATGAAGGGAAAGTATAATCAGATCAAGGGGCAGCAAAGAACAGGGCAGAATGACTTGGGTAATTGAGGTTTATTTGCTTACATGGGAGAGGGGCAGGTAAATTCATTTGGGTACCTTGGTATTGCGAGAATATAAATAGCAACAGTGAAGGTAAACAGAATAACAAGTGCAGGAGTTTCAGGTGAAACAAATTAACATAGGCATGAAGAGAGAAGCAGCATTGCTGAGCAAACATCAAGTAAGGTAATAGATCGGCGCAGTGGCAAATAACAGTGGAAACTGGCAGATAATAAAACAAGAATTATAAGTGAAAAGCAGATGTGGGAAGGAAGGAGTGGCATATAACATGGAATAGAATGTTTTTACTGACGACATACATATGAAATGGGCAGTATCTCCATCATCCTTTTGTAAGTATGGTACTTCATTCATTAAAAACCTTCCATTCACACATACATTTACTATAAAATTTGTCGCCCACACGCACAACTTGTTACACATGTTCTGCTTGTAAAGATAGATATCCTTTGGCACATTGTGAGCTTTACCTTGGGAGATTGTTGCAGCACAGAAAGTAGTGAGTTAGCCCATCACGCTTGTGTCAGGCTTGTAGCTTTGTATCTAAACTTCATTCAATTTTCTGATTTCTTCACCATGTGTCTTTTTTCCTTATTTATGTCCACATTGAAAGCTCATATTAACTCTTCTTCCATCATTCATTTAGGTAGTGAACCTTTAGTTCTAAGTATATACAAGGGCATTTTTAGAAGCCAAATTGTCTACTTTTTTAAGTATTAAGAATGTTCTCAATAGATTTCAAACTTGTTTGAGAATAAGAGTGGAAATGGCATAGCCAGTAGTGCTGCTGCCTCACGTACCTAGCCACCAATATTCAATCCTGACATCTAATGCTATCTATGTGTAGTTTTCATTAGCTCCATAAGACCGCACTGGTTAACTTCCAGTGTTCCAGTTTCCGATCATGGCCCAAGAATGCACAGGTTGGCGGTTTAATTTTCTGGTGTAAATTGCCCCCACCAAGCCCCCAAAATCTGAAGGGAATTGATGGAAATGTGGAGAGAAAATAATTGGTTAGGGTACAATTAATGTAGAAATTGGTATTTGATGGTCAGCGTGGCCTTGGTGTGCCAAATGGGTGTTTCAATGCTGTATCCTTCTTTAACTCTCTACATTGCATGCTTGATTGGTATCAATTTAATTGCATTTAATTTATTTGTGTATTGAAAGTAATGAATGGAACATTAAATAAATGCACATTTTGTTCATCTTATGCTGTTCATCTGCTATCTAAGATTTTAGACTTCAAGACAATTTTCTTGAAACTCCATGCACCCTGGGAAGTCCTCTGTCGTTACGCTGAAGTCCTTCACATAAAACTACCTCTATTTTGCAATGATTTAAAACCGAAGACCTCCACATTTAACTGCATCACCAAGCTTTTTTCAGTGGATGAAGAAAAAATTCCACCAGAGGATGAATATTTCACTGCACCATTTGAGATGAACCGTATAAAAAGTTTCCACACTCAAAATCGTGATACCTTTTTCACACCAGCAACTCGAAGCAGGATAGTAAGTCATTGATCACTATTTCTCATGCTGCATTTATATTTTAAAATACTTGCTCATATCTATACATTCACAATAGAATCTTGTTCAATTAAGCTTGTGGCATCCCTTTGGCAAATAGCTCATTTGGAACAAAAGGGGTAAATAAAGAACGATTTACATTTTTGTTTGATTATCATATTTTCTAGTTTTAGTTTTCAATTATAGGAGCATAAGGAGTAGGCCATTTAGAACGGAGACAAGAAAACACTTTTTCTCATAGAGAGTGGTGAGTCTGTGGAATTCTCTGCCTCAGAGGGCTGTGAAGGCAGGTTCTCTGGATGCTTTAAAGAGAGAGCTAGATAGGGCTCTTAAAGATAGTGGAGTCAGGGGATATGGGGAGAAGGCAGGAACGGGGTACTAATTGGGGATGATCAGCCATGATCACATTGAATGCCGGTGCTGGCTCGAAATACCAAATGGCCTACTCCTGCCCCTATTGTATATTGTCTAAATGAACAATTTAAACATTTTTGCATTCTCACGCTGAGTATTTTTTTTCTTGAAATCAATATTCAACTTAATTTTGCAGGTCAATTATATTTTGAATCGCAGTGTATATAAAAGAGGAAAACCCAGCAAGTTTGGTATCACTAAACTTCTGGACTCAAAGACATACAAAGCAGCTTATACACTCCATGATGTAAGTAAATGTAGGCAATTCATTGTTTCTCAGCACTTGTCATCTAATTATTGGAATTAATACATACAAAACAAATAGTTAAGTATTTGTACATTGGACAGAATTCCTCTAATTTTCATGACGCAGAGATTTGTTTATATACACTTTTTTGTATGACATAAATCAGCATATGTTGAACCATATTGGTGTAAGAATACCAACAGACAGTTTTGACACACTGAAATTATAGATTCTTGGGCAATTTTATAACTTGACTTCATAAAAATATACATCTCATTGTCTCCACACCAATTAATAGTATGGTACTGTCCCAGAGTCTTATTCACCTACAAACCTACAGTTGTGTGAGTCTGGAGCAGTAAGGACTTTTTTTGTTCTTTCATACATAAAATGTAAGTAAACATGTAAGAATTACCAGCCCAAGCCAAGCTCTGTCCATTAAAATCTGTAAAGTATAAGTTAGCAATTTAACAGAAGTATTTTGTCTCAGCCCTATCAATATTTTGGAAAGGATATTTCTGAAGAGTGAGGCAACAAATATTGCTAAAACTAATATTCAGGTTTCTTAATAAGGTATGGTACATACTTATCTCTTCCAGTGTAAATTCAACCAGAAATCGTCAGACCCATTGTGTCCCAATGAAAGGTTCCTTCTATACCAGGAGTGGGCTCATCCCAAGAACTTTTACAAACTGCAGCCTTTGGACCTCATCAGGTACTTCTTCCTTCATCTGTAACTTAAAAGACTACATTTAGAATATTACATCTGCATCCAACAAAAAACATTTCAAGGTTGTCGAGAGTTGGTAAATCTGTGACATCGCAATGAAAATATGCAGTGCCTGTCAGTCATCTGAAATATTAGTAAATTATATAATTTATGCCTTTGAAGCAATGACTAATTTCAAAAAATGTAGTAATAAGCTATAAATAAGCAGCTGGTAAGATTCAACAGAAATTCAGTACAGTAAATTCCAACGTAGTAACATTTAATAATATAGGAAAATTGTTATTTTGTTCATTGTTTATACCCATAGCCTTTATCCAGCCAGTGGCTTTCAAGAGTCATGAGGAAAGAGTGTTTAACTGGCATATGCACTGGGAACGAAACAGTGACATTCTTACTTGATGCAGCTTTACAGGCACATTTACATAATAATACAACAAAAAATATACAATAATCAATGATATAATACCTTAATAATCAGCAATGCTAGGTAACTAGACCATAATAGTATTAAAAACTGAAGTACATAGTGCAACTAAACCAAAACCCATAGAAGATCTTTGCTTTGGTAGGATTGTGGTTAAAGTTGTGCAGTGTGGTTTAAGAGCCTAGTGGTTACTGGAAAGAAGCCATCTTGAACCTGGGCATCATGGTTCTCTGGCCTCTGTACTGCCTTCCTAATAGTTCTAGGTAGATGAGAGCCTGGACAGGGTGGTACGGGTCTTTGATGATGTTAAATGCCTTTTTGAGGCAGCACTTCCTGTAGTCTCTTCAATGGTATGGAGGTCAATGCTCCTGATGGAGTGGACTAAGGTATAAATCCAAAGTGGTTCTGCTGTATCCTTTGAACCTGGGCATTCGAGTTACCAAACAAGCTGTGATACAACCAATCAGTATGCTCTCTTCTGCATACCTGTAGAAGTTCGATAGAGTACTTTGTGACATGCTGAATCTCCTCAATCTTCTAAGGAAGTAGAAGCATTGATGAGCTTTTTTGTAATTGCATCAATGTGCTGGATCCAGAAAAATCCTCAGATATGCATGCCTTTGATCTTGACGTTCTTGACGTGTTGGTCCAGCTACCACAAAGCAAGAATGTTGTCTGGCACCATTCAATCAGAAAATCAACCTCCCTCCTCTACTCTAACTCATTACCCATTGTTCGTCAAACAATAATGATATGGTCAGCAAATTTAAAGATGATGTTGGAACTATGTTTAGCAATACAATCATGGGTCCAATGAGGGAGTAGAGAATGGGACTGAGCACACTAACTTCGAATGCTTATACGTTGATGGTTATCAAGGAGGAAGCATTGCCAATTCGTTCTGGCTGATGAGGAGGTGAAGAATCCAATTGTGGTCTGCTGATGTGGAAGACGAGGACCCAATTACGTAGGCACAAGTAGAGACATAGTTTCATGAGATTGATACGTTTGGAGGGGATGGCAGTGTTAAACGCTGAGCTGTAGTCAACAAACAACAGCCTAATGTACATATCAGCTGACAGATTTGCCGGATTAATCTCCAGGTTCCTTGGAACGCATCCCTGCAAGTAACAAGGACTTCCTTCCAATTAGTTAATGATTGTAATTTTTCATGCCTTCAACATGTAGTCGTCATGGCCTCTGCTCAGCACAGCATTCTTGTCCTGACTCAGGTCAGAATTGAATGAGTGAAACACAGAGCAGCCTAATCTTCTGCCAGGCTTTTGCGATCTAGTATGCCAACCACGTTACTGCCACACCTTTTGTGGTTTAAAAAAAACCTGTTTATCCTGTTTCATTTGGGATCATTTTAACCAACCAACAAAGTGCAGGAGAGGATTCAAGATTCAAAATTAAGTTCAGTACAAGTCTCCACCTGTTGTGCATATTTACATATGTATCATGCCAGATACTATTTTTACAGCAAACTTTGCTAAACTGAAGCAACTTTAAAGTGGGAGGATATTTTAGTTTAGTTTAAAGATACAATGTGGAAACAGGCCTTTAGGCCCATCTAATCCACGATGACCAACAGTCACCCATACACTAGTTCTGTCCTACACTCCAGAGACAATTCAGTAAGTGTGAGAGGAATGTGAGAGGAAATTGGAGCACGGAGAAACAGGGAGTCGCAGGGAAAATGCAGTCACAGGGGAAATGTGCAAACTCTGTTCAGACAGCACCCATGATCAGAAATGATCCCGGGTCTCTGGCACCGTAAGGCAGCAATTCTTTTGCTGCGCCGCTGTGCTACTCCAATTTAATTTTACAGTGTTTTAAATTAAGTATTCGATACAAGAAACTGCAGATGCTGCTATACTTTAAAAAAACGAAATGCTGGAGCAACTCAGCGCATCAGGCAACATCACTGGGTGACATTATAGGTGATGTTTCATGTTGGGACCCTTCTTCAGACAAATTGTGATATGGGGGTGAAAGCTAGAAAAGGGAGGGGGTAGAGAAGAAGAGGTGGGGTGGCAGGGGAGGATTTAGGTTGTTACCTGTCATACAATGTTCATAACTTTGGGTTGTACGCCAACCAAGCAGAATATGAGATGTTATTCCTTCATTCTGGCAATGGAGGAGGCCCAGGACAGGAAAGTTGGTACAGGAAGGGTAGTTGGAATGGTTAACAGCCCAGAGTGTACCCGGACGTGGCGTCGAAGGACGAGATGCCGAAGCGAAGAAGTGGAAGCCAAAGAACTGAACGGAAACGACACTGAAAAGCCAATAACCGAAAGGGCGGATCGCCGAAAAGCCAACTGACCGAACGATGCATCGCCGAAAACCCAAATAACGGACATGACGTCGCTGGGGGGCGGGACTTATCAGCGATTGGTCCAGACCTCCGTGTCCATCACGTCACTGGCTGGGGGAGACGGGAGGATGGGTGTCATTTATAATATTCCTTTGCAGCTTTTGTACTTTCCTGAATATAAACTAAAACCCCGTGCAATTGAAAGTTTTGATTGATTTAACAAAATAATAATCCAAATTGGTTCCAATATCTTTGATATTTACATTAACTGTAACAATTATATTTTGACTACCACAATACTTTACATACACTACTGTGCATCTTGAAGGCCAGTGGTCCTTTTGGGGGTGAATCGAGAAACCAGTCGAAAAAAAAACTTTTTTTAAAGAATATCTTAGCTCCCTGAGTCAGTTCAGTGATATGAGTCAGGGGTCGTGGAACGTTTTTGAAAGTGGGGAGGCTGAGCGATCACTGATCACCGCCCTAGGGGGTACCCGGTGAGGGAGCGTGGCGACCGAGCGAAGGAAGGGTGGCACAATTATTATTCCGTGGACCCCTCAGCTGGGGGGAGGATGGCACAATTATTATTAAGTTGGAAGAATTCTGCTTACTGGGAATAAAGATCTGAGACAGCGCAGCGCAGGCACTTCCCGTCTCTCGAGCGTGCACGTTGACACTAACTCACGCCGATTCACACTTACATGTGCCGGGGAACCGGGGGGGCTGCAGCCCCTTCACTTTTTTGGCGAGACATGCTTCCTCACTCAAAATTATCCGGCTCACAGGCGTATTTGTCTCTTCTGAGGACCTCTGATGGATGCGGGGTTCTGAACCAATCACTGACAAGTCCCTCCCCTCGGCGACATCATGTCCGTTATTTGGGTTTTCGGCGATGCGTCTGTTCAGTCAGTTTGCTTTCCTGCAATCCGCCCTTTCGGTGAGTTGGCTTTTCAGCGATCCACCCTTTCAGTGAGTTGGCTTTTCAGCGATCCACCCTTTCAGTGAGTTGGCTTTTCGGCGTAATTTCTGTTCGGTTAATTGGCTATTCGGCGATCCGTTCTTTTCGGTTATTTGGCTTTTCGGCGTCATTTCCGTTCGGTTATTTGGCTTCCACTTCTTTGCTTCGGCTTCTTGTCCTTCGACGCCACGTCCGCACACGGCCCAGAGATCCAGCAGGTGTCGGCGGAAATTAATGCAAGTGTTCGACAAACCAGTTGCAGGTGTCATATTTAGTGCAGAGGAAGTTATAGGTGGAGGCCAATCATTTTTGGAGGCCAATCATTTCTGCTCCAGACATTGTTGAAGAGTTCCTCAGGTCATTACTCAACCAACTATCTTCAATTACTTTATTTATTGAGACTGTTTGCTGATGATTATACCACATTCAGTTCCATTTATAACTACTCAGATAATGTAATATCTGCCTATGCAGAGGTCAAGTCATTGTAAAGTCTGGAACTGATATGATGTGCACTCAACAATTGCGTACGATAATCCCCACGAACAAAAGCATCCCTAACCACATCCTGTTGACACGCAATGCTATTACCATTGTAAAATTCCCCAATATTGATATCCTAACGGGCCTGTCCCACTTAGGCGATTTTTCAGGCGATTGCCAGCGATTAACAAGTTGCCGGCACTCGCCTGAAAAACCAGCAACTGGAATGGCGACTGTCAGAGTGGAACACACACATGCACATCGCTTCCTTCACCAGCCCATTATGCAGGCGGGGGACAGGGGGCGCTGTCTGAGTGAAATTCACATGGTGCAAAGCCAATGTGATACAGACACACACTAAGGGTCTCGACCCGAAACGTCGCCTATCTCCTTCGCTCCTTAGATGCTGCTGCACCCGCTGAGTTTCTCCAGCTTTTTGTGTAACCCATGATGAACAGGAAGGTTGGCGCTGTAATTAAGATGGCTAAGCACAGTGTACGGTAAGTCCTTTAAAAGGGGGGGGGAGGGGGGAGAAGGAGTGGAGACAAATTTTAAGAAGCCAGAGATACACGGCTGTGAAGCTCGGCGGACATTAACATTAGCAGTCGGTTATTCCTTGGTTCTAAAAACCACTGCTGACGTTTATTTTTCCCAATGAGCCAATGAAATTCACCGGTCAGCACCAGCTACAAACTACGAGAACCTAGGAGAACCTTCAACCTCCTGACAACCAACTCTGACCTTCTGGTAACCCACCTATGGCACGAGAATTCTCGCTACTCTCCATGGCGGTTTCATTCTGGTCACTGCTAATTTTTCAATAGTTCTAGTTCTAGTTCCCAGAATGCGGAACTCCTCGCGACCATGAAGGCGACACCCCGGCAACCACCCGCGAACATGTGGCGACCATGTGGCGACTGCATAGTCTCCCGCTGTCACCTAGAAATTTGCCTAATAGGACAGGCCCATAGGTTTTACCCTTGACTTGAAACTTCATCAATAATATGCAGCTCGGGAGAGAGATACTTTGCAGAAATTAACTCGGCTCTTGACTTCTCAATGCTCTTCCAATGGAAAGCAAAAGTGACGAGTGTTTTGAAATGGTCATTACCTCTCTGGATGACTACAGTTCTAAAAACAATTAAGAAACTCACAGGGTCTAAGATAAAGCAACCAGATTGACAGTAAATATTCATTTCGGTCATCAAAGCTCATTTGAGAGGAACACTGAATATTTCTTGGAGGAAAGTTTATTTGGCCTGTTCAGTCCAAATTTGCATATGTAAAAGGAATCCAAATGGTTCCACTCATCCACACCCTTTCCATTACCTTGCAAATTCTTTTAGATGTTTAGCCTGTTCCATTTTGAATATTACAATGCATCTGTTTCCAAATCTACCTCTCACTATGCATTCCAGACCCTAACCATTTGCTTTTCCACAAGTCATACTTCTGACGTCAGAGTATGCATTCTACCTCCAGGTGTGCGTGGTAAAGAAACCGCACTCCAAAGTTGTTCATATTCTTATTTTGGACATACAACACCCTTCCTCATTTCAACAAGTCCTGGAACTAACTTCTTATAACAATGTGCAAGTACATGCACGCATCCACCAGCAGCAAATCAAACAGGTGGCTAACCATTACATTTTGAAAGATATGTAGCAAATGACCATAAATACTGCACTTGCCCGCAGTGTCCACAGTCCTTAATTAATCATCTTATTGAGAGTATCAGATCAAATTACATCTTAAATATCCACTTTACAAATCTCTTTGTGTCCACCACTGTGCATTATATTTAAGCTGTGCAGCGGAGATGGAAATAGCATAAATGTATTACCATTTCTTAGTTTTGTCTGCTTTCTCAATTAGATTTCCAATGCTCTTTAAACAATTGGTTCCAACAGATTTACTTTCTAATGCATGAATTTATATTGTGGGAAATTAGGTGTAAGACCTTCAGGGAGCAAATCTTTTGTTGATGTTAATGAGCTTATCTGGTATTATGTTTTTATACATGCCGCTGAGTGGAGGCAAATAATTGCCATAAAATCCTTTTACACTAATTGAGTTAATGCAGAAAAATACTTTGCGCTAAGCTGAAAAGAAAATTGAGAAAAGATTAAAGATTTCCCTCTCAGTGAAAGTAAAATATATGAAAGGAAAGCATAATTTATTTTTTTATATTGATATTGTAATCAATAGGTCAATATACAATAACTGTATCTAATAACATTTGAAAATGCAACAAAAAAAAAGATTATTTGATAAAATGAGAAGTTTCCAATGCTGCTGACAAACATAGTTTGATTTCGTTTAGAGATACAGCGCAGATACAGGCCCTTCAGCCCACCGAGCCGACCAGCAATCTCCGTACAGTAGCACTATCCTACAAACTGGGAACAATTTACAATCTTTACCGAAGCCAATTAACCTACAAGCCTGTTCGTCTTTGGAGTGCGGGAAGAAACCAGAGCACCTGGGGAAACCCATGCGGTCACGGGGAGAACGTAAAAATTCCACACAGACAGCACACAACTCATTCGGCGATCCGTTCTTTTCGGTTATTTGGCTTTTCGGCGTCATTTCCGTTCGGTTATTTGGCTTCCACTTCTTTGCTTCGGCTTCTTGTCCTTCGACGCCACGTCCGCACACGGCCCAGAGATCCAGCAGGTGTCGGCGGAAATTAATGCAAGTGTTCGACAAACCAGTTGCAGGTGTCATATTTAGTGCAGAGGAAGTTATAGGTGGAGGCCAATCATTTTTGGAGGCCAATCATTTCTGCTCCAGACATTGTTGAAGAGTTCCTCAGGTCATTACTCAACCAACTATCTTCAATTACTTTATTTATTGAGACTGTTTGCTGATGATTATACCACATTCAGTTCCATTTATAACTACTCAGATAATGTAATATCTGCCTATGCAGAGGTCAAGTCATTGTAAAGTCTGGAACTGATATGATGTGCACTCAACAATTGCGTACGATAATCCCCACGAACAAAAGCATCCCTAACCACATCCTGTTGACACGCAATGCTATTACCATTGTAAAATTCCCCAATATTGATATCCTAACGGGCCTGTCCCACTTAGGCGATTTTTCAGGCGATTGCCAGCGATTAACAAGTTGCCGGCACTCGCCTGAAAAACCAGCAACTGGAATGGCGACTGTCAGAGTGGAACACACACATGCACATCGCTTCCTTCACCAGCCCATTATGCAGGCGGGGGACAGGGGGCGCTGTCTGAGTGAAATTCACATGGTGCAAAGCCAATGTGATACAGACACACACTAAGGGTCTCGACCCGAAACGTCGCCTATCTCCTTCGCTCCTTAGATGCTGCTGCACCCGCTGAGTTTCTCCAGCTTTTTGTGTAACCCATGATGAACAGGAAGGTTGGCGCTGTAATTAAGATGGCTAAGCACAGTGTACGGTAAGTCCTTTAAAAGGGGGGGGGGAGGGGGGAGAAGGAGTGGAGACAAATTTTAAGAAGCCAGAGATACACGGCTGTGAAGCTCGGCGGACATTAACATTAGCAGTCGGTTATTCCTTGGTTCTAAAAACCACTGCTGACGTTTATTTTTCCCAATGAGCCAATGAAATTCACCGGTCAGCACCAGCTACAAACTACGAGAACCTAGGAGAACCTTCAACCTCCTGACAACCAACTCTGACCTTCTGGTAACCCACCTATGGCACGAGAATTCTCGCTACTCTCCATGGCGGTTTCATTCTGGTCACTGCTAATTTTTCAATAGTTCTAGTTCTAGTTCCCAGAATGCGGAACTCCTCGCGACCATGAAGGCGACACCCCGGCAACCACCCGCGAACATGTGGCGACCATGTGGCGACTGCATAGTCTCCCGCTGTCACCTAGAAATTTGCCTAATAGGACAGGCCCATAGGTTTTACCCTTGACTTGAAACTTCATCAATAATATGCAGCTCGGGAGAGAGATACTTTGCAGAAATTAACTCGGCTCTTGACTTCTCAATGCTCTTCCAATGGAAAGCAAAAGTGACGAGTGTTTTGAAATGGTCATTACCTCTCTGGATGACTACAGTTCTAAAAACAATTAAGAAACTCACAGGGTCTAAGATAAAGCAACCAGATTGACAGTAAATATTCATTTCGGTCATCAAAGCTCATTTGAGAGGAACACTGAATATTTCTTGGAGGAAAGTTTATTTGGCCTGTTCAGTCCAAATTTGCATATGTAAAAGGAATCCAAATGGTTCCACTCATCCACACCCTTTCCATTACCTTGCAAATTCTTTTAGATGTTTAGCCTGTTCCATTTTGAATATTACAATGCATCTGTTTCCAAATCTACCTCTCACTATGCATTCCAGACCCTAACCATTTGCTTTTCCACAAGTCATACTTCTGACGTCAGAGTATGCATTCTACCTCCAGGTGTGCGTGGTAAAGAAACCGCACTCCAAAGTTGTTCATATTCTTATTTTGGACATACAACACCCTTCCTCATTTCAACAAGTCCTGGAACTAACTTCTTATAACAATGTGCAAGTACATGCACGCATCCACCAGCAGCAAATCAAACAGGTGGCTAACCATTACATTTTGAAAGATATGTAGCAAATGACCATAAATACTGCACTTGCCCGCAGTGTCCACAGTCCTTAATTAATCATCTTATTGAGAGTATCAGATCAAATTACATCTTAAATATCCACTTTACAAATCTCTTTGTGTCCACCACTGTGCATTATATTTAAGCTGTGCAGCGGAGATGGAAATAGCATAAATGTATTACCATTTCTTAGTTTTGTCTGCTTTCTCAATTAGATTTCCAATGCTCTTTAAACAATTGGTTCCAACAGATTTACTTTCTAATGCATGAATTTATATTGTGGGAAATTAGGTGTAAGACCTTCAGGGAGCAAATCTTTTGTTGATGTTAATGAGCTTATCTGGTATTATGTTTTTATACATGCCGCTGAGTGGAGGCAAATAATTGCCATAAAATCCTTTTACACTAATTGAGTTAATGCAGAAAAATACTTTGCGCTAAGCTGAAAAGAAAATTGAGAAAAGATTAAAGATTTCCCTCTCAGTGAAAGTAAAATATATGAAAGGAAAGCATAATTTATTTTTTTATATTGATATTGTAATCAATAGGTCAATATACAATAACTGTATCTAATAACATTTGAAAATGCAACAAAAAAAAAGATTATTTGATAAAATGAGAAGTTTCCAATGCTGCTGACAAACATAGTTTGATTTCGTTTAGAGATACAGCGCAGATACAGGCCCTTCAGCCCACCGAGCCGACCAGCAATCTCCGTACAGTAGCACTATCCTACAAACTGGGAACAATTTACAATCTTTACCGAAGCCAATTAACCTACAAGCCTGTTCGTCTTTGGAGTGCGGGAAGAAACCAGAGCACCTGGGGAAACCCATGCGGTCACGGGGAGAACGTAAAAATTCCACACAGACAGCACACAACTCAGGATCGAACCCGGGTCTCTGGCGCTATAAGGCAGAAACACTACCGCTGCATCACCATTTCTCTGTTTTACCTTTTTTTGACTGGAGCACTTTAACCAGTTGCTTGTTACCCATTTTAAATTGATCTTTATTTGCAAGGAAAGCAACTGGCCAGCACCAGTTTGGAATGGGTAATAATTTATGGTCTTCACGGCAATGCCAGATCCCAAAAGTGAATGAATAATGTATGATTTTTCCATCATAAATAAAACACTTATTTTGCCTGCCGTTTGGTAATAGGTGCTTTAATGGTCTAGATGTCATTGCGATGGTGGATCCTAATCTAAGACCTTAGTTGTACATGTTGCTGCTTTAAAAATCATGGAAGTAAATGGAAAACGCAAAGTAGGTGAAATAAATAGAATATATGCAGAGATGAATGTTGTCAAAAGTTGATTGAGTACCACCATAAATAGATAGACTTTAACCCAACAGCAGTATGTATGTATGTATCTTCACTGAAATAATTTTAAAAGTTGACACAACACCACCTATTTAAGGGCAATTGATTCAGACAATAAAGCATGTCGGCAATGAATAAAAAAGGTAATTCATAATATAAGCATTTTGCCTCCTTTGCTTTACAGAACAATGATTTGAGACCGAGAGTGAAAGATGTACTACACGTTCTGCTTAGTTTTCTGGTAATAAACTTTAATGAACAGGAGACCAAGAGTGCAGATCTTTAGCCACAACTCTCTACCATAGAACACCTCCATACTGATATCAGAAACGTGTAATCTGCCTTGTTTCTATTCTAATTCTGCTGTTTCATTGCACACTTGAAGTTACTTTAATTAACTGGAAGATTGTATCCCCTGCCAACAGTTTTTTTTTTTTACATTCCAATTGCAGGAAGTATTATGGAGAGAAGATTGGAATATACTTTGCTTGGCTGGGTTTCTACACGGGCATGTTGGCAATTGCTGGGTTTACTGGTCTCCTGTGTTTTATCTTTGGAATACTAACAATGGATCACAATACGTGGAGGTAAGAGAACAATTTTGTTGGAACAGATAAGGTAAAAATTAGCAAAATGTTAAACGACTGTTAAAACACAAAGTATTGTGCAATAGCACCAGGCTAAGCATTCAACCAAGAAAACCAAGCCCAATGCCAAAGTAATATCTAAACTGATTCAATGATACTTTATTGTCACATGTATCTAGGTGCAGTGAAATGCTTTGTTTTGCATACAACCCGGTAAAACATACAACAGACCTCACCTAGGCAGTACACAAGAGTCACCAATTGGAGCTTAATTAGAAAAATAGGTGCAGGAGTAGGCCATTCGGCCCTTCGAGCCAATATGATCATGGCTGATCATCTAAAGTCTGTACCCCGTTCCTGTTTTTCCCCCATATCCCTTAATTCCTTTAGCCCCAAGTGCTAAATCTAACTCTCTCTTGAAAACATCCAGTGAATTAGCCTCCACTGTCTTCTATGGCAGAGAATTCCACAGATTCACAACTCTCGGAGAAGAAGTTTTTCCTCATCTCAGTTCTAAATGACCTACCCCTTATTCTTAAACTGTGACTCTAGGTTCTGGACTCCCCCAACATCGGGAACATTTTTCCTGCATTTAGCCTGTCCAATCCTTTATGAATTTTGTGTTTCTATAAGATCCCCTTTCATCCTTCTAAATTCCAGTGAATACAAACCCAGTCGACCCATTCTTTCATCATATGTCAGTTCCGCCAACCCACAAATTAACCTGGTGAACCTACGCTGCACTCCCTTAATAGCAATAATGTCCTTCCTCAAATTAGGAGACCAGAATTGCACACAATACTCCAGGTGCGGTCTCACCAGAGCCCTGTAGAGCTACAGTAGGACCTCCTTGCTCCTAAATTCAAATCCTCTCACAATGAAGGCCAACATGCCATTAGCTTTCTTCACTGCCTGCTGTACCTGCATGCTTACTTTCAGTGACTGATGTACAAGCACGCCCAGGTCTCGTTGCACCTCCCCTTCTCCTCATCTGACACCATTCAGATAATAATCTGCCTTACTGTTCTTACCACCAAAGTGGATAGCCCCACATGTATCGACATACTGCATCTGCCATGCATCTGCCTACTCATCCATCTATCCAAGTCATCTGCAGCCTCATAGCATCCTCATCGCACCTCACACTGCCACCCAGCTTTGTGCCATCCGCAAACTTGAAGATGTCACATTTAATTCCCTCGTATAAACCGTTAATATATATTGTAAATAACTGAGGTCCCAGCACCGAGCCTTGTGGCACCCCACTAGTTACTGCCTGCCATTCTGAAAATGACTTGTTAATTCCTACTCTTTACTTCCTGACTGATAACCAGTTCTCTATCCATGTCAATACCCTACCCCCAATACCATGTGCTGTAATTTTGCACACTAATCTCTTGTGTGGGACCTTGTTAAAGGCTTTTTGAAAGTCCAGATACACCACATCCACTGGCTCTCTTTAATCCATTCTACTTGTTACATCCTCAAAAAATTCCATAAAATTAGTCAAGCATGATTTCCCCTTCATAAATCCATGCTGACTTTGACCTGTCCTGCACTGCTATAACATCTTTAACAATCGACTCAAGCATCTTCCCCACCACTGATGTAAGGCTAATTGGTCTATAATTCCCTGTTTTCTCTCTCCCTCATTTCTTAAAAAGTGGGGTTACATCTGCCTTCAATCCCAACAGTTTACCTAACACCATTTCCTGACTAATGAACATTCCCTTCATTTCCTCCCTCCCACTAGATCCTCAGTCCCCTAGTATTTCTGGGAGATTCTTAGTGAAGACAGAACCAAAGTACTCGTTTAACCATTCTGCCATTTCCTTGTTCCCCATTATAAATTCACCTGTCCCTGATTGTAAGGGACATTTGTCTTCATTGATTGTTTTCTTTTTACAAATCTGAAGAAGCTTTTGCAGTTAGTTTTTATATTCCCTGCAAGCTTTCTTTCATGATCTTTTTCCGCCATCTTAATTAACCCTTTGTCCTCCGCTGAGTTCTAAATTTCTCCCAGTCCTCCGGTTTGCTGCTTCCTCTGGACAATTTATATGCCTTTTCCTTGGATTTACCTCGTTAGCCACGGCTGAGCCGCCTTCCCCATTTTATTTTTTTGCCAGACAGGGATGAACAATTTTCAGAGTTCATCGATGCGGTCTTTAAATCTTTGCCATTGCATCTCTACCGTCAACCTTTTAAGTATAATTTTCCACTCTATCTATGCCAATTTCCATCTCATACCTTCAACGTTTCCTTTCTTTATGTTCAGGACCCTAGTCTCTGAATTAACTGTGTCACTCTCCTTCCAAATGCAGAATTCCACCAAATTATGGTCACTGTTGCCCAAGGGGCTTTTCACAACAAGATCGCTAATGGGCCTGTCCCATTTAGGTGATTTTTCAGGCGACTGCCGGCGACTGTCAACTGTTGAAAAATCTGCGGCGACCATAATGAGGCCGCGACTAATTCCCAGAATGCGGGAACTCCTCATGACCATGGAGGCAACACCCCGGCAATCACCCGCGAACATGTGGCGACCGCATAATCTTCTGCAGTCACCTAAGAAGTTGCCTAAGTGGGACAGGCCCATAACTAATCCTTCCTCATTACACAATACTCAGTCTAGGATGGCCTATCTTCTAGTCGGTTTGAGGAAAAGTAATTTTTAGGATATGGGGGAAGAGGTTAGGAATGTACTCTGAGCAAGAGGCCTCCCACTGTGCTGTAACAATCCTATGATTCCAGGTCTCCTGAGCGTGGCTTTAGGCAAGTGTTGCAATTTTTCTTAATTTGCTAATTAGGGGCTGCACAGTGTTGGGGGGGGGGGGGGGGGGGCGGTGGCACAGTGACTCAGCCTTACAGCTGCTGCCTTACAGCGCCAGAGACCCAAGTGCGATTCTGACTACGGGGGTTGTCTGTACAGATTTTGTACGTTCTACCTGTGTCTGCTTTGGCTTTCTCCGGGTGCTCCGGTTTCCTCCCATACTTCAAAGACGTACAGGTTTGTACGTTAATTGGCTTGGGTAAAGTTGTAAAATTTCCCTAGCATGTAGGATAGAGCTAGTGTATGGAATGATCGCTGGTCGGCACAGACTCAATGGGCTGAAGGGCCTGTTTCCATGCTGTATCTCTAAGATCAATTCTAAAGTCTATTTGGAGATAGGTTGAAAATTGACCAATGTAGTTTACTTTAGTAGCAAATTAAATAAATGTTCAATTCAGAACAAAAAATGTGTGCTATTTAATTATGTTGGAGTGTTACAGTACTGATAGTTATTAATTATTAGCAATGTCAGTATCACTTTTGAACAATACTACATTAACTACGGTCTTTTATTATTATTTGTTGGTCAACACAGTTTATACTTAAGAAACCTAAACGTGTGTGCGTAGTTGGTCTGTGTTATAATAATGGCATTTTTTTTATGTTTGCTCTGTTTCTGTCTTAAGTCAAGAAGTATGTGATCCTGAGATCGGAGGTCGTCTCATCATGTGTCCTCAATGTGACAGAGATTGTTTCTACTGGAGACTCAATATTACATGTCAATCTTCAAGGGTATGTGCATTCATAACATCTCACATCATGTATGTATTATATGATTATGTAGATATTATCATACCTCTGCATTATTGCTAAAATAGTCAATTACCTAAATGTAGTAAAATTTTAATTTTATCCCAAATGGCCTTAACTTGCCTGAATTTAACAAGAGATCTATATTAATAACTCAGTCATGAACAGCAAGATTTTCCTTAGTTTATTTGTGAATTATGGATTTGAAGACATATCAGTTTAGTTTATTGTTACGTGTACAGTGAAAAGCTTTTTGTTGCACGCTAACCAGTCAGCAGAAAGACAATGATTACAATCAATCCATTTATAGTGTATAGATACATGTTAAGGTATACATGATACATATACATGACCTATAATAGTTGATGATCAATAATTTTTTGATTAGTAGCCACCAAACCTCCAGTGAATAAGGAACTATGAAGTTAATAATGATTTATTGCAGGTTCTTTAAATGCTTTAGGTTCAATTGTAAAGACAGCAAAAGCAAGATAACAGAATTTATTTCAATTTAACTAAACTTAAAACTCAGCTCATAATGAGGTCAATATATTTTAGTAGGATCAAACCTTGCAAATGGATTCATGATATAAGGTTGGAGTGTGAGGTTATCAAAATATATCAGTAATTCCATTTCAGAAAAGGTCCGCCATCAAATTTGGGAGCGAAAGAGTTCTACGCCATTGATATTTTCAATTGCTGGTGAAAGTAATGGAAGGACTTTTATAGATTGAGACACTTTCTTATCTTTGTATTTTACAGGAAATACGAAATTAAAATATCTTATTTCAGTTTCAAACATAGTAGTTAGAAATGGAATAATTAGATTTTCCTTCAAAATCTATCTCCCAGATATTCAAATACATTTTATGTCCTTTTAAGAAATGTGAGTCTATACATGTTCTGTCGGGTGCTGCCTTTGTTGTCATATCCTATGATGTATATTATTATATATAATTCCATAAAAGACAGGGGTAACATCTGTGTTAATGGAATTTCGGAATTGAAATGGAATATAGCATCAGAAATTATGCATGAAAGAAGAATATTCTATTAGAATGTCACAATGATTAATGTTTCAAGTTCTGTTTACATTTAGAATACCATTATTCACAAGTTTATTGCATTTTTTAATGTAATCCACAGAAATTATCTATATTTGACAATTATGGAACACTGGCATATGCAGTATTTATGGCAATTTGGGGTAAGTGAATTGCAGTTACTACTTTGCAATAGAAATAATATTAGTTACATACATTCTAATCATTACTTTGTGCATCATCAAATGTTTGAAGAGAAAGCAAATGTTGGATTAGAATTTAAGACAATATTCAAAGGTGTTTTTTGGCATCAGTTACTATCCCAAAATACAAAATAAAGTTTTAATGGATCATTTGCTGTGTCATACTGATGTCCATGGGAGAGGGAAGAGCAGAAATTCTTCCACCTTTCTCTGCCTCTCTTTACACCACCTTCCTTCACAAAGTAATTATACAATGTTCCATTTCTTGTCATTTCAAATAACAATGGTGGAAATGTTTTTATTTTTTGAGTACGTATTATGGTTCTTTTAGAGGCTGCAATACAACCATGTTCTTGACACTTTGTGGATGCGAGTGCCCAAAACACATTACTTATGTTCTTTCTGATCCCTTTCCATCTCAAATAAACTAGACAACCAGGTCTGAAGAAGGGTCGACCTGAAACGTCGCCTATCTCCTTAGCTCCTTAGATGCTGCTGCACCCGCTGAGTCTCTCCAGCTTTTTGTGTAACCCCCAGGTTGTATGCAACATGTTGTTATTTTAAGCCGCCAGCCACGTCTCCCCGAACTTTCATCACTCTGAAGTAAAATCTAAATTTATGGAAACTAACTGGCTAATTTAGAACCCAATTATTAGGCTTCCTCCCTCCTTAGAACGTCAAAAATCCTTAACCTTATACAAAGATCACGACAACTGCAACTTTATGTGAGAGACTTCAGGCATTGTATCTGCTGCAGTGCCCTCCATAATTTTTGTGACAAACACCCATCATTTATTTATTTGCCTCTGTACTCCACAATTTGAGATTTGTAATGGAAAAAAATAACATGTGGTTAAAGTGCACATTGTCAGATTTTGAGACGGAAGCAGGTGAATTTATAATCGGAAACAAGGAAATGGCAAAACAGTTAAACAAGTACTTTGTTTGTGTCTTCCTTAGTGAAGTCAGAACCAACCTCC
This sequence comes from Raja brachyura, assembly GCA_963514005.1. The sequence goes on from OY740800.1 coordinate 17,840,333, forward strand.
CAGAAATACTAAGGGACTGAGGATCTAGTGGGAGGGAGGAACTGAAGGCAATCCACATTAGCCCGGAAATGGTGTTAGGTAAACTGTTGGGACTGAAGGAAGATAAATCTCCAGGTCCTGATGGTCTGCATCCCAGAGTACTCAAGGAGGAAGCCCTAGAAAGCATGGATGCATTAGTGATGATTTTTCAATGTTCTATAGATTCTGGATTAGTTCCTGTGGACTGGAGGGTAGCCAAAGTAACTCATTTTTTTAATGAAAGGCGGGAGAGAGAAAAAATGGGGCATTATAGACCAGGAAATAAAGATTAGGAATTAACAGGTCCTTTTCAGAATGGCAGGCAGTGACTAGTGGGGTGCCGCAAGGCTTGGTGCTGGCACCCCAATTATTTACAATATATATTAATGATTTAGACGAGGGGATTAAATGTAACATCTCCAAGTTTGCAGACGACACTAAGCTGAGTGGCAGTGTGAGCTGTGAGGAAGATGCTATGAGGCTGAAGGGTGACTTGGATAGGTTGGGTGAGTGGGCAGATGCATGGCAGATGCAGTATAATACGGATAAATGTGAGGTTATCCATTTTGGTGGCAAGAACAGGAAGGCAGAATGCTGTCAGGTTAGGAAAAGGGGAGGTACAACGATGCCTGGGTATGCTTGTCCTACAGTCACTGAAAGTAAGCACGCAGGTACAGCAGGCAGTGAAGAAAGCTAATGGCATGTTGACCTTCATTGCGAGATGATTTGAGTTTTGGAGCAAGGAGGTCCTACTACAGTTGTACAAGGCCCTGGTGAGACCACACATGGAGTATTGTGTGCAATACTCCTATTTGGTCTCCTAATTTGAGGAAGGACATTATTGCTATTGAGGTAGTGCAGCGTAGGTTCACCAGGTTAATTTCCGGGATGGCAGGACTGACATATGAAGAAAGAATGGGTCGACTGAGCTTGTATTCACTGGAATTTAGAAGGACGAGAGGAGATCTTATAGAAACGAATAAAATTCTTAAAGGATAGGTCAGGCTAGATGCAGGTAAAATGTTCCCGATGTTGGGGGAGTTCAGAATCAGGGGTCACAGTTTAAGAATAAGGGGTAGGCCATTTAGGACTGAGATGAGGAAAAGCTTTTTCACCCAGAGAGTTGTGAATCTGGAATTCTCTTCCACAGAGGGCAGTGGAGGCCAATTCACTGAATGTTTTCAAGAGAGAGTTAGATTTAGCTCTTGGAGCTAAAGGAATCAAGGGATATGGGGGAAAAGCAGGAACAGGGTACTGATTTTAGATGATCAGCCATGATCATATTGAATGGTGGTGCTGGCTCAAAGGCCCGAATGGCCTAGTCCTGCACCTATTTTTCTATGTTTCTATAAAACTGCATCATGACTTCCTGACTCTTATACTCAATGCTCCAACCTATGAAAGCAAGCATACCATATGCCTTCTTTACAACTCTATCTATTTATGTAGCCATTTTAGTGAGTTATGAACTTGGATCCCAAGATCCCTAGCCTTTGCTGATGGATTTGAATTTTGTTGCTTGAATTAGTTGCCTCTAAAGGATTATGCTGATGATTTTCGCTAATGTTTGGGTGGTTATTATAACGATAAATGATGCTTTGCAGTGACTGTCTTTTTGGAATTCTGGAAGCGTCGTCAGGCAGAATTGGAGTATGAATGGGACACTGTGGAATTAGAACAAGAAGAGCCACGCCGTGCAGAATATGAAGCAAAGTGCACAATGCGCAGGAAGAATCCAATCACACAGGTAAATTCATCGGTTCTTTAGGCCTGTCAGGCCTTGGATAGCCGTGACCAAGGTAATTCCCACAGAGACTGTCTGATTTCCGACAAAAAGACATTTGTTTCCTTCTGCTCTACCTACTACTGGTAAAAAGAAAGCTATCATCAAGGAATACAATCAATTTCAAGTGTCCCAGTCTAAAATGTATTGATACAATCTGTCAAAGGAAATATTTAGATTTCAATTTATTTTTGACATGATAACTTAGCATTGCAAGAAACAAATTTTAAGCTTGCAGTTAAGCAATAAAAATTTTTTAAGTCTTTTTGATCAACTGAGAATGGTCACATAAAATAATGCTGAGGTTTATCATGTATCTGGCAAATGCCATGCTAGAAACATAGATTTTAAATTTAAAAGAACTAAAAAGAAACTTAAGGAATTAACTTATGCATAATTTCATTTACAGGAAGAGGAGATGGTGCCCTACACTGCTTGTGGAAAATGTATGAGGATATTTTGTGGTGGAACTACAGTCTTATTCTGGGTAAGAAGCTGTAGTTGGTGTCAGCATCTTTACAATTGGTTCCTTATCCGCTTTCATTGATAAGGAGGAGCCAAGAGCATTTAAATCACGTGCATCTCAGCAAAACTATCCCATGATTAATTTTTAAAAGTAGATAATTGTTTTTTAAATAACTCTTGGATAAAGCCGGTAACATAGCCACACGAGGCATGATTTTTTACTTGGAGAAAATAGCCTCACAGAAGACCAAGCATATTTACTATGCCAATTATACAAAAATCAGAGAGATAAAGAGCGAAGACAATGAACTATAGTCAGAGTTTATTATGGAGCAGAAAACCATTCACCGTATTCTGGGTAATTTTCTACAGGAAGAGTCTTATGCTCTTTTCCTGTTCATTCTCGTGTATTTTGTTTTTTCCTTTTAGAACCTATCTTGATATTTAAGCAAATGTAGTTCCTGTTACAGCATGCAGCTATGGAAGGGTTCCTTGAAATATTTTAAAAGCAACAAAATTGCAGATGATGGAAATCTGAAATAAAATCATAATCTGTTGGGATACTCAGGCCAGTCAGCATTGGTGGGAAGAGAAACAAAATTAATGATGACCTTTTATCAGAACTGGAAAAGTGAGAATTCAGATATGTGTTCATTTATACAGATGGGGGAGGGGGTGGAGAGAACAGAGGAATGTCTGTGATAGAGTGGACACTACCTCTGAAATTGAGCTCTATGGACCAAGGCTTTGTGTGATAAGGTCTGGAACAAAGCAGTCCTGTTAAAACTCAAACTGAAGTGGAATTCTCTGCCACAGAAGGCAGTGGGGTTCAATTCACTGGATGTTTTCAAGACAGAGTTAGATATAGCTCTGAGGGCTAACGGAATCAAGGGATATCGGGAGAAAGCAATAGACAATAGGTGCAGGAGTAGGCCATTCAGCCCTTCGAGCCAGCACCGCCATTCAATGTAATCATGGCTGATCATCCCCAATCTGTACCCCGTCCTGCCTTCTCCCCATATCCCCTGGCACCGCTATCTTTAAGAGTCCTATCTAGCTAGCTCTGTCTTGAAAATATTCAGAGAACCGGCCTCTACCGCCCTCTGAGGCAGCGAATTCCACTGACTCACAACTCTGTGTGTGAAAAAGCAGGAACGGGGTACTGATTTTGGATGATCAGCCATGATCATATTGAATGGCTCAAAGGACCAAATGGCCTACCCCTGCACCTATTTTCTATGTTTCTATGAACATTTGTCAGCTAAGTAAATGCTACTTTATAGTACTGCAAATGCCTCTCACCTATTTGTTGATGATCGCCATCATACTGGGTGACAATTATCCAGATTGGATTTGCCGCGCTTTTTAGGAATTGGACATACAAGGGCAATTTTCCACCATGTTGGGTAAATATTGGTGTAGTAACAAGACCTACGAGTGTCTCTTTAATTAAGTTTCTTAAGATTTCAATAGACCTAAATATGTTCTCCTGATGTTCTTCCAGATTTCACTAATTATTGCCTCAGTAGTTGCCATCATTGTCTATCGATTGGCTGTCTTTTTTGAATTTTCCGTCAACCTCCCGAAGGCAATGGATAATGACCTGGAGCCTCTCAAAGACTATTTAACTCCTCAGATGGCCACTACTGTCACAGCTTCTCTCATTAACTTTGTGTTCATTATGATTTTGAACATAATCTATGAAAGAGTCGCAATACTGATTACAGATTTTGGTAAGTTAATTTCCAGATACTTGTAACAGTGAATATCTTTTTTTTCAGATACTTGTAACCATGAATATCTTTTTTTTAAATGTAGGCTGAATTGGTCTTTTGTATTGAAAGTTTTAAATGTTTTGACATTTGCTGCAATTAATCAACAACATACCGCCATGAATATTGCACGTGTTATTGGCTGGTAGTAACCTGTTATACTGTGCCTTTGTTGAAACACTGTACAGCTGTAGTCATGTTAACTTTGCATGATTTAGAATACAAAACCAACAATTCTGCATAACTATTATGATGATAGTTAAAATCGTGCTTTATCGACTATTAATTTGCCTTATTATCATTATTTGGATCAGTAAACTGATACCTTTAGCAGAATTTTCATACGTAAGGTAGCCAGATACAGTCTTGCAGTATTGATGTCAAGGCTGCCTGTACAGTTGGATTGTAAAGTTGGATGGAAAGATGGTAGGTTTCATATTCTGGAAGGAAGGTGTCAATCCAGATTTGTAGTAATTACTGAATTATTTGTCATTTTTAATTCAGAGCTTCCAAGAACCCAAACGGATTATGAAAACAGTTTGACTTTGAAGATGTTTCTCTTCCAATTTGTCAACTACTACTCCTCCTGCTTCTACATAGCTTTCTTTAAAGGCAAAATTGTAGGTTATCCTGGAGAGCCAGTTTATTGGTTGGGACGATTCAGGAATGAAGAGGTAATAAGAACTTTCACACAACTAAATGCCTAATTAACTCTTAGCTAGTATGTCAAAACATGATGTGTTTGCTATTATTATTACTTTGTATTGAGGAAACAAAAGTGCATCTGTTATGCAACTGTTCTAATATTCCATAGATTATCAATGAATAGTCCACCATAGAAGTTTGCTAGTTTGAAATTGTCAAATAGTTGAAACTTCAGTTTTACATATGTAGAAATTTAAAAACGTATTAGGAAACAAATTACGAAGCTTTGTATGAATACCCTTTTGATTAATACATCTCATTGGAGTGGAAATTCTTAAGATATGCCAATGTGATGATGATTAATTCCATGGTAGTAAACCAGAAAGTTATTTTACTCTATCAAACAATTACTGGTTCAAGGAGAGATGCCATCTTGTCTAAGCAATCAAAGATGGGAAATAAATGCTCTCTTGGCCAACAACAAGCATATCCAGGAAATAGATAAGAAAATTGAATGTCCCACTTGTATCATCAATGTTCATTCACATTTTATACTGATAAATAATTTTAATACAAAGCATTATTTTTGGATATTGATAATATTCGTATTGCCCAATTACTGAATTAGTTCTACCTCAGAATGGTTGATTATTGGTTAATTAATGGAAAGGGTTTTTTTTTTTCTGCTCCAGGTAATTCTGTAAACCTGTTTGCCAATAGATTGGTTTAAACTTACTGGATTGCTGCATTAACTTATTTTTAACTTCTCCACTTGGCTTTCAATATATTGTATTTCTGTTCATGAAACATCCCAGTGGAAATATAATATACACCAAAATAGACGTTTGTAACAGGGTTGTTGTGCGAATCATAAGAGTGTGTGAGAAACCTTTTTACAATGTCTCAGCTGCCAATTTTCCCCTCTGGGGAAATACACCAAGACAGAGCCAAGCTCTTCAATTAACAGCATAAACAAGATAGAGGATATGCTATATAAGGATTACTTAAACTGAATCAATGTTCTACAACTCGTTACCACAACCCATTTGTAATTAACATTATGTGCTTTCTGATAAGACTAAGTATTTTGATTGTATTTGTCTAATTTTCTGCTTCTCTGGTTGGTTAATAAGCGACTTCCTGATATTTCAGGCAACATCTAAGGATGTCCCTTTTAAGTCGAAACATAGGTGCTATGATTCTATAAATAAAAGCTATGTTTCCTACACTCGCAATATATTTCTGATATTTTGCTCCATTCCTTTGTCATTGGCCTTTTTATGTCGGTAAGACATTTTGGAACATCTATAAAAGGTATAAAGGGTCTATTCATTTTCTCAATCAGCTGCAGGTTAAACGTATTTTCTTTGATGACTTACATAAATATTTATAAATATTCCTGACAGCTGCTCAGCTTACCTCTTGGTTAAATTTACAGTGCGATCCTGGTGGCTGCCTTATAGAACTCACAACCCAACTGCTCATAGTGATGGGAGGAAAAGCGATATGGAACAACATTCAAGAAGTTCTCATTCCGTAAGTCAATTAATTATTAAGCTCGAAGGGTAATTTTCACGTGAAAAAAATATTTAAATGAATGTAAATAAAAATCTGCTTTAACACCCTTTATTTTGATTTCAAATATATTTAATATGCATATTTGAGAAGCTCAATGACAGTTTTGGTGTTGAATGTAGAAATTACCTTGCATATAGTGCACCTACTTCTGAGAATTCATTCGTCTCCGATAGACCCCGTATCATTCTATTTTCTATTCTGCATTCTCCAACATTGCTCCACACTCTCCCATTTCTGGTCTCTGCTGGCTACTGTGTTGTATTAGTACACTATAGATCAATCAAAATGTTTTAAAAGGCCACATTTCCCTTTTCTGCAAGTGATTGATGGACAGAGGTCTTGTGTGTGGTCTGAAGTTCTAATCCCAATGTTTTCAACTGGAAGTTCTAATAGTGTGTCACTTATGACCATTTGTAATTTCTAAATTCAAAAATAAAAGTTATTTTTGATGGTTTTCCTTGTGGATTGTCAAACCTGCATCATGAATAACAAATAGATTCCACAATAGGAAGCTTCCAAGTTTGATTCCTAGGGTGTGGGATTTGTTGCGCATTTTTGGAGCATTATTGTTGCATATAAGATCCAAATGCTTTCATGCCTTTGCAGCATGTGCCTTCATGTTGGCAGTGGTGTCAGCAACCTGTTGAGATATACCAGTGCAGACCTTTGGCATGCTGAAATCTAAATCCCTATGGCTTGTTGTTTTAAATCTGTACTGATATTCATCTGAAAATCAGATGCCTATATTCATCTGCAAAGTTTGACTAGTTACCAACTCCCTGCTGTTCTTTTTACAGGTGGTTAAAGAATCTCATAAGTCGTTGCAAGACTAAAAGCTCTGAGAATGTGCTCCCCAGATGGGAACAAGATTATCAGCTGCAATCCATATCAAAGTTGGGCTTGTTTTACGAATACCTTGAAATGGGTGTGTTTTTATACGTCATATTTAAGAATTACCTTCATGTTTATTTTAGTACAAATGAAATACTTTTTCCATTACATTAAGTCTGTTACTCATTGAGTTATTTCACCTGTAAGTTTCAATAATTATTTTCCCACATTGTTATTTGTGATAATTAGATATATTATGTTAAGCTTAAAACTGGTTCATGTGCATCGAGCATCATTGATAGGTTCTACTGGTTTGAGCCTGAGATCAAGTATCAGTATAAAGGAGATGGGATTAAATAATCACAGTAATACTTATTCAACTCAGCACCTCTATATATGAGTCAAATGAAAGCAATTAAATGCAAATGTACAAAGAATACTTAATGGAATATTTTAAAGAGAATTTAATCTGATTGTCTATTTTATTCAATGATTCAAATGTTCTTCTGTTTCACAAGTTTCTAAAGTCTGAGGAGGTTTTATGCTTTTATATTCCCTGTGTATTTAGAAGTGCATGTTGAAACATCCAATCCATGATGTTCCACTCATAAACATTGATGATAGACACCTCAAGCTTGCAATTTGGCATCTAGTAGAAACCTTCAGATAGATGATGCCTTATAATTAATACACTATAAGACTTGCTTTAATGATTAGTGCAGTGCCATGTTTCTGCCAGCAGATGACAACACTGATCCAAGTATAATGATTTTTAAAACTGTTCCATCAGATGTGAGAGTCATAAATGTAAGTGGCAGGTAAACAGCTACATGCCCTTGTTGGCCATCGAGAATCCATCTATGTTAATTCCATTTCCCAACACTTGGCTTGTAGCCTTCTATGCTGTAGAATTTTAAGTGCTTATCTCAATGATTCTTAAGTGCAATTAAGTTACCTGCTCCACCACCACACTCCATCCCAGACAACAGCCTGGTAAATCTTCATTGCTTCACCTCCAGTGCAATCACCACCTTTCTATTATGTAGCCACTGAAAACCGCACGGTACTCCAGCTGCGACCTAGTTAATAGTTTATATAATTGTAAAGTAACCTACGTCCTCTTATATTCTATGAAGACACAAGAGATTGTAGATGCTGGAATCTTGAGCAACAAACAATCTGCTGGCATCTGGGGGAGGAAAGTAATTGTCAACATTTTGGGTCAAAACCCTGCATCAGGATTTATGTTTTGTGCCATGACTAATGAAGCAAATGTCTCATGTGCCATCTTAATTACCCTAACTGCTTGTGTAGTGGTCTTTAGAAATCCTTTGGCCTGTGTTATTCTGCTGTTAGTCCCAGAAGGTCACCACTTGATCCTGCCACCAAACCCTGCACTCTTGGACAACCCACAGCAATAATTCAATCCAGCAATCTGCACATTGTTAGGGTGCAGATGAAAACTGAAGCACGTGCATGGGATAACTTGCAAATCTCACATATTCCAAGTATCCTTATGTAAATCTTAGCTTTATTAGTCCTCCCAAAATCTATCACTCTGCTCATTTCATTATTAAGCTCCATCTACTATTTCTCTGCACATCATATCGAACGATCAATATCATTCTTGGACAAAATCAACCCTCATCACTATCAACAACACCACAATCTGCTTATTATCAATGAATCCTGAACATCTATACATAACTAAAACTCTGATCTTGTTGACTTCCGGTTTGGCGGTCTTTCTATTTGTGCAAAAACGGTTCGTGATAGCGCTACGATTTTTCGCCAGTTCACTCACCGTTCTCCTATGCTGCGAATGCACCAAATTTCGTTCTGATCGGTTGAATGTCGTAAAAGTTAGCGATGCTTCAAAATCGTAAAAAAGGTGCGTGCGCAGATCGATCTCTTCTCCTGCCAGTCAGTGGCGTGGATTAGTCTCTTCCCCTGTCAATCCCCGGGTCAGTCCACCCCTTCCTGTGCCATCGCGGCTTTACTGAGCTGAGGATGGCCGGCGGAGGTTTCCAACCGGACTTTCGGAGGGACCCCAAGCAGCCCAGCCCAGCCCAGCCCCAAGCAGCCCAACCCTGCCTCAAGCAGCAGCCCAGCCCCAAGCAGTCCTGCCCCAAGCAGCAGCAGCCCAGCGTCAGAGACCAGACCCAGCCCTGCCGAGTGTGGGAAACCCAACCCTGCCCAGCCTAGAGTCGGAGATGGTGCCAAACGGAAAGAGGAGACTCTGATCCCGGCGGAGAACGACCAGCGCCCGCTGCGAGTCCACATCACAGCCATTCCAGCCAATTCCAGTCATTACACCTCTGGTACCCTTCGCTGGCTCTTCCCTTTCTGCCCACACACCCCCCCACCCCCCCCCCACACACACTCCCCACACACCTCCCCCACAACCCCGCCACACCCCCCACACACCTCGCCGCCCTAACCCTAACCCCCTGACACACACCCCTCCTACCCCACAACACCACAACCCCCCCTCCCCCACACTACCCTCTCCACTCCTACACCTCCCCGTCCACACACACCCCTCCTCCCCTCTCACACATGATGAGCTGTGCCTGCGCAGTTAGCAACTATGGGTGAGTGGTGGAATATTGTTTTGGGGGAACGGGTTGCGTTGGGGGAACGGGTGAGTGGTGGAATATTGCGTTGGGGAATGGGTTGCATTGGGGGACCAGACCTCCTTTGTGACTGGGACCCAACGGATCCCACTTAGTCTAGTACTTCCAATTTACTTAAGAAAGGTATTGACCCAAAACGTCACCTATCCATGTGCTCCAGTGATATTGTCTAACCTGCGGAGTTACTCCAGTACTTTGTATCTCTTTGTGTTTTAAACAGCATCTGCAATTCTTGGTTTCTCCTATTTACTTTTTTTCTTCATAATCTCAAATCCAGCCTTGCACAGCAGTGCGGTAACACCCTATGCATGTTTAATTCCCAAACTGTCCAGGTTAATCACAAATGCAAGAAATTCCTTTTTTATTTAGGATCCAGACGATCAGAAGATTTACTATTTCCTCCCACAGTAATTGTTCATGAAATAGAGAAAACAATACAAATAATTTTGGGGCATTAAGAATTTACTTTAATTTTTTGTTCTTTTTACAGTGATTCAGTTTGGATTTGCCACAATCTTTGTGGCATCATTTCCCCTGGCACCCTTACTGGCACTGATCAATAACATCATTGAAATTCGAGTAGATGCATGGAAAATAACTACTCAGTTTCGACGCATTCTTCCAGCCAAAGCACAAGACATTGGAGCCTGGCTGCCAATTCTCAATGGAGTGGCTATTTTTGCTGCTGTAACAAACGTGAGTCGAGCCTTTGAGTCAGGAAAAGGTCAAGATGCGGAAATGGTGGATATGTTGACAAATTATTTTGTATTGGTATTTACCTTAGAGGAAGAGAGCAGCACAGCTAATCTTTTTAGAAAAAATAATATTGAATCTGGGATGGAAACTTGTCAAAATCCAAGTAATTTGATTGTAATGAAGAAATTAGTGGCACTAAATACTTGGGGTGGAAGGAATTGTTACATGGGAGAAAGATTAAACAGATTGGGCTAATACTCTCAGGTTTTAGAATGAGTGGTGATCTCATTGAAATGTTCCATCTTCTTTCAGGGCTCAAGAGGGTAGAAGCAGAGATGAATTTTTCTCTGTGGTAGAACTAAGGGTCACAATGAATCAGCCATCTTGGATTGAGATGAGAAGAAGCTCCTTAAATCAAGCACTCTGCTTAACTGGATGCTCAGTTGCTGGTTATGCATGAAAAAGAGGTCAATACGTATTTGTATAACAAAGGAATGAAGGGACAGGTTTAGTACAAGCAAAAGATCACTACTGAATTCATGGTGGCAAACCACTAAAAGAGATGAGTTGGCCATACCTGATCCTATTTCTTTTGTTCTGAAAAAAGTAACCAAATCTCCATCATCATGGTTATAAAGGAAGTGTATGAGAATCTTAAGATGTAGAGGGAATAATCTTCCAGAATTTAGATCAGCCAAGTTACATTCATTTGATTTAATATTTGTACCTACTACAGCACTGCTCCAGAGTGATTCAAGAGGAAATCAAGAAATCTAACCTCTGTGGTAGAATCAATGATTACGAATGAATGAATAAGTTTTTTGGCCAAGTATGTACACATACAAGGGATTTTCCTTGGTGTTCTGCTCGCAAGTAACAACACGTCATACAGTAATAACAATTAAGAATGACGCATAAAACATTAAACGCTAATAATGATATATTACAGTTTAAACATGTGAATGAAATAAAATACCAGAGCAAAATGAGGCAACAGACTTTTGGTTATTGAATAGAGCCACCACTCATGGAAAAAAGCTGTTTTTGTGTCTGGCTGTGGTGGCTTTGACAGTCCGGAGTCGCCTTCCAGAGAGAAGTGATTCAAAGAGTTTGTGGCCAGGGTGAGAGGGGTCAGAGATGATCTTACCCGCTCGCTTCCTGACCCTTGCAGTGTACAGTTTGTCAATTGGGGGAAGGTTGCAGCCAACAACCTTCTCAGCTGATTGGACGATTCGCTGCAGCCTCCGGATGTCGTGCTTGGTGGCTGAGCCAAACCAGACCATGATAGAGAAGGTGAGGACAGACTCTATGATGGCAATATAGAATTGGACCATCATTGCCTGTGGCAGATTGTGTTTTCTCAGCTGCCGCAGGAAGTACATCCTCTGTTGGACCTTTTTGACTATGGAGTCGGTGGTGCCCCCCCCATTTCAGGTCCTTGGAGATGATGGTTCCAAGGAACTTAAATGGCTCCACAGATGTGACTGAAGTGTTGATGATGGTGAGTGGGGGGAGGGGAGGGGGAGCTCTCCTATAGTCTACAATCAATTCCACTGTCTTAAGAGCATTGAACTCCAGGTTGTTATGAAGTCGCCAGGACGCCAGCTGTGTCACTTCCTGTCTGTAGGCAGTTCCTCCCCATCCTGGATCAGTCCAATCAGGGTTGTGTCATTGGGATAACACTAACACTAGCAAGTTTGTGGATGACACAAAGCTGGGTGGCAGTGTGAACTGTGAAGGGGTTATTAGGAGGTTGCAGGGTGACCTGGACAAGTTGAGTGAGTGGGCAGATGCAGTATAATATAGATAAATGTGAGGTTATCCACTTTGGCGGCAAAAACAAGGGGGCAGATTATTATCTCAATGGGGTTAGGTTAGGTAATGGGGACGTGCAGCGAGACCTGGGTGTCCTTCTTCTTCTTCTTGCGTATGGCGTGCACAGCCTAAAGTTGTAGGATAACTTGCTCTATTTGATCTTATTTGATTGTGTACGCCGGGTTGATTGCATTTGTCGAAACAGGGCGGATCGCATGAAGGTTGCAATTTTCCACCCCTGGGTGTCCTTGTACACCGGTCACTGAAAGTTGGCGTGCAGGTACAGCAGGCAGTGAAGAAAGTTAATGGAATCTTGGCCTTCATAACAAGACGATTTCAGTATAGGAGTAAAGAGGTTCTTCTGCAGTTGTATAGGGCTCTGGTAAGATCACATCTGGAGTATTGTGTACCGTTTTGGTTTCTAATTTGAGGAAGGGCATTTTTGTGATTGAGGCAATGCAGCGTAGGTTCATGAAATTGATCACTAGGATGGCGGGACTGTCATATGAGGAAAGATTGAAAAGACTAGGCTTGTATTCACTGGAGTTTATGAGGATCAGGGGGATTTTATAGAACCATATCAAATTATAAAAGGACTGGACAAGCTAGATGCAGGAAAAATGGTCCCAATGTTGGGCAAGTCCAGAACCAGGGCCCACAGTCTTAGAATAAAGAGGAGGCAATTTAAGACTGAGGTGAGAAAAAACTTTTTCACCCAGAGAGTTGTGAATTTGTGGAATTCCCTGCCACAGAGGGCTGTGGAGGCCAAATCACTGGATGGATTTAAGAGAGAGTTAGACAGGGCTCTAGGGGCTAGTGGAATTAAGGGATATGGGGAGAAGGCAGGCACGGGTTATTGATTTGGGACGATCAGCCTTGATCACAATGAATGGCAGTGCTGGCTCGAAGGGCCGAATGGCCTCCTCCTGCACCTATTTTCTATGTTTCCATGATAAAGAATAGAGCGACTGAATATTCCCTGATTTGAAGGAGACAATATGGATTTGTTACGATTAATTTATTTTTGAGTACTTTAACTTAACTTTTTTGAAGGGATGATGAAATGAATGGGCAGGGAGATGATATCTAAAAGAACTTGTCAATTTCTTATAAAACAGTTAATTAAAGTAGAAACTCAAGCAATCGAAGACAGATTATTGATCTGATTAATAAATTTACAGTGGCAAGATCACAATCACTATAATACTTTATTAGCCAAGCATGTTTTGCAACATACGAGGAATTTCATTTGCCATGTCAGTCACACAAATAAAAAGCAAAGGAACACACAAAACACATTTTAACGTAAACATCCATCACTCCTCCACATTCATCTCTGTGATGGAAGGTGATTAAAAAGTTCAATCTCTTCCCTCTGCTGTCCCGTGGTCGGGGGCCTCGAGCCCTCCGTTGACGGGATGATCTTGACACCCGTAGCCAGCAGCGGGCCCACTGTGTTGAGGCGATCTGCTCATGCATTGGGGGGATTCTCCCCCTGTGCCGGATGATCAAACCTCTCGTCGGGGCTGGTCGAACCTTCTGCGACGTTGGAGCTCCCGACATCCACGGCCTCTCTCGAGACTGCGAGCTCCCGATGTAATAGCCACTGTTGGAACGATCCGAGGCAAGGGATCGACTCCGATGTAAGTCCACACCCCGCGGTGGGATCCAAGGTCAGTTCGAGGAGGCCTCCAGCTACATCAATGGTAGGCCGCAGAGTGACCGGAGAATGCGATCCGAAAGTAAATTGCTTTTCCGGCATGGTAAGAAACTGGAAAAAAAAAATCCCCCTCCCCCTCCCTCCACATAAAACAAACCTGAGAACATTTCCACAAACTTCACACACACTAAAAATAAAAAAAACATGGAAAAACAGACTGTTGGCGGGGTGCCAATCGAACAGCGCTTCTAGTGGTGATGCAGTGGGGATCCAGGAAGGCATCGCCCGCTGCGCGGTGAATCCCGCGCCGCCGCTGCCGAACCTCTGGTCTGGTCCCCGGTCTCAGGGAGGAAATGCCGCTCTGATCCAGTGGTCGGCTGTAAAGAGGGGGTGTGAGGATGCGACACGGAGAAATAGTTGCATCCTCGCCAGGAAGCGACTAGGAAACGGTTTCCCCCTTACCCTACCCCCCTCCCCCACATAGAAAAACTAAAGAATCCCCAAAACAAACAGTTTAGACAAACTAAAATTTTAAAAAAAGAGGGGAAAAAACGGACAGGCCTTCAATGCAGCACCCCTAGTGGAGAAGGCTGGAGAATGGGGTTGAGAGGGAAAGATAGATCAGCCATGATTGAATGGCATAGTAAACTTGATGGGCCGAATGGCCTAATTCTGCTCCTACAAATAATGAACATGAACCTACTGTTTAATACACGGAACAAAAGTCATGAGTTTTAAATTTTGTTTACAAATGCATTTAAGACTAGGGACATACTTAAAATGTAACTCAATTATTTCCTATTGTTTATATTTTATAGGAGATTACCAAGTTTTATAGAAAGAAATATAGGAGAGCCATTTATGTTTTATATTGTTTTTTGCAATTTATAATTTAATGTAACACTCATCCTTTTTTTGTGTTAATAGGCATTGATCATTGCATTTACTTCTGATATGATACCGAGGCTTGTTTACTACTGGACGCTATCAGTGGAACCCTATGGAGAGTACAGCGGCCCAACGATGCGTGGTTACACCAATAGTACCCTCTCTGTTTTCAGAATCACTGACTTCAGTAATATCAGCAAGCCCATCAAATTCCCTCCTTGGTTTGACCCTGAAACCCATACCACTTGCAGGTTGGTGCTTCCATTAGTACAATAAACGATTCTCCCAGAAAATAGCAGGGACACATCTCATAGTGAATCGTCCACGTTCGCTGAAATGTGAATTAATAATTCAGTTTTGTTTAGTTTCAAGATACAGCGTGAAAACAGGCCCTTCGGCCCACCGAGTCCACGCCGACCTGCGATCCCTGCACACTAACATTATCCTACACACGAGGGACAATTTACAATTATACCAGGCCAATTAATCTACAAACCTGAACGTCTTTGGAGTGTGAGAGGAAACCGGAGCTTCGGGAGAAAGCCCACTTAGGTCACAGGCAGAATGCACAAACTCCATAGAGACAGCATCCGTAGTCAAGATTGAACCCGGGTCTCTGGTGCTGTATGGCAGCAACTCTACTGCTGTAACACCGCACCAATAAACTAATAATTTTTTGGTGGTGTATTCTGAAATGTCTATTTCTATTTTTAGGAATGAGATGGCCCTAAGGTTATATCTCGTTTGATGGAGATTTAGACCCTGATATTCATGGAGTTTGAGGTTTCAAATGGAGGAGGGATTATGGCTGGCAATCTGGACTTGCAGGGTTTCCCACCTGGAAGTCAGCCATATCGGTGACTTATATGGCATATGAACATAAAAAATTAGGAGGAGGAGTCGTCGATTTGGCACCTCAATCTTGCTTTGCATCTCAATAGGACCATGGCTGGCTTGTCTCAGTTCTGATCTACACTGGCAGGAAGGAAACTGTTCTAGAGAAACCGAGTGAAAGATAGAGTTTAAAAGGGGTATGGGAAGGAATATGCTTGCAAGAATCAGATGTAATCACAGTGTAGTTCGGAATTCAAGGGAAGATTTGTGGTGGATCAGAGGTTCTATGTCAGTGATGGGGGGACGAGGGTTGAAGGAAAATCACGAAAAATTTGGGATGTTTCCAGATAAGCATCTTTAACCTAAAGCAAACATTTCTGAGCCCCATGATAGTTTTGTAAATGTATTTGCCTAATAGATTTGGCTTTTCTATCATCTTATTTCCCAATGCCCCAAAATCTGGACAAAATCTTGGTAGGTATTGGGGTAATTGCAAAGAGAATGAAAAAAAATACGGAACACAGTACATGGTAGAGATTGAGGGGTTTTGGTACATAGTTCCTTGAAAGTCGTGAACAGATGTGAACAAGGTGTTTGGCACACATGCCTTTAATCAGGGTATCAAGTGCAGGAGTTGAGACATCATTTTACAGCTGTACAGATGTTGTTAAAGACCCTACTATAGAAAGGATGTCATTAAACTGGAAAGGGTGTAAAAAAGAATTAAGAGGATATTACCAGGTCTTGAGATTTTGAGCTATAAGGAGAAGCTGGATATAATAAAAGAGGCATACAGCACAGAATCACACTGACCAAGATATCCCATCTAAGCCAGTTCCATTTGCCTTATTTGACCCATAATCTTTCCTATCCATATACCTCAACTATGTCCTCGGGCAGCTGTTCCATATACCCACCGTCCTCTGTGTGGAAAAGGTTGCCCCTTCCGTTCCTATTAAATCTTCCCCCTCTCACCTTAAACTTATGCCCTCTTCTTAAACCCCCTACGGTTCAATAAAGAGTAAGTGCATTCACCTTAAAGACCCAAACTTCAGTACAGCAGGGTGCTGCTGTCACACCCATTGTGCTCCAAAATTGTATTTGATATCCATTTTATGTAGTCTGTGAGATTCAAACTTACAGAAAATGTAATTCAACCTGGGGCTGTGGTTGAATGTCTCAAAGTATTTTGGTGGGATAGATATTTGTAGGGTCTTATTGATCAAATGGCTTCTTATTGATCAGGTATTTGTGGCAGAGAACCTACTCCACCCGTGTGAATTTAGCAGATAGTCAACTACCATGGGCAGTAAGCAGATAAGCGGTAATTTCGGGTCATTTTCTTTTCAACAGCTATAATGGGAAGGAAATGTATATTTCCTTGTATATTGTATATTGACTCTAAATGGAGTCAAGTTGGGAAAAGGGGAAGTACAACGGGATCTGGGGTCCTTGTTCATCAGTCACTGAAAGTAAGCATGCAGGTACAGCAGGCAGTGAAGAAAGCAAATAGCATGTTGGCCTTCATAACAAGAGGAGTATAGGAGCAAAGAGATCCTTCTGCAGTTGTACAGGGCCCTAGTGAGACCACATCTGGAATATCGTGCACAGTTTTGGTCTCCCAATCTGAGGAAGGACATTCTTGCTATTGAGGGAGTGCAGCGTAGGTTCACCAGTTTAATTCCCGGGATTGCGGGACTGTCATATGTTGATAGAACGGAGCGGCTAGGCTTGTACACTCTAGAATTTAGAAGGATGTAGTAGGCCCCCCTCGGTCAAGACTGACCATGAGTGATGCATCCTAGTTTGTCTAATGTCATATGGAGGACAGGCTGTTACCCACGCAGCACGACCCCCCCCCCCCCTCCACGTCTCTGATCGATCCAAAGGAACAGCTGGGCTATTACAGTTTGGCACCAGCGCTGTCGCAGGAGCTGCCAGAGTGAGGTTGTAGACAACAATGAACTGCCTTAGGGATTCCAACTCCGGATTTTCTTGAGGTTTACTCCTAGAGCCTTTTCCATGACTGGATATGGCCACAAGGCAGTGGAGGTTTTAAATCGGAGTTTTCTCTCTCCTGGATGGACTGCCTTCCCAGGCTGATGAGCCCCATCTACCCGAGACTCCTGGGGGATGGAAGCGCCTACCTTCCCGTGCAGGTCTATAGCACCTGCCCACTGCCCACTAGAAGGAAGAGTGGGGATCTTATTGAAACATATAAGATTATTAAGGGTTTGGACACGCTAGAGGCAGGAAACATGTTCCCGATGTTGGGGGAGTCCATAACCAGGGCCACAGTTTAAGAATAAGGGGCAAGCCATTTAGAAAGGAGATGGGAAATTTTTTTTTACACGGAGAGAAGTGGGTCTGTGGAATTCGCTGTCTCAGAGGGCGGTGGAGGCTGGTTCTGTGGATGCTTTCAAGAGAGAGCTGGACAGAGCTCTTAAAGATAGCGGAGTCAAGGGATATGGGGAGAAGGCAGTAACGGGGTACTAATTGTGGATGATCAGCCATGATTACATTGAATGGCGGTGCTGGCTCGAGGGGCCAAATGGCCTACTCCTGCACCTATTTTCTATAAAACATGCACAATATCAAAGATTAATGATAATACAATGATTAAAATTGTATAAGTGAATGTTTCATCTAACTGTTATGGGAAATGACTAAAAACTTCAACTAATTTGATGTAGAACATCAATAATAACTTTTATTTTGGATTTGCGGTAATAATTGCATTTCAACTCACCCACTAATGTTCCTTCTGTGGCAGGTATCGTGACCTCAGATATCCTCCTGGGCATCCTCTGGAGTATTACCATAGCCTTTATTTCTGGCATATAATGGCTGCCAAGCTCGCATTTATTATTGTTATGGAGGTGAGGAATATTTTTGGATTATTTATTATACAAGTGTAATAAGTGGAGTTTAATTAATTATGTTGTTCCTGTGTCAGTAAGTGTAACAGCTAATGTTGTACGTAGGAGCCTTTCACATATCAGACGGTATACTTGTATTGCCTGCAACAAGAAGAATATTTTGGTGCTCTTGGTCGTATTTTTTAATTCTGGAACGTATATATTCCTTTATTGAGAAATAGATATATTATGTTTGAATTATATTTTTTGACATACAAGTGAAATCTAGCGGATGTGAAAAATAAATATAATTTGATACATCACAGCAAAATATAGTTTAAATATGGCAAGCTTAATATTGCATAGGAAGCATGATTTTATTTGAATAGAGATGAAGTGGACGTATGGAAAACTGCATTAATGTGTTCATCTAGCTTTTCTTAATACCTCATTCTAGGTGAATGCTTTCTCCTGTCTCCTGAATGAACATGTACACCATTAGGATCGTGTCAATTAACTACCCCAATTTTCTTAAAGTAATTATGAATGTATGAATTAAGAGTAGGAGTGGACCGCAGACTCTCAAGCCTGTGACACTATTTTAAAAGCAAAACTTAAGTTGCAGAGGTTAAAAAAAGTACCCTGCACAGTACTCCAGCTGTGATCTCACACTAATGTATGATATTACTGAAACATAATCTCCAAACTTTTATATTCAAATCCCCAAGTAATAATCTGAATTCCGTTCCAACATTGAATTGCTGTTTGTGTATTATTCAAAGAAAATATTGGGGTGGGTGATTGAAACCTTCACGTGGTCCGCCCTGTTTCAACTAATGCAATCAACCTGGCGTGCACAATCAAATAAGATCAAATAGAACAAGTTGTCTCACAACATTAGGCTGTGCACGCCAAACACAGGAAGAAGAAGAAGAAGGGGAAGAAATAAAATATTCAACATTGAAATATATGTGACATACAGTTCCTAAAAGAGATTATGTTTTGTTTTTCTTGACAGAAATGAGCCTATTTGATATTCAAATCTGAGGTTCATTTGCTAAAAGACCGGACCAATAAGCACTTTGTAATGCTATCCATTGGAAAGTGGAGCAGTGATGCAGATCAAGAGGTCTAGGTCAATTTCCAAACCATATCAAGTTATGACAATTAGGATACCCACCTTATGGAAGCTATTCTGGACACCCATAGATTTTGAGTTTGTCATTCAGTCATTTGGTGCTTTCGTAGCAATGCCCGTTTCCTAATTTTATCATCTGGTGTCTCCAGTGTTTACGTTTCTGTTTGCATCAGTGCTAACTTTCTCTCCAAATAAAGCTAACCAGGAGTGAGACAGTTTAGAAAAAATAAGGTGAGTAATAAATGAATCAAGATCTCTAAATGAAAAAAAAATGTTGTAGGAGAGAGAATAAATTAGAATATATGACAGGACAGGAATAGATAATAGATATGCTGAAAGAAAAGGAAATGCAAGACTGCAAAAAACTTCAGAACATTGCGACAGAAAGCAGGAAACATGAAAAGAGAAAAGGAAGAGGTAAAGAAAGCAAAGAGAAGAAACCAAGAAATGGAATGAAAACTCAAAAATGTTTGCGGATTGAATTGAATACATTTTATTAGCCAAGTATGTATACATACAAGGAATTTGCCTTGGTGCTTTGCTTGCAAAGATAACAACACGATATACAGTAGACAATTAAAAATAAAACATTATAATTTAAACATGTGAAGGATAAAGTAAATTACTAGAACAAAAGGAGGCTACAGACTTTTGGCTGTTGAGTAGAGCTGCTCGTGGAAAAAAAAGCTTTTTTTATGTCTGGCTGTGGCAGTTTTGACAGTCCAGAGTTGCCTCCCAGAGGGAAGTACTTCAAAGAGTTTGTGATCAGGGTGAGAGGGGTCAGAGATGATCTTACCTGCTTACTTCCTGGCCCTTGCAGTGTACAGTTCGTCAATGGGGGGAAGGTTGGAGCCAACAACCTTCTCAGCTGATCGAACGATGCGCTGCAGCCTCTGGATGTCATGCTTGGTGGCTGAGCCAAACCAGATAATAGGTGCAGGAGTAGGCCATTCAGCCCTTTGAGCCAGCACCGCCATTCAATGTGATCATGGCTGATCATCCCTAATCCCGTTCCTGCCTTCTCCTCATATCCCCTGACCATGATGGAGAAGGTGAGGACAGATTCTATGATGGCAGTATAAAACTGGACCATCGTTGCCTGTGGCAGATTGTGTTTTCGCATCTGCCACAGGAAGTACATCCTCTGTTGGGCCTTTTTGACTGTGGAGTTGATGGTGACCTCCCACTTAAGGTCCTTGGAGATGATGGTTCCAAGGAACTTAAATAGCTCCACAGATGTGACTGTGGTGTTGTTGATGGTAAGTGGGGGGAGGGGAGGGAGAGCTCTCTTAAAGTCTGCAATCAATTCCACTGACTTAAGAGCATTGAGCTCCAGGTTGTTGCGATGGCACCAGGATGTCAGCTGTGTCACTTCCTGTCTGTAGGTAGATTTCTCCCCATTTTGGATCAGTCCTATCAGGACTGGATTCAGAGAACATTACCTGTTATAAGTAGCGAGTTTTCCCGTGCTGTCTGCCAAGTCAAGTGAGGAATGATAACTGTTTACACCTTCCAAATATTGACTGATAGGAGAGTTAATTGGACAACTACTGCAATTCCTCGTCAGCTTCAAATATATATCTCTGCAAATCCTTCTCATGCTGCAGCACTTCAGTTCTCAGAGCTTTTGTGGGAACGTTCATTTTTTTTCACTCTCTCTATCGCTTACTCTTTTGTTGTCTTCTTTCTGTCCCAAAGATCGCTGAGCATAGATCGCCACCTACACTGGCATGCTGCACCTGATGTACACCATGCACGATGAAAAGCTCTTGGCCTTATTGACCAGGCTTTGAGTGGTGCAGGTCCTTGTGCAGCATAATCAAATCACAATGACACGCCAACCATGTCAAAACAACTGCTGTCAAAACCTGTTGACAGTCGAGCCACACCTCAGTTGTACCACCTATCAAAGTGATCTTTTTGTAAAATTTGTGAATATGTAACATAATGAGACAATCAAAAGCTTTTAAAAGTGAAATGAACAGGCAAAAATAAAATAACCTGAAAACAGT
This sequence comes from Raja brachyura, assembly GCA_963514005.1. Next base: position 17,861,962 of record OY740800.1, read on the forward strand.
TTTATAGAATTAGAAAAGCACGACTACAAACACAGGGCAGCATAGTGGAGAAATGGTAGAGTTGCTGCCTTACAGCCCCAGGGACCCGGGTTCGATTCAGACTACTGATGCTGTCCAAACGGAGTTGCACATTCTTCCTGTGACTGTGTGTGTTTCCTCCGGGTGCTCCAGTTTCCTCCCATGTTCCAAAGAATTGTAGGTTAATCGGCCCCTGTAATGTGTAGGATAGAACTGGTGTACGGGTCAATCAATCAATCAATCAATTTATTCATTACATACACAATAAAGTGCAGTGAAATGAATTTGCCAGCAGCGGTACAATCAAAAAAGAACACACAATACCCAATAAACATTTAACGCAAACATCCACCACGGCATTCTTCACTGTGGTGGAAGGCACAAAGTACAGTCAGTCCTCCTCCATTGTTCCCCCGTGGTCGGGGCCATAAACCTCCGCAGTCGCCGCTGCGGGTAGCCAGATGTACAGGCCCTCTCGTTGGGATGGTAAGTCCTAAATCGGCACTTCCCTACCGCAGCTTCAGGATTTTGAAGGCCACAGGCCGGCGGTCGGAGCTCTTTTCCAGGGATTCCCGGCGAGGGATCCCGCTCCGGATCATTAGTCCACGCCGTGCCCGCGGCTAGAAGCTCCGCAGACCGTGGCTTGAGGATGTTATCGGCTGCGGGCCGGTGGTCGGAGCTCTTCTCCAGCGAGGGGTGTCTAGCGAGGGACCCCTGGCTCCGGACGCAGCGCCCGCGGCAATAAGCTACGCAGACCACGATTTCAGGCTGTAACATTCCATGGGCCAGTGATCGGAGCACTCCCTTCTGGCGACTCCGGAGAGGGATCGCCCGCTCTGTGATGAAACATCCACGCTGCGCCCACTGCTGAAACTCTGGGCCTGTCTCCAGGAAAGGCACCAATCCATGGTGTTGGGCCGCGAGGAAGGCGACATGGGGGAGGCGGCCGAAAGCGGTTCCCCTCCCACCACCCCCCACACAAGACACACCAAGAGACATTTAAACACACACATTTTGACACACTGAAAATTTAAATAGTAGAAATGATGAACACGCTGCTGGCAGGGCAGCCGTCTCGCAGCACCCCCACCGGTCTGTTGTTGGTCAGCATGGAAACAGTGGGCCGAAGGGCCTGTTCCAAACTGTATCTCTAAAACTAAAACTAAAACCTAAAGCGAACAAATAATTAATTAATTGAGCAGCTTATCTTTTCTTCATCACAGTAATAAAATCTCCATTGATATGCTCGAACCAGGTTTAGGAAACACGAGCCAATTTCCCCAGCTAAAATGCTGGGGAGATCAACCTATTCATTTTCTTGGACTCTATGCAGAGAGTAGTGACAAAGATTTGTGAACAAATTATTTGTGATACATTAAACTAGATGTGCTGGCAATTACATGGATAATGCTAGTAGTTCATGGTGCCCATTTTGAACATATCGATCAGCATACTCGTTCCTACTATCCTTCAATGGTCAGGGAGAAAGGAGGGATGAGTTGGGCTTGACAGAGCAGGGTAACCATATAAATCTCCCTGCTGGACCACAGTCAAGGTGAAAGTTGACGGGCTAACTATTTGGGTGGAGGAATGTTTCTTGTTAAAACACCAAAAAAATGACAGAGTAGTGATTGCAGGGAAAATATAAACAATATTGAGTAAATTCATCATCATAATGATTTATATATAAATCGTGTTATTTTGCAGGCAGTTTTCACTACTGCATTATGCAAAATCAGTAGGCAATTTGTAATTATGATTTCACTTTTACTTTTTTCAGCACGTTGTATTTGGAGTGAAATTCCTTGTGTCGTACTGGATTCCTGATGTTCCGAAGCACATTAAAGACCAAATTAAACGTGAGACGTATTTAACACAGAAGATTCTGCATGAATCTCACCTTTCACAATGGCACAACAAAATGACAGATGCAACCAAAAGCTTAATGAAAGGTTCAGTAAGCCTGAAAGAACACAGCAAGGACATGGACATATAAATAACTGATAACAGAGCATATGGAATATGATTAGTAATTACTCAAATCATGTATTGCACAAAACTGTTATCTTTAATGTAACTTTTATATATGGGGTGGGGGGGCGGGGGGGTGGGATTTCCTTAAATGCTAATCTGTTTGATTATCAAGAGAGGATATTTTTAGTTACAATGTATATAAACCTGTGAATGCCTTATGTTTTTCTATTTGTTCCACTGAATTTTATCTTGAGTTACATTTAAACTATCAAATTGCTCGTTATTTCAGTATAATTGTTTAGGAAGATTATTTGTTTTATTGCACTTCACGAAGAATTAAATTTTGGAACTCATAATTGGGGGATGCTGTGAACAAATAAGGAAAATAGTTACATATTTTTTGATAATTTTCAATTGAAGATTGGGGAAACAATAATGGCATTCCATGTGTCCCAACTGATATGATATGATGTGTCTCAACATTTATTTGAATTGATTTTCTAATTGAAGGAACAGTTCCGGGAGAAAACAGATGGTATTTAATATAGTCTGCACTTTCATGGCAATCCTGTAATAGGTTGCAAGTATTGAGTGCACGGAGAGAAGCATAATTTCATATAATTGATATACTGACTAAGTTGATGATATCAGTGGTTTCTCCTACATTGACCATTTGCTTATTAATCTTAATCTGTACATAGGTCACAACATGCTGATAGCATTTAAGGTGTTTACCGTTCTATTTGTGCAATTTGCCTGGGGGATTGTGGAACCCCCTAAGAGGTTTAAACCTCTGAGATGTGCACCTTTACGAACTCTGGAGTCAACATCTGATTTCCTGGCACCAAGATTTCAAAAGATTGCCCTAGAATCTTCAAAGTTGGATCAGTGAAGTAACCATCAGATGGGGGCTTTTATTGAAACTCTCAGGCACTTTTAAGTTTGGATAACAGAGCATAAGAAATATGATCAGGAACGCCTCAAATCATGTCAATCATTCAATAAGAACATAGATGAAATATTGGCTCGGCTTCACTTTTAAATGATACCCTCATTGCCCTTAGTTTCCAAACTCTAATAATTTGAGCCTTGACTATACTCAGTGACCAATATCCACCGGCTTGTGAAACAGAGAATTGCAATATTTTAGATCCTCCAGGTAAAATGATTTCCTCCCCATTTTTCAAAGTTGTTGGACCCTTATTTTGAGTCTGTGCCTCTAATTGTGGCCTGTATGGTTGCAAAATATAGGCTATTATTTTAATCTATTCAGGTGTGATGTGATTTAAACTTTTAGTGACCAGCAGTGATAAGACTGGTGAAATATTAAAGCTGAGCAGTACTCTGGAGGATAATACTTTTCATTCCAAAGAACGCTTGTTAATAATCGTTCTTTATGCCATTTTAATATAAAAATAACCTGTTATGATGATTTGTGCATCAATCTATCTATGGACGGCTCATCAAGGATCAATAGACTTTTTAGTTTTTTCTGTTGGGCCTGACAGTCTGGCTCAAAAGGGAGGTCAGTATATGCTTGAGGTGTTTTTTTTTCAATTTTCAATCAATTTAACAATGTTAACTAAGTAAAAGCCACACTGTCCTTTGTGTGAAAAGCTCAAAAAGAAAGCAAAACAATATGAAACCATTTTTTATATTTTTATATATCATGTCCTGCTTGAAAAGCAGGAGTAAGATTTGTTCATTAAAAGATTGTTTAAATGTTTTAAAATCAGCAGAAACTCTATAAAATTGGGTGGGTGGGGCACGAACAAGGGGAACAAGATATTTCTTTGTTTGCTGGTGGCTAGTTTTGTATTATTCATTTATGAGGTCTAGTTCTCATCAACAAAACCAACATTTATTGTCCATCCATTGTTACCCCTGTGAAGGCAATGTTGAGCCATCCTTTTGAATGTCAGTACTTGCAGCAAAGATACTGTTTGATTGCGTGCGGGACCCATCAATGATGAAGAAACAATCAGGACAGTGAAAAGCTTGGGAAGGGAATCTGCATATAACAATGTACCACCCTATGTACCACCCACCCTTGTTCTCCTAGATGGCACTGGCCATGGGTCAAAGATAAAGTGAGATGCTGTAGATTGTCTTGTAGACATTACGCACAGCAGGGGTGATATACCAATAGTGAAATAAATAAACACTTGACATCTGGATTGGGTGCTGATAAAGCAGTTGCATTGTCTTGCATGGCGTTGTGCTGCTTGAATGATGTTGCAGCTGTACTGATTTGGACAAAGTGAGAATGTTCCACCACACTCTTGACTTGTATCTTGCAAATGGTGGAATGGCTTTGAGAATCAGCAGATGAGTCACTTGCCATACATACCCAAGCTCTGAATTGTTTTCAGAACCATAGTATTTATATACTTAATCTTGTCAACTTTCTTGTCACTGCTGATTCCCCGGATGTCACTATGGGAATGTCATTTAATGTCCAGGAGAATAGGCTGTCAGGGTACTCTTGATAGAGGATCATTGATTGTACTGTGAATATTATTTTCCACTCATCAGGCCAAGTCTGAGCATTCTCCAGGTTTGTTGTTTAGCTCAAACATGGAGGTTTTTATGTATGACCCAAATCAGTGGCCTGAGAGTTAATGTCAGAGCACATACTTAAAAACTAACAAAAGGAATGATCAGAGTAATGGAGACTTTTTAGTTGAACAGAAAGTCCACAGATGTTTATTAAGGTTTTAGCAGATAATTTGCCAAAATTACACAGCACTAAATCATAATCTTTGATTAATTGATTCCAGAACAGATTTTAGCCAAAATTAAAAAATGATTCCAAGGAAATATGTGCACTTCCTTTCCAGATGATTGGATACTATTCAAGGCTAATGTTTTAAAAAACTGAGGTCATTCTGTGAAAAATATATCAGAAAGAAAATGATCTGTGAAATGTTTTCAGCCCATCTTTTGCTCTTAATGTCAAAATACATAACCATATCTGCGCACTATATTCCTTTTTGCGCATAACTATATATTTTATATTGAAATAACATTTGTATTTTTTTTCCACATAAAGCATTTACCAAATAACGCATTTTCTTTTTAATTATAAAATCATACTCCTCAATAAATAATATTTAATTAAGGTAAATCAATACAGATGTGCCGACTACATCATTAAAAATGTAATGGTGTAGATATACATACCATTATTGACATTGATTGTTAGGCAGCAGCAACATTATAATTTGCATTTTAATAATTCTGTACGCTAATTAAAACAAATAATTCCCTATCCATTGAGGAGAATCTTTAAGATGCAAAATGTGTTGATGTGTCATCAAATGGATTGGGGAAGCAGTTAAAAAAAAACCTAAATAGATGGTCTGAGCACGCAAAAGCAGTTATATACCATTTGCGTTTGAAACATCTGTTATGAATGTCATTTATGAGTGTGATACACAGGATAATCTTTCACTAATATTCCAGTGAATATTGAAAGATTCATTAATATTCATAGATTTAATCCTGTTTAATTCAACAAAAATATTATTTTATCGTCCTGTCAATAATCATTGGTTATCAATTGCTGGGAGAACTTCTTTTGTATCAGTTCAAGGATGTATTTTACCATTAAATTATTTTAAAGTAAGTTTATTACATAATTCTACAAAAAAAAATCAATATTTACTAGAGTTAACCGTTCAAACCCAAGTACTGTTGTTGATAAGCTTGACATGTGAAGAACAAGTAGTAATCTCCTTAGTTCTGAGTCCTCGCTTATGAACCTATGGTGTAGGAAAATCAGCATTTTTGTATTTTGTAATCTATTAAATGAAATTATTCTGTACACTAGCTGGGATGAAAGATTTTTTTGTTTTGATTTGAAATGCCAATTTCGCACCACGAAAAGATTTAATTGCTGTACCAGATTTTATGATAAAACTCCTAATTAGACTTTCGCACTGAGATCACCATTATGATCATGTAAATTAGATAGCAACTTCCAACAACCACATACTTCCAGATAATGAATGGATAAACCCCGAGCTGCTCAGAAATTCATTTTTCAATTATATGGATTGGCAAGAAGTATTTAACAGAAGTATAAACTTCAAGCAGCAGACGTATGCATGCCAAAATTACCGGAAAGGTTTAGGAGTGTCCATTTCCAGTGAATGTACTCTTTTGATTATATTATATCTTAACTGCTACCAATCACTTTGATACTAAAATGAAAATGCAACAAGTGTGGAGTCTCATTTCCTCAGATTTGAATTAATGGATCTTTCCATTTTCTCTTTCTATGTGATATCTTTTGCTTCTTGAGCCATTCTTGTTTCCCATTCATTTCTGTACCCGACAATATGAATACGCAATAATTTTATATTTCCTTGTTCAGCATCCATAATATTCATTAACAGTTGATTGGTTATTGAGGTGTGCGGCATGCTGTTATGTCTATACGTTTCAGATCCTCTGCAGAGGGCACTGTGACAGTTGAGTAACAGGAAGTTTGATTATAAAATCTTGGGAAGGGCAAATGTAATAAGCGATGGGTGCCAATTATTTACCACTAACTACAGAATTTGGCCGAGTGATGACTTCTGATTAACTTCTTTCTTACATTCCCGCAATCAGTTTGCATTACACATTTATCTAAATAGAATGTATTATTTTTTCTTTTGGATGAAACATTAAACCCAAACCCTATCATAACACTATAATGTACTAGTACATGGTTTCTTGGACAATATTTATTCCTTATTTTGTATTGCCAAGATAGATTTTCCAGTCAACATTATAGTACTGTTTGTGGGCGCTCATAGTATTTGATCATAACTAGATTCCAAGTTTAGTTTTAGTTTGGTTTAGTTCATTGTACAGTGAAAAACCTTTTTGTTGCATGTTCTCCAGTCAGCATGTTTGGTGGCTGCGCAACACAACATAAATTCAAAATCATATTTATCCTTTAAAAGCAGAAGAGTAGGATATATAGGAGACCTATATTGCTAATACCCTTATTGTGCTCTGACTGAAATTTGCAATTTTGCACAAAGCTGATATTTTAAGAAAAAAACCCAGAACATTATTACAGAAGAAGGAAAGATCATGTTTGCTGGGACATAACTTTTGGTTTTAAATTACATTATTTTTAGTTCACACCAGTTACAACTATATATTAAAAGAAAGGAAGAAACTGCTGAATATTAGCATTAACTAACCTTTTCTTTATAAAATAAAACATTCTCTTCCTCAAAGCATTGAATGAAAGAGAAGCAACAGTTCAGTTCATTATTGCATAATTCGGATCTAATATTGCTATGCTTTAAACTCATGAGTAAGGTTATTATTTTTGTTTGAGTTTGCATCCAACTTTAAGGAGGATGTAGTTATTGTTTAAGCAAAATAGTGTCAAATGGCTGTGATTGATGTAGCTGAATGAGTTAAAAACAAGCTGAATAAAGATATAGATGAAACCTCTGAATTTTATTAACAATGTTTAACATATTAAGTAATATCTCTCTTAAAACTTGTCATGAAGCCATATGTAGAATCTTAATTTTCTGCTTGTATTATATGTTGAATTATTGAACACATTTTATTATTCACCAAAGAGCACCAATAATTTGGAATAAAATATTTACATTTTTTAACTTGTCTTTTTTTTGAAAATACCTGCTCTATAATACCGGGTGGCGCCAGCAATGGCTGCCTCGCCAACAGTCTGTCTGTCCCTTTCTTTCTTTGTGTTTTAATAGTATGTGTTAAATGTATGTTTTTAGTGTTCTTTAGCTGGTTTTATATCGGGGGAAACTTTTTTCAATCTCTTACCTCGACGGAGATGTGATTTTTTTCCGTATCGTATCTCTGTCCGCACTGCGGCCTAACATCGAGGAGTTGGTGGCCTTTGCTGGAGACCGACTTTTGAGAGCTCCACCGCGGGTGCCTACGGGACTTGAACCCCGCGATCGCTTTGTCAGGCATCGACCTCAGAGCACCAACCATGGGTGGTTGCAGGCTTAATATCGGACCTAGCGGTCTCTGGTCAGAGACCGACTTCGGGAACTCCAAGCCGCGGTAAGTCCCCGCCGCGGTAGAAGTTGGCCGCGGGCCGGCGGTCGGAGCTCTTCGATGTGGGGAGTCCGCCGTGGTGGATTTTTCCGTTAACTTTTATGTAGTTGTGTGTCTTGTTGCTTTTTTTTTCGTATGGCTGTATGGCAATTCGCATATCACTGTACCTTAATTGGTACATGTGACAATAAAATACCTTTGACCTCTGAAACCTTACAATAAAACTATTTTTTGGAAAATTGATTGAATTTTAAAGAAAATGTTTAATTGGTCATGGAAGGCATCGAGTAAATCAGTGGTGCTGCTCTTTCTCAGAGCTCTCCTTCCTTTCTCAGCAACTTACCCTGCTCTTTGTTATTTCTTTTCATTCTACCAAAGGGAATCCCTTTATCTGAAAGCAACTGGTTGTGTGAGCATCACTAAAGAGTTTTTTAGCATCTGCCACACCACTCCCTCTAGATGTATAATTTGAAACAACTACATAAAGCACCTGGCTCTTGCAATATTGCACCAATAATCTATGAATAGCCAATCTCTTTAAAGAGCAATGGTGGTAGGTGTGTTCTTTTCCACCGCTGAGTCATCGGTTAAGAAAGGGAAAAAAGGGCTTCAGCTAAACCACAGAGCTCCAAAATGGTAGGACTGTTGAGTAACTCAGCAGGTCAGGCATCATCTCAGATGAAAATGGATAGATGATGTTTTGAGTTGAGACCCTTCTTAAGACCCGGCCCAGAACATAACCTATCCATGTTTTCCAGTGACGTTGCCTGATCTGCTGACTTATTCCAGCACTTTGTGCCCTTGTATGTATTAACCAGCATCTGCAGTTCTTTGTTTCTACACTAGGGTTGTTGACATGGTTGCTTACTAATAAATGCTGTGTGCACCTACTGGTATGTTTGCTGCATTATATTGAACCCCTCTTTGACAATGGCCTTTGCCATGATTTACCCCACAAATGTGTGTGTAGATTGCAGATGTATTTTCAGAACTATAGCAGTTCATGCAACAGACAGAAAGTGCTAAATTAATCCCAAGTACCCAGCACAGTAGCTCCACACTCTGGTTACAGAAGGTATTACAATGCTAAAGTGCCTTCACTGTTAATTATGAAAAGCAAATGCAGAGGAAACTTTCATTTGCTTACAGAAATAGGATGACTGCAAGAAAATGCATTATCAAAATAACACTAATCTTTTTTTAATAATCAGTTTTGTTAAGGTTGTGTCATCGATACAAAAGTCAGACTATAAATGCACAGTACATTCATTTAAGGGAAACTGTTCTTTCATGTTTCCAGAGATTTATTCGTTATTTTAAGTTTTTTGTCATGTTGGTCTATAGCTGTCACTTATGCATCTCTCCAGATCCGTTACAAATTTATACTGTAAATGAAATGCGATCGGATAGCAGGTAGATGACAACACTAAACTGTGCTCCATCCAACCATATGACATTTCAAATAACAGTTGGTAATTTAATTGATGAGTTTAGACAACATTATTAACTGCAAGGCCTGATCTGTGCTCATTTACAATTAAATAATATTTACCATTGAGCTCTTTAGATTTTCTTCCCTTTAATTATTTTTTACGGTCGTTTTTGATTTCCTCTCACCCAATTTGCATTGTTCTTTAGTGATCACTAGCAAAAGAGCTGGAACTCATAAGCCTGAGGCAAATTAGGCAGCAAGAGCTGGACAAGGCTCAGAGAATCGGTCACATACTTGGATCAGTCCACGCAAGGCCAGATGTGGGAGAGCGTGGTATGGTCAAAGTAATAAGCAGATGATAGTGATGTAGGCTGGAAAAAACTCTGGAAAAACATTAGAGCTATAATAAAGGGCAAAGATATTAAAAGAAACATGACTATTAGGGGAGCATAATGGCGCAGCAGTATAGTTGCTGCCTTACAGTGCCAGAGGCCTGGTTACAATCCTGACTACCAATGCTGTCTGTACATTCTCCCTGTGACCGCATGGGTTTTCTCCGGGTGCTCTGATTTCTCCAAAGACGTACAGGTTTGTAGGTTAATTGGCTTCGGTAAAGATTGTAAATTGTCCCTACTGTGTGTAGGATAGTGCTAGTGTGCGGGTTGATCACTACTTAGCGTGGACTCTGGGCTAAAGGGTCTGTTTCCACGCTGCATCTCTAAAATCTAAAGTGACAGAATGCAGTCATAAGAATCAGAAACACACCTTTGTTGATTAGATTGCTATGTCTTTGCCCTGGCATAGATCACATTCGCAAAATACTTATTTGTGCTAATTAAAGAAGGGTCACTAAACTGTATTTTCATTGGCACATTTAAACTTTGATTTTTAAAAACCGTAGAAGCTAAAATCTGTTAGATCCTGTAGCCCTGGTCGTCACATTGCAGGAAGGATTTGGAGGCTTTGGAGGGGGTGCAGAAGAGTTTTACCAAAATGCTGCTGGTTTTAGGTGATATTAGTTACAAGGAGAGGTCGGACAAACCAGGATTGTTTTCTTCTCTGGAATGTTGGAGGTTGAAGTTAAACCTCTGAAGTATGAGAGAAGTAGACATGGCAGGCAGTCATGGAAACCAGGATGGAAATGACTGAAAAAATGATTAGAGGCATAGCTTTAAGGTAAATGGGGTAAAGTTTAAAGTAAATATGCGGGGCAAGTTTTTTAATCAGATGATGGTGGGCGTCTGGAACACAGTGCCTGGGATGGTGGTGGAGGCAATTACTGTAGTGGCATTTAAGGGGGTTTTAGATAGGCACAGTCATATTGAGGGATTATGGATCATGTGTAGACAGATTCGTTTATCTAGGAATAATGTTCAGCATTGACATTGTGGGCCGAAGGACCTGTTCCTGTGCTGTATTTTTCTATATTCTATGTCCAGGTTAAAGCATTAGAAACATCCGAGTGGTCAGACAACATCTGTGGGGGTAGAAAGAGTTAAGGGCCTGTCCCACTTGGGCGTCATTAGCACCTCATTTACGCATCATGTAGAAAATTGGTCGATGCGTCGTGACACGTGAGGGACGCGCTCATAGCGCATGGTGAGACGTGAAGCGCGATGTCGTGCGGCGCTCCAGTATTTTGTGGTGTACCGAAATCCTCGTGCACCACCTGCATGACGTATCGCTTACGCACGCTGATACATTGGCTACGCACGCTGAGGCATCGGCGTCGCACGCTGATGTCCCAACGTCACACGTGTATCGCGTAGTGACGCATGGTTACGTCCGTAAACATGCGACGGCGTGCGCCGCCCATATACAGTCGGCCCGCCTTTTACACGTCATGTAACCTCTAACCTCGTCCACACAGACCTCTTCCTGGGTTTCTTGCTAGCCTTTCTTGTTGTACTCCTGCCTGGCTGATCTGTAAGTTTGAGGGCTGCTGCTAACAGAAGTCTCTGTTGTTGCTGTAGCAATAAAATCCGCAGTTCTTCCATGATGGTCATGATGCAGAATAGGGAAGCAGGGCATTCTAATGATGTTACGCGCACCAGACGACTGTGCTGACGCGTGATTTGCGCGCGACAGTCGCACGCCAGTCACTACCGGCCTGTCACGTAAATGATGCGCAAATGACGCCCAAGTGGGACAGGCCCTTTAACCTTCAGCTCATTGATCCTCATCAGACCTATTCCAGTTCCCTTTCCACAGATGGTGCCTGCCCTACTGAATGTTTCTATCAATTTTGTTTTCTTTCCTTGATGTCATTGCCTTTATTAATTTAAAACAATACGAAAACATCAACATGGAAGCATTATTTTCCAACATTAACAAGCAGACAGCAATTGAAAATCACCCCCAACAACAGATGGCTAGGAAATTAAAGTGATGCTTTTTCCATAAAAAGTATTTGAAAAAGTTTCTTATTTATTTGCAAATAGATGACGATGTAATGATAAGAAAATCATCTCTTCGCCATGTTTTACATGGTGCATTTCTATCAAAATGCTCTCTTCAACATCAACTGTTTTAGAATATTATGCATCTGTAGTCTCCCACCTTCTCTCAAAACAGTGAATCTTTCCAAAAGTCTAAATTTCTTAATTCTAAACAAGCTTTATAAAATTTGTCACTTTTTTTTAGTTCAAAAATCCCAAATCATTTAAGAAATGAGTGAATCTTATGTCAGTTGCTATTCACATGCATATTATGTGTATAGAGGGGAGGAGCCAGATGAAAGAACACTAACATCGCTATCAAAGGAACGTTTTGCCTCATTCAATATCAAGATGAATCATTGTGGGATAGTGTGGGGTATGCAAGAACTTTGTTTTCTGCTCCTTTTTAACGTAAATGTAACAGAGAAGAGAAATCCTTTTCTTCTTTTGCTTAAATGTCTTTATGTCCTTGATGTCATTACTTTTTTTATTGAGAAACGAAAACTGCAACAGCTAAGAATTTTCAAAACATAATTTGTTTTTATGGCACAAATTGAAGTGATATTTTAATTCTACGCCTTGAATTTGCTTTAACAATACAGTGGTGTTTGAAAGTCAGGTACATAAATAATAAGCTTATTACTATACTACAACTGCCTATCCACATTGTAAGTAATCTTTCTTCTGGTTCCTCTCCTCTATACACATACCATCCATGTGAATAGCAACAGACATGAGATTCATTTTGTTCAAAGAATCAAATTATACTCTGAAGCAGTTTTGTATGCAGTTGAGGGACGACCTGATAGAATGAAATAAAGCTATGAGCTGAATAGATGGGATAGATAATCAGTCTTCTTCTCAGATGGTAATGTCAAATACTAGAGGGGATAGGTTAAAGGTGAGAGTGGAAAAATGTGCAAAGCAATTTTTTTTGACCACACAGAGTTGTACATGCCTGGAATCTGCTACTAGTGGTGGTAAAGGTAGACACAATAACAATGTTTAAAAGGCATTTATACATATAGGAACAATCAGAGATGCAGACCACATAGAGGTTTCTGGGACTAGCAAGGTTTGCAGTAATCAGCTCAGAGATGTTGGACTGAAGGGCCTGTTCCTATGTGAAATATTTGACTATGTAAAATATTTCACATATCCTTGCAAATAGATGTTGCCTTAATGCCCATTGTTCATTTCCAATATGCTCCAACTTTATGCACTCAGCCTGAAAGTCTAAGTATTTTTAACCACCATCTAACCACCAGCTTACCACAAGTGTACCTACAGTGTGCACAGATGCTGCGGAAGCACCATACAAAGAGGAAAACTACTCTGCTAGTTTACATCTGGGGCTTGGAGACACAAGAGACTGGAGATCCTGGAATTCTGAGCAAAAACAAAGTGCTGAAGGGACTCTGTGGGCCAGGCAGCATCCGTGAAGGAAATGGGTATATAACGGTTTGGGTCAGGATTATTTTCAGACTAACTGCAGATCAGTCTGAAGAAGGGTCCTGACTCAAAACATTATCTGTCTATTCCCTCCAGAGATGCTGCCTGACCCACTGAATTCCTCTAGCACTTTGTCTTTTTACTTCTGGGTCTTGTCCTTTTAAACTGAGAATTAATTCTCACGTCTTTCTTCAGGGATTTTAGTTTGCATTCTGTAAATGGATTTGACTATCTAGAAAAACACTTTATGCAAGTGCAAAATTGTTCAGAGTTGGGGGAATGGAGAAATGTTAAGGAAGTTACTTTTGTATGATTGTTTTCCAGTATTATCCTGAAATGAGTAAGTGATTTCACGAAGGAAAATAAAACACAGTAATACACATACTGGACCTTGTCATTGATTAGCAGGCAGTACACCTCAGACCCAAAAGTTCAGCCTCTGATTTAAACTAAATCCGTGTGTGATAAGTGCAGAAGATAATGGTTCATTTGCTCAGGGCATAGACATCAAAGGCAGCAAGTTATCTCAGCTGTCCTTCTCATGCTATAGCTGTAGGCTAAGTACATTGCAGGATGTTTTCAGCAGAGTCAATAGTGTTTTATTGTCATATGTACTGAAACGGAACAATAAAATTCTTACCCGCAGCAGCAGCACAACAGGTTTTGTAAACACTGTACTAAAAAAAAAGCATACAAAGAAAAATTATATATATATTAAAAAACCTGATATAGTACAAAAACAAAACAAAGCCGAATGTCCCTAGTGCAACCAATTCAGTTCATAGTTCGGAGTTTAATTGCAGTTCATAGGATTCAATAGCCTGATGGTTGATGGGAAGAAGCTGTTCCTGAACCTGAACGCTATAGTTTTCAGACACTGATACCTTCTACTCGATGGCAGGAATGAAATGAGAATATGGCCAGGGTGGTGTGGGTACTTGATGATGCTGCCTGCCTTTTGGAGACAGCACCTCTTGTAGATACCTTCCACGGTGATGAGGTCACTACCCGTGATGGACTGGGAAGTGTTCACCACTTTGTTCCTCATTGTTCGAGTTGCCGAACCAGGCTGTGATGCAACCAGGCAATGTGCAACCAGCAGACTTACCAAAAAAATGAAACCTATCATTGTTACTTTTCTGAACAATATGACTGTGATAGACAACTTTCTATTCCACTTTATGGACTTTTGTATTCTAAGAAAAAGTTACTTGCTCCATTGCTTGCTATTTTTTGAGAAGTTCAGATGTGTAAGTAAGGGTAACTGTGCCTAAAGTTGTTTATAAAAACATTTATATGTTGCTCCTGCTCATCAATTGACTCTTTGGGAATCTACCAAAGTATTTTGCAAACCGAGGACTTTCAAGAGTGGAGATATGGTTAGCTGCCTGCTTTTTCTCTTAACTCACATTTCCTTAATCACAATGAGTGGCATTATGCTTACCTAAAGTTACTCATCAAATTTACAATAGAGCTGCTGTCCAATCTCAAGCTACTCGAGTTCAGTCCTGACCTCCAGTGTTATCTGTGTGGAATTTGCATGTTCTCTCTGTGACCGCATGGGTTTTCTCTGGGTACTCCCAAAGAGGTATGGGATTAGAGTGAGATCAGTATAAATGGATTCTTGATGATTGTGCTTTCAGCGAGCAGCGGTCTGTTTCTGTGATGGAAAGAACTGCAGATGTTGGTTTAAATCGAAGGTAGACAAAAAATGCTGGAGTAACTCAGCGGGACAGGCAGCATCTCTGGAGAGAAGGAATGAGTGACATTTTGGGTCGAGACCCTTCAGACCGAGTCTGAAGAAGGGTCTCTACCCAAAACGTCACCCAGTCCATCGCTCCAGAGATGCTGCCTGTCCCGCTGAGTTACTTTCATTTTGAGTCTGTTTCTGTGCTCCACGACCAAATATTCTTGTGATACTTAAATCTGAGAGGATGTTTCCACTAGTGGGAGAGTCTAGGACTAGAGGTCATAGCTTCAGAATTAAAGGACATTCTTTTAGAAAGATGAGGAGGAATTTCTTTAGTCAGAGCGTGGTAAATCTGTGAAATTCTTTGTCACAGAAGTCTATGAAGGCCGTTAATGTATACATTTAAGGACGAGATAGATAGATTCTTGATTAGTACGGGTGTCAGAAGTTATGGGGAGAAGGCAGGAAAATGGGGTTAAGAGGGAGAGATCGATGAGCCATGCTTGAATGGCGGTGTAGACTTGATGGGCCGAATGACCTAATTCTGCTCCTATCACATATGATCTTATGAATGTATTATTTCAAAGTCATGTGACAACACTCGTTATTGACGATCACTCGAGCATAATTGTCCTCCGTGTGGGTCCTTTCTATGGGACTTGAGATGGTTGAGGAGGCTAATCCTGGAGCCACAGACGTTTATCCCACCAGGTGGACCAGGAGTGTGATAACTTTCAATGTGGAGAACCGGGTGCACAGTCAGCTGAACACACGGTCATTGTCAGAGACAGAGCTGCATCCAACTACATGATCTCCATGATGGTTGTGAGTTTCTCCCGGCTGCTGCCTTCTTCCGCCTTCTCACCTGTTGCGGCGGTGCACCTACTAGCCAGCCACCAGACTCAGCCTGTTTCTCCATTGAGGTCTTGTTCTTGGGCAGCCCTTTGTCAGGAATCTCCCTGTTCGCCATGGGTGACCTTGCCAAGAACATAGGTCCAGACGGTTTAGCTCTCGGGATCTTTGCCACACACACGCTTCTCCACCACGATTAGGTGGTGACCCTTGGAGAAGTAACAACACTAAACTGAATGGGATTGTGGATTTTGAGAAGGATGCAGAAAGGCTTCAAAATGAGTTAGATTGAGTGACAGAGCAAAAATATGGCAAGAAAACTGGAAACGCGTTACCACGGCAGGCAGCATCTACCAGAGAGAAGAATTGAACTAACATTGCAGGTTGGTGACCGTTCTCCAGAATTGGTCTATGATGTGCTGGCACGGAAGATGAGATACTGCTCCTCAAGCTTTTTATTATGAGTCATTGAATTAGTGCTGGAGGCCAAATATACAGAAAACAGTGTGGCAGTGGGATGGAGAATGAAAGCATCAGGTAGGTATGTTACAAAACTTACCTTGAGCAGCGCTGCAGTTCTGCCGCTCCCCGTGTGCGCGACTTTGGCGCCTTTCAGAGGGGGGCGGGTTTAAAGTGCCGTTTTTCTTTAGACTGGGCAAATCGATCAATGTCGGGCGATTTTGTGGCGGAAGAAAAATCGCTCCGCCATTTCATTAATGAAGATATTTTAAAATTACGCTAGATTATTTATTATCTATAGTAATTTAAAAATCACCTTCAAAAGCAGTGAGCGCCGATAACGGGAAGGATTTTGCGTAAGGGAGAAAAAAAGGTACACAGTTTATTTTTATATTAAAAGTTGTTTTTTATGGAGGCTTTAATAATATTTTCATGTTGCGAAATGGGGTCCAAAAAAAATGTATGAACCGGCTGTATTTTTCCTCCCGACTTCACAGCAAACCACAACGTTCCAATCCACCGCATTCCACTAAAACCCACTCGCTAGTTGATTTAAATGGCCATTAATTTACAGGCATTAAACACTAAATTCATTCCATTTGGCCCAGAAATTCATGAAAATGAGATTTAAAAATTATGTTATATTGTGGATTATTGTGTGAATGTTATTTGGACACTTAGGCAATTTAAAAAAAAGTTTATCTTTTCTTAAGAAATGGATAGATGTTTAGATCTACTCATTGAATTTTGTAATTAGCTACAATTAGATAACTAACTAATTATATGCTTTAATTTCAGGTCATCCAAGTAAGATTGTTTCATATTTGTTTCAGAATGCTTCAATCTATAATAACTGAAAATTTCATTGAGTTCTCTTAATTTTTAAGAAAGTTATGGGCTTTTAACGGTTCTAGATCACAGCTTTTGAGTTAAGTCAATTGAAAGGCAATGGGGAACAAGATGCTAATTTCAGAGTATGAAAATGGTCATAACTTTCTTAATACTGAAGATATGAAAGTGAATTAGGTGTCAAATTAAACTTCTTTTTATGCTTTATCTGATGGGATAAATTGCAGACTTGATTTTTAAAATCTCAACATTTTGTAACATTGCTACATCAGGCAACATGAAAATCAGAGTTGCCCCTGTAGAGTGATCAGTGCATTCTGCAAAGTTGGCACACAAACCTACATTTAGTTTCTCCAATGTGTAGGATACTACACACTGAATTGGAAAATGTCAGAGTCACTGCGAGATACAATGTGGAAATATGCCTTCAGTCTACTGAATGCACACTGACCATTAAGCATCCACTTTTACACTAATGTTATCCCAAATCATTTTATTGTCCCCATATTCTCATCAACATCACATTTGATACATATGAGAGTTGTAAAAGAATATTGAGTTATTCAGTCTGATTTAAAACGGAAGTTCTTCAAAGTCATCAGTTGAAGCCTATCCAGTACCGAGCAATGATTGCCAATCATTTCAGCGACATAAGTCCATAACATAAGTCCATAACATTTTCACGTCCCTCAGTAGCCTTCCTTCCAACATTGGGAACAAAAGTGCATAGCATTCAGTTCTCTTTAGAATTCTTCACCAAATTTTGGCTTTCATGCCTTTTTTGTAGCAAGATCAGGATAAACCCAGGATAATCTACCAAGCTTGGTCCCTCATGCCTAAGAATGATTTGAAGATCCTTGTGCCTCCATTTTACTTCTCCACTGTTCAATCTCCTCAAAGTATGACCACTTTGAAGAAGTTCTCCACTCTCGGACATTCCCTCCCCTTCAATTTGATCCCACCATCAGTCACATCTTCCCATCTCGACCCCTTTCTGTGGAGACTATTCCTCCACAACTCCTTGGTTCATTTATCCCATTCCACCCAAGCCTCCCCTTCCCCAGGTACCTTGCTGCAAACGCAAGAGATTCTACACCTGTGCCTACACCTCCTAACTCGCCTTCATCCAGTGACCCCCAGCAGCCCTTCCAGGTCTGAAAGAGATCCACATGCATCTCTTCAAACCTCAACTAAATGGATTTGGTGTTCACGACATGGTCTCCTTTACATTGGCAAGGACAAGAGTTGACTGTGGTCTCAGTATGCCAAGGCTTGGTGGATCCCCTGGTTGCTAACCATTTTAACTTCCCTTACTTTTCCAATAACAATCTCTCTGCCTTGGGCCTCCTCCATTGCCAGAGTGAGACCACACAAAATGGTGGAAAAGCACCTCATATTTTGCTTGGGTAGCTTACGACCCAATGATATGAACTCTGAATTCTCCAATTTTAAGTAACACCCCTCTTTCCCACTCTCTCCTTCCTGTGCCTTCCCCCACCTCGGTGTGCAACCATCTCTCCCAATATTCTGCCCTTCTCTCTCCCCACTCTACCCAACCCCTTCAATCTATATCCCTCCCTTTGGATTTACATTTCACTCCTCTTCTCTCAGTTGATATTCTTTTGTCTCCTTTTCATCTCTCGCCTTTGTTATTTCATCCACCTATTTGCCATTAAATTGTACTTTTCTGCATTGATCTATCACTTGCCAGGCTTTGGTCCACTCTCACCACATTTCCAGGTTTCTTATCCCTACTACAATCTGTCTGAAGAAGGCTCCCGACCTAAAATGTCACCTTAGGGGCAGAAGAATGGCACAGCTGGTAGAGCCGCTGCCTCATAGTGCCAGAGGCCCGGGTTTGATACTGACCTTGGGTGCTGTCTGCGAGGAGTTTGCATGTTCTCCCTGTGACTGCATGGGTTTCCTACGGGTGCTCCGGTTTCCTCCCACATCTCAAAGACAAGCAGTTTTGTAGGTAAATTAGCTTATGTAAAATTTCCCCTAATGTGTGGGCAGTGGGATGAGACAGGACTAGGGTTGACATGTGACAAGTCAGCGTGGATTTGGTGGGAAGACGGGCCCGATTCCATGCTGTATTTAAACTAAACTAATCATTCCCTCAACATTCCCTCGAGTCCTGGCAACATCTTCGTAAACCTTCTCAGTACCCTTTCCAATTTGAAAACATCTTTCTTATAACATGGTGCCCAAAACTGAACATCAATACTCTAAATCCATCCTCACCAATGTCTTATACAACTGCAACATGACCTCCCAACTTCTATAGTCAATACTCTGACTGATGAAGGCCATTATGACCACCCTGTCGATCTGTGATGCCACTTTCAACAAACAATGTACCTGTACTCCTAGATCCCTCTGCTCTACAACACTCCCCGGAAGCCTACCCGTTCACTGTGTAGGTCCTGCCCATGTCAGTGCTCCCAAAATGCAATACCTCACATTTATCTGTATTAAGTTCCATCAACCATTCCTCAGCCCACCTGCCCAACTGATTAAAATCTTGCTGCAATGTTTGACAACCATCTTCACTATCTACACCACCACCCACTTTCGTGTAATCTGCACATTTGCTAATCACGCCATGAGATTAAAAAACAGATATTGGATTAAACACAAAGGATTTAATCATTTATTATTGCTGGTATTTCTTATGTTCTTCAAATCTTGGGATTGTGGCATTGTGCCAGATATGCCACCAGTACAGCAATTCAAGATGGCTGCTCACCTTCACGGAAAAGTAGAAATTATCATGAAATGCTGATGCTATGTCAAGACCTCCAATTGATTCACCAACCTAGTTTTACTGCAGATGGAAGTTGCATTTCTCATCTACCACTTCAATGTTTGCATAATTCTATTATTGTCTGCCCCAGAATAAAAGCATCTGAAAAAAAAAAATCTTGCCTCAGGACTCTGGTGTACTGGCTGGTTTTTATAGGTCCCTGGCATAGATCAAGAAAAGTTAATGGATTCTTCGTGGAACTTGCCACTCCAGGCTGACAAATGCTCTATTTTTCCTATATCCTTGCCCGATTTCCTAGCTTAATGTCCAGACAGCAGGCCTGCTTAAATAATGAATTCAACATATGCAATTAGTCTCTGACTATAAAAGAGTAATCTCTGTTGGTAAAAACAGTTCTCCTTACATTCAGCATCATTGTCAGAACAATACACTTCCTTGGTAAATCAATATGTGTTTGTACATACAATTTCTAAAAAAACTGAGCAAAACCTAGCGGCAAAAGAGAGAAGGTTTTCAATATATCTAGTAAACTGTAGTACATTCTATAATGTTGGTCAAATTCCTTAATTTCAATAGGTTTAAGCATTCAATTGAATGACTGTTGCCCAGATCACTAATTATTATTAAAAAGTCACTGTAAATAAGAAAATAGACATACACAATACATATGAAATATTTGGACTGTTTACTCTTTGTCAAAGCATGATTATTCATCCAGCTTCTGTATGGAGTGCAAGATGAAACCTGAGAAATGATTCTTCTCGTGCAGTACTTAACATGCACTTAACTCCCCTGACCAGCTCCGTAACTTAGCTGGATCCATACAAACCAACAGACAAATATAAATCTCCCATTGGTACGGAGCTTTTGCAGTTTTCAGCTTGAAATTGTGCAATCTGGTCCATACTGTAGCGAGTCTTTTAACTTACACTTGGATTAGCTATGAATAAGGTTAGGCTAAATTACATTCTGAATTACATTCCACAGTAGAGCCAAGCTCTGATCAACAGGTGCAGCACATGAATGATCTTAGTATATTCATGTATTGAAATCAGATTATATTCAAACACTTGACCATGTTGACCAACCTGGGTCTCACTGCACAACTCCTGACCCTGACTCCAGTTGCATACGTTCTCTCATTCCTGACCCCGAGTCCAGCCTGACACCTGGCCCCCTATTCTACCCTGATCATAGCTGCTTACCTGCTTAGGTTCCCAGTGCTGAACACTCCCATTGTCCCAACTTTGACTGCACACCTAGTACTATAGCCGTCTTCCTCTCAGCTGGAACTTTTCCGAAATGCAAAGTCCAATAACTATATATTTAAGCAATATTATTCTATTAAATGTGATCTTGAGAGTACATAATATTTTCTGTGGTATTCATAACACAACAATGATAAAAAGATCTTTGTTTTGATTGCACCTACCAACACGCATACATTATTATATTACAGTTAATATGTACCGAGGGCAAATTTTTGTTCCAATGCTCCCCATTCCCAATTATTTTCACATTGAAGTGATTGAACCCATGTGAGTTTAAATGGCATCAGAAAAATAAAACCTCCGGAATGGATGATATTCATTACGTGGTTGGTTGGCGTCAGTATCGGCACAATTACTATATTAAACTTTGGATCTTCAGATGTCCTGGTTCAAGCTAAAACTAAAGACACATAATAACCTCCTCACACATTCCCCTGCAAATATCTCTGTCACTCCTTTAAAATATGCCCCTTCTTTGAACAAGCTCTTAAACATCGCATCTGAATTAGTTTCCATTTGATTACACTCCTTGAGGATATTCATCTATGTGTTCAATTAATAAAACAATGAGATTGGGGACGTTTCTATTCAACCTGTCAAAGGAATTTAGGGGGGGGGGGGTTAGAAATAGTCAGTGAGGTAAACAAACATAATAGTTGAGCGGCAAATGACAACAGTGCTACCTTCCCAATATTGAACTGAAGGAAATAATGGGTTATCGGAGCTGCATGTTGTGACAGACAGCTTGACACCTTGCATATCATTTTAATATTACACTTATCCCATCCCCCTGAATATTCCGGATGAATAAATTAAGATTTTGTCAACTAATTACAAATCAGGCTAATTACAAATCAATCACATTAGCCAACTCTAAAACATGAAGCACTGAGCATTGGGATCCAGACATCATGGACAACTGGCTCACACCTGGCAGTGCTCTCTATCTGAGCCAGGGGCCACGGAGTGTTTTTGAAAGTGGGGGGACTGAGCGATCACTGATCACTCGCCTTGGAGATATCCGGCAAGGGAGTGGAGCAACCGAGTGGGGGGAGGGTGTGGGAGGGGGGTTCAAGTTCAATCCTAGTCCCGGGTGCTGTCTGTGTGGAGTTTGCACGTTCTCCCTGTGACCGCGTGGGTTTCCTCCGGGTGCTCCAGTTTCCTCCCACATCCCAAAGACGTGTGGATGTGTAGCCCTCTGTGGCCCTCTGTAAATTGCACCCTAGTATGTAGGAAGTGCATGAGAAAATGGGATAACATAGAACCAGTGTGAACAGGTGATCGATGGTCGGCACGGACTCGAGTGGCCAAAGGGCCTGTTTCCACGCCGTATCTTTGAACTAATTACAATATTGAACAAATCAAGACTTACCTTTCGAATTTGAACATGAACAATATTATCCCAAGTTGGCAGAGTATTTGAATGGCATTTACTGCATATTCCCTGAGGTTATTCTTGGTAAAGTGAAGGGAAAAGTTAATCTCTACAAGTTTCATTTTCTGAAGTTAATTTGTAGTTTATATTTACCATCTTGCCTTTGCTTATTTGTTCCCATGATACATGAATCCAAGACTTGCATTTAAAGATGACAAAATATCAATTTAAAGACAGATATCAACTAATTTCCCCGATTGAGTATGAATATCGATTTCTTTAACATCACCTCTCCCTCCGTCCCTCCCCCACCCGACTACTACCTAGTACTAGCTTCAAAGTTGTCTTGTTGGGTCTCATTGTGTGAGAAGAGACTGCAGATGCTGGTTTAAACCAAAGAGAGACACAAAATGCTGGAGCAATTCAGCGGGACAGGCAGCATCTCTGGAGAGAAGGAATGGGTGACATTTTGGGTAGAGATCCTTAGAAGGGTCACCACCAGAAACGTCACCCATTCCTTTTCTCCAGAGACGTTGCCTGATCCATTCCGGTCACCAGGGCGAATTTGGCACAGAGACTAACGGCAGTGGCTCAACACTTCTGATGCCTCCGATGGCCTGGGATTCTTGCACTGAGACTACTCCATGGCCGGAGCTGCAGCAAGCGACTCACCGGCCCGGAAAACACTCGCCAGCTCCGGCTTCCCGTCTGCATCTGCCCCCGCCGCTGCTTCTGTTTCCATCCTTCCCTCTGCACCGGCTCTCCAACTCCCACGGCCCACGCAGCTGATATGAGTTTTGAAATTCTCGTTGATCACAGAATTTCTCACGACATTTGCGATCTGCGTGAGAGCGTGAGAATTTGTCGAAATGCGCGAGTCTCACACTCAAAGCGTGAGAGTTGGCAGCCCTGTCTTGGAATTAAAATTAGCCATTTCGGCCCATCGAGTCTATTCTGCCATTCAATCATTGCTTATCTCTGCCACATAATCCCATTTTCCTACCTTCTCCCTGTAATCCTCGATACCCTTTCCAATCAAGAACTTGCTATCACTGCCGTAAAAATATCCACTGACTTGGCCTCGACAGCCCTCTGAGGCAATGAGTTCCACAGATTAACTACACTCAAACTACTGATTAACTACCCTCAAAGAAGTTCCTCCTCACCTTTTTAAAAGAGCTTCCTTTAATCCCGAGGCTATGACCTCTGGTGCTAAACTCTCCCACTAGTGGAAACATCCTTTCCACATCCATTCTATCTATGCCTTTCATTATTCTGTAAGTTTTAATGAGGTCCCCCCTCAACCTTTTAAACTCCAGCATGTAGAGGCCCAGTGCTGTCAAATGTTCATCATATGCTAACCCACTCATTCCTGGAATCATTCTTGTAAACCTCCTCTGGAGCCTCTCCAGAGCCAACATATCCTTCCTCAGATATTTGCTCACATTACTCCAAATGTGGCCTAACCAGCGCCTTCTAGAGCCTCAGCATTACATCTCTGTTTTTGTATTCTGGTCCTCTTGATATAAATGCTAGCATTGAATTTGCCTTCCTTACTACCGATTTGACTTAAAAACTAACTTTTTGGGAGTCCCGCACCAGCACTACCAAGTGCCTTTGCACCTCCGATTTCTGGATTCTCTCTCCATTTAGAAAATAATCTACACCTTTATTCTTATTACCAAAAGGCATGACTCCACACTTTGCTATACTGAATTTCATCTGCCACTTCTCTGCGCACTCTCCATAACCTGTCTGTTCTTCTGCAGAGTTCTTGCTTCCTCTACACTGCCTTTTCCATTATCCGTTACATTACCTTTATGATAAGATTCCTAGGATCACAATCATGTAGAATATTAGAAGAGAATTGATCACTTTCCAAGATCACAGATCTTTTTGCATTACCTGTGATCACAGGAAATTAAGTTATCAGGATCTTTGCTAGATATAATGAGTTTTTAGCTTTGCGCTTTGAACAGATAACATTTACCCATTGCTTCCACAGGAAAAAGCACACAATATAATCTTTTTCAACCATTATCTAATTTTAACCATCTGCATTCCATCGTGTAATGGAAAAAGTTATTTAAAAATGCTTTGAAATTCACATTGGGGTCGATTGATTGTCTCTGACCTCCTGCTTGATGACCGATTGGTCCGAGTCCCACGTGGGGGGAACGCCACCGCCAGACTGATTGTGCAGGAATAGCCGGCAATCAAAGCACACTGGTTGTCCGCTGGTGCTTCTTTCCGCACAGAGCAATGGCTATCATCGTCGAGCTGCCGCTGCTGCTGAATGAAGGGATAAACGGCCAAAGCATTAAAGATAAGATCTATTTCTTTTTTTTTTAATTGCCATTTTCATCGAGATTGATTCTATTCTAAAAAAAACCCCTCCATTTCAATGAAATTATTCCTTTGTAGAGGTCCACACATTGTGTAAATGTAAACACTCTTCTTATATAATTAACCGAAACAGCCCTGTCGCTCACGCGCGCATCCAGTTAATATTTTACTACTACTGTGCCGTCGCTCGTGAGTTCAACTCCAACTGCCAATCCTTTGAATTCCAACTGCCGCTTTTGAATTCCAACTGCCTAATGGCCTGTCTCCCTGACTGCGTGATTGGTCGGCCCAGATCCCGCTCAGTCCACGCAAAAGCTAGAGCCCGACCAACGACGGTTCGATACCAAACTGGATCGTGCCACCACATGACCCCCTCCCAGAACCGGGGTCATGGAGGTGGCAAGGCTCACGAGAGAGGCGACCTGATCTCGTGTAAGCGTCTCCTGTGTTCGGGGTCGTAGCTGGCAGATTTGAGGGCGGATGCGATCGCGACAGTGGATGCCTTCTATGGCAGGACTGTGCCACCTGCACTGGCTTGTCAATATCCAAGTGTGTCGGTTTAAGATAGTCCACGGAGACTGTCTCGTGCCTGCCGCCCATGTTGATTACAAAAGTCGTGGTGCCATGTTGCAGTACCTGGATAGGTCCCTCGTAAGGCCTTTGCAGTGGCGTCCTCTGGGACCGTAAGCAGGGCACCGTACACCAGCTCGGACGAGGAGATTGCCAGGTCCTCTTTCGGGACAGTGCGTATGCACAGTAGGACCCATGGCAACTCATCCATCCAGTCCGGGCCCGTGAGCCGTACCTTTAGGTCTTCAGGTGCCAGTGAAAACACTCTGCTAGGCCATTTGTTTGAGGGTGCTAGGCTGTAGTGTGGTTCAGCTGAGCAATAAGCAGCCGGGCCATCGCTTACCGCAACTCGGAGGTGAACTGCGCACCACTGTCGGAGATGTCCACTGGCACACCAAAACGGGCGATCCGGTGGGCAGTGAGAGCAGGTGCACACGTCACAGTGGAGGGATCCGAGAGCGTGACGGCTTCCGGCCATCTCGTGAATTGGTCCACGATGGTGAAAAGGTGGGTGATACCTCTGGATGGGGGCAGTGGTCCAACGATGTAGACGTGGATGTGTTCAAAACACCTGTGTGGCATGTAGAAATTCTGCACCGGCGTCTTGATGTGTCACTGAATCTTTGAGGTTTGACAGAGGATGCACGCCCTGGCCCAGTTGCCAACCAGTTTGCGCAACCCGTGCCACGTGAACTTGGCTGCTACCAATGCTGTTGTTGCCCGGATGGAAGGGTGAGCCAAACCATGAACCATGTCAAAAATCTGGTGGCACAAGGCTACGGGGATGATGGGTCTTGGCTGCCCGGTAGACACGTTGCAAAGGACCATGGCATTAGTGGGCCCCGAATCGCACATACTCCAATGTCAGGCCTGAGATGGCGGTGCGGTAGGCGAGCATCTCCTCATCCTCTCGATGGGAGGCCGCCACGGACGTGTTGTCGCCACCTTGGGCCAGATGGCATTGATGTTGGGTAAATTGAATGGATTAAAGGCCGATAAATCCCCAGGGCCAGATAGGCTGCATCCCAGAGTACTTAAGGAAGTAGCTCCGGAAATAGTGGATGCATTAGTGATAATCTTTCAAAACTCTTTAGATTCCGGAGTAGTTCCTGAGGATTGGCGGGTAGCAAACATAACTCCTCTTTTTAAAAAGGGAGGGAGAGAGAAAACGGGGAATTACAGACCAGTTAGTCTAACACCGGTAGTGGGGAAACTGCTAGAGTCAGTTATTAAAGATGGGATAGCAGCACATTTGGAAAGTGGTGAAATCATTGGACAAAGTCAGCATGGATTTATGAAAGGTAAATCAAGTCTGACGAATCTTGTGGAATTTTTCGAGGATGTAACTAGTAGCGTGGATAGGGGAGAACCAGTGGATGTGGTGTATCTGGACTTCCAGAAGGCTTTCGACAAGGTCCCACATAAGAGATTAGAATACAAACTTAAAGCATACGGCATTGAGGGTTCAGTATTGATGTGGATAGAGAACTGGCTGGCAAACAGGAAGCAAAGAGTAGGAGTAAATGGGTCCTTTTCACAATGGCAGGCAGTGACTAGTGGGGTACCGCAAGGCTCAGTGCTGGGACCCCAGCTATTTACAATATACATTAATGATCTGGATGAGGGAATTGAAGGCAATATCTCCAAGTTTGCGGATGACACTAAGCTGGGGGGCAGTGTTAGCTGTGAGGAGGATGCTAGGAGACTGCAAGGTGACTTGGATAGGCTGGGTGAGTGGGCAAATGTTTGGCAGATGCAGTATAATGTGGATAAATGTGAGGTTATCCACTTTGGTGGCAAAAACAGGAAAGCAGGCTATTATCTAAATGGTGGCCGATTAGGAAAAGGGGAGATGCAGGGCGACCTGGGTGTCATGGTACACCAGTCATTGAAAGTAGGCATGTAGGTGCAGCAGGCAGTGAAGAAAGCCAATGGTATGTTAGCTTTCATAGCAAAAGGATTTGAGTATAGGAGCAGGAAGGTTCTACTTCAGTTGTATAGGGTCTTGGTGAGATCACACCTGGAGTATTGCGTACAGTTCTGGTCTCCAAATCTGAGGAAGGACATTATTGCCATAGAGGGAGTGCAGAGAAGGTTCACCAGACTGATTCCTAGGATGTCAGGACTGTCTTATGAAGAAAGACTGGATAGACTCGGTTTATACTCTCTAGAATTTAGGAGATTGAGAGGGGATCTTATAGAAACTTACAAAATTCTTAAGGGGTTGGACAGGCTAGATGCAGGAACATTGTTCCCGATGTTGGGGAGGTCCAGGACAAGGGGTCACAGCTTAAGGATAAGGGGGAAATCCTTTAGGGCTGAGATGAGAAGGACTTTTTTCACACATAGAGTGGTGGGTCTCTGGAACTCTCTGCCACAGAGGGTAGTTGAGGTCAGTTCATTGGCTATATTTAAGAGGGAGTTAAGTGGCCCTTGTGGCTAAGGGGATCAGAGGATATGGAGAGAAGGCAGGTACGGGATACTGAGTTGGATGATCAGCCATGATCATATTGAATGGCGGTGCAGGCTCGAAGGGCCGAATGGCCTACTCCTGCACCTAATTTCGATGTTTCTATTGCGGTGCGGGACAACACATTGTTTTTGCCTGCGATGTGCTGGACGCAAGTCGTTGACTCGGAGATGTAGGCCAAGTGATGCTGCTGCCGGGATGATCAGGGATCAGGCACCTTGGCAAAGGCAAATGTGAGTGGCTTGTGGTCGGTGAAAGTTGTGAAACCGTTGCCCTCGAGGAAGTAACGGAAATGCCGGATGGCCAGGTAGAGTGTGAGGAGCTCTCGACTGAACGCGATGTATTTCTGCTCGGGGTGGTCTCAGATGACTGAAAAAAGCGAGGGGCTGTCAGCTTTCATCGATCAGTTGCTCCAGCACTCTGCCCACGGCTGTGCCAGATGCGTCAACCGTGGGATCAAATCAAAGATAGGCCATTTTGGATCGTCGGTGTCACCACTGTTGAGGTCCACGCGTTGTTTAATAATTAACCAATACAGCCCTGTTGCTCCGCGCGCATCCAGTTAATATTTATCAACTACTGTGCCGTCGCTTGCGAGCACACACGCGTTCCACTCCAACTGCCAATCCTTCGAAATCCAACTGCCGTTTTTGAATTCCTAGTGACCCTGAAGTGATATCCCCCAGTTCACAATGGCCAGCCCCAAGCATGGGGTGAAGTCACACCGTGTTCATTAACAACTGAAATTGTGTTTAGGTTATTTTAAAGAAAAAATGCAATTTTCATTGAGAATTTCATTTTAAAACAAAAATCGCCTTTTTCATTGAGATTGATTTTATTGTAAAAAAACAAAATTTTAATCAAATTCTTCCGTGTTCATTAACAATTAAAACTGTTTAGATTATTTTAAAGAAAAAATGTGATTTACATTGAGAATTATTTTTTATTTAGTTTTTTAAATCGCCATTTTCATTGAGATTGATTTTATTCCAAAACCCCCCCTCAATTTTCATCAATTCTTTCTGCTCATTAACAACTAAAATTGTGTTTAGGCTATTTTTTTAATATCATGCCAAGAAGAGGGAAGAAAGTAGTTGCAGGATGGTCAAGCAACGACGCAAAGAGACGTCGAGAAGCAGCAAGGAGAAGAAGGGAACAAGAGACGCAACAAGAAAGAACTCAACGTCACGACAATCAATGAGAAAGAATGCGAAACAGAAGGGAACAAGAGAGGCAACAAGAAAGAATTGAACGTCTCAAGTTTAGTTTACGCCCGCCTTAATCACCATTCGAATGGTATAGGTGAGTGGTAGAACATGTGTAAATATTGCGAGAAATTTTAAAAATGCCGCACGGGGCAAACTGATGGGAAAGAAAACAGGTTCTTTTGGACATTATTTTAAGTTGAATTAATTCAAAGGGTGCAGTTCAATTTGATCCACAACGTATTAACTTCAGATTTATGGTCATCGCTCACAAATATCTTAGGAAAACCTTGAAGACTTCCCCAGTACGAATGATAGTGAATGTCTGGGTTACTGGAATATTAATTTGACAGTCAGATCATTGGAACAGGCTCACAGCCACAGAGTGGCAAAGGAAAATATGCATAGGGTTTCTTGCTTCACTTTCCAATAAAGTCATTCTGAAAGGCACCAAAATAAGGAGAGAAGGATAAATCTCAGTTTTGATACCCTTGGAATAGTCTCTTCACACTCGAAACTCTGTCAGAGTAAACATGAACAATTATTAAAAGGAAGATACGTTTAAAATGTAGTTTAGGGGATTAGTCCCTTGTTGAAAAGGCAGGCTGACAACTGCCAATGTTACTTCTAACCCAGCTGCTGGAAAATAACATTAGAGTACCCCCAAGCTGACTTATCTGCTAATTTCCCTCCCTCTCATGGGAAAGGGACTGAACAACTGGCATTCTATGTGCTTCTGTTCCGAACAGCACATGTAAAACAGCACCACAGTAAATACATTCCCCAGGCCTCTACTCTTGTTATAATAAACTACTGCTAATACAAAAAGCCTTAGATTTAAACATTGATTTTTAAAAATATTCCAACTACACATTTCCTTCCTTTGATCCCTATTACTGCTGTACAATTTCACAAACATCCTACAGTATTTCATTCGCGTACTTATTTTTTGTGTATTCACAATTAATGTTGGTAACACTGTGTATGTAGTTGAATTATAGCCAACTCCAGAGCCTCCAAAAACATACTGCCACCACAGGTTATAAAACGGGTGTTTAAGAATGGGAATTCCAATTTTCTTCTATATAAAAATGCCCAATTGTAATATTTCTGATTTACACCTTGACTACAGTTGGTTACCTCAAAGTAGAATGAAGATTGGACCAATGACCTTCAAGGTCCATGGTTTAGTTAACCACTGGAAAAATTAGCTAGGGTATTAGTATTGGTTCATTATTGTCAAGTTACAAGATTCAAGAGTTTATTGTCATATGTCCCAGATAGGACAATGAAATTCTTGCTTTGCTCCAGCACAACAGAATATAGTAGGCATAAATAAATACAGAACAGATCAGTGTGACCATATACCAATGAATATATATATATATACACACACATAAATAAACAGATGAAGTGCAATGCGCTATTTAATGATCAGATTTTTTTTTGAGTTGAGTTTAATAGCCTGATGGCTGTGGGGAAGTAGCTATTCCTGAACCTGGATGTTGCAGATTGCAGGCTCCTGTACCTTCTACCTGAAGGCAGCGGGCAGATGAGTGAATGGCCAGGATGGTATGGGTCTTTGATGATGCTGGCCGCCTTTTTGAGGCAACGACTGCGATAGATCCCCTCGATGGTGGGGAGGTCAGAGCGATGATGGACTGGGCAGTGTTTACAACTTTTTGCAGTCTTTTACACTCCTGGGCGCTCAAGTTGCCGAACCAAGCCACGATGTAACCAGTCAGCATGCTCTCTACTGTGCACCTGTAGAGGTTCGAGAGAGTCCTCCTTGACATACTGACTCTCCGTAATCTTCTCAGGAAGTAGAGGCGCTGATGTGCTTTCTTTTTAATTGCATCCGTGTTCTCGGACCAGGAGAGATCTTCAGAGATATGCACGCCCAGGAATTTGAAGCTCTTGAGCCTCTCCACCATCGACCCGTTGATATAAACGGGACTATGGGTCCCCACACTACCCCTTCCAAAGTCCACAATCAGTTTCTTGGTTTTGCTGGTGTTGAGAGCCAGGTTATTGTGCTGGCACCATTTGGTCAAACGATTGATTTCACTTCTATACTCTGACTCATCTCCATCAGTGACACGTCCCACAACAGTGGTGTCGTCAGCGAACTTGATGATGGAGTTCACACTATGACCGGTTAAGCAGTCATGAGTATAGAGTGAGTACAGCAGGGGGCTGAGCACGCAGCCTTGAGGTGCTCCTGTGCTGATTGTTATCGAGGCTAACACATTTCCACCAATACGGACAGACTGTGGTCTGTGAATAAGAAAGCTGAGGATCCAATTGCAAAGGGATGCGCAGAGACCCAGTTCTGAGAGTTTGGTAACTAGCTTGGAGGGGATGATTGTGTTAAATGCCGAGCTGTAGTCAATGAATAACAGCCGGACATATGAGTTTTTGTTGTCCATGTGGTACAGAGCGGAGTGGAGTGCCAGTGAGATTGCATCCACCTTTGATCTGTTGTGGCGGTAAGCGAACTGCAGTGGGTCCAGATTTTTCTCGTTGATTTGCGCCATGATCAACCTCTCAAAGCACTTCATCACCACCGACGTCAGTGACACTGGTCGATAGTCATTGAGACACGTCACCTTGCTCTTCTTGGGCACCGGTATAATTGATGCCCTTTTAAAGCAGGTGGGAACCTCAGACCTCAGAAGTGAGAGGTTGAAAATGGCCGTAAAAACACCAGCCAGTTGGTCCGCACAGGTTTTTAGAACACAACCGGGTATGTCATCAGGTCCAGGCGCTTTCCGGGGGTTCACTCCTCTGAAGTACAGAGATACAGTGAAAACTTTGTTCTGGCAAATCATACCATTCACAAGCCCATTAGACACCACAATATAGAATGTACGTACAGAATATGGTATTACAGCTACAGAGAAAATGCAGACAAAATAAAGAAAGTTAACAAGGAGCACAACGAGGTAGATTGGAAGATCAGGAATTCAACCCCTAGCATGTGAGAGGTCCATCCTAGAGTCTGATTACAGCGGGGATGAAACTTTTCTGATTCTGCCACTTACTGTTCTGAATTGGTCAGTTAGAAAAACACTGTGCAGGTATGGAAACCATCTTACAAAACCTAAGTAGTTTAAATGAACTTAATATAATTTAATCACTTTTGTAAAATATTGTGGGCGACTTAGAACAGTTAAACCATTCTCGTCATCTGAACAAGCCACCCAGGTTCCAATTTTCTTACAACTTACGATGCATCACAAATACAGTATCCCTTTAACTCAAGTAGTCACTCATTTTGCCTGTAACTCTTTGCTTGAATCTCTTTGAATGTCATTAATGATACTCGTTTGGGATGATGATCCAAGGGGGAAGGGGGAAACAGTTTCGGTCGCCTCCTCCACGGAGAGAAAACTTTTTCCATGTCGCCTCCCCCGTGGCCCAACAGCAGGGATCAGTGCGGCCTTTCCTGGAGACGTGCCTGGGGCTTCAGCTGCGGGCGCAGCGTGGACTCTCGTCGCGGAGCGGGCGAGCCCATGCCCGGGGTCGCGCTCCGTTCGCTGGCCCGCGGCAGCCTGAAGCTGGTGTCTGCAGAGCTCCAGCCGGCAGTGTCCGGAGCCTGGGGTCCCTCGTTGGGGACCCGAGTGGAGAAGAGTTCCGACAGCCGGCCCACGGCCTACTTCTACCGCGGGCGCGGCGGGGACTTACCATCAGGAGCGGGGTCCCTCGCCGGGGACCCCTGGAGAGCTCCAACCGCCAGCTCTGCAGTCTGTGGTGGTTCCGGCTGCAGCGCAGCGGGGTCTTTAGATCGTCGACCGTCAGCCTGCGGCCTACACCAACCTGAAGCCACGGTCTCTGGTGTGGAGGCACCGATTCAGGACTTACCTGGACTTTACCTTGTCTACACATTTGGATGCCCGCAACGGCGGCTGCGGAGGGTTGAGGTCCCGACCACGGGGGAAAATGGAGGAGGACTGGCCAAATTTTGTGTCTTCCACCACAGTGATGAATGCTGTGGTGGATGTTTGTGTTAAATTATTATTGTGTTTTTGTGTGTTATTTTTGCATTGTACCGCTGCTGGCAAATTAATTTCACTTGCACTTTATGTGCAAGTGACGAATAAATCTGATTGATTGATTGATGTATTGTTCCCCTTCTCATCTGCACTGTAACATTTGGCATATACGACCACACCACCTTCCCTCAACATCTCATTCTCATTAACTGCCTCAGCCCAGTTTTGTTTCTTTTTATCCAATCAAACTCATAGCATCTCCATCAATGCCCGTAAAAACACCAGCCAGTTGGTCCGCACAGGTTTTTAGAGCACGACCGGGTATGCCATCAGGTCCAGATGCTTTCCGGGGGTTCACTTCTCTGAAGTACAGAGATACAGTGAAAACAGCAATTGTCAGGTTACCGTAAAGAATGACCGTAAAGAACTAGAGAATGTGATAACAAGGAATTGCAGATGCTAATTATACCAAACATTGACTTAAATTGGCACAGCAGGTCAAGCAGCATCCATGCAGAACAAGGATAGGCGACGATTTGGGTCAGAACCCTACTTGAGACACCTTATTTCACCTTATCAGAGCATCCTGATTTCCATTGACACACTGTCAATCATTATCCAAGAACATGGTACTGGCTTACAGATGAATACTGAAAAACATTAAACACTCCCCCATACCATGCTTTTTGACATCCCTCATCCGAAACAATATCTGTTTTGTCGTGAAGCATTCAGTCTGAGGTGAGATGCAATCTCCTCCAAATAAAAATGTCAGAAGACTTAGAGTACATCTTTAGTTTCTACCACAAACTCTATTGTTGGTTATTCATTCCACTTACTATCGATGGAGCATTTTGGTCAGCGTGGGCAAGTTAGGCCAATGGAGCTGCTTGTGTTTTATAACTTTATCCCAACCATTGTTGCGGGCTGAATCATATTGTTGACATAATCAGCGTCCTCCATAGGCCTGATCTCATATTCATCATCACAAAGACGGTCTACATCCACCTCTTTTATCAGTCACCTTTGAGATGGCATTTGTCAGACAAGCTATTTCAAAGGAGACACAAGGATCTGCAGATACATACAGTGTGGAAACAGGTCCTTTGGTCCACTGAGTCCATGACGATCAGTGATCGCCTTTAAACGAGTTATTCCCACACTAGGGAAAGTTTACAGAAGACAATTAACCTATCAACCTGCACGTCTTTGCAATGAGGGAGGAAACTGGAGCTCCTGGAGAAAACCACGCAGTCTCAGGGAGAATGTGCAAACTCCATACGGACAGCACTCAAGGTCAGGATCGAACCTGGGTTTCAAGTGCTGTAAGGCAGCAACTTTACCTCTGTGCCACTGTGTCGCCCTTCATGGGCAGCATGGTCAGCATCTATGATAATTCAATTTCAAGGGTTGGAGTAACTCAGTGGGTCAGATGCATCTCTGGAGACATGGATAGGCAAATGATTTGGGTCGGGATCCTTCTTTAAACTGATTGTAGGGGCAGTTAGAAGAGAAGTTTGGCAGAAGGGTAGACTTCTAAAAAGAAGGGTAGACTGGTAAATGGTCAAAGGCTAGAGGTGAAAAGGTGACAAAACCCCATCAAATGAGGAGTGAAATGTAAAGCCTGAGGGAGGGATATACAGTGCCATCTATAATGTTTGGGACAAAGACCCATCATTTATTTATTTGCCTCTGTACTCCACAATTTGAGATTTGTAATTGAAAAAAAATCACATGTGGTTAAAGTGCACATTGTCAGATTTTTAAAAAGGCCACATTTATACATTTTGGTTTCACCAGGTAGAAATTACAGCTGTGTTTACACATAATCCCATTTCAAAGCACCATAATGTTTGGGACACAGCAATGTCATGTAAATGAAAGTAGTCATATTTAGTATTTTGTTGCATATCCTTTGCATGCAATGACTGATTGAAGTCTGCGATTCATGGACATTACCAGTTGCTGGGTGTCTTCTCTGGTAATGCTCTGTCAGGTCTGTATTGTGGCCATCTTTAGCTTATGCTTGTTTTGGGGGCTAGTAGCCTTCAGTTTTCTCTTCAGCATATAAAAGGCATGCTCAATTGGGTTCAGATCAGGTGATTGACTTGGCCACTCAAGAATTGACCATTTTTTAGCTTTAAAAAAATCCTTTGTTGCTTTAGCAGTATGTTTGGGATCATTGTTTTGCTGTAGAATGAACTGCCGGCCAATGAGTTTTGAGGCATTTGTTTGAACTTGGGCAGATAGGATGCGTCTATACAGAATTCTTTAAGCTATTACCATCAGCAGTTGTCTCATCAAAGAAGATAAGTGAGCCAGTACCTTCAGCAGCCATACATGCCCAGGCGAAAATACCCCCACCACCGTGTTTCACAGATGAGGTCGTATGCTTTGGATCTTGTGCAGTTCCTTCTCTCCTCCATACTTTGCTCTTGCCATCACTCTGATATGTTAATTTTCATCTCATCTGTGCACAAAACCTTTTTCCAGAACTGTGGTTGCTGTTTTAAGTACTTCTTGGCAAACTGGCCATCCTATTTTTGCGTCTAACCAATGGTTTGCATCTTGCACTGTAGCCTCTGTATTTCTGTTCATGAGGTCTTCTGCGGACAGTGGTCATTGCCAAATCAACACCTGACTCCTGAAGAGTGTTTCCGATCTGTCATCAGCTGTGGAGGTCTTCAGGGCCTGTCCCACTTTCACGACCTTTTTAACTCGTGAACATTTTTCATCATGTTGATAAAACGCCCCGACCTACTTGATGCCACGAGTACCTACGACTAGCATCACGACCTACCTACGACCTCGTGACCACCATGCTGCGAGCATGAGTCAAGGGCAAACTCGGCAGAGGTCGTGAATTAGGTCGTGAAAGTGGGACAGGCCCTTTACTTGTCCTGCCAGTTCCTTTGCGATTAGCAAGCACACCAGTGCTCTTTCTTCTTAATGATATTCCAAACAGTTAATTTTGGTAAGCCTAAGGTTTGGGTGATGTTTAACAGTTTTATTCTTGTTTCTCAGTCTCAAAATGGTTTCTTTGACTTTCATTGGCACAACTTGGGTCCTCATGTTGAAAAACAGCAATAACAGTTTCCAAAGGTGATGGAAAGACTGGATGGAGGGAAGACTGGGTGCTGATAGCTCTCTTATACCTGCACTGAGGAGGCATTTAAACACATCTGAGCAATTACAAACACATGTGAAGCCATGTGTCCCGAACATTATGATGCCTTGAAATGGAGGGGGGGGGGTTGACTATGTATAAACACAGCTGTAATTTATACATGGTGAAACCAAAATGTATAAAAATACTCTTTAATAAAATCTGACAATGTGCACTTTAACCGCGTGTGATTTTTTTTTCTATTACAAATCTCAAATTGTGGAGTACAAATCAATAAATGATGGGTCTTTGTCCCAAACATTATGGAGGGCACTGTTGGAGGAAGGGGACAAGAGGTGGGGGAAAAAAAGAGGCAGAATAATGGGAGATGTTAGTGCGCACCAGGGTGGGGGAGGCACAGGAGAGAGGAGGAAGGAGAGGGGGGGTTATGTTAAAAGTGGATAATCCAATATTCATACCATTGGGCTTTGGAGGCCCAGGTCAGAAAGGTCGGTATGGGAAGGAAGGTAAAATGGTCAGCAACCAGGAGATCCAGCAGGCCTTGGCAGATCGATTAAAACCAAGCTCTTTAATTATGTTTATGGTAAATCATTTTGTTTTTTTGTCTAATTATACCACTATGATGCATTTGGGATTTTAAAAATTATAAATTATTGGGCTGTAAAAAGGCATACGAGGAGGACTTCTGGTTGACTGTGCTTGTAGAAGTGATTTGAAAGAAGGTGACAATCAGGTTAATTCTACACTTTTCCCCCCCAAAATTCAACAAATACACCCATTACCATTTCCACTGTGTGCACTGCATTCAGATTTGGGGGGGGGGGGGGTCTAATTTGCTCCAACCACCAGTCACCTCTTCCCATGGAGTCACAAAGCTACACAGCACGGTCTTCTGTATCCGCTGTTCCAGGTGTGGACTCCTCTGTATCGTCGACAGCAAGCACAGGCTCGGCGATCGTTTTGTTGAGCACCTCCGCTCAGTCCGCCTAAACCTACCTGCTCTGCCGGTCGCTAAACTAATCCCCGATTCCCACACTGACCTTTCTGTCCCTGGCTACTCCACATTCAGAGTGAGGCCCAGCACGAATTGGAGCAACAGCATCTCATATTTCGCTTGGACAGATTACACCCCAGCTGTATGAAAATTGACTTCTATAACTTCAAGTAACCATTGCTTTCCCCCTCTCGATCCCTCCCCCTTCCTAGTTCTACGAAAAGTCTGAATGTCCCCGTTTACATTTTATGTCTGTAGGTGTCATTGTCACCTTCTCCAAGCTAACAATGATTTATTCCACATTTTCCTTGACTCCATCTCTTTTGAAGTCTTGTTTTCACACCTTAACCTTCCTTTTGAAGTCTGAAGGGTCTCAGCCTGAAACTTCACCCATTCGTTCCATCAGAGATGCTAAGTTACTCCAGCATTTTGTCTATCTTGTGTGTCAAACAGTCTTTAATATCTCTCACATTTAATAGGGCACAAACGGTGCTATACAAATGCAAGTTACTGGCAGTGCTAAAATCTCTCAGTATCATTTGTGAGGATACAAAACGCGATTGTCAATGCATGCACCAATACTAAATAAAAATTCTGGACGTTAATTAAATAAATAATAGTTTTATATGACAATAAAAGGGAAGCGTCACAAAGCACTAAACAAAACGATGACAGTTGTGGAACTGTTTAAAAAGTAATAATTATCCAGTTTGACTCAATTGTGCAATTTTTAAATTCACCAGTCAATAAAATGTTCAGGAGCTGGGACACCCGTGAGCGAGCAAGCAAGCAGCATTGACTGGTGATGACAACAGCCTGGCACTCCTTCAGGTTTAGTAACTGGACGCAACAAACACTCGTCTGGAAATACCCATAACTAGCAGCTTTCTCATTTAAGTTTCTTACACTCTGCTTCCCCGAAGGAAAAAAAAGACTCCTCTCACACACATTTGGGAGAGTTATCCTTCCACCGCAGCCACCATATTTGTTTCCTAAATCAAACCAGAATCACGACGCTGCTCCTCGGCGCAATCTGCGACGTTACTGACAAAAAACCAAGTCCCAGGTCGGACTCGACCGTTCGCAAACCTTTTACTATTTCGCAAAAGGATATAAATCGAATGCACTAATACATAAAGATATGCGTTTACAAAAAACCCACACACACACACCAAGATATGTTTCCCCCGCCCCCCTCTCTCTCTCTCTCCCCGAGCAGCAGGATGCGAGCGGCCGCCATTTTGTGCGAGGCGAGCTCGGCCGGTGTGCAGGCGAGGGGGGAGGGGTGTCGTGTAATGGTTGAATAGGGGCACCCCCTCCCGGGGCCCAGGCTGTGGTGGCCGGTTTGCTTGAGACGAGGCGCTATTGTCTCGCTTCTCGGAGGGAGGCTCGAGCCGCTGCTGTTCGGTACCTTTGGCTGCCGCCAGCACCAGCCCCGCCGGGGTGATTTTAATCCCTCTGTGCGCCTTTCTCTCTTTCGTGTGTGTGTGTGTGTTTCCCCCCCCCCTCCTTTTTCTGTGCGAGAGTGTTGAGTCGAGTGACTGCATGGAGCCGCTTACAACACCGCAGCCCGTGTAACAGCGTCAAAAAGCAGCAGCAAAACACACACATACACACACAAACCACAACAGTGCCACACAATAGAGAACAAGATGTAAGTTTTTGCTTTTCTGTATTTTTTTAAATTCTTCATCTGGCGATCGGAAGAATCCTGAACCGAGTCGTTACTCGTTTTTTTCCCTTTTTTCTCATTCCTTCTTAAAACTTTCGCACTCGCTCCACCATCAATGACTGAGCGGCAGTGGAATGGCACTCTCCTTTAGACATTGAAGGAAGTTTGTTTGAGAGGTCTATTTTTTTTGTTCGTTTGTTTTTTTGTACACATACACACAATAACAATGAAAAAGATGGCAAATTCGACGGGGAAATTGCAGCCTTCAGAGCCGCGGAGAAAAAGACTGGCGTTCTTGGAGGAGCTGCGGCAATTTCACCAGAACAGAGGGTAAGAAATAACAGGCGGCGTTTTATACCTGACGGAGGGGAACCTAAAACTTTTTTTTTTGAAATGAAAAACACTTGGCTGATTATCCTCTGTCTTATTTCAGGACGCCTTTTAAAAAAATCCCAATAGTGGGTGGCAAAGAACTAGATCTTCACGCTCTCTATACCAGAGTCACCGGTCTAGGTGGATTCGCCAAGGTATTTGTCTTTACGGGATGTAATTTTTGTTCCTCTCTAGTTGTGGGAGAAACACGTTTATTGATTATTTTTGTAAATTAATTTATGTTTGTAAAGGATTGAGGTTGTGTGGCAGAGAAATGTGAATGGCATTTGTTGCATGTAAGGCTGCCTGCCCGGCCTGGTGCGTGGGGCTGAGCTGCTGCTTCACTGAGCGCACTTCAGCGAAGTCAAAATTAGCGGGCATGTTTAACATCGATAATCGTGAGTGTGCCTGGGGTAGGAAATGCTCTTCAGGGGACCGGCTCGCACCATTTGTTTGCCTTTATCCTGGACGGATCGAGTGAGACGGACCTTCGTATTTCATCGCCGTGTCAGGCTTCGTGGTACAGGGGAAACTTGTAGGCCTCACATTAGGCCCATAGGATGATTAGGACGGAGAAAATGTAATATCTTTATGATTTTGTAGTCTTATGAAAACAAGTAAAGAAGACAAGATTTTGGTGTTTAGGAGCTCGTGGTGTAAAATAGTACCGGTCGCGTTATTAATATGGACAAAGGAACAGATGGTGTATTCTGATATCTGATAATATGTGTGCGCATATTAATCAGTATTATTGTTTTTGGGGCAGGTAACCGATAAGAACAAATGGTCACAGATAATAGAGGAGCTAAACTTTCCTAAAGGTTGCTCGAATGCATCATTTGCCTTAAAGCAATATTACTTACGGTAAGGTTTATATTGTGCATTCGTTATATTTAAAGTACGTATGTATACCTGTTTAAAATAGGGTAAATGATTCCAGTATCTAAAACTACAGTTGTATGCTTTTTCCTAATTTCGTTCTTTTAAAATACAAAGTTGATTGCAATATTGTTATTTCTAATATGCAGAAACATTAAGGATATTGATGTCTGATCTGTGGTTCACCCTGTGCTTTGTTCAAATGCATTTTGAAGAGTTGAGCAAACTTGTTGAGCACACTGTACAAAATGTTGTACAGGTGTGTGACCCACTTTTATAGTAACAGTTTGCAGTTGTGCAGTTCTGTCGTATTTACAGCCAGTATACAAACTACTTGGAGATAAATAGCCTAATTATCTAACAAAAAATGCAGGTGCTGCCTGTTAGTACATTTGGTTGACAAAGCTGAACTAAGGAGCTAAGTTATTTTTATTTGTTAAATATAGGTAAACATTTTTATTTTTATAGATATTCTTACATCATGCTTGTGTATTTGTGGCATTTTTGTTGCTGTAATTCTTTAATGTTTTCTATTGATATTGTGAATTCTGTGTAAATGTTCAATTTTTTTTTACCATTATGACATGCTAGGCCATTTATGGTATGCCCCTCTAGGGGTGAGAAAAACAATGCTGATTGTTCTGCCTTTCAGCCTTATTGTAATAAAATACTTCAAAATAGTAACTGAGCAGAACAGGTAGATGGCTTTGAAGAATTTTCATTGGCTAATTGAATGATGAAAATAGTAGTGAGAAAATTATGGTGGGAAGGAGGCAATTTCTAGTTAAAGGTCAAAAGAGAACATTGTACTTTTGGAATCCTTTGATTATCAAGTAGTCGGGTATGTACAACTCATTTAAATATTGGTATCAGTCAATGGTTTAATGTACACTGGATTTAAGTAAAATATGACGTTGATAAGTTTAAAGCAAGTTGTGCAACAGCTGTTGTGATTGTGTTTATTATGGTATTGTAATCTGCTAGCTGTACATTAATAATGTACTGTACTATGATATTTTATGGTTAAGGTGTAGTTGTTGAATTACACCAAAGACACTAAACTTCTGCCTGGTTTCTTTTGGGTAACATGTCCAGTTTTAGTAATTTAGTAGAACAGCATATACAATCACCCAAATTAATTTTGGAGTATTTGCAACAATGAAATTGCTTCATTTATCAAATTGCCATGTTTTTTCATGAATGTTAAATTGCTTGTGCAGAAGGTTAGGATTATGATATTCTTGCATACATGGAGTCATAGAGTGATACAGTGTGGAAATGGGCCCTTTGGCCCAACTTGCCTACACCGGCCAACAATGTTCTAGCTACATTAGTCCCACTTGCCTGCGCTTGGTCCATATCCCTCCAAACCTGGCCAATCCATGTATCTGTCTAACTGTTTCTTAAATTATGGGATAGTCCCAGCCTCAACTACCTCCTCTGGCAGCTTGTTCAATAGACCCACCACCCTTTGTGTGAAAAAGTTACCTCTCGGATTCATATTAAATCTTTTCCCCTTCACCTTGCACCTATGTCCTCTGGTCCTCGATTGCCCTACTCTGGGCAAAAGACTCTGTGCATCTACCCGATCTATTCCTCTCATGATCTTATACACCTCTATAAGATCACCCCTTATCCTCCTGCACTCCATGGAATAGAGACCCAGCCTAAACCTCTCCCTACAGCTCACACCCTCTAGTCCTGGCAACATCCTCGTAAATCTTTTCTGAACCCTTTCAAACTTGACAATATCTTTCTTATAACAAGGTGCCCATAACTGAACATAATATTCTAAATGTGGTCTCACCAACTTGCTCTCAGTGGTTTCCCTTTACTATCATGGTATCCCTGGATGAATATGGTGGAATGTTTTAAATTAGACATGCCACTTTTTTGATGCAGTGTAATTTAAAAAAGTGTAATATTTTATCATTTTCCCTCATTTTAGCATTTTATCCATTGAAATATTTTCACATTTCCAATCTGTACTAGAAATGGATAAACTAAATAGTTCCCCCCAAGCTTGTGTGCAGGCCATTTGACATATTTTCCAGATGTAAATTGTAAAAATGGTTTTGTTCCCCATAGACATTTTTTGAGAGTGCCTGAAAATAGTTCATAGATTGAGCAGTCATTAATAATTGTCATATTTAATCAAAGCCTTGGAAGGTTGCAAAATGAATGCCAATTACACGTTAGAGGTGCAAATCAAAATTTGTGTTATTGCTACACTACTAACTCTTTAATTTTCAGTTGGATGAAGTGTGATTTTAAAAAGAAGGGGGAAAAAAGCCAGCAAAGCTCATCAATTGCAAATAATTGTGATTAGTAGCGAATCTGATTACCCCCATGTTGAAATATTAATTACCTACTTTAGGATGACACAGTGGTGTTGCTGGTAGAGCTGTTGCCTCGGCACCAGAGATTCGGGTTTGATGCTGACTTTGGGTAGTGTCTGTGTGAACTCCACAGATTTTCTCCCACATCCCAAAGACGATCCCAGATTTCCTCCCAAGATCCTAATCAATGTGTTTGCTTATGCTGCCTGGGTAAAAGTAATGATCTTTGTGAAATGTTTTTTGTAAGGTACATTTTTTAAATTAAGAATGCTGAATTGTTGTTTCAGGCTAAACTTTATTTTGAGGTTCATTTTTGAGAAATTGATACGTGTGTTTAATGAGTTTCATCTGTAAAGCAGCATTATGAAAATCAGCATAAAGATGACAACGTTTTTTAACTAGTTTCCGTCACTGACATAGACTCTAATTAGTGGCAATACCCTTTGTTGTACATCTGATTTGTATAGTTAGACAAAAAAAGCTGGAGTAACTTAGCGGGCCAGGCAGCATCTCTGGAGAGAAGGAATGGGTGACATTTCGGGTCGAGACCTTCCTACACATTTCCTCTGATTTGTGTCGTGTATCTTTGGTTCAAAGTGCTATAGGATAATGTTTGTGATTTTGACATATGCTGTTTAAAGGCGGTAAATACATTTGGAAAAAAATAATATTCAAATTGTTTGCACACTTTGCAATTACAGTACCTGGGGAATTGAAGGATTTGGTCTTTCTAAGAAATTTTATTGCATAATTGATGTATTGCATTAGCAGCAGTTTTTGCACATTGACAGCCCATCAGTCCCCAGACACATGTGTGTGACATATCGTGGACAAAGGTACACAAATGGATGTTGATCCTAATCTAATGTAGTATAATTTCCAAATTCTACATACACTCTGTAGGCCAAGCATCAGTGCTGGATCCCTAACCCCGCTTTAAGGTCTTAAGTCTTAAAGTAGCATGGACATGCAGTCATGGCAATGTTTTGGGGATATATGCTGCAAGTACTATTTAATTACTTCTAAGAAATTATGTTCGGTTATAAGGGTATTAAAGATCACTGTTGCCAGTTGATCTGCATCAGACTTTGTGCAGAGGATCGTGAAATTTTCACCATAATTATTTGAATTTATCTGTAAAAGACTCCTCCATTCACTTTAATGGAGAAAAGGTGATGTGAAAATTATTTAATCATAGATGAACTATGATTTATAAAGTAAATCTGCATAGTGCAAAGCAGTGTGTGACCCCACCCCCCCAAATCTCTCAGAGGATCATATACTCAATTCAGCTTTGGTTCATCTTGACAATAACGTCTGTGTCAGGATGCTATTCATTGACTGCAGCTCAGCCATCAACATTATAATTCCAAATAAGGTCTAAACTACATCCCTAAACTACATGGCCTTTAAGTCTCCATCTGAACTAGCTTCTTGACATTCTGACCAGCAGATCTCAGTTGGTTAATATTGCTCATAACTTTTCCTTCAATCTGACCCTCACTATTAGTGTGCTTTGGTTGTGTACTCAGTCCCTTGCTCTATTCCCTGTACAGCCATGAATTTCTGG
This sequence comes from Raja brachyura, assembly GCA_963514005.1. Next base: position 17,906,129 of record OY740800.1, read on the forward strand.
CCATGTGCAATGCCAAGTTGAATATTAAGTTCGCTGATGATACCACTGTTCTTGGCATGATGAACAACAACAGAGGTAAAGTGCAGTAGGAAGATTGAGCATCTTGTGTAATGACAACAACTTGGCCCTTAATGTCAGCAAGACAAAATAATTGGTTATTGTCTTCATCAATGGAGCTGCTGTAGAGATGATTGACAGCTTCAAATTCCTAGGATCCACATCACCAACAACCTAACCTTCCTTTACAGGGAAGAGGTGAGCAATTAGCAATTGGTAATTACCAATTAGATAACCAAAAAGACAATACGGGGAGAAAAGATGAGGTATGAAGGTAAGCTAGCCAAGAATATAAAGGAGGATAGTAAAAGCTTCTTTAGGTCTGTGAAGAGGAAAAAAATAGTTAAGACCAAAGTTGGACCCTTGAAGACCGAAAAAGGTGAATTTATTATGGGGAACAAGGAAATGGCAGACGAGTTGAAAAGGTACTTTGGATCTGTCTTTACTAAGGAGGACACTAAGGAGGATCTGGGGTGACAGAGGAACTGAAGGAAATCCACATTAGGCAGGAAATGGCGTTGGATAGACTGATGGGACTGAAGGCTGATAAATCCCAAGGGCCTGATGGTCTGCATCCCAGGGTACTTAAGGAAGTGGCTCTAGAAATCGTGGATGCATTGGTGATAATTTTCCAATGTTCTATAGACGCAGGATAAGTTCCTGTGGATTGGAGGGTAGCTAATATTATCCCACTTTTTAAGGTGGGAGAGAGAAAACCGGGAATTATAGACCGGTTAGCCAGACATCAGTGGTGGGGAAGATGGAGTCAATTATAAAAGATGAAATCGCGGCACATTTGGATAGCATTAACAGGATCGGTCCGAGTCAGCATAGATTTACAAAGGGAAAATCATGCTTGATTAATCTTCTGGAACTTTTTGAGGATGTAACTAGGAAAATGGACAAGGGAGAGCCAGTGGATGTAGTGTACCTGGACTTACAGAAAGCATTTGATAAGGTCCCACATCGGAGTTTAGTGGGCAAAATTAGGGCACATGGTATTGGAGGTAGAGTACTGACATGGATAGAAAATTGGTTGGCAGACAGGAAACAAAGAGTAGGGGTTAACAAGTCGCTTTCAGAATGGCAGGCAGTAACTAGTGGGGTACCGCAAGGCTCGGTGCTGGGACCGCAGCTATTTACAATATACATCAATGATTTGGTTGAAGGGATTCAAAGTAACATCAGCAAATTTGCAGATGACACAAAGGTGGGTGGCAGTGTGAACTGCGAGAAGGATGCTATGAGAATGCAGGATGACTTGGACAGATTGGGGGAGTGGGCAGATGCATGGCAGATGAAGTTTAATGCAGATAAATGTGAGGTTATCCACTTTGGTAGCAAAAACAGTAAGGCAGATTACTATCTAAATGGCGTCAAGTTGGGAAATGGAGAAGTACAACGGTATAGGGGGGTCCTTGTACATCAGTCTATGAAAGTAAGCATGCAGATACAGGAGGCAGTGAAGAAAGCGAATGGCATGTGGCCTTTATAACAAGAGGAATCTAATATAGGAGCAAAGAGGTCCTTATGCAGTTGTACAGAGCCCTAGTAAGACCACACCTGGAGTATTGTGTGCAGTTTTGGTCCCCTAATTTGAGGAAGGACATTCTTGCTATTGAGGGAGTGCAGCGTAGGTTTACAAGGTTTATTCCCGGGATGGCGGGACTCTCATATGCTGAGAGAATGGAGCAGCTGGGCTTGTACAATCTGGAGTTTAGAAGGATGAGAGGGAATCTCATTGAAACATATAAGATTGTTAAGGGTTTGGACACGCTAGAGGAAGGAAACATGTTCCCGATGTTGGGGGAGTCCAGAATCAGGGGCCACAGTTTAAGAATAAGGAGTAAGCCATTTAGAAAGGAGATGATGAAACACTTTTTCTAACAGAGTGGTGAGTCTGTGGTATTCTCTGCCTCGGAGGGCGGTGGAAGCAGGTTCTCTGGATACTTTCAAGAGAGAGCTAGATAGGGCTCTTAAAAATAGCAGAGTCAGAGGATATGGGGAGGCAGGAACGGGGTACTGATTGGGGATGATCACCCATGATCACATTGAATGGCGGTGCTGGCTCGAAGGGCTGAATGGCCTACTCTTGCACCTATTGTCTATTAAGCACATCAATGTGTTTAATTTGGCCTCTGAGAAGATTTGGCATGCCCATAATGATCCTTTTGAATTTCTTTCGAAGTGCTATTGAAAGTATTTTAATAGGATGCAGTTCAGTCTATTTTGGCAACTGCTCTGCACTTATCTGCCTGAACCTGCAGAGAGTGTTGAACACAGCCCAGCCATCACGGGTTTGTCACTTCCTTCTATTCAGTCCATCCTCATGATGCGTTGTATCGTGCCTACCTAGCCATTCTCTTTTTGCTCTTCTACCATCTGGAGAAGATACAGGATCTTGAAAAGTCAGATGTCCAGACTTAAGAACAGATTCTACCATGCTGCTGTCAGACTGAACTAATTGCTTTTTTCATGCACCTTGTTCGGTTATTCTGTTACTGTAAATCAATATTTTTTGCACTGCTTTGGGCTTGTACTACAGTTTTGCACATCAATGCATTGATTGCATTTTATTTCTGTATGTGTACTGTTTAATCAGAAATTCATGTGAACAAGGGATTTCATTGGGCTGTTGTGTATCTAACAATAAACTAATATGAATCTGAATTTAGGTTTCTGATATGTAGATTTAACATCAGCCAGAATATCAGGCCATTTATGTATGTATAAAGGGAAAAAAACTACTGTCCACTATTTTTGTAGTTCCATCTTGTAAAATGTTACATGATTAGCGTCCATAGCTGAATTTATTGGAAGTACAATTTGCTTAATTATCAATATGTGGATTCAAGGAACTACAGATGTTAGTTTACAAAAAAATTGGTAATTATCAGGTGGTATTAACAGAAGAAAATAGCCCACAATTCAGATATTTTCTATGAATTTGGATATTGCGAATTAGCTACAATATATCTGTAATCGGAGCTTTCTAAAATTAATTATAGACCAAGATTAAAAAAACCATATGCAAGTAGCGTACCTAACACAATTAAGAGTATATGATTGTGTATTAGTAATTCTGAATGCGAGTGTTTATTACATGGACTAAGAATAGCACTTTCAACAATTCAAATTTGTGTGATGCTGATGTTTTCATTGTCTATCATATGTTCTTATGATCTTTATGGTAATCTTATTAATTTACCATTTAAGTTATTCACAACATTAACGAATGAAGTAAAACATGTCTGCATGCAGCAAGACTTAGACAACATTCAGGCATGGGGTGATTAGTGGCAGATTGCAGTAAACCTCATTTCGCACCGCCTTGTAAAAGAGCTCTTTTGAAGCCTTAATTTCAACGACAAAATCCACAAAAGCAGTCAATTTTCAAATTCAATCCGCTGAAAGAACCGATCTTTGTTTACATTAATGTAGCCAATCAGAACGCATCACACCTGCGCTCACATCTGGCCAGCAGTTTCCTCAGTCTTCAGTTAGTTCAAACTAATGTGGCTACATGTGCCCACATTCTGGTTGTCTTGCACAATTTGTTATTCAGGAAAACAGTTTGCAATTTCAAGTGCCGAACGTGCATCTAAGGTGCTGAGAAAAGCATCACTGGATACAAAACTGCAGTGTTGAGGCGATTGGAAGCAGGTGGATGTGTGTAACTCTTTAATCATGACTAGAAATGGTTCTTGATTAGAACTATTGTTAAAATTATAGATAGGATACAAGCTTCTGCTGTGACCACCTCACGTTTAGCAACAAAGAAGGTGACTTGTTCAAGGAGAAAATGGAAAATATGCTTTGCATTTGGGTGGATGACACGACACAACATGCCATTATGCCAACTTCCTATCATGGAAAATTAAGGAGCATCTTCAGATAACTCCAAGAAGAAAGAGATGGCTTAGAAACATTAACAACCAGCAGAGTTTTGTTTGATGGGTTCAAATAACGCTGCAAACTTCACAGCATTCATATCTCTGGTGAAGCAGCAAGTGCAGACATGCATGCAACCAAGGAATTTCCCCAGATTCTCAAAGCAATCGCTGAGCATGGCAACTACCCATCCCAGCTGATCTTCAATGTTGATGAAAGAGGCCTATTCTGAAGAGAATACCATCCTGAAATTTTATTTCCTAAGAAGGAAAAAAGTGATTGTAGGTTCAAGGCTGGCAAAAAAAAGTGTAATACTCCTACTCGATGATAACGCTTCAGGACATTAAAACGGAAGCCGATGCTCGTTTATCACTCAGATACACCACGAGCAATGAGGGGTGATTTGCTCTGTGTATTGGAAATCAAACAACAAGACCTGGCTGACGTTAAGTATTTTTACACATTGTTTTGTGTGTCAGTTATGCCAAGCAGTGAAGCGATATTGTGAGGAAAGTAACTTTGAACCTAAAGCATCATTAGTGATTGATAATGCCCTAGGGCACCCTGAGATTCTCAACACTCTTCGAGCTATATTTTGTGCAGAGGTGGTTATTCTTCCACCAAACATAATTTCCTTCCTGAAACCCATGGATTAGCATGATATTTTTTTTATTTTAAAGTCTCCTACCATCGTTGCACCTTCAGACGACTTGTTGAGGCAGATGGTCAAGATAAATCAGGAAATTTTGGAAAAACTCATCATGAAGACCTGAGTATCAAAGTGGAGTGGGATGAAATAACTCTGCACTGCATGAACAGTCTGTCAGAATCTATGACCAGAAATCTGCAATGATTTACTGGAATTTGACGAGAAGCCTTCAGTTGTTATTAAGTCCAAATGGCAAATGAAGGAGGAGTGTTGAATATGTGGAGGAGTTATTGGAGTTTCATAGTGAGTTAGGCAATTAGGAGTGAGTAATAAATGCTGACCTTGACTGTAATTCCCAGATTCTGAAAATGAATTTTGAAAAAATATCTTAGTTTGCATGAATCCAAATGTTTTTCAGTTTATAGCACTCGCCTTTTTGTCCAATGTTTGAAATTGGAGACTAATACAAAATTCACAGTCAATTGAAACTTAGTGAATAATGTTTGAAGTACCATACCTTCATACATGTTAAGACTATTTTGTGGAACAGAAATGAGGTTGGGAGCAGAAAATCACATGGTTCATTTAGTCGGGGTAAATTCCTCATCGTTTTGCCGTAAGCAGTGTAGTAGAGGTACTTGTATTCTTTCATACACAGGTACATTCAAAAGGGCATGTTCAGTTTAAAATGTTAGCTATTATAAATAGTCAATTATGTTTTGGGATTTTTTGGCAAGGTCACCTGTCAATTTATGCAGTAAATTCAAGATAAAAAAGGAAAACAATTCCAAGAGATCGCACAAACACAGTTAATATTTCAGATCAATATTCTGACAAGTCATCAGTGTAAAATGTTAACACTTTTTCTGTCTCTCTACATGAGCTATTTGAGCTGATGTATATTTGCTCCATATTGTTTTTATTATTGATAATTTGTAGTTCTCATTGTGTCCTTATACATTGTGTCCTTAAACATAACAAGTACTAGTTGATTAGTACTACTTGATTAATAAAAACACTTATTTGAAACTTAAATGATTTCTGCGAGTACATGTTTAAGAAAGAACTACAGATGCTGGAAAAATCGAAGGTAGACAACAATGCTGGAGAAACTCGGCGGGTGAGGCAGCAACTATGGAGAGAAGGAATAGGCCCTTCTTTAGACTGATGTCGGGGGGGGGGGGGGCGGGAAAAAGAAAGGAAGAGGTAGAGACAGTCTTGTGGGAGAGCTGGGAAGGAGGAGGGGAAGGAGGGAGAAAGCAAGGGCAATCTGAAATTAGAGAATTGGAGAGGATGTAAACTACCCAAGCGAATTGCATGGTAGTTTTTAATTATGTAATTTATTGACATGATCTGAGTTGATAAGTTAAACAGTGCATTAAAACAACTAATCTGACCTGATCAAATATTTTTTATGAGTGAACAGCTTATTTTCACATGTTCTTAGCAAATTATTGAACTGATATTTCATCTGCTGTCAAATATGTTTCATCAGGATATCTTCTGAATTTTTATTCTGTGCCTTGTCACACCCTAGTTTGATAATTGAGTGATTAAAAGTAACTGGTCCGTTTGTAAGAGTTTTGTTATGACAACAATCTTAATTAAAATTGAGCACGTCATTTAAGCTCCATAATATTGTCAACTGTTCATGAACATTAAAAAAAAATTGAGTCATTTAATTAACTAATCAATTGTATGGAAGTGACTGTATGCCTAAACTGATGTCTCATTGACAACTTGAAAAGATGGCTAGATTCTCCCTTTAAGAGGGGAAAAAATTAAGGAAAGCAATTGGATACAGGAATATCAAACTAGATTGCAGATTCCTGAAAAGGATCTGAGTACGGAGGATTTTTTTAAAACTAACCATCACAATTCAAGGGTAAACCTTGGCAGTCTTGTACCTCTTAAGTCCTTCTCCAGAAATTAGCTGTAAAATCTAGATTGACATTCCTGTCGAATACTGCTTTTGTTGCGATTGACATTGGAAGTTTTGAGGCAGTTTGGATTCTCTAGTGAATATACTGGGTAACTTGAAGGAAACAAAGTGCGTTAATGATTTGTACATTGGCCACTTTATACCCCAACACTTTGCTTCTGATCCAGAATTTGAGTTCTCCTGTAAGGAGAAGTAGCACAAAGATAAAAGTAAGGGACACTGCAACAAATAAGGACAGATTAAGGAAACAACATATAAAACCAGGAGTGCAGTTTCTTTAGCTGAATGCATTTAACTTGTAACAAAATAAATGAATTATTGTTATGATACAGACACATGGCATTAATCTATTGGGATTTACAGAAAGTAATTGCCAACGTACCCTGGCCAGGATTTTGCTATTTAAAAAGCATTTGATATTTTAGAAAGGGAGGCAATAGAGGAGGTGGTGAAAAAGGAAAGGTGGGGTAATTAGTTGTTCAAATAAAGGATAATGTTAGGAAAGGTGTCAGAAAGGAACTTGCTCAGACCACGAAGTAGTAATAATTTGGATGGTAATAAGATATTATAGGTCGCAACACAAGCTTTATTTGAAGAATAATAGACTTATTACAATGTCCACCACTTTCTGAACCAGGCCATTGGTGCAACCATTCAATATGATCTCAAGTTCCTCAGTATAAATGTCACCAACAACCTGACTTGATACCACCACACAGACAATACGGCAAAAATAAAAACCACCAATGCCTCCACTTCCTCAAAACTAAGACAAATCAGCATGTATCCAATGACTCCCATTAATTCCTACAGATACACCATAGAAAGCATCACAGCAAGGCAACTGCACTGCCCTTAACTGCAAGAAATTGTGGAACTTTGCGGTTAATGCCATGCTTATTAAATAAACTAGCCTCAAGGGCCTGTCCCACGAGCATGCAGCAAGCGCGACCAAACTGGAAGCGGGGGCCGCGCGGAAGTCGGGTGATCCCCGTACAGGGCCGGTCCCACCAGCATGCGCCTGCATGTGGCGAGCGCGACCAAACCGGCAGCGTGGGCCGCGTGGAGGTTGGGTGAGTGGCGCGAAGTTGGAGCTAAGTTCACAAGAACACAGAGGGACACTGAGGCACGCGGGGGGGGACACGGAGACTCGCGGGGGGGACACGGAGGCACACGGGGGGACGCGGAGGCACGCGGAAAGGGGCACGTGGGGGGGAGACACGGAGGCACGCGGGGGGGGACACAGGCACGCAGAGAGGGGGACACGGAGGCACGCAGAGAGGGGGGGACACGGAGGCACGCAGAGAGGGGGGGACACGGAGGCACGCAGCGAGGAGGGGACACGGTGGCGCAGAGAGGGGGGGGACACGGAGGCACGCAGTCGAGGTGGCTGCGGGCCGACAGGCAGTTGCCGCACAGAATTTTTGAACAAGGTTGGTTTTTCGGAGCCCCACACGATATCGGGACCAGCTCCGCGCAACCCCACATGGCTCCAGCGATCGAAGTGGGTCCGGCCCCGCCGGATGGCTCGAGTGACCACGTTAGGTCACGCTCACCGCATGGAGTCGCATGCTGGTGGGACAGGCCCTTTACTCCCTGCACATACTTCACCCCATTAATGATCTATACTTTGTTGCTTTTGAAACACGGCCAGCATCATCAAGGACCATTTGCACTTGCCATTCTCTTGTCCCCTTTCTCATTTGGCAGAAGATACATACGCTTGAAAGCACATACCACCCGATTCAAGAACGGCTTCTTTCCTGCTGTTATCAGACCCTTGAATAAATGAATAAGTTTATTGGCCAAGTGTGTACACATACAAGGAATTTGCCTTGTTGCTTTGCTCGCAAGTAACAACACGACATGCAGTAACAAATAAGAATGACACACAAAATATTAGCCATTAATAGTAAAACCATATAGTTTAAACATGAATGAAATGGACCCCGCGTATTGGGTTTACGTTTGGGTTTATTATTGTCACGTACTGAGATGCAGTGACAAGCTTTGTTTTGCATGCTATCCAATCAAATCAGGTAATAGTACAGATAAATACAATCAAGCCAAACACAATGGGTAGAGCTAAGTGAAGATGCAGAGTGCTGATAATACAGATTTATGAGTGGAAAGGTGATTTAAAAGAGTAGAGTGATTGTATTGGATGATACTAAATTATTTTATTGAAAGAGCGCAGTTGCCATACTCCAGTGCCATCTTGCCACCCTGATGTCAAGGATGTATTCCGGATCTTCCAATTTACCTTGTGTCACTTTTGCTCACTTTATGGTGTCACTTGTACTTCCTCTAGCTGTAACACAAAATGGTGTGCTTTGATTCCTGTCTCTTTTTTAACCACCTGTTGTACTCCTGTATGGTATAATTGCATTCAAATGTTATGATCTGCCTGGATCGTAGAGTAAAAGATTTTCACTATCCCAGTACATGTGTAATAAACCCATACTATGCCAATATTCATGGGGCGTTGCATCAGGAAGGCTGGAATATTGCCAAGGATGCCTACCACCCTGGCTATTCCATTTTCTCTCTTCTACCTTCAGGGAGAAGATACAGAAGCTTGAAAGCCCGGATGCCGAGACTGAAGTACAGCGACTTCCCACTGGCTATTCAGGCTCCTAAACCTATTTTATCTTCCTTCCCACAAGTACTGCCATGCACTTTTACTCTTAATTCTACCTCATTAGGTTATTGCACTTTGGTGTTTTATTAATATACTACTTTAGATTGCACCGCAATCTTTGCACCCATCTGGTGAATAGGACTTTTTTTGATCTGGATATTTGTAATGAGGTGTCATTAATAATCTTGTATGTAAAGTATATTGTGGGGAAAAATGATAGAGAGGTGATGTAGTTGTTTTCTCACAGAATGTGAAATTCTTAGCCTGTATCCAGAATTTTGTGCATGTAGGCAAATACATAGGCTAAAGACAATTTAGCTGGTAGATCAAAGGATATCTAATTAAATGCTACGATGCTGATACATAAACGGTGACAGACATTCAATAAAAAAACATAATTAAATATATATTGGGAAAGAAAGGCCTTATGGCAGATATAATCCATGTTTGGCTAACTAAAGTTAAAGCTGGTATTTGATTGAAAGTGCATAGTTGTGCAGGAGGTAATAGGCCTGAGGAATTTCATTCAGTTTTAGAAACCAGTGAAGGATGGTTTACAAAAAAATGAGAACATTTAAATATAACGTACTATCAAAAAAAAGAAATTGGACACATTTTTGTTTTGCTAGCTTAGTCTTGTACTTTATCAGTTTTTGTTTTTAGTAGGTTTATCAGACCTGTCACAGGTATGTAATAAGAGAGCAGCAAACATAAACGTTGGTCTACTTAGAAACTTTGGGAATTAATAAAGGGCACAAAAGAACTGGCAAAGATATTTAATAAATATTTATGAATGCCTTTGCAGTAGAAGATGGTGAAATCATACCAAAATAGTAGATATCCAAGAAATAATAGAGCGTAACAAACCGAGGGAAAAATAATTGAATAGTTAAAAGACTGACAATTTCTTGCACCCAATGCTTTGCAAAGTTTGTGTAGGCATTGATTGTGATCATTTTCTTTAAATCTTGGAAAGGTCCTAACAATCTAGAAAGCAATATTTGTAATCTTTCTGCGGGAGGAAGGAAATTCGAGAATTCAAGAGAGTTTATTGTCATGTGTCCCTGATAGGACTATTAAATTCTTGCTTTGCTTCAGCACAACATTTTTATTTCTAAGAGGCATTTGATATGTTGGACACAAGTTTACTAAATTAGCACATAGTAAATAAAATGATTAATGAACAGAAAGTGAAAAATACGGATATGTAATATTTCTAGATGGCAACCTTTTTAATTAGTGGGGGAGTCCGTATGGAGCCTTGGTTCTTTCCACAAGATTGACATGGACAAAGGGTGGCGTATCTGGTTTGGTGGTGATACATAGTGGTGAAAGACGTACCCAGTTTACATTCCTTGGAGTCTGCTATGGGTTGTAGACTGGCTAAGTGAGATGTATGGGAAGGAGTGAGTGTCTGGATGGTAGGTGAGTGCACAATGGGGGAAAGTGCTGAGGTTATTCACACCATTACAATGAACAGGGAAAGGTTAAAAACGATGAGACTGTTAAATGACAATGTTTGAGACATTCTATTGTCCTTGTACAAGAAAATCATTAGTACCGGTAGTTCTGCTATAATGTGTATTTCCATAACACAAATTGAGTGTGGCGCAAGTTGTGCCTTAGCGACTGTAATTTGCATTACGAGGTTAAATTGGTTACAACACAATATCGATTGGGAACTAGAGAACCACTTAAACTATACTTTCGGAAAAAAAGCTGTCTTGGATTTAAATAGTATAAGGAAAAATCTTTTCCATGGAACCTCTCCCAGCAGTAATCAGATACCATTCTCTCTTAAGAACACAGCTGCTACTTTAACTGGTCGTTAACATTGTCAAGCAATCGCTTCTATTCATAATTGTTCAACTATACTCTATTGAACAATGTAAGATAGTCTTTAATATTTTGAGCTCGTGATAACAAAGATGAACTTATTGCTATTAAAAATATCGTTATTTTCTGGTGGGGGAAAACGGAACATTCATTAGTCCCTAGGTCCTGACCTCCTTCACCCTTTTACACATTGGTCTTTATACAGCCATTTTCTATAACTCTAAAGGGCCTGTCCCACTTGGGCGTCGTTTACGCGACATCATTTACGCGTCACGACGCGTGCATTGCCTGCGTGACGCGCAAATGACGTCCAAGTGGGACAGGCACTTAAGTTTCTTAAGAACACAGTCATTGAACCACCTGCACACAAACTCGGGTAATCCACTGATTATTTAGAAATCCTGATGCTTTGGCATCTGACTCAACAAAGAATAGTTGCCTCGCTCCTTTACAACTCATTGAAGTATTGTTTCCTGCACTCTCTTTAAACGTACTGGATTCAGTAGAATACTTATTGCGTAAGAACTTTAAAAATAAAATGGAGATGCAAGAGACTGCAGATGAAAATATGAAAGTCCAATGCCACAAGTCCAAGTGCGTTAGATTACCAGAGTTTACTATATAAATTTAAAGCAAGCAAATGGTCAGGACCTTTACTGAAAAGGAGATGGAGTAGCCCTACATCTGGATTACACTGTAGCTTTGCTCCCTTTAAGTATATTCATCCCTTTTTAGAATGCAGCAGTGATTCATTGGATTGAATCCTGGAATAAGAGTTGTCGAGTAAGCAGAATGAGCCTGTATGCCTGGAGTTCAGAAGATCATTTTGAATGGCATAACAGGATAGATGCTCTGACAATGTTTCCTTTGGACGAATCTAGAAACCCGGGCATGATTTCAGAGAAGCTCTTTGGAATGTTCTAATGTACTGGGCTGTAAATACTGAGCCGTTAAGTATATTCGAGATAAGATTTTTGGACTGTCGGGGAAATCAAGTGTAGTGGAGATTGGCCTCACCTGCACACACAGATAAGATAGAATCTTAATGAATAGTAAAGAATGTTCAAGGGCCCATATGGTCTTCTCTCCTATTGCAATGTTTTATGTTTTGTACTGCTATGATGAATTTGCACATAATACAAATCACAGTGAAAGTTATGCCAATAATGCAGGAAAATGCAATTCATAATTTTATGAATCATGGATCTAAATGTTGTGTCAGAATTAAATATGTTTCATGTCTGCCTGTGACAGTTCTACCGTTTCCATCTTCAGGCTGTTTTGTGGTGGGGGAGTGGGGGCTTTTCAATGTTGACATTGTTAAGTTCTTGGGTATCTGAGCTACCGGGTAGAGTATATAATATTAAGGGTAATATTGTATTCAGATGAAGGGCCATTGATCTGAAACATTTCATTCAATTTCTCTCTTTGCACGTACTATCTCATCTACTGAATATTTCGAGCAGTTTCTTTTTTCATATGTCGTGAGTCTGCAATTTTGTTTCTAATCACCTATAACCTCCAGACTTTTATTCAAAGTTGATCTGGAAGTTAGAAAGATTAAATTCCTTCACCTTTGTTTACTACTGCTGTTCCATACTTTTGTTAATGGTCACCATTCAAGGTCATGGAACGTTATGTAACTGTTTTAAAGAAATTTAAAACAAGGGGTTGTATTTCATTTGAGGATACTTTTTTTATTAGTGGTTAATGTTTTGTCTTTCGTAAGTTCAAAAGTTGGCAAAACACGCAAGTATTTGAGAACTGGCCTTTTAAAGTCTGCAGTAGGGGAATAAACAAATGCTTCATTTTTGCATGTATACCTTCGATGTATTCTAATATATTATAAAACTGCATTTATTTGTTTAACCTATAGGACGTACTATGGCATTTTGGAAAGATTGAGTTTTAAAAGCATGGTGAAAATAGAAAAAAACTAACAAGGGTATGAGACGTATCCATGTTCAAAGATTCTGCTTGACCCACTGAGTTACTCCAGGAATATCTGGTCTCCTACACATGGTTCCTTGCACATTTTAATTGAGCCATCATTGATCATTGTGCTCTCAGTTGCGGAGGCTTCGGACTCTGGAATTTTACCCTAAATCTCTGCCTCTGATTTTTCCTTCTCTTTAGTTATCTGGTTGGCCAAGTATTTGAACATTTGCTCTAATATCTCCTTGCTTTGCATAATATCAGGTTTTGTTTGTTGATATCCCGTTAAACTGCCTTTGCATTTCTTAATTTTTAAATACCGTATAAATATTTGTTTGTTGGCGCCACAGCTCTTAATTCTTTTCAGTTTACTGCATTAATTGTTGTTTCTGCTAAATATAAACAAAACCTAGTGCTGTAAGAGTTACATATATGTACTTCTCTTGCTATTAGCTGTAATTAGAAACGTAATCTTTCATATTTCTTCTAACTTTTTGGGGATTATCTTTCAATGGTACATTTATCCAATGGTTCCAATTATTTTGTAATGGACTGTTCGAACTCCTACCTTCCGGCAGACGTTACAAGGCCTTCTACGCCCGCACCTCCAGACTCAGGAACAGCTTCATCCCCAGAGCTATAGCTGCTCTGAACCGACCCTGCTGAGTGCACCCCACCCCCATGAACTGTCTCCCTCGGATGGTCACGTCGCACAGACACATTTACACTTTAGACTGTTTTACTGATCTTTTTACAAACCATGTTCTCGGGGTATCTAAACCTAAATTTTATTAGTTTAAGTTATGACATCGGATGGAAGCTGCATACCAAATCTAGTTGCACATATGTGCAATGACAATAAAATATATTATTATTGTACTGTTTTTGGTGATGTAACGCCAATAGAGTGGCACTATATTGAAATGAACAATACTGAATATTTTTTTATTATATAACTTTTTATTTTATAAGTAGCTCTTGTGATGATACATTGTTCACCCTTCGTTATCCTGAGTAGGTATTCATCGTCTGTATTGTGTTTATTTTAAAAACAGACTGACTTGCTTGGCAATGTTAGAGGATGGTAGTAATTAAATATGTGAGTGACTGTTTTACCGAAAATTAATAAATGTAGATTTTTATTAGTCTGGCAGCTTGTAGTTATTTTGCATATTTTTGCCTAAATTTAAAACAATTTACTTTGCAGTACGCGACAGTTGAATTGGACCTTTTCAGGTTGTTCATGAATGGCTTTGGTCATTGCTGAACCATCCATAGGGTTTAATTTTGGAATGTTTTTAGGTGGATTTCAGTTTGCTAAAGACTGCTAATTAGTATGTGGAAACATTTATTAATCTACCAAATTTTACGTCCATTAAGTTTCGCAGACCATCTTTTCAAGCGTGTAAGATTGTGAAATGTCCCAATTTCAGACACACACACTTGCTGAACTTAGGCCATTTGGTAGATGTATTTCTCTCTCCCAAGTTGCTGGAATGTATGGATCTTTTCCCCGAAGAAAGTTGTTTTGGTAAAGACTTAATTCCTTTATGTCCTTGCCTTTCAATACCTTTGTAATCTTATCTGGTGATACTGCTTTCCAAGTCTCCTACAAATTTTAATTAAGCCATCATTGACTTTTGTGCCTTCAGCTGCTGAGGTCTCAGACTCCAGAACTTAACCCTGAATCTCTTTACACGCTGATTATTTTTTCCCTTTAAGATTATTCTTAACCTACCTGTTTAGCCAAGAATCTGAACATCTGTACTATTATCTCCCTTTGTGGCTTGATATCAAATTGTATTTGATAATGGCCTATTAAACTGCCTTTGCATGTCTTTATTATAAAATACAATGTAAATATAGTAGTTGATATCACAGCTGGTATGTAATTTTTGGTTTAGAACAAACTGATTATACAGACAAAACCTGTTACTATATGGATTGCTTTAAAATGTTAAGCCATATTTAATAAGCATTTGAATGGGGTATAACGGAGTGATGAGCAGATAGAAGGACTGTAATGGAGATTCAGGATTGCAAAATCTGAAATCTTGAGCAAAACCCAAACTGCTAGAAGAACTCAGTTTTGTCAGGCAGCGTATTATTGTTATATTTGTTAAGCAATAATGAACATCAAAATGTGCATTTTTGCATGTTGTAAACTTTTATGGTGCTATGAAGATCAATAGATAAGTCAAAATAGTTTGCATTATTCTATTATTGATACAATAGCAACATTACAATTATTAATCCACGCTTAGTGCTGAATCACTCAGGATGATGTTGATTGACATCCTACTCAAGTAAAACTTGAAAAGGGGAACAAACACGAGTGACCTTGAAATTAGATTTCTGAAGAACGGTCCCGACCCAAAACGTCATCTAACCATTTTGGTTGATGATGCCTGACCCGCTGAATTAGTCTATCATTTTTTATGTATCATGAGTTATCTTGAGTCGTGGATCTCTTCCTATATCATTTGTCCAATGAGCTCATGCCTTTCCTCTGAATGCAGTATTAAATTGCATTTGGACCCATAAGATGGCCCCAATTCCAGAAAATTCCACTTGCTGCATCAGTATTCCATTTCCAATGTTACTGGCATCTAATACTAATAAAAAGGAGCGGCACAGTGGTGCAGTGATAGAGTTGCTGCCTTACAGTACAAGAAACCCGGGTTCGATCCTGACTATAGATGCTGTCTGTATGGAGTTTGTACATTCTCAATGCGACAGCGTGCGTTTTCTCCGGGTGCTCTGGTTTCCTCCCACATCCCACAATATGTGCAGGTTAGTAGTTTAATTAGCTTCTGTAAATTGTCCCTAATGTGTAGGATAGAACTTGTGATGGAATTAATGATAGATGCTGGAATAACTCAGCATGGGTGACAAACAGCATGGGTGATTGTTGGCCAGCGCAGACTTGATGGGGCAAAAGGGCCTGTTTCCATTCTATATCTGTAAACTAAACTAAAATAAATTAAGAACTGATTTGTACAATGAGGCAATAGCCATAAACAGGTTGTTATCTTGAGTAGTCTACTTCACATGGCATGCTGAAATATTATACGTTTTTTTAATGGTACCATTCTTTCTGAAAGTAAATATTTTGGAAGTTATCAGTGACGGATCATTTTGTGCCATCGAAAACATCTGGCTAAGTGTAATTAGGAAGAGAGCCTTGTATCCATTTAGTGCCTTTCACAACCCTGTAGTATCCTAAACTGCTTTATAATCATTGCAGTACTTTTGAAGGATTGCTGATGTTGTGATTTTGGACATGGGTAGATAAATCAAACCGGTCTTATTGTATTGTTGTGTGCTGGAAGGAATATTTGCCATATCAAAAACTTGGCATTAAAGTTGTGCGCAACATAATTTTTTATGAAAAAAATTTAAAGTGACCCGCAAGGTTTATTCTTTGATATATGAACTAGATTATTTTAAACTGAATTACATTTATTCTTAAATCTATACATTAATTATCAGGACTAAATTGAGCCTGCATTTATGATGTGTTAGATCTACAATGAGAGCACATTATGCTGTGTTGATAGCTAAAGCTCTTTGCATTGGGTTACTTGAGAGTAGAAATGGTATTGAATTCAAGCTGTATGTATCTGTGGCAAGTGGTTTCCTCTTTCCATATTGTGAAGAATTGGCACTTGATGGATTTCTTTGTTTTTAAAACACTTCTCCTATAACCCCAGTTTGAAATTTCAGGTTACTTCTATTTTATTTTCCCTGGTGACAAATTGTTGGTAATTTCTAGTGGCAAATGTTGGGTACTGCAATGCTATTGCTTTTATTCCATTTATTCATTTGCTTGTCTTGCCCTTTCAGAGTTCTTGTCTCAGATTTTTGTGGCGGCTGCTTTATGGTAGCAAGGATGTGGTAATGTAACCCCACTTTTTAAAAAGGGAGGGAGAGAGAAAACGGGGAATTACAGACCAATTAGTCTAACATCGGTTGTGGGGAAAATGCTAGAGTCAGTTATTAAAGATGGGATAGCAGCACATTTGGAAAGTGGTGAAATCATTGGACAAAGTCAGCATGGATTTATGAAAGGTAAATCATGTCTGACGAATCTTATAGAATTTTTTGAGGATGTAACTAGTAGAGTGGATAAGGGAGAACCTGTGGATGTGTTATATCTGGACTTTCAGAAGGCTTTCGACAAGGTCCCACATAAGAGATTAGCATACAAACTTAAAGCACACGGTATTGGGGGTTCGGTATTGATGTGGATAGAGAACTGGCTGGCAGACAGGAAACAAAGAGTAGGAGTAAACGGGTAATTTTCAGAATGGCAGGCAGTGACTAGCGGGGTAACACAAGGCTCAGTGCTAGGACCCCAGCTATTTACAATATATATTAATGATCTGGATGAGGGAATTGAATGCAACATCTCCAAGTTTGCGGATGACACGAAGCTGGGGGTCAGTGTTAGCTGTGAGGAGGATGCTAGGAGGCTGCAAGGTGACTTGGACAGGTTGGGTGAGTGGGCAAATGCATGGCAGATGCGGTATAATGTGGATAAATGTGAGGTTATCCACTTTGGCGGCAAAAACAGGAGGGTAGATTATTATCTGAATGGTGGCCGATTAGGAAAAGGGGAGATGCAACGAGACCTGGGTGTCATGGTACACCAGTCATTGAAGGTAGGCATGCAGGTGCAGCAGGCTGTGAAGAAAGTGAATGGTGTGCTGGCATTCATAGTAAAAGGATTTGAGTACAAGGGCAGGGAGGTTCTACTGCAGTTGTACAGGGTCTTGGTGAGGCCACACCTGGAGTATTGCGTACAGTTTTGGTCTCCTAATCTGAGGAAAGACATTCTTGCCATAGAGGGAGTACAGAGAAGGTTCACCAGACTGATTCCTGGGATGGCAGGACTTCCATATGAAGAAAGACTGGATAGACTCGGCTTATACTCGCTGGAATTTAGGAGATTGAGGGGGGAATCTTATAGAGGCGTACAAAATTCTTAAGGGGTTGGACAGGCTAGGTGCAGGAAGATTGGGGAACTCCAGAACAAGGGGTCACAGTTTAAGGATAAGGGGGAAGTCCTTTAGGACCGAGATGAGAAGATCTTTTTTCACACAGAGAGTGGTGAGTCTGTGGAATTCTCTGCCACAGAAGGTAGTTGAGGCCAGTTCATTGGCTATATTTAAGAGGGAGCTAGATGTGACCCTTGTGGTTAAAGGGATCAGGGGGTATGGAGAGAAGGCAGGTACTGGATACTGAGTTGGATGATCAGCCATGATCATATTGAATGGCAGTGCAGGCTCGAAGGGCCGAATGGCCTACTCCTGCACCTATTTTCTATGATTCTATGATTCTAAGGATAGTGAAATAGTCAACCTTTAGTGTCAGAAGTAATGGCAACTTCTGAAGTACTGGAACAAGGTTTTTTTTAAAACAATGTCTCTGAAATGCCCGGGAAATGTTGCAAGTGAGTTTAGTAAATCGCAATTACATTTTGGCAAACTAGCATGTACACAGATCATTTTAACAGTAATATTTTAAAAATATAATGATTTTAATAGTTTTCTTATTTAAAGTTAGCTCGATGTTTCAGCTTTAGCTTTATTTATGAAGTATTTAAAACAGTGGTAAAATATAGTGCTCTGTAGTTTCTGGTTTTCTGTCTTTGGGAATTATTCATTGCAATCGGTTGCTCAGACAGCCTGATATATCTTTGTGGCTGGATCACTAGGATTCTATGGTACTGTTGTTTGACAGTAAACTGCATTGGAAAACGGGGGGAGTAACTCAGCGGGTTGTGCAGCATCTTTGGAAAGGTAACATTTTGGATCAGGACTCCTCATCAGGCTGAAAGTATGTGAAGATGTTCAAGAGCTGCCATCTTTGAAGACAAGGTGAAAACTGTGACATTACCATTATCCTCAAAATCTTGTCCATTGATGTTCCATGGGGATTGAGACAGCAGGAATTATTCTGATCAAGGAGATTTAAAAACCGTGGCAGGTGCTAACTGGACGGGAGAGGGTTATGCAGGTAGGTTTAGAGGGCAAATATGGTGCGTCGGAATAAGAGGGGGGGGGGGGTAGTTCTGTTGTACAAGTAGACAGGAATTTGAGACGGTCAGCTAAAGTGCATGAAGAGGAAGACAGGCAAAGGGTTCATAGGGTATTTTATTGCCATGTACCAATTAAGGTACAGTGATAGTCTACTTACCACAGATTGTAGGAGATTGTATGATCGGTGGAGTCGATGTTGGCGGGGGGGGGGGCGCGAGGCGAATGGTTGTGTGTTGGTGGGAAAGGGATAGTGATGCCCAAGATATCCGAGGGCATACTTGAAGCCAAGAGGTTTGTTTATAGGTGTTTCAACACGAGGGGATGGACTGCAGTATGGATGTTGGTTCTGATTTATTTTTAAAAAATCCAAGCAGTCATTCATTATTTTAAAATGTTGCTTAATCTGTTTCCATATCTGAAAAAAAGATACTTAATCAGTTTCCACATCTCTTTCCTTCTCCAAGGTTGTATGTCGAACCAGTTCAGTCTGACTAGCTGATGTCTGTGATGTTTTAATGATTATTCATGCAGACTGAAGTATACTTCATCTTATCCTATCATTGTATATTTGCTTATTGGTTAGCATCCCTGTAAATATGTTTTATTTCCTTCTAATAATCTGTATGGTGTGAGTTTGAACAAAGTTTTCAAATGTGACATTTATTTATGACTTGCCATATATTTATATCCACTTGGGACAATCCCCGACAAGTATCTTTGCAATGTCTACCTGATTAAAATTAAGTTTTATAGAATCTTTGTTCTCCGCAATCTTTCTAGAAATAAATGGGACTTGTTCAGCTATTCCTAGTAGTTATATCCTATCATTTTTGTATTATTATTATTATAGATTTGTTTTATCTTGCTTGCAGAGCTTTTTCCATTATGAAGACCAGATTTGTAGAGAGAATGCCAAGTTCTATATAGGTTTAAAAATTATTTCTGATTTTCTTGTAATTCTATTCCCCGAGAAATAAACAACGGTACTATGGAATGTTGTGGACTTATTAACATAACAACATTGCTTAAATTGTGAATCTGTTCCTCTGGGAGCATTGGCAGGTTTTACCTCTGATTCTAACATCACAAATGAAGAGAGATTCAAGGTGGATTATGGGATTAGAAAGTACTGAGATGTGGTTTTGTATTGAGAAAAGCATTGAGCTATGGAAGGCATTTGAGAGAAAATGATCCTGATGTGTTGTAAAAGTCTTGAATATTTGGGACTGCTGGCTACATTAGATTTTTTAAAAATGGATGGCAAAGGAAGTCACCCAAAGTTCTTTTGGAACCCTTTTCCATCAGAAATGTAGAAGCACGAGACCATTCAGCCAATCTCGTTTGTCCATAGATGTTCATAACTCTTCAAGTTTCTCCCAATTACAGCACTTGCTTCAATGCCTAGAAGGTTACAACTTTGTTTGTCTCTACCACCATGTAAATGAAATGGATATTTTCCTCAACTTCCTTTCAACACTTATATCAATTATTTTCTGTACCTCGCTTTTGACTCCTACTACTGAAAGTGGATCCTTCATATTGACATTTTCCTGGTCCCTCTTCATTGTGCACAACTCAACTAAAATTTCCTCTTCCCAAGGATACAATCCTAAATCTGAGATGAGACTTAGACAAACTATGTTGATTAACCAATGCGCCAGCTGCCGCAAGCATCTTTGGCATCTTTGTGCCTTCAAGCTTTTAAGCATGTGTAATGATAGGCATGAGATTTTTCCATGGAACCACGGATTTCTGCGGATTTTGAAATTCGTTTAAAAAAGATCTAAATCTCTATAAATCTATAAATGGCTTTCCGCGAGACAGTGGGGTGGGACTGATGATCTAGGGTGCTGATTGGACGAGAGGGACGTCGGTCAGCAGGCGCAGGACATGATTCAGCGTGATGATTGGAGGAGGGATGCTTCCTGGACGGGATAAAGCGAGGCCTGGTGGAGCGAGGCACCGGGGCCGGGAGCGCAGGTAGCAGCGGCCCCAAGGGAGGGCAACGAGAGTGGGCACTGGGCTGGGACAGGCTGGGGCGCGGCTGCAGGGCGGGAGATTGCAACCTTCACATGGTCCACCCTGTTTCGATGAATGCAATCAACCTGGTGTGCACAATCATATAAGATCCAATAGAACAAGTTGTCCAACAACTTTAGGCTGTGCAAGCCGTACGCAAGAAGAAGAAGGCTGCAGGGCCAGGGCCTTGTCAGTGTCAATAAGTGTTTTAAAGCAAGTAGAGGAAGTGTGTGTGAGCCCTGGTGAGCAGAGAGGGGAGTCTCTGAATAAAGGTGAGGGGACGTCCCTGTGTGTGAGCAGTAAGGAGTTCCCTGTGAGTGTGAGCAGTGAGGGGGTCCCTGTGAGTGAGCAAATGTGAGGGGTTTCCTGTGAGTGTGAGCAGTGATGGGGTTCCTGTGAGGGGGTCCCTGTGAGTGAGCAAATGTGAGGGGTTCCCTGTGAGTGTGAGCAGTGAGGGGGTCCTTGTGAGTGAACAAAGGTGGGGGGTTTCCTGTGAGCACGGAGGGAGTCCCTGTGAGTGTGAGCAAAGGTAAGGGAGTGGGTCCCTGTGAGTGTGAGCAGTGAGGGGTTCCCTGTGAGTGTTAGAGTGGCAGACCCAGCAAGAAATTACGGGTAAACAGGCAAGAAAACGGTGTCATTTCAAAGTACAATTATCAAAAAAAAATCTGCATAAAGGGGGCAGGTTTGGAATCCTACCAGGCTATGCCCCCTGGACCCCCATCTCTCTCTTCCTCGTTTTTTCAGGTTTTGTTTCTGTCTCATGCCTGATTAAGCATATGAAAATTAAGTAGATAATTTGAGAGGTAGGTCTGGATACCATGCAAACTGAATTTACACTGGGAATCCACTATTGGTGAGGTCAGGTTGCATGTGTTCATCAATTAACAAATGTTCACAAACATCTCATAATGCTGTAAAATCTTCCAAAAAGTTTATTTATCAAAAGCACTTCAAAAGAACATTTTTAACTTAAGTGATTGTTCTAAACTATTTTATCAATACAATACATTTTCACCGTGGATTTAAAAAAAAGAATAATTCATAATTTGCTTGAAATACATTTTCGTCATTGAGATTGAGTGACCAGATTCTGGAAACTCGGGGAACATGATCTTATATTAAAAGAGACATTTTAGATATATACTCTTTTATAACTTCATAAGTTGTAGAAGCAGAATTAGGCCATTTGGCCCATCACGTCTATTCCGCAATTCAATCATGGCTGATCCATCTTTCCCTCTCAACCCCATTCTCCTGCCTTCTCCCCATAACCCCTGACACCTGTATTAATCAAGAAGCTACCAATTTTCTCCTTAAATATACTCTGAATTTTTCTGAGGGGATCAAAAAAGTATTTATTATTATAATAAAAATATCCATTGACGGCCGCCACAGACCTCTGTGGCAATGAATTCTACAGATTCACCACCCTCTGAGTAAAGAAATCGCTCATCTCCCTTTCTGAAGGTACGTCTTTTTATTCTGAGGCCATGGCCTCTGGTCCTAGACTCTCCCACTAGTGGAACCATCCTCTCCAAATCCACTCTATCCAGGCCTTCCACCACTCAGTAAGTTTCAATGAGGTCCCCTCTCATTTGTCTAAACTCCAGCAAGTAGAGGCCCAGTGCTGTCAAATGCTCATCATATGTTAACCCAATCATCCCTTAGATCATTCACATAACTCTCCTCTGGACCCTCTCCAATGTCAGCACACCCACAATATGAATAATGATTGGTTATGAATTTTAAACATTTCCCATGAATCAAATAGAACCGTGGAACCATAGTATCATTACGACACAGGAGGAGGCCATTTAGTCCATTGAATTCGGACTTTTTTCTCAAGGAACCAATCAGTCTGACTCTCATGCTTCTATGGAATCAAATTTGTATATTTTGCTACTTATGATATGTAGTTTGGCACTAAGAGAATTGTCAGCATCTAAACTTTTAATTGAAATACCAGGAAGAAGATATTTTTAATTGCCTTGTTTATGTTTTAAAGCTGAATGTTTATATGCAATTCGCATTTTTGGCAAGATAATTGGAAATCACATTTTTAGGTTTGTATTTCAGCGAAATTCAGATATTTTGGAAAATGAAATATTAAATTAATATTAATAGTTTCCAGTAACTGAACATGTTATTTTGGGAACAAAGAATAATTGAAACATGATTTTAATTTTTACCTTCATTTAGTAAATTCAATATTATCTCCAAATCTCCCTTTGTTAAAGAATGCTTTTGGTCTTTTCTCTTTTTGCACATTATATGTAAAAAATCATAATTTTGTGTTTTGAAGCAAATTAGCCAAAGTAAAACTGAGCATTTGCAGAAAAAAGTCTGCTGCTCACTTCTTAATGAATAATTATTCAGTTCACTAATTGCAGCAAAATAAAATGTAAAGTTCTCTTTTTCCTTTTGTTCGTTCTTAGCACTTGGCCTTAACCTAAACATCAGATGTATGTTTCTTTGCTTGCATGGCTCTCTATAGGGTATAGTCCTGATCTTCCAAGGTAGACACAAATGCTGGAGTAACTCAGCGGGACAGGCAGCATCTCTGGAGAGAAGGAGTGGATGATGTTTTGGGTCTGAAGAAGGGTCTCGACCCAAAACGTCACCCATTCCTTCTCTCCACAGATGCTGCCTGTCCTGCTGATTTACTCCAGCATTTTGTGTCTACCTTCGATTAAAACCAGCATTTGCAGTTCTTTCCTACACGTCATAATCTTCCAGCCTGTCTCATTGTGGATCTTGGACTTTTTGTGACTATAATGCAATACCACTACATTTGGCACACGGGTAATTTTCTCTTTGTTGTACTTGTGTACGTCTAGATTCTACTCGTGCATCGTGTGATTTGACTGGATAGTACTCAAACAAAATATTTTCACTGTATCTTGATAACATGACAATAATAAACCAATGCCAATGAGTTCATCTGAAACAATTTAATATTGTCTATTACACATTAACATATGTACATAAAAGAAGTGTAAAATAATTGGGTAATTATTATATACAAAAATCATTGGGTTGATTGAATTGTGATACTATAATGTTATAGAACCGGTTACTATATCGCATTTATATCATTAAAAGTATTTTTATCCTTTTGTACCTTTCCTGCCATCCATTTAGATTTTCATTTGGAGGTATATAGAAGCCAGATAATGCAGCATCACCCTACCTCCCCCAGGCTCCTTCATTAAACCAGTCATGTTCTTTATCTTGTCTTTGTATAATCAGGGTCTATATATCCATCCGCTATCCCCATTATATTCATGATGGGCATCCACATTAGAATAAATTACCTTTATTTGCATATGATTTGGCCACCTTTAGACTTTAAAATACAATCTGGAAACAGACCCTTCCGTCCATCGGGTTCGTGTCGACCAGCGATCACCCCGTACACCAGCACTATCCTATACACTCAACACTCTACAATTTACAGAAGCCAATTAACCTGCAGACCTGTACGTCTTTGAGTATGGGAGGAAACTGGAATACCTGGAGAAAACTGACACGGTCACAGGGGGAACGTACAAACTCTGCATCAAACCAGGTCTCTGGAGCTGTAAGGCAGTAACTCTCCTGCTGCCCCACCGTGCCACCCTAATCTATTTTGGAGAACGGATTAATTTAGTAGATTATCTGCTTTCTGAATAGAACAACATATCACAGAAACAATGCACATTTTCACCAAATTGTGATATAATTTATAATAAATTGCTAACTTTACCAAACATTATAAAGTTAAATGGTTTGCAATTATGCAGTGTTAGGGTTACCAAATTTAGATACTTGATGCGTATCTATTTTGTTAATTTCTTTTAACATGTATATTAAGTTTTATCTATTCTGCTGTATTCAAAATGTTTTTGTAAATAATTAATCAGGACAAAGTGATTAATGTTAAAAAAGAAATCTTGTCTACATCTAAGCAAAATCACTTTCTCTGTATTTTCGCTATATTTTGCTATATTTCACTTTCGCTATATTTAAGAGGGCGTTAGATGTGGCACTTGTGGCTAAAGGGATCAGGGGGTATGGAGAGAAGGCAGGTACGGGATACTGAGTTGGATGATCAGCCATGATCACATTGAATGGCGGTGCAGGCTCGAAGGGCCGAATGGCCTACTCCTGCACCTATTTTCTATGTTTCTGGTAGATGTATTTTTACAAAGCAGTAAACTTAAAATGGAATGGCTAGAATTTCCCAGAAGCTTGCAGGTAAGGTGTTAATCTTATGTTGTAAATTGATTCCTCATTCAAACATTTGAGTTCTAGATTTTCAGATCGATCTGCTATTAATTATATAGTAGATTATATTTCTCTTTAGATTTAGTCTGATTTAGCTCTTAGGACTAAAGGAATGAAGGGATATGGGGGGGAAAGCACGAATGGTGTGCTGATTTTAGATGATCAGCCATGATTATATTGAATGGCGGTGTTGGCTCGAAGGGCTGAATGGCCTACTCCTGTACCTATTTTTCTACGTTTCTTTCTATAAAGAAAGATACATTTTATATTTTCTCTTTCTATAAAGATGGCATTAAAATGACAAAAAAACAAACAGATTAGTACTACGTATAGGACACTGATTCACTAAATAGCTGACTGCAGCCCAAAGATACGACTGATTTTGGGGTGCAAACTCCAGTATGCCGCACCGTGCACTACTTGTGATGGGTCTGAGCAGCATGCTGAGTAGCTCTTCACCCAATAGGAAGTTTAATTTGTGAATGCATTGCAATTTGTGTAAATTATATACGAGGTTAAGAGAAGGTCAGAGATGGCTGGTAAACATTTTTATACAAAAAATCAGAAAGCCTTTGGGTCAATTTTTTTTTTTTTCCCTGAGTATTTAAAATTCCACACTTGAGAATAAGTGTCTAGGCCAGGGAGGATAACCAACAATCAACATTTATTGTGCCATTTACAAAATAAAACAAAACTCAATCCTGAATGCACTAATCCAAACTTTAACGCCTTTACTTAATGAGGAGCTGATGAGCAGGAAAGTCCTCTTGCACACTGAAGAAATGGGTGTGTGATTTACATCGTAACAGTGAATGCTTACAGAAGTTAAGCGATTATTACTGAAAAAAAAAAAATAGGCCAATGCCTTTCCTTTCCTGGCTTTAGTCTCCCAGGATCCAGTGAAAATATAAAAAACCCAAAGCAAGAACTATTCTGTGAACTCGTAGAGAGTAGGTTCTTTTCCTTTTTCAGTTTTGTGAACAATAACTGCTGCTGTTACATTTGATTTAATAAAAATAAAATAAATGGCATAAGGTGGCTGATGTGCTTGTTGCATATTTGATATCAGATTTACAGAATTTGTAGGAATGTAGTGCCTGCAGGTTAATGCAACGTCTGGCAGCTTCTGCAATTGAGATCCCAACTTTTAATTTGTAATATGTGGATGTTGCAGGTAAAAAAGTAATCTAATTTCAAGACGCTAAATTGTTGGTAAACCCCAGTGATAAATCAGTTTTGAATATACAAGAAATGCCATGGGATAATCATTTTATTTAATTGTTTAACTTGTTGGAATATCCTCATGTAGTGTCTACATTGAAGCCCTGGATGGTGCAGTGTATGCACAAAGAACTGTTTGAAATAGATGTTACTATACAACAATATATATATTTTTTGGTTAACAGCAGTTTAAAATGTAATTCCATTTGAGAAGACATTTAAGAGTCTAGACAATAATAAGCTTTTGCAAAAGAAAATATGGATTTTCTTAAATGCTTATTTCCATGTATGTATCTTTTGTTGTTATACCAGTTTGCAATTTAATTAAACTGGAAGAAACTAAAACAGTAAAATCTATAATTTATTTGGTAGCTACTCAAATTTATGTATGTACACCCGTGTAGTCTAAATCAATGTACTCTTGCTGACACTTGCTCATTTTACCAAACGTTTTTTATTTTGCATTATAAAAGCTCACCTAACTGGCAAAATGGGATTGTTTTAGTAAAAGATCACGAAGTTTCCAGTAAAACCCAACCCATATTTGGCAGTCTAAAGTTTGTGCTGTAAATTATACTTCACTTTTGCTGTTCTGTTTTCCAAAGAGCAAAGGGAAACAAAAATGGGTAGTTCCAACATTTGTCAGTCCAATTTTGGGCAGCATTCTCAATAGACAATAGGCGCAGGAGTAGGCCATTTGGCCCTTCGAGCCAGCACCGCCGTTCAATGTGATTATGGCTGATCATCCCCAATCAGTACCCCGATCCTGCCTTCTCCCCATAACCCCTGACTCCGCTATCTTTAAGAGCCGTATCTAGCTCTCTTGAAAGTATCCAGAGAACCGGACTCCACCGCTCTCTGAGGGAGAGAATTTCACAGACTCGTCTCCGTTCTAAATAGCTTACTCCTTATTCTTAAACTGTGGCCCCTGGTTCTGGACCAGGTCTGCAAATTTGCTAATGTTACTTTGAATCCCTTCATCCAAATCATTGATGTATATTGTAAATAGCTGCGGTCCCAGCATCGAGCCTTGCGGTACCCCACTAGTCACTGTCTGCCATTCTGAAAGGGACCCGTTAATCCATACTCTTTGTTTCCTGTCTGCTAACCAATTTTCTATCCATGTCAGCACTCTACCCACAATACCATGTGCTCTAATTTTGCCCACGAATCTCCTATGTGGGACCTTATCAAATGCTTTCTGTAAGTCCAGGTACACTACATCCACTGGCTCTCCCTGTCCATTTTCCTAGTTACATCCTCAAAAAATTCCAGAACATTAATCAAGCATGATTTTTCCTCTGTAAATCTATGCTGACTCGGACCGATCCTGTCAATGCTATCCAAATGTGCCGCTATTTCATCTTTTATAATTGACTCCATCTTCCCCTCCACTGATGTCAGGCTAACCGGTCTATAATTCCCTGTTTTCTTTCTCCCACCTTAAAAAGTGGGATAATATTAGCTACCCTCCAATCCACAGGAACTGATCCTGAGTATAGAACATTGGAAAATTATCACCAGTGCATCCACAATTTCTAGAGCCACTTCCTTAAGTACCCTGGGATGCAGACCATCAGGCCCTGGGGATTTATCAGCCTTCAGTCCCATCAGTCTACCCAACACCATTTCCTGCCTAATGTGGATTTCCTTCTGTTCCTCCGTTACCCCAGGTCCTCTGGCCGCTACTATATCAGGAAGATTGTTTGTGTCCTCCAAGTATTCAAAGTATCTGTTCAACTCATCTGCCATTTCCTTGTTCCCCATAATAAGTTCACCTTTTTTCAGTCTTCAAGGGTCCAACTTTGGTTTTAACGAATTTTTTCCTCTTCACATACCTAAAGAAGCTTTTACTATCCTCCTTTATATTCTTGGCTAGCTTACCTTTGTACCTCACCTTTTCTCCCCGTATTGTCTTTAGTTATCTTCTGTTGCTCTTAAAAACATTACGCAATCCTCTTCCTTCCCACTCATCTTTGCTACGTTGTACTTCTCTTTTATTTTTATACTGTCCTTGACGTCCCTTGTCAGCCACGGTTGCCCCTTACTCCCCTTGGAATCTTTCTTCCTCCTAGGAATGAAATGATCCTGCACTTCTGTATTATTCTTAGAAATACCTGCCATTGTTGTTCCACTGTCATCCCTGCTAGGGTATCTTTCCAGTCTACTTTGGCCAGCTCCTCCCCAAAGTCCCCTTTATTCAACAGTAACACTGACACCTCCGATCTACCCTTCTCCCTCTCCAATTGTAGATTAAACCTGACCATATTATGGTCACTACCTCCAAAGAATGGCTCATTAACCTCAAGTTCCTTTATCTAATCTGGTCCATTACATAATACTAAATCCAGAATTGCCTTCTCCCTGATGGGCTCCAATGCAAGCTGCTCTAAGAATCCATCACAAAGGCACTCTACAAAGTCCCTTTCTTGGGGTACAGTACCAACCTAATTTTCCCAGTCTACCTGCGTGTTGAAATCTCCCATAACAACCACAGCATTACCTTTGCTACATGCCAATTTTAACTCAACTTGCACTCAGTTCAGGCTACTGTTTGGAGGCGTGTAGATAAGTCCCATTAGGGTCTTTTTGCCGTTACAATTCCTTAGTTCTATCCATACTGACTCCACATCTGCTGTTTCAATGTCACCCCGTGCAAGGGACTGAATTTCATTCCTCACCAACAGAGCTACCCCACCCCCTCTACCCACCTGTCTGTCTTTTCGATAGGAGGTATATCCTTGGATATTCAGTTCCCAGCCCTGGCCCTCTTGCAGTCATGTCTCTGTAATTCCCACAACATCATACTTGCCAATTTCTAATTGAGCCTCAAGCTCGTCCACTTTTTCTTATACTTCGCGCATTCATATACAACACTTTGACCTCCGTATTCACGTGTCCCCTCGCACCGCTCACAATTGGCCCTGACCGTACTCTTTTATCCCTTCTGGAACTTTCCTTCCCATTCATTCGAGAATCCTTTGTAATTTATCCTGTACTCACTTCTCCTTCAACCATCTTTATACTCCCATTTTGTCAATCCCTCCCCCCCACTATTTAGTTTAAACCCACACGTGTAGCCCTAGCAAACCTGCCTGCCAGAATGTCGGTCCCCCTCCAGTCTCCTTGCCTTTTCAAAATATTTGTAAATTTCCTACTTTCTGCTTGTATCTTAAATTTCAAGCACTGGAATGTTTCTTCTATATAGCCTGCACTTGCAGTTACTTTTGCAGCCATGAGTAGCATAAAGCAGTGCGTCGGGTCGAGATTCTTCTTCAGACCCTTCAGATCCTTCAGGGTCTCAACCCGAAACATCACCCATTACTCCTCTCCAGAAATGCTGCATGTCCCGCTGCGTTACTCTAGCTTTTTGTGTCTATCTTCGGCTTAAACCATCATCTGCAGTTCCTTCCTACACATTGAACTGAAGGGCCTGTTTCTGTGCTGATTTTATAAAAGCCTGAATAAAGCGTTGGGTCTTCCAACCATAAGATGTTAAAAATATTTAACTATGCAAATATAAAAGGTATGTGAAACTTGTATTGTTTTTCTTTTAGACTATTTAATAATGGTATTCTGTGCCTTAATGTTTAGCAGTCAATAGAATGGCAGCATAAATCATCGTTTTTGGCTCATCTGCAGACATTTTGTACATTAAAAATTCAATTGATGTTATTCTTCACATTCAGTGTTGATTGTTGCATAACAGAAAAATAAACGCTCCAACTCTCTAGAAGCATTTGTGTTGTAACTTTCATAATTTTAAGCAGAAGCCACTGTAAGTATCATACAAATAGATGTAGGTTAGACAAAATATGATCACAACAATCAGTCAATAATGAGATTAAAATAACCACGCTTTAAATAGGTCAGATTGAAGTTTATGAGAAAATAGGT
This sequence comes from Raja brachyura, assembly GCA_963514005.1. Next base: position 17,936,527 of record OY740800.1, read on the forward strand.
TTGAATCCCATCAGGCCCAAGAAATAGTTTGGGAGATTTGAAAATGTGCCTTAAATCCTGGATTTCCTTTATGCAGAAATCATTAACAGTGACAAATTTCAGCTTGGTGACGAATTGTCTTAAAATATCAACATTTATGTTCAGCGTTGTAAGATTTATCATTAAATGGGACAGCAGCAAGCAACAAAAATCTGTTGTCTTAGTAAATTGATCCTGATTGCTGCCTGCTGCTTGGAGAGTTAAAGAAAATGTTGAGAAATATCTGAAGTGAAGGCCTTGTTCACAAAATGATAGATAGCACTTTCAATTTTGCTTCTCTACAAAATGTTTGACCTCACCCTGGCAATGGAGGAGGCCAAGGACAAATGAGTCGGTGTGGGAATGGGAAGGGGAATTAAATTGGTTGGCAATAGGGAGATCCAGGTTGCCACAAATTGAGAGTGTAGGTGCTTGGCAAGGCAGCTGCCTGGTCGACTAGGTGAGCATGTTTCTCTGGTCAAAATTAGTATAGAATGCATTGGGCTCGTAGGGAAGGATGTGCTGTTGGCAGTGATTCTGCTCGACTTTGTATTAATAAATTTATGGCATACAAGCCTTGTCACAATTGCTGGGTGTCAGTTTAGTTTAGAGGCACAGCGTGTAAACTGGCCTTTCGGCCCTCCAATTCCGCCCCAACCAGCGATCCCTGCACATTAACACTACCCTGCACACACTAGGGACAGTTTTACATTTATGCCAATTAACCTACAAACTTGTACATCTTTGGAGTGTCAGAGGAAACCAAAGATCTTGGAGAAAGCCCACGCAGGTCACGGGAGAATGTAAAACTCTGTACACCCATAGTCAGGATCGAACCTAGATTTTTGGCGCTGTAGGGCAGTCGCTACACCAACCATGCTGTCCTTGGTTAGCCTTGTTTCTAGCTTGGTACAGAATTATCTTTTGGTATCCCTAATGGCTTTGCAAAGTTCATGCGTAGCTTCTTTTGTACAAGTTGGAATCACCAACTTGTCTTCATTCGGGAGTTTTTCTCATGGTTCAACCATGGTTTCTGTTTGGGGAAAATCTTTTTCTTATTTTCCACCCTATCTGTAGCTCTCATAATTTTGCATACCTCTATCAGGACTCCCTCAGCCTCGTCTGTTCCAAGGTAAAACAAACTTGGCCTATCCAGTCTGTCCTCATAACAAATATTCTACCTCATACAATATCGTGGTGAATCTTCTGCACCCTCTCTCTACTTAATTTACTTAATACCACAGATCTGTGGGAGCACAGGTATATCTATTCTGATTTCTAATTTCAACAACTACCACAGTTCCTCTTCACTTTTGTATGTGCATGTCTTGCCTTTGTGGGGAGACTATTTCCCAAAATCTACAGTGAAATAAAGTTAATAATATAATGATACAACTCCCTTTTTAGTCATATATGAAGGAGTCACTTTCATTTATCAAGTAAAACGGGTTATTGATTAGGCTTTGATTTTCTTATAGTCTATGGGATGTAATTAATTTATTGTAAGTTTGATAGCCATAGTGATTCTCTTGATCAGTTAATCCCTGAAAAAAGTTTAACATGAAGCACATTTTTCTATTCAAATTTTAACCATTTTGCAAGGATATGAGGATTAAAATGTTATCTATTTATGAGAGATGAATGAAATAAATATCATATGGATTGATTCTAACATATGACATACAATTGTTCTTGATTTACAATGGAACTTTAGGATTTGAAATTGTTTGGTGTGTTCAGTGGTTCATATTCTTCATCTTGGTTGCAGCTATAAAAGAACAAATTCTGTCTCCTATCAGCTCTCCCTCACCAATCATTATCCATTTCCAGAATTGTGTTTATAGAACATTGAACTACATTTAAAAGCATGAGTAGAATTGATTGCATTTATTTTGCCTTCATGTCATGGCATAAAATAAATATAAATATTGTTTGTTTATTCCATGTGTAATTCATTACCTGTTAAATGGTGTGGTCTGATGACTTTATTGAGAACTTCATTGTAAAAGCGAAGCATCCACGATAATAGTATCACAGAGATTTCTTTAATGCAAATATTCTCTAGTATTCGTGGAACTGTAAAATAATATTTTGCCAATTCTGCTGAATTGTATTTTCCCTATGTTAATTGAAAAGATTGTAAATTTATTCAGTTGACATGCCAAAAGGGAATTTGTAGTAAATAATGAGGTATTTATTCCCTGTTTCTTCAGATTAATTTAAAGGTATAATCTCAACAGCAAAAGAGAACATTGATTTTGATGCTGGCAAATGTGTTGCTTGGTTTTAAGTTGTAAAATCACTATCTTTAATTGCTGATGATAATAATATTTGCAGGTCTGCATTGATAATAATTTGATGTATTACAGATACCTTGAAGCTTATGAAAAGGTACATCACTTTGGTGAAGATGATGACGAGCTTGGTTCAGGTGGTCAGCGGGGCCAAGTTCCTGTTGGTGGGGTACCTTCGTCATACAGTTACCAGCAGCATATATTTTCAGGTAAATTATCATTCACTCGTATTATTGGTTTTGTGCTACTGCACCAAAGTTTAGAAATATAACAATCTTACAGCTTTTATGATTTTTTTTAATGTCCATCACTGGAAATCTATGGAACCTTATTTTGTAGCAGATTAAAACGATAATTAATCTTCAAGTACTGAGGGATGATAATAAAAGGAAAGAGAAAGCAGGCTTAGGCATCTGCAATGTGTCAGATCGCACTTACTGAAATTTCCCTTTTGTGGATTTCAGCATATTTCCTAGGTTATGCAGGGTTTCATTCCTGCGGATTGTTCATAACCCAGAAAGTTTGTAAACGGGTAATACAGCCATGTGCTGAGTACCAAGTTGCAGAAAATGACTGCAGCCCTGCAGCACCCAAGAAATCCATCCCAAATACTCGTTGGAGAGGACTTGTAGGCAACAAATACCTCATGAATATGTAATAAACAAAATGCTGCAGATAAGTTACTGAAATGGGTAGGGCTGCACCTTTCACGCACATGGTATAGGTCAAATCTGCCTAATTTTGAATAAATTGTATGTCAGTCAATATGCCATTTAAAAATAGTAGCACACAAAATGCTCCACCAATTTCATTTTGGCAAATCCCATGAGTATTTACAAAAATTACATTTAATCATTAATGGCAAATGGTGTAGAACATCTTTGCCAATGATCTTTCAAGAAATTAGCTAGAATATTGCCAAGTGTTACCCAAAGCATTTATTTGGAAACTTATTTGCATTCACAAGGTGATGTAATGGCGAGAAATGTGCAGTTTTTGCCTGTGGAGCTGTGCACTTCCGTCGCTGCCTATATGCCGCAAGAAACACAGCCAGGGTTGGGATGTAGACTGTGGTCATGATGATCAAGGTGAATTCCTTCTGGAGGTAAAAGGGATAGCATTTCACTGCTAAATTGTGCAGGAGTGGAGAGCAGGTGTTGAGCAGGGCTACCACATCCGAACAGAGTTTAATATGAGGCAGATGTTTCTGCCTCTCCTTTCCCCGATGCTGCTGTTTCGTCCATGCTATGTGGAGAAACCCTTGGGCTGGGTCTAGAGAGCTGGGGGTGAGCTAGTTAAGCTCTTTGATTAAAGCAGCCTTCAACCTTATTTTCAAGGGAATGTACGTAGGCCAGTAGGATGGTGGGGGAGGTGAAGGGGAAGGGTCCCCTGCGCTTCAGTCATACCTTCAGGCCGCCCTGTCGATCCAGGCATAATGAAGGACTCTGGTGTTTCCTGACTATATTGACTGTAAATGCAATTGTCCACAAGGTTAAGGGTTCCCTTACAGTCCACAACACAGTTGCTGTTGATAGATCGCAATAGCACTACTCCATTTAATGGACAAGCAGCTTGTCGGTTGCGGCACTTTTTCTTCTTGCATATGGCGTGCACAGCCTAAAGTTGTAGGACAGCTTGATGTTACTTGATTGTGCACGCCAGGTTGATTGCATTCGTCGAAACGGGGCGGACCACGTGAAGGTTGCAATCTCCCACCCCGGTTGCAGCACTGATTTATGCTGTTCTTTTATCTGTAGAAGTCCACAAAATGTTGTCACAATATGACACCATTTGTTTTAGAAGCCCTGCTGCCTGGTTTGTCTTTTATCTAACAGGATAAGATTTGAATCAAACCTGTAGTAGAACATTGGAAGTATTATCATTACAAAAAATGAAGAGATGTTGGAGAACTAGAAATACTGGAGAAGTACAAAAAAGGGTTTACAAAAATATTTTATAGTTATGTTTCCATTGGGAAAGTGAAAAGTGACTTGGTACAGTTGCTTAACATTATGAAGATTTTGATAGAACACCGTATTTCTATTGTGAGGTAGAACAAAATTCGACACCATTACTGAATGATTGTTCATAAGATCATAAATGATAGGATGGGTCATTCGGCCCATCAAGGCTACTCTGCTATTCAATTATGGGTGATCTATCTCCCTCCTAACCCCATTCTCCTACCTTCTCCCCATAACCTCTGACACCCGTACTAATTTAAAGTCTCATCTATCTCTGCCTTAAATATATCCACTGACTTTGACTCCCCAGCCTTCTGTGGATAATGTGAAACTTGCTACTACAGCTCTTATGATTACGATAGGACATTGAAGCCCAAGCATACACAGTGACAGCTGGTTAAGCAGTTGCTTCACAGTGCCCGAGATCCGGGTTCAATACCGACTTTGGGTGCTGTTTGTGGTGAATGCACGTTCTCCCTGTGACCACGGGAGTTTCCTCGCACACCCCAAAGATTTGTCGGCTAATTGACCACTGTAAATTGCCCCAGGTATGTAGGGAGTGGATGAGAAAATAGGATAAACATGGAACTTGAGTGATTGGTGGTCAGTGTGGACATGGTGGGCTAAAGGGCTTGTTTCCATGTTGTACCTCTCTAAACCACACACAAGAACATCAGAAAATGAGAGTAGAGAATGAGAAATCTACCCCACCATTCAATATGATCAAGGCTAATTAACTTTCAATTCCTCAATCTTTCAAATATTTATCTATCTACACCATAAATATATAATTAATTATCTGGCCCCCTGCCACCCAGGGTAGAGAATTCCAGCCATTCACTATCCTCTGAGGGAAGTAACATAAGTGCAGATACAATCAACTGCAGACGCTAGTTTACAACAAAAAAAAGACAAAGTGCTGGAGTAATTCAGCAGGTCAGGCAGCATCTCTGGAGAATATGGATAGGTGACATTTCTGGTCGGGACATAATTTCGATGGAAGATTTCTGTGTAAATCAGTTATAAGTCCTTGTTTGACTTCCCTTTCATGAAAACATCTCAACGTCAATCCTGTCAAGCCCTTTACTTAGGATTTTTAATAAGGTAATCAATTATCTCTCATCTCTTTCCCTTGATGTTCAGAGGAATACACTCGCCTCCCTTAGTAGGACAATCCTCTCATTTAGGGGCTTAGCATATACAGTAGTAATGCATTGAAAAGTAAGTCTGGTGAGGACATAAGGAAAGAGACAGTTGTGTTGATAGATGAAGACAGATAGAAGATGGCTTGGGTGGAACACAAATACATGCATGAACAGATTGAGGTGCATGTTTGGGTTTCAATGACCTAGGGTTTTCATAGGGTCCTTTATATGGCTGCTGGAAGACTGGCCCTTTAAGCCTGCGAAGATGTTTATGATGACCCAGACCTTTTGTTGGCTTTGGACTGCTGCCCTGGGATTACTGTCTGAGAAACTATGCTTTTGTGACCTCGTGGTGGAAATATTTTCAAGCCGCACTATTATTATTTTGGTATCTGGAACTGATCTACTGGAAGGATATTGAATAATAAGTGTCTGTTCATTCTTGCTTTCACTCTTTGGAGCCAGCTCTCTACTCATAAGAGGTGGGATGGGAGTGGAGATGGAGAAAGAATATGGAATGTTGCTGTCTTTGCAGAAGAAAGGTGACTTTCTGTTCCCTCAAGACTTTTTGGATTTTCCCATGCAGAAGTGTTGTCTGCCGATCTACATTTTTTTTTGTTCATGCAGACCAATGGCTTCTGACGCAGTATTCCTTTGCTCTGGGACAGCTGCAAACTACTCCTAGTTTGCAACCCTCTGTTCATTGAGAGCTACCAATCTGCTTATGAGTGACATGTCGTTGTTCATTGAGTATGGCTATCTGTTCATGGATGGCATCTCCATGCTCTGTGATGACATAAGCAGCTTCCTGATGACATATCATTGTTCCCGTTAAAACTTCAAATTGCTCCCAGCTGGCAGAGACCAAACCTCTAACTGGATCATGGCGAGATGACACAGAGGCTGAAAAAGTATGGTGTGGCAATGGTTGTGCATTTTTCTTTACATATCACAGCGTTTGCTTATACCACTAGGTACCTGTGATGGAATTGATACTGAGACTTGTTAAGAAGAATGCATGGCCTTCAGGAAGAAGTCATGGTCTCCTGGGTCTTTGCACCTGTTGAAACATACAGATAGATTTTGTCATCTCATGCATTTGGTCAGATGGGCCTGACAATGTTTCCCCTGCATCGTCTTGTGCTCCGCATTAGTGTTGGCATGAAAACATCCCAATCATGGGATGGTGCCCAAGTCCTCCGGGTAGCACAAACAAATGTGCCCTCCCCTGGTGAGCCCCTGCACCACATTCCCTATACCTGTTGCCAGGTTGCTGCTGGATATGCCTGTAATATGCATCCCAATTACCTAATCTGGTTATAGGTCATTGGGATCGCCTCCTCTCGAAAGAGGGGGATGGGTAGCCAGTCCAAAACTGTAAAAAACACAAGATGCAAGGTTTTGCATCAAGACCTGAAAATTACTCTGGAAAACTGTGTTTTAACCATCTCTTATGTGATGCCGTGTTTTGATTCCTCCTGATGGCTTCGTCTTTCTAACTAGGCTTTGTTGGGTAGTAGGGTTGAGGTGTACTTTGAGGGATGGGGAAAGAGATAAAGAAGTAAGCTTCTGGAAAATGAGAACTTTTTGAGTGGAATAGATTCTTTTTTTAATCCAGTTTGGAAATGACAACAGTTTTCATTTTAATATTGAGATGAGGTCTTGCTTCATATCCAAGAGTGTAAAGAAAGACCCCGATCAATTTGTCAGTAAGTTAAAAACATAAGCAGATTCAACTGCTTATTTGTTCTCCAAAATTGTTTATAGTCACTCCTGGTGTGCCCCTAAAATATGTGCGTCAGTATTAAAATCTGCCCTAATTTGCTGTACTTTTCTTGTGGACAAATTAATTTGGCCTTTGGAGTGCAAAACCACTTTCCTGACAGCAAAAAGACAAAACAAATTATGACCGTTGCTTTATTCTTTGAAAATAAAATGGTTCTTCTTGTTACCTGTGTGATATTATGATAGATGGACGAATGTAGAACTAGTCATTCTTGTCCATCAATCAATATAGGAGTTTCTCTGCAGGCTGCCATGTTGGATGTTTTGAAGATGGAATCTTCAATTTTAAGGTTGCAAAGGTGAGATGCAAAGTAAATTTAAATCTTTTGTCAGCCACGTAAATATATGGGTATGAACAAGGTGCTGCTAATTCAATGCATTGGTTGTGCTTTTGGTGTTTTCAGTTAACATTTAGTGGCACTATGAAAGCATATTTTCATATGCTGAGGCATACCTGTTACATCACAGGAAATTATTGCAACCTTACAAAAAGAATTGTAAAGAAACTTAATTGAAAGAAGTAATGTGTTTTCATGTAGAAAGTTTGGAAGATTTCTGTTTATCATGGGTAACTATTTCCAATAACAGTTTTACAAAAAATTGGAAAGTAGTAATCATCAATGTGTTCATTTGGTTTGGCTTTCTTCTGATCCCAATCATCTTTAATATTTTAAAGCTCGGTGGTAAAGTTTTGAAATAATAGTGTGCAGTCAGGCTTTCTTGGACATATGGTAGTTTAAGTAGTAATAATAAACTAGTATATGTTATTCTTTGAAAATGTAACCAGCAATTACTTAATTACTTTATAAACTAATTGCATAGATTTTAAAAGAAAATTGAATTTAATTTTATCCAACCTCAAACCACCCCCCCCCCCCACAACACGCCCCCAGTTTTAAATTCATGGGTGCAATGTATTTGTGCTGTTTAACATATTAATTAATTTGTGTTAAGTGAGTAATATTGAACTTGTGAAAGTCACTGTTTATTTTGCTTTCTTTCTCTTAGATTATATTCGGCAAAGCTATGGACTTAATACAGAGTTTGTCAAAGTTAGTATCTACAATAAATTGGTGCTTTCCCTTATGTCTGGACTCCCTAATGAAGTTGATTTTGCAATTAATGTTTGCACTCTTCTCTCAAATGAGAGTAAGCACATTATGCAACTTGAAAAGGACCCCAGAATCACCACCATACTACTTGCAAATGCTGGAGTTTTTGATGATAGTAAGTTAATTTATTTAATATTGAAATACCTTAACGATATTTGATGTTGGGTTTTTTTTGTTCAAATTCAAATATGGCACTGTAAAACATAAGGTAATATGTGTGAAATGTTCATAATCTACATTATTGTATATCTTAAAATTTAAAGAGAAATGTGATACATTATGCATGAGATATTCATGCACACTTCTTCCACTAAGAATATAAATGTCTTGTTCTGGAATAGTTGATCATTTAGTTTTCTTTGATCGGCAACTTTTCCTATTATTATTAAAAAATTAGGACAAACATTCAAAACTACCCAATTAAAGTAATATTTAATGCTAATTTGTATCTGTAGAACAATATTGAATCGGAGCAGACCAGCACTTGACATCTCATATTCCATTCCTCGGTGATTTAACTGCTGATCTATATACTTGGGGCAGTTTATCCTGTATTCCAATCTGCCTTTGGATATTTTTTTTTCCCTCTAAACTAATTACCCCCATCCCTTTGCCCACCAGATTTAGATTTCTCTACGATGAGGAAATGTTTCCTATGGTCCACTTTATCTATGTCCCATTTCAAGTTTCTGTCTCTGCCTCCTTGGCAGCCTAACAAACTTTGTCTATCAATTTTAGTTTCGATACCATGCAAAAATATGCCCTTTGCCCATATACAAGCACTATCCTACACACTAGGGAGAATTTTTCCCAAAGCTAATTAACATACAAATCTGTATGTTTTTGGAGTGTGGTAGGAAACCGGAGCACCTGAGGAAAGCCCACGTGGTCATGGGGAGAACGCACAAACTCTGTACAGATCGAACCCAGGTCTGTGGCGATGTAAGACAGCAACTGTGCACCACCGTGCCGCAAATTCTCACCTTGTAACTGACACTGTCCATCCCAGTGATTCTTCAATGGCTTTTAAGAGGCTATTAGATAGACATATGGCTATGCAGGGACTGGACGAATACGAATCACATGCAGGCAGAGATTAGTTTAACTTGGAATCATGTTCAGCACAGCCATCGTGGGCCAAGAGGCTTGATCCTGTGTTATACTGTGTACTGTGCTGTACAAAAGATGGTCACACTTTGCATTTAAACTTCAGCTGAAGATAGACACAAAATGCTGGAGTAACTCAGCGGGTCAGACAGCATCTCTGGAGAAAAGGAATAGGTGACGTTTCGGGTCGAGACCATTCTTCAGATCCTTTTTTCGAGAGATGCTGTCTGATCCACTGAGTTACTCCAGCTTTTTGTGTCTTTGATTTAAACCTGCATTTGTAGTTTCTTCCTACACCTTTCTCCTCCAGCTGTTGGATTCTTTCTTCTTTCCCTATTTTAGTGATTAATGCATTCAGTTTTATGTGGATGTTGATATCAAGGCAGACCCACATGGTTACTAACTTTAATATTTCTGGATTAATTGTGCTAGAATTCACTGTTTCCAAAAGGAATTATTGTTTTGTTTTTTTTGGAATTGCATATTTTGTTCCTATCTTTAGCAATGTTTTGATGTGTAACGTGAATTGAATATAATGATGATACTTGCAACGGTGGTGAGGTGGTGGAAGGGACATCAGAAGATCCGTCGGGGGGGTGAACCCTCGGAAACCAGTTCTCAAAACCTGTGCAGACCAACTGCCTTGAGTTTTTGAGGACATTTTCAACCTCTCTTCTGAGGTTCCCAGCTGCTTTAAGAGGGCATCAATAATACAGGTGCCCAAGAAGAGTAAGGTGCTGTGCCTCAATGACTATCAACCAGTGGCAATAGCGTCTGTGGTGATGAAGTGCTTTGAGAGGTTGGTTAAGGGGATATCAACTCCTACCTCGACAAGAACCTCGACCCACTACATTTCGCCTACCGCCACAACAGGTTAACAGAGGATGCGATCTCACTGGCTCTCCATTCCGCATTGGACCACTTGGACAATAAAAACACTTGCGTCAGGCTGTTGTTTATAGACTACAGCTCAGCGCTCAATACCATCATCCCCTCCAAGCTGGTTACCAAGCTCACGGAACTGGGTCTCTGCGCATTCCTCTGCAATTGGATCTTCGACTTCCTCACTCGCAGACCACAGTCGATTCGAATTAGTAGAAATACTCCATCCTCAGTAATAATCAGTACGGGAGCACCTCAAGGCTGCGTGCTCAGCCCCCTGCTTTACTCGCTCTATACATATGACTGTAGCTCGACATAGTGCGAATTCCATCATCAAGTTCGCCGACGACACCACTGTTGTTGGACGAATTACAGATGGTGATGAGTCGGAGTATAGAATTGAGATCGACCGATTGACCAAATGGTGCCAGCACAACCTGGCACTCAACATCAGTAAAACCAAGGAACTGATTGTGGACTTTGGAAGGGGAAGGATGAGGACCCATAATCCTGTTTATATCAATGGGTCGATGGTGGAGAGGGTCAAAAACTTCAAATTCCTGGGCGTGCATATTTCCGAACATCTTTCCTGGACCCAGCACACTGATGCAATTATGAAGAAGACACAACAGCGCCTCTTCTTCCTGAGAAGACTACGGAGATTTGGTATGTCAAAGAGGATTCTCTTGAACTTCTACAGGTGCACTGTAAAGAGCGTACTGACTGGTTGCATCGTGGGCTGGTTCGGCAACTTGAACGTCCAGGAGCGGAAAAGACTGCAAAAAGTTGTGAACACTGCCCAGTCCATCACTGGCTCTGACCTCCCCACCTTCGAAGGGATCTATCGAAGTCACTGCCTCAAAAAGGCAGCCAACATCATCCTGCCACGCACTCATTTTCCCATTGCCATCGGGAAGAAGGTACAGGAGTCTGAAAACTGTAACGTCCAGGATCAGGAACAGCTTCTTCCCTACAGCCATCAGGCCATTAAACACGACAACAAATAAGCTCTGAACTACAACAGACTTAATATTATTTAACTTATATTTGTTGATTTATTGTGTGTGTGTGTGTGTGTGTGTACACACACACACTGAACTTTTTTTCTTCTCCCGTTATGTACTATGTTTACGTATTCTGTTGTGCTGCAGCAAGCAAGTATTTAATTGTCCTATCTGGGACATCTATATTACTAAAACTTTTTGTTTGTGCCGGCAATGTGTCACTTCTGCTCTGCTTTTTCCTATCTTCTTCCAAATACGACCCCAGAGCCATCCCATTTTCACATATTCCACTCACATTTTTCCCGTCGAAGCGATAAACATCTTCCCGTCGCATTCCGACCTATATTTCCGAAGTTATTCATGATTTAAAGTTTAAAAAAAAAGCCAAAACTGCTTTCTCAGAGAGCGTCCAGTGATGATGTCACAATGCCTCTCACAGTGCACCAATCACAATGGGCTGCCTGCCGACTGCCACAATGACATCACAATGGGATGTTGCCAACAATAACAATGGGCTCTCAAGCTGGCTGCCTCTCATAGTGCACCAATCACAATGGGCTCTCAAGCAGTCCAGGCCCTGGCGCTGCTCTATGAGCTGGTTAGGTCCTGGGGCAGGGAATGGGAGTGAGGGGAGGAGGAAGAGGGATATGAGGAGGAGGGAGATGGGGAAGGGTCCCTACCCCCGCTCCCTCTCTGCCCCTCCTTCTCTATCCCCCTCTCCCTCCCTCTACCCTCCTCTCTACTCCCCTCCCTCTCCCTCTCTACCCCCTCCACCTCCCCCTCCCTCTCTACCTCCTCCATCTCTACCCCCTTCCCTCTCTACCCCCTTCCCTCTCTGCCGCCCTCCCTCTGTAGCATTGAGACCTATGGGTGACTGGTGGAATATTGCATTCGGGGACCAGCCCTCCCATGTGTCGCTGCATCTCTCCTCCTCCTCCCCCCCCCCCCCCCCCGCGCTGGGGGACGGGACCTGGGCAAGTCCTGGGGCAGGGAATGGGAGTGAGGGGAGGAGGAGGGAGATGGGGAAGGGTCTCTACCCCCTCTCCCTCTCTGCCCCTCTCCCTCTCTGCCCCTCTCCCTCTCTATCCCCCTCCCTCTCTGCCCCTCTCCCTCTCTATCCCCCTCCCTCTTTATTCCCCTCCACCTCCCCATCCTCTCTGCCGCCCCTCCCTCTCTCCCCCCCTCCCTCTCTAGGGAGTGGTCAGTATTGAGACCTATGGGCTGGAGTGGTGGAATATTGCGTCGGGGACCAGCCCTCCCATGTGAGGCCGCATGCCCCCCCCCCCTCCCCACTTGGTCTAGTAAGACAAACACTCTTGACTCTTGAATGACAAATGTCCTGATGCCATTTTTTAATGAAGACATAGTTTTCAAATGGTATTCAAATATATTCTTAATATTGCAGAAAGAAACCCATTCATTCAGGTTCAGTACAAAGGATTTGCTTTGCCCTTTACTGATCCATGTTGGTTTTCTCTATAATCAATCCAAATTCAGTAAGTGCTTTTTCACTAGTACCCTTAGTTATAGATTTCAGAAATCTCCTTGCAGCAGTTGAATAAGATCTATGATTTCTAGTTTTGTTCTCTTTCAGAGTAACATTTGATTTTTGCACTCTTTCAATCTAACTGGGATTTCCAGAAACAACACTCTGGAAAGTTAAAGCCATAACACTTTTATCAGTTCATAAATACCTTGTGTAAAAACTTGTTGGGTTCAGGGGACTTAATTAGTCTTTAGTGCCAGTTTTTTTAAAAATTCGCAATTACTGTTTTCCAGTTATGTTAACTTTAGCAATTCTTGTCCTTGATTTAATCCTTGTGTTGGGAATGTCGATGTATTTTCCTCTTTATTCTACAGTGACATTTGTCGCGATGGACAGGTCAGTTTGGTGATGGGAAGAGGAATTGAATAGCATACAATCTGAAGCTCAGGGTGGCCATTGCATACAGAAACTGTAGTCACTGGTTATCGTGTTCTAGTGGTCTTTGTTCTGAGATGATAATTTTGTTTTGCTTTCCATATGCTGTTTCCTGCATTGTGTTGATATTTCAGAAGTTCTTTTCTCCATAGCATCATAGCCAAAGTACATTTCTAGATGAAAATAAATTCATCATGTTGCTGCTTCTGTGAAACGTGATTCCGATATTTTTGCAACATTACAAATGTAATTTGCAAATTCTTCATTGGCTGTAAAACTTTGAGTTCTCAAAATCATGCATGATAAATAATTTCTCTTTAGTTTTGATTATTGTACAGTGAATGGAAAACAACTGGCCAGTACCTGCGTTATCGATTACCTTTCAATTTGGTGCCAATTATGTGGTTTAGTTAAAAACCTGTGTGAAATTGGCTTTAAGTTTAAAAATATAAATTCACTGAAAGAACTTCAAGCTAAATGAATACAGCATGTTGGAATAAAGGAAGAAATACTGTTGAATTGTGTTTTCCTTACTACTTTGAGGAGCTAAGGGCAGCCAGGTTGTATGGGATGGGGAATTGATTTGGCTTGCATCTGAGATCTCCTGGGGGCATTGTCTGGTGAAGGCGAGGGTTGGGTTGAATGAACCAGTCACGGAGAATGTCGTCTCTACGGAAAGCAGGAAGGATGGGAAGGGATGATGTGACTGACTTGTGGGATTGCATTGAAGCTGGTGGAAATGTTGGAGAAAGTTTTGGATACAGTGGCTGGTGGGGTGAAAGGCAGGGGACTAGGTTATTTCTGTACCCATTCTGTCTGGGGACAGGAGGAGGAGCAATTCACAACTGCAGAGAAGAAACGACATCTCAGGTCATTGCAAGATAGATTGTTGGAGGAAGTGTAATATAGGTAACTGTCTGGGTTTGTCAGGTGGAGACAGATCAATTAAGTGATTACAGGTATCAGATTATTATAGTTTTAAAGCAGAGATTGACAGATTTTTGATTAGTAAGGATGTCAGGAGTTATGGGGTGAAGGCAGGAGAATGGGGTTGAGAGGGAAAGAAGAACAGCCATGATTGAATGGAGGAATAGACTTGATGGGAAAAATCTCCTTATTGTTCTCCAAGAACTTATGAACTTGTGAGATGGTTCAAGTGAATTTGAGGGCAGGGTGAAAGTTAGTGGTGAAGTTGATGACATTTACAAGTTGTGGTCTGGTCCAGGGGGCAGTGTCAAATGCAGTTGTCGATATAGTGAAGAAAGAATTGAGGAAGTAGATAGAGTACATTTGGAACAGAATGTTTTTAATGTAGCCACAAAGAGATAAATCATGTGAATGTCCATATCTGACACATTTGATTTGAAGAACGTGTCTGCATTGTCTTTTGTGTCTCTATTTTCGGTTCAGTTGTGTTGCGACTTTAACTGCTAATGCTTTAGGCTTACTCCAGGTTTGATTTAGAAATTCACATTTGTTTGGGGTAATTTAAGTACGTTTTATATGTGAAGAAAATTTGGAACTTTCCATTGATCTGTTTAGAGAATTGTGCAGCCCATTGATCTAAATAACAAAACGATCCAATTATTTTGAAGAAATGTTATATCAGGAGAAATGCAAACACGGCAATATAGCATTTTACTATTTTACTTTACACACTGTGATTAGTTTAAATGTTTTGGGTATGTTTTGGCAATGTGTACTATTTGTGGAATTTTTCTGCAGCTAGCATTTGTGACAAATTCTTTGAATGTCTCGATACATTTTCATTTAGTTGTGTTATTTGACCAGCAAAAATATCAAATTTTGCATTGGTTTTTATTTGTTTTGTTTTAAAAGTAAGTTTACTGATCAAAACAGTCCTTTTGGATGGCCAATAATGCTTAGCTTTAAACTATGATGATAAACTGTACTTTGTGCTTACATGTCCTAATATTACTATGTTCACAGCTTTGGGAACCTTGTCTTCTGTATTTGGAACAGAGTGGAAGGAAAAAACAGGAAGAAATTTTATTAAGGTAAAACATGTTTAATAGATTTGTGCAGGAACAATTTTAAATTATGTCCAGCTTATAACATGAAATAAAATTTTGAATTCAGACCTTCCGCTTGTAAAGCAGCCACATAACGAAGGAACTATTTCACCCCTGGTCATTCCTTCTTCTCACCTCTCTTGTTGGGCAAAAGATACAAAAGCTTGCAAACATGTACCACCAGATTCATGACTGCTTCTTCCCCTCTATTAACAGACTACTGAATGGTCCTTCCATAAGGTAGGATGTGCTGTAGTCTTCCAACCTACCTCAACGCAGACCTTCGACCTTTACTTAGTAACTAACACAATAACACTATATTCTGTACTTTGGTATTTTTCTCTTTGCACTATCTGTTTTACATGTGTATAACTTTATTGTATGTGCATAACATGATTTAACATATAGCACCCAATCCAAGCTCTTCACTCAGTAACTGCGACAATAATAAATCAATGCTCGTAAATTGGAAACTATCAAAGTGGTGGAGGGCATTTGAGATAGAAGTGGTCTGCATAACACCTTTTCATGCAGCAAACAATTTTCTGGTGTGTCATAGCAATTTCCTATCTGTGCAGGTTCAGATCCCAGTTATGTGCAGGGAGGAACTGTAGATGCTGGTTTAAACCGGAGACAGACACAGAAAGCTAGAGTAACAGTGGGTCAGGCAGCATCTCTGGAGAAAAGGAATAGGTTTTGGTTGGAGATCCTTCTTCAGACTTCATTGGGATACAGATCTGTATGTCCTCAACAGAGGCCCTCCCCTTTTGAATGTATAGCCCTCTGCTCCCTCTGCAGCAACCACGATATTATCAAACTCGCCGACAATGAAGGTGCCATGTTAATCTGGCGAGGTGGCCTCTACCATGCTGAGGCCATGCGCCAGCTCTCGGACGCTTCCTCCTGCTTACCCTTGGACCACGATTCCACAGATGAACACCAGGTCATCTCGAAGACCATCTCTGATATCATCACTTACAGCTGTCTGCACTCCACAGCCTCCAACCTTATTGTCCCCAAGCCCCGCAAGGCCTGATTTTACCTTCTCCCCAAAATGCATAAATACAATTGCCCTGGCAGACTCATTGTTTCTGCCGTCTCCTGTCCCACTGAAGTAATTTCCACATACTTCGACTCCATCCTATCCCTCCCGACATATGTCCAAGGTCTCACATACCCTTCATCTCTTTAATGACTTCTGTTTTCCAGGCTCATGTTCCCTTATTCCAGTCTGAAGAAAGGTCTCTACCCGAAACTTCACCTTTTCCTTTTTTCCAGAGATGCTGCCTGACCCGCTGAGTTACTCTAGCTTTCTGTGTCTGTTCTAGTAATCTTTGTTGTTTTATCTACATTTAACATAAGCATACTTGTGTATGAGATGGTGGAACTACTTTTACAAATATGCGAAAATTAATTAGAGAAGGAAGTGTTTCCAAACCATTGGCCCAATATATCTCCAAGAATTATAGACCAAATAGCTTGACATTAATTATAGGAAATATTAGAGTCCTTACTTTAAGCTGAGATGTGGCAGACAGAAATACAGAAATTGATAATATAAAGAACAGTAAGCATAGATTTCAAAAAGGAAGGCCATGCTTGGTTGATAAAGAAAAATTGGATGATTGAATAAATTAGATGAAATACATTTGTATTTTCTGCAACATTTGGTTAAAATACTGCATAACAGACTCTACAAAGTAGAGGATTATCAGACTAGTCATCTGGTTACAAGACTGGTCAGTAATAAGTCGTTATAGCAAGCATGAGATTTCTCCTCAGATTTGTGGATTTTGAGGTCCGGTGGGGCATCGCTGTCGCCATGGCCCCATCGTCGCGAGGCTTCACCGCTGTCAACGCCTCACTTCACGCCTCTGTGGTGCTGAGCGGGTGAGTGGTCGAGCCCCGTGGTGCCCAGCTGCGGGCGCCGTCAGCCGCTTTGTCCGACCCGGGCTTCTACCCGCGAGGCCCTGGCCGGGGTTCTACGCGGCGATCCAGGAGGCATCGAGACCGCGGTGTTGAGGCCTGGCGGCGGTGGGGCCCTGCCGAATTTCATAATCCATGAATCTGCTGAGAAATCTATCACTTCCTCTTTTTTCAGTTTTTTCCTGTCTCATGTCTGTTATAGGTAGCTACACAGGCTGCTAAAAATGGGTAGGTGTTGATTCAGAATGATTTGCACTTGGGAATCAGAAGGACAATTTCTGTATTTAGATGTAATTCCATAGGATCAGGGCGTTAAAATAGAGGAAGCTTATGCTAAACAGATGCTAGTGAACTTGTTGAAAGGGCAAATGAACTTCAATACAGTGGGTCAGGCCCACTATGTGCGAAGGCTACAAAAATGCTTTGATAGCTTGATAGCACATCGGTGATTGTTACTGCGGATCTTTTAAGGAATACGATCCACAGTACAACATTTTTTTGAAATGTCCCCAGGAAAGGCTAGAAATTCAGTGTGAAATTTTATCTGAAACTGCCATCATCAAGTGTAGTTGATGTGTGAATCTTGTCATCGCGTAGAATGGTTGAGAAAGAATTAAAAGGTTGTGTTAATAAAGGTACTGTTAAATGAGGATTGATAGATGATGGCTCATGTGAAATGTAATTTTTAGCTTTCTGAGTACAATTTAATTTTGCATCAGATCATTAACAGTACAAGTTGACTGGTTTAATTTTCCCTAATAAATCTTATTCAGTAACAAGGTAATGCAGCTAGAGTCATGTATTTAATCATTCAACCAAACATTTTAAATGTTAAAATGGAATGTCTGAATTCTCTAAACAAGTTGGGCACAGAAATTCAAAATATGTGATTTGATTTTGTTATATGGTCATTCCAAGTAAAATATTCATAAATTTTAATGTAATTAAAAATATATATATTTGTAGCAGAGATCGCTAATTATTAAAATCATGGTAAGGTTGATATATTCATTCAACTATACCATAATTTAAATAATTAGCAAACTCTGCTGTCACTCAATATCTGAAACTTCTGGTTATTTGAAACAGATCAGGTTTCATTTCATGTCATGGAATATGGATTATATTTATCATTGAGAGTTGGCTTTCAGTACTTTATTTTGTGTTATTTTGCACAAGCAGATAAAACATTTTCTCTCAAATAGACAGACACCTACGAGTTCAGTAACTCTGTTGGCACTCTTTAATCGTTTAATGTTACTTTGAATTCCTCTGCAATAGAAATAACTCAATTCTGTTAATTATGGCAGAGCATGAATGAGGTTACTGGGTATCTGGTTCGATATGCATTAATAATTAGTTTAATTCAAGAATGGAGAAATACAGGATTACACATAGAACATAGAACAGTACAGCACAGGAACGAGCCCTTTGGCCCACAAAGTTTATACCAAACATGATGCCTAGTTAAACTGATCTGACATATCTTTAGGTAGACAAAAATGCTGTAGAAACTCAAAGTGTGAGGTAGCATCTATGGAGTGAAGGAATAGACGACGTTTCAGGTCGAGACCCTTCGGTCTGTACGTGAAGGGAGTTTTGTTTGTCATGTGTCCCTGATACGACAATGAAATTCTTGCTTGCTGCAGCACAACAGAATATGTAAACATAGTACTTAACGGGAGAAAAAAAGTTCAATGTGTATATGTACACATGCACACATAATAAATAAACAAGTATGGTGCAATAATAATAATAGTCTGTTGTAGCTCAGAGCTTATTTGTTGTCGTGTTTAATAGCCTGATGGCTGTAGGGAAGAAGCTGTTCCTGAACCTGGACATTACAGTTTTCAGGCTCCAGTACCTTCTTCCCAATGGCAATGGTGAAATGAGTGTGTGGCCAGGATGCTGTGGGTCTTTGATGATGTTGGCTGCCTTTTTGAGGCAGCGTCTTCGATATCCCCCTCCCCATTTCCTGCATCTCTATGTGCCAATCCATAAACTGAAATACCACTATCGTATCTGCCTCCACCACCACCCCAAGCAATGCGCACCAGGTCTCCATTACTCTGTGTAAAAATAAAATAGCCCCGGACATTCCATTAAACATTTCCCCCTCTCACCTTATAGCTCTGCCCACTTGTGGTGGACACTTTTACCCTGAGGAAAAAAGATTCTGATTGTTTACCATATCTATGCTTCTCATAATTTTGATCATATACTTTTGATCTGAAATTGGCTATCGCTATCTGACTTGAAACAATCAACTGAATTTTGTGCACTGAGTGTCGGTTCTGATTTGGGATATTTTGTTCTGCTTTTCAAACAGTGGCTTATTTATAGAATTTCCTGTAATTAGGTTGTTAAATTGTGTCAAAATACAAGTAAGAGTTTTGATTTGGTCCAAAGTTAATAAGCATGATTAATTTGGGTTTCTAAGCCATGTTACAAAGTTTGAAAATTTGAAGAGTACATGCAAAATATGTCTAGCTGGAGTATACACTGCAATGATAATTGAGACCCATCTTTCTTTGTGGAACATTGAAGCCTTCTAATGAGTCCAAAAGATCTTGTCTAGGTTATAGTGCTCCATTGCTCCATTAGTGGAAATGAATTATGCCAAAAATGTATTTCCACTGGAACGGTGCACATGTTGGCTGTTAGTAGGTGTGCTTTTTTAAACACTACAGCTTTCCTGCTCTGGTGATTAGGTGGGGGATTTGTGCGTGTAGTCTGACGATGTAGGCGAGGTATGAAACTAAGTCGAGTTGAGGACAGTCAGCATGGGTTTGTATACGGCAGGTCGAGTCTGACTATTTTGATTACCTTTTTTTGAGAAAGTGGCAAAGGTGATCAGTGAGGGTAGAGCAGTTATTTTGATAATTTAAGGTATTTGATAAAGTCCTTCATGGTATGCTGATGCAAAAGATTAAGATGCACGGGAGTCACAGTGACTTAGTCGTATGAATTCAGAACTGGGTTACTGGTAGAAGGCATAGGGTTGTGGGAGGTAGGGCGTATTTCAGGCGGGTGGTATGTGACGAAGTTTCGCAGCGATCGGTACTGGGGTTGAGAGGGAAAGATAGATCAACCATGATTGAGTAGGCTTGATGGACCGAATGGCCTAATTCTGCTCTACTTATGAACACTGTTGTTTGTGATAGATATAAATGACTTGGGCGTAAATGTAGATCATTTGATTAGTAAGTTAGGATGGTGGCATTACAGATGGGCACATAGATGGGCAGGGAATAGACGAATATGGATCATGTGCAGCCTGGTGAGATTGGTATATCTTGGCATTATGTTCGGCACAGAAATCATGGGCTAAAAGGCCTGTCCTTGTGCTGTACCACATTCTGTGTACATAATTGTCGAAACCATGGCTATGCAGCATACTTTTGGTAGTTCCTGTTAGAAGGAATATGTTGAATTCCTGTTGCTTCATTTCTGGGCCTCTAGGATACAAGAACATTTTAATGATTTATCTTAAATGTATCTGCTAGTATAATAAAGTTAGATTCCTAATGTAACCAGGAAAATGATAAAAACCTGCAGTTATGCAGAATTAAACAGTTGTATTTCTAGATGATGATTCTTCTGTACGTTTTAAAAGGAAAGCTTCCAGAACCTCAAAAGCACGTTTTTTTTAAGCACCTGAGCATGAATTGGTGAAATATTCTTTTAAACAACTCATAAGTTTGTGACTTACCATTCATAAGCATTTGCACTGTGTTTAGAGTTTAATTAAATTCTAATTAGAAACTCACTTTGCTAAGTATAATTAAAAATGCCTTGTGTCTTGACTTTCATAGTTTTGGCAAGACAATATTGAAGACAATGAAATACGGGAGCTCATTATTTTTAGGAACAATGGATCGCAAGGTTAGTGAAACCATTTTTATCGGCTCAAGAGCTGAAGCAAAAGCTTGTGTACTCAATTAAGGTTATTTTTGTAGTTATTTTAACTATAATCTTATGGATGTGTGATAAGAAAATGAGCAAGCCGACTACCTTTGAGATCAGCGACTATTCCCAATAGAGACTGAAGGATTATCAAGATATTGTGTTGGTTTCCATGCAAATTTAGATTTTTGCCAATGTAGATTTTTACATTAATATTTTATGAAATTGATTTTTTTGCAATTTAGGTACAGATATAGAAATGGATGTCCAGATGTCTTTATTCCACTCCTCTCATAAACTTGGCATTAATGATGTTGAGGGACAACGGGTGGTTCAGATTGCAGTAATCCTTCGCAATTTGTCGTTTGAAGAAGGAAATATGAAGTTATTGGCAGCTCATCGCACATGCATCCGCTTTCTGCTGTTATGTTCCCATTGTCAGTATGCTTCTCTCAAGCAACTGGGGCTTGATACTTTGGGTAATGTTGCAGCTGAGGTATGAACTTCATACTACTGTATTTAAGTTATTAAAGTTGTGTGTACTCTATGCTCATAGCAAGTATGATTTTAAAATTAGAAGATACGAAAAACATTTTGGATAAAAATGGATGCCTAATAATACACATTTGTACATTTTCTTGCTTTAAAATAATTGGCACATCATATGGCCAACCTTTTGAAAGCTGGAGGCAGACCAAAGGTAATTAAAACAAGAAAAATAATAGTAGGTTTCTACTTAATAAGTACGTGGCCTAGGCTTCTCTAATTGAATATCTTGGATCCTGCCCATATCAAATAAGAATGTTTTCCTTATCAGCCGATGGCTTTGCTTTATCCTTTAGTAACCTGCATAAAATTAATTTGACTCCTGGTGTTTTATAACTTGGGTTTGCACACCTGCTAACCCGTGAAAACTTTTCTACATTTGCTTCTCAGGAATCTTTCTATCTCTGCTTTAAAAATAATTTAACGTTGTTTTCATTACACTTTGAGGAAGAGTATTACAAAGGCTTTCAACTTACTGAGGAAAAAAGAAACATATCTCTGTCTCAAATGGTCCTTTCATATTTGCAACCATGAGCCCCAATTCCAGATTCTGCCATAACATGGACCAATTTCTCCACATCTCTCTCTGTAAAGATCTTTCAGGACACATAGACAGATCAGAGATACTGTCTTCGTAGGGTCTACGTAGGGTCGTAGGGTCTGAAGAAGGGTCTCGACCCGAAACGTCGCCTATCTCCTTCGCTCCTTAGATGCTGCTGCACCCGCTGAGTTTCTCCAGCTTTTTGTGTAACCCTCAGAGATACTGCCTGTCCCGCTGAGTTACTCCAGCCTTTTGTGTTTATCTTCAGTTTAAATCAGCATCTGCAGTTCCTTCCTACACAGAAACAGACCCTTTGACGATTATGTTTGCCAACCATGATGCCAAATTAAACTAATTTCTTCTGCCTGTATGTGATCCATATTCTTCCAATACCTTCATATTCATGTGCCTAGCATCTTAAAACACCAATATCGTATCAGCTTCCACCACCAACCCTGGCAAGGCATTCCAGGCACCTACTACTGTGTTTCTAAAAAAACATGTTGTCCTGCACCTTTATTTTGCTTTCTCCCTCAGACTTTAAAGCCATGCCACACAGTATTTGACATTTCCACCCTCAAAAAAAGATTATGACTGTCTATCCAATCTATGCTGTTCACAATTTTATAAACTTCTATGGGATCTTCCCCTCATTTCTAGAGAAGACAAAGTTTATCTGGGAAGTAGGTTTCAATCAAGTTGTGCCTTACTTTTCTGAACTCCAGTGCATATGTGTCGATCGTGTTATTTCCTCAGATAAAACTTCTTTGCATTTTTTCCCAGTATCTTTATCTTAAAAATGAAACCAGAGATGTATACAGTGGTCCAGATGTAGTCTCGAGAATTACATATATAATTAAAGCATCATCTCTCTACTTTTGCATTTAATTAACCTGACAATGGATTTTGTTCTGTTAGCTTTTCTAAATTCTTGACGTACTGGCTTAACATGCAAATTGTGCACGGGTCCTTTTGTTTAGAGAAACTGATTTTATTCTATTTTTTGTTGCTGAACTGGACAATTTCACATTTTCCATATTGTATTCTATTTGTCAGATCTTTGCCCACTCACTCCACCTGTATTTCTTTGTTGCGTCTTGTACGCAACATGTGACTCTGCAGTCATTATCCGCCAAATGCTGTTTTGACTAGAAATCAGGTGGACAGAGAGAATAAATATAAAGCTTCCTATATTCATAGATATTCTTGCTATCAGGTACATTTATTTGGATTAAAATATTACAGCTATGGGGTTCCATCATAAACTACTTGTATAGTGGTTTTAATATCAACAAATTCCAAGCATGTGAATGTTCTTGGTATAGATTTATTATATCATGTGTGCTGAGATAACGATGAAAAACTTTGATCTGTGTGCTAATCCAGGTAAATCATACCATGCATGATAACAATCAAACCTTACACGAGTGCAACAGGTGGTGCAAAAAGAATAAGGAAGCTGAGTTAGTTGCTAGATAGTTTAGGTGGTTAAAAATACTTCCTTGGCTTATGAGAGGTCCATTCAAGAGTTTGATAACAGCAGGGAAGAAACTATTTTTGAATCTGATGGTACATGCTTTCAAGCTTTTATATCTTCTGCCAAACAAGAGTGGGGAGAAGGAGACCAGACGTGAGTGTTCCATGATTATGCTGACTGTTTTCAGAGGCAGTGTGAAGTGTAGAGAGATACAATGTGTGTTTGTGGGTGGGGTGCAGTGGAAGGGAGAAGGCGAGTCTGGTTCATGTGATGTACTAGGCTGTGCCCACATCTCTGCATTTTCTTGCAGTCACAGGCAAAAGTTGTGATGTATCCTGATAAGCTTTTTTTGCAGCGCTTATGTAGAAATGGATAAGTCTTTAGAGACGTGCCGAATTTCCGTAGTCTTTTGAGGAAGTAGAAACATTGGTGCGTTTTCTTGGGCATAGTGTTAATACAATTGGACCCGGACTGATTATTGGTGATATTTATGTCTTGGAACTTGAAACTCTTCACCATCTGTCCTTATCTTCTACCATTTTTGATAAGAGATGCGTATGTATCTTGTGACCTTGATTACGTCTGTTTTGACCATGTGCGTGAATAGAAACTGGGAGCACTTCAGGAATGGGGTTGCTGGTAATTGGCAGACCTTTGGGGAAATAGCATATGATGTTAAGGCTTAGAATTTAAAAATATGGTAATTGGAGTTGTGCCTCTGTGAAGGACAGAGAGCAAGAGTGTGAGCTGTTATGGTGGCAAGAACAACTGATTATATCAGCTTTGAAAATGAAGAGTAGTAGTACACAACAGGAATAGTTTCCAGTGTCTGGCAGCAGAAAACAAACAGCAAAATATG
Organism: Raja brachyura; assembly: GCA_963514005.1. The sequence goes on from OY740800.1 coordinate 17,961,047, forward strand.
AGTTTTGAGGAAAGACTTAGATTAAAAAGTGAAGATATTGGAAACAAAGGCCTGCTGAACAGGTGGTTTTTACTGTGGTTTTCCGTCCCAAGATTTATTTTTGTTTATTGTTCGTAGAATAGGATTAAGTAAAATGAGCCAGGCAAGAGTGTTGTGCTCTAAAGGTTTTTGACTATTCTTACAAATCGTGCTGTTAAACTGGAAATTCAAATTTAAGGGAGAAAGCCACGATTTAAATGGGTGATTACCAGCGGAGATATAGAGCCTTTCAGTAAAATTCTAATATATTAGGATCCTAAAGCATGCAGCCGAGGATGTCTACCTCCACTGTAGCAGGACATAGTCTTCTAGCAATAATGTCCATGGTCTTGTTTTATTGTAGAATCATATATTGTGATATTTTTTAAAAATTGCAATCTAATGGTTTACATTATGCGATTGCGGGACGTGTAACATCTGCTGTTAAAAACATACTTAATTATTTGGATTTTAAATGTTTTTGCCTGTAAAATTGGTGTGAACATGAAAGGCACAGTGAAAAAATGTGGCAGAAAATTGGGGAGGGTAAGGAAAGCTGTAGATGCTAAAAATCTGAAATAAAACCAATATGCCAAACACTCGGCAGATCACCAGTCTGACTTGCTGAGAGAAAAAGGGCATCTGCCATGTGTGAAGTTGGCAAGTGACATGGTTAGTATTGTAAGTCATTATAGCAATTTGAAAACGTGCTCTAATTGAGAAGCAAAAGTAAATTAGAGTGGGTGAATTTAGTGAGATGTTGGTTCAAAAGAATAAATGAAGGAAAAAAATCATTTTGTTCATGTGTAATAAAAGGCTTTGAACAAATGAGACTGCTGAAGATACTGACCATTTGCTTGTTAAGTGAAACGCTACTTTTATTGGTGAGGATTTGAATAGATCATGTGATTAATGGGTCTTTTCGTGAGTTCATACATCCAACATATGGTAGAGCTGCTGTTTGCAGTGCCAGAGACCCGGGTTCGTTCCTGACCTCTATGCTGTTTGGGTGGTGATTGCATGTTCACCCTATGGCTATGTGGATTTCCTCCCAGTGTTTCCAGAGATTGCAAATTTGTAAGCTTATCGGACTCTGGAAATAGCCCACAGTATATTGAAAGTGGGATAACATAACTTGTGTGAACGGGTGGTCAATCGTGGGACTGTAGATTGCATACTAATATTACTGCATGTTAATATTAATATTCTGGGCGGCACGGTGGAGTTGCTGCTTTGCAGCACCAGAGACCCGGGTTTGATCCTGACTACGGGTGCTGTCTGTACGGAGTTAGTTTGTACGTTCTCCCCGTGACCTGCATCGATTTTGTCCGAGATCTCCGGTTTCCTCTCACACTTCAAAGACGTACAGGTTTGTAGGTTAATTGGCTTGGTATAATTGTAAATTGTCCCTAGTGTGTGTAGAATATTGCAAGTGTGTAGGGATCACTAGTCGGCGCGGACTCGGTGGGCCAAAGCGTCCGTTTCCACGTTGTATCTCTAAAATTAACAGAAATTTGTTTTTTTTGTTTTTCTCCGACAGCTTCAGTTGGATCCTGTTGATTTTAAAAGTACACATCTAATTTTTCATACAGTAACAAAATGTCTCTCTTCCTGTGACAAGTGTTTGAAGATAAGAGGTAAGCAACTTAAATAGTAATTCCGTAATTTTTTTTGCATTTGTACGTTCTCCTGAAACTCTTTTTTGTTTAATTCTCAGGTATGGAAATACTAGGAAACCTGTGTAGAGCTGAAGATAATGCAGACTTGATATGTGAATATGTGGATCAGGAGTCATACAAGGAGATCATATGCCATTTAACTTTACCTGATATGCTGTTGGTAATCTCTGCATTAGAGGTGCTATACATGCTCACTGAACTTGGAGAAGTACCCTGTGCAAAGATAGTTAGTGTGGAAAAAAGTGTGGGTAAGTTTAAAGAAATGCATTGGGTGAAAATGGGAATTTTATTATTTAAACATTCTTGGAACTTGATCTTTCACAGTCTTAGATTACTATTCTCTTAGATTGGGGTATAGTATAGCAAAGTCAAATGCTGCATGTTTTTTTTAAATTGAGTTAATATATGTTCTGTTTATGTGGCACCACCTCATCTTTGGCAACAAAACAGCTATTTAGCTCATCAAATGTGTTTTGACTCTCATATCTATTCTCCTCCCACTTATAAACCTATTTAAATAAGCAATTAGTGTATCAGTTGGCATTTCTTGGGATGTGGGGGAATCTGGAGCATTTGAGGGAAACTGGCACGATCACGGAAATTATGCAAACTCCAGATGGACAGTAGCAGAGGCTGAACCTGGGTTGCGAGAGCTGCGAGGCACCTACACAATCTGTTGCTCCACTGTGATGTTCATCTCTCTGGGAAAAACAGCTGATATGGCATAAAATTATTGAATGATGATTATAACAGCCCATGCGTATGCAAATTGGATGATTATTTTGTGGAACGAAACCAAAAAATATTGAAAAGACAGCAGTGACAAAGAGGAAGTCAGTGTTCTGGATCCATTCAACAGGACTGGGAAAGTGATCAACTGCTGAAAAGGGGATATGTAGAGAGAACTGAGGCAATGTCTGTGATTGGGTGCAGATGAACATTTTTAAGGTAACAATCGCATTTAAACCTGACTGTTGGTGATAGAAAAGAAAAATAAACATCTGGGAGTTTGTCCTATAGAGGACAATAAAACAGAGTGCTTGGTTGAAATTTGAAATTTAATTTGACGTATTCAGATAGAAGGTGAGATGCTGTTTTTCCGTGCTTATGTTGAGCGCTGCAGAACAATGTAGGGAGTAGAGGTAAGAGTGAGGTGGAGAATTAATGTGACAGATGCCTGGAAGCTTTGCAAAATAAAATGGTCAATTACGAAACAATATTTGGAGACAGAAACAAATGGAAATCATATCAGTCTACAGATTTTGAAGTAATTGTTACTTTGACAATTTTGGACTGGAAAGCTTCCAGTCAGCTGTTGCCTTTATCACTTTGACAACTTGTGTTGCACCAGTGATGTTTAGTATCAGGTGGAAGATCGGCACCTCATCTTATATCTGGGTACATTAAACCCCTTGAGATTTTATCTTGATTTATATTTATATAATTCTAGCAACCTCTGTCCACAAATATTGTATTGTTGAACAGTTTGTTTCTGTTATCTCCAGCTGCCCTTTTTTTAGTAGATGGTCATCTTGACACTTGTCAATCAACATCACAGACTTCCCACTTCTTTCCATCCATTTCCTTTCTCCAACCCGACAGAAAATTGGGAGCAAGCTCAGGCTGTTTGGCCCTTTTGACCCTGCTTCGTCATTCAGTATGAGTACGGCTGATGCTTTTTCTAATTGACGTATTTTTGCTCTCCATACTCCTTAATGGATTTTGTGTCTAGCTATCTCCTTAAATATATTCATCCACTTGGTCCTCAAAGACTTGTGGTAGAGTATTTCACACGTTCCTGAGCCTCTGAGTGAATAAATTTCTTGTCCCTGTCCTGAATTTCTTAGCCATGCCCTCGCATTGTAACCTCTTGTTCTAAACTCCCCATAACAATTCGGGGAAACATCCTCTAATTCTGTTTCTCTAACCCTGTTAGAATTGTGTGTGTTTCAATCCAGGCCTGGGCAGCTGACTGTCTTCATAAAACCGTCCCATCATCTAAGAAATTGACGATTTCTCACTTTTCAGCTCTGATGAAGGGTCTTTGACCGTGAAAGTCTTAGTTTAGTTTAGAGATATAGCACGGAAACAGGCCCTTTGGCCCACCGAGTCTGCACCAACCAGCGATCCTGCACATTAACACTACCCTCCACGCACTAAGAACAATTTTACATTTATTCATTTTTACCAAAGCTAATTCATCGTCTTTGGAGTGTGGGAGGAAACCGAAGATCTCGGAGAAAACCCACGCAGGTCACGGGCAGAATGCACAAAACTCTGTAGTCGGGATCGAACTGTATAGGCAGTAGCTCCATCGTAACGGCACTGTGCCACCCTTTCCATTCAAAGTTGTCAATTAATTTTCTCCCTCTCTCTATTGATGCTGTTTGATGAGTGGTTCCAGCATTCGCTTTTTTTGTTGTGGATTTCGAGCATTATTTTTGTCCCAGTGATTTTAATTAAGTAGTGTTCGGTGCATGTTAAATGTTCCTATTTTGTGGGCCAGTAACTTTTAATATGCCTCTTAGCCTTATCATAGGAGATGAAAACACATTTCTAAATTCAAAGATCTTAAATGGACTTAAGATGGAGCGTCATTAGAAAGATGCTATAGTACATTAAAAGTGGACAGATTAAAAGAGCATTCAAAAAGGGAATAGAAAATTCTCCTTATACAAAAGGACCTTATATGTAGTAGTTCTGGGAGACATATAAACTAACCAACAATTTCAATTTACTTATTAGCTATAATTGTTGATTTGTCATGCTTTACTTGAAATAGGTATATTTTGGAACATTTTGTACTTCTATATGACATGGTAGTTAATTTGTGAGTGAGGCAATAAACTGAAATATAGATGTTTTAAAATTAGCATTTGTACTTCTGTCATGTTTTTGTACCTCAAAGAAACTGAAGCTGTTTCAAGAAATCAATTTAACATAGCTTTTAACTTTGCTTTGTAAATGTAACTAACTTTGAAGATTTTATTAAACATTTGGCGAATAAGTTGGGAAAGTGAGAACATTTTGATTACAAGGGAGAAATAATTTGAGACAAAAATCCCATTTAAAAAAATAGCAAGAGTACGAATCATTTTTAGTATGCCATTTTCAACACGTTACTCTGCAAAATAGATGAGGGTGACAGAGAATCATAGAAGTATTGGACCAATTGAGTTATTTTGCAGTTAGGAATATAGGAGGTCAAAAAGCATATCTAGATAGGACTGATTAGGAAATGAGAAATTTGGATTTAATTTGTCCAACTTAATATTGGACAACACGCTAAAATACCTCATTTGGAAGAATAAGACCAAGTCTGAGTTCTTGTGAGTGCATCCAAAGCTTGATCAGAGACTGGGCAACTTGTGATGTTATAAGAATATAGTTGTTTGTTTCAAATAAGTAGTTTGTAAACAGAAAATGTATTGAAATGGAAGTAGTGCACATCTGCAAGCAAGGGATTTGAAGGAAATAATGGGCACTCGCATGGGACCCCAGCTATACCTGCCTTTTGTTGGTTAAATTGAACAGTCCTTGTTCCAACGATAGAGTGGCACCAGCCCCCAACTTGAACTTTGCTACATCGACGACAGCATTGGGCTGCCTCCTGCACTCGTGCAGAACTGATTCATTTCATCAACTTTACTGGTAATTTCCCTGTATCTCTGACACCTTTCTCGATCTCTCTGTCTCCATCACAGGGGCAGACTTTCAAATTATGCCTATCTTAAACCCACCGACTCTCGTATCTTGGCTACACTCCCTCCCACCTACCTCTTGCAAGGACGCCAAACCCTGCTCTCACTTTCGCCATCTCCGCTGCATCGGCCCAACATGCGATTTTCCACTCTAGGACATCTCAGATGTCCTTTTTCGTTAGTAAACAAAGTTTTTCACCTTGCTGTTGTGAGTGGGTTCCTCACCCATGTCACCTCTGTCCTGCAGTTCTGCTCTTGCTTCCCCAGACGGAACAAGGATTCTCTCTCCCCCCCCCCCCACAGCTTTCTTTCCCCCACTTCAAGCAGTCTGAACAAAGCTCCCGGCCCGAAGTGTCCATGTCTCCCGAGATGCTGCCTGACCCACTGAGTTACTCCAGCACTTTGTATTCTATGCAAGATTCTAGCATCTGCAGTTCCTTGTGACTACATTCTAAAGGTGATGCTGATTATAATATGCAATAGATAAGAAATGGATAGTTAACTTTTTCTTAGCCATACAAATTTATAATGTAGAAAGTCCAGCCTTTGGAAATTTGTTCAGTAACATAATATAAGAATGAAAATTATTTTTGTGGTAAATGTCCAAATTCTTGTACCACAGTGTGGCTTGTGATTATTTATTAACAATTCGATGATTTTAATTCCTGTAATGTCATTGGGTTAGTTAAGGCAGAGCAAGCTTTGCTCGTAAAGTCGAGTGTTCCAAACAAATCTGATGATGTAAGTTAAATCAGTATTACAGTAATCAATACATTCTTCATTGTACATATTGAATATGCAATTCAATTGATACATATTGCAATTATGCTTTTAGATAGATACATATAATTGTATTTCACACTTTTGAGAAAATAAAATAGTTTTCATATCAGTTTAACAATGAGTGCATTCTCTTGTTTATCAAATGAATTTAATAAACACTTTAATTCAAATCTGAATATTAAAAATGTTAAATTATTTGGTCATAGTTAAACTTACTTTACTTTTGCATATTTTTGATAAACAATTTATTTTATCTTGTCAGATATATTAGTGTGTCTTGTGTCAGTGGATATCCAGTCATTTGGGTCTGATAAATCTGCTACTGTCAAACTAATAGAATATCAAAGTTCCAACGACCAAGCAATCTCTGATATCAGACCACAAGCAATGGAGCACTTACAACAAGCATCAACCCAGAATACGCCAACTTCAGGTAAGTTGTCAACAGTGATTTAAAACAAAACATTTCAAGTGCTGGAAATCTGAAACCCAGAATTTTTTGTTGTAATAAATCAAATTTTATGTTGGAATTTTGTACTGAAATACTCTTGAATTCCTTTTTTTGGTCCGTGTGCTGGAAAACTACTTTTAGATGAGAAGACTATCAGGTTACCCGTTGTCTCATTACAGCCAAATTATCTTCTAACTTGTGTGTAGTGAATGGACACTTGCAGACACAGCATTTGTAGGATCTTTGATATGAACAGAAACTGTTGATACGTTGAATATGTGTTGCAGTATTCCATAAGCAGTGGAGAAAATTGGGGGAAGTTTGAAATTAGTGACTTGAGTGAACTGTTAGTGGTATTGGGAGAATAGAACAGTAGAACATTGAATGGACAGTCATAACCACAGGCTTAGGCTGAAACTAATTCAGCATTTATGACTGGAATGTTATCTGCACTAATACTCTATGTACTAGATGAACAAAAGCTTTCAAACAGGTAATACTTAGCAAGAAAATTAAAAGCCAGAATTTTATTTATCAAATGGATGTAAAATCCTGTGACCTTTAAAAAATATATATGTCAATAGATTATTTTCAACACTGACTATGAAAATGAATCTTTACAACTATTTCACTTCCTAAAACAGTATGAGAAAATGATTTAAGTGTTATGGTGGGGGAAAACAGTGACATACAGTGTTTCCTTGTGGCAGCAGGCCCATACCACTGAATTGCTGTTAGCTTAGCAAGAATTGACAGACTATATACTCTAATTGTATCTGACATTTACAGCATAACCTTAAAGTGTTTCATTCTCTACTGTGAATCTGCCATTTGTGAATTCTGTCCAAAAACCATCAGCAATTCATCTTGAAACCCAGTTAATCTACAATCACGACTGATAAGGAAAATATCTTAACTGAATTTATAATATGAAAGTGAATAGAAACTGCTTTTAAATACTAAATTGGGAAGGACTTTCCCTACATCTTTTAAAAAATCACCCGAATTTGCCTGTGTGACATGCGTATATTTTGTGTGAATAATTTTGTTTTCATGCTTTTTTTATTTAAATGTTTTCTTTTCAGATTATATCTTCCACATACAAACACTTGGGTCTCCCTAACTGTAATTGTACAATGATGAATGGTTTACACAATCTTCTTCACAGAACCCCTTGCATGGCATTGGTTTTAAACTCGCCATTGACATAGATTTTAAGCCCGCGTTGCCCATTTTCTTCTTTCTAACATTTCATCCTTCTGCTTTTTCCTTTATGATCATAATTTTGTGCTGTTGAATGATTCCAAATAGATGTAATCATTTCACTTGTTACAAACCAAGTAAACAGCAAGATCTTCAGGTCATCCCATGACCTTGCTGGGAAGTTTTACTTCAGATTGCTTTTTTGTAGTAAAGTTCTGAACATGTCTACTAAGGGTTTGACCTGAGGAAATGAATGTGATGCCTCAGGGAAGCTGAATTTAAAATGTATAAAAATAAAGACATAAGCTATCCAGTTACAAGATAGATACTCGAGATTTATCTAATAGGAATCTATACATTTCTTTGCATTATTAGTACCTCTTTATTATAAAACGGATAGCTGTATAAAATTGATGGTTGTTGCCCACAATAATTTTTTTACAAAATAACACTATTATACCAGGCCATCTTTGATGGGAACTAGAAAATGTCATTTTGGCAACGGTTTACAGTTCAGCCCCTAGATGTTCTCTAAACTTGTTTATCAACTTCGTTTTACACCTCCAGAATATTTAACCTTCCAACAAATCATTTGGGTCCATGCTAGGCCAGTCATTTGGCCTTTATTCCTAACCAACATGAACATGGTACGGCTGCTGGAAAATGACTGCCATCTTTCTTTGTTTAACAGCAGAGACCAGGCATATTCTCACAGAGAGGAAGGAAAATTTGGAGGGATGTTTTCCCCGGGGCCATGTCCATACACTTCCTCGTGACTTGGAGAATGGTCTATGGCGTGGGGAGACCTGAAAAAGTGTAAGGGGAGAAAATATAAACTTATGACAAAATTTAGAAGCATTGTAGCCTTAAACTAGGCATTAGGGATTTGTTCACTGTGGTTGCTGTATACTTTGACTTTTTTTAGATATGCATATCTCTGTCCCTGTTAATCTACCTTTTAGAAGCTTCCGTGGATGGAAGGTCTGCTTTTGAAGGAGAAATGGAAGTTGCCCACTGTAATTTCTGTTCTCCAAAGAATGGTTTTCTGACACAATCTGTTGATCTTCTCTTGACAAAACTTGTTGATACGGCCTTGGTGGTAGGGGTAGGTGAGTGAGTGGGTTTGAGGCAGTGGTGAGGGAAAATGATTAGTAATTGCTTTCATGGTGTTTAAACTGCAAAACACCAACAGTTTGTTGCCAGCTATGATGGAGCAGGTTTTTTGTTTTTGGCAAACTGGAAAGAAAACACTGGACCATTTACAGATAACATCATTGTCTATCCCTTCATCTCCAACCTTTGTTTCTTCCTCTACTTTCTTACTGATTTGTTTTGTGGCTTGTTTCAGCTTTACCCTCAGCACCGAAAGCTAGCTAAGGTGTATTTAATACCCCTCAGAATTATTATTTATTTATTTAACCATTAATATTCAATCCATTTTTTTTTACCCACATCAGAATATAATTTTGCGTATTCTGGGGCAATTTGTTTTCAGAAGTTGTGAGATTCTCATTCTCTCTGACCTTTTGCCATCAAGAGCAAGGTGATGGCTAACTTCTTATCAGACTATTAGTCAGTGTCATACTGACCAACTAGCAGTGGACCAGCTGAGAATCACTTCTGATTCTCTCTTTAATTGTGTACAGTCCCTGTGTCTTCTCAAATTGGCCAGAGATTTTCAGAAGCCATCTTGTGGCACCACCTCCTGGTGCTAAGACCATGTCACTACACTTCAATCAGCAACTTCAGATCCTTTTCTAGCAATGCCAATTTGTAGATGGTGGCATTTGAACATTTCTGCCAGCATGCATACAGTTAGGTAAACCCAAGTGTTTATATGCATAGTTGTGTTTGGAGAACAGAACTTACAATGAGGAGTAATTTCCCGTTTTTGTAGCTTGAAAGTATAAAAATAAAAGGGTAAATAGCAATTTATGAACTGTTGTTCAAATTACTCTTAAACATATGGCTTAATTGTGTGACATGGTATTCCATCACCTTGTCTTCTCCTTTATTGATCCGTTCTTTCTCACTTGCACAGCACCAAGAGTTGGCCCTGCAGTGGTAACCCCAGCAGGAATGGAAGTTGACAGTGAAAAGTTTTGCTGCCAGTGGTAAGTGTCAATTCTCATCACAAATACTTTAACATTGTGCATTTCAACTGATGATGAGAAAAATTGAAACAATGTTGTTGGTTTCATCATTATCCCATTTTATTCTATTAGTACATTTCAAGTACTCATTAACACACAGGATGTGTTACCAGGAATGAGAGCACTAATGGAATCATGTCTAAAAGAGATCAGAGATGTATTGCTCACAGCACGACGAGTCTTTGCAATCTTCTGCCGTTCCGACTGCTGTCCGAGAACTTGGCACAAAATTCTGAACTCTTGTTGCTCTTTGCTGGGAACCTGGCACAAAATCTTGTCTTTCACGGTCACTGCAGTAACAATGAACCTCTGTAAGATCTGTCAATCTGTAAGACATGTAGAGGTTGCCTCTGCAGGGTTGTTTTAGGCAGGCTTGGGTGAGTGGTGTGGTTGCTCAGTACTAACGTATGGGATCAGAGCTACATACCAGCCAGCAAAGTGAATGTGAAAGCCAACATTGGGAATGGGCAGCACCTGTTCCACATGGAGGAAGGAAATACAGACGCTGGTTTAAACCGAAGATAGACACAAAAAACTGGTGTAACTCAGCGGGTCAGACTGCATCTCTGAAGTATAGGAATAGGTGATGATTCAGATCGAGACCCTTCTTCAGACGGAGTTAGGGGGAAAAGGAAACGAGAGATATAGAGGGTGACATAGAGAGATATAAAGCAAATGAATGAAAGAAATACAAAAAATTAACAATGATAAAGGAAACGGGCCATTGTTAGCTGTTGGCGAGGTGAAAATTAGTCGGACAATGAGACTCAACAAGACAACTTCGAAACTATTACAATGACTTGGGTGGGGGAGGGATGGAGAGAGAGAGATAGATGGGATACAAAGGTAACTTGAAGTCAGATAAATCAATATTCATACTGCTCGGTAGTATGCTGCCCCAGCAAAATATGATGTGCTGTTCCTCCAATTTGTGTTTGGCCCAACTCTGACAATGGAGGAGGCCCAGGACAGAAAGGTTGTGGGAATGGGAAGGGGAATTAAAGTGTTTTGCAACCGGGAGATCAAGTAGGACCAGGTGGACTGAGCGAAGGTGTTCAGCAAAACGATCGCCCAGTCTACATTTGGTATAAGAGTCCACAACTTGAACAATGGATACAGTAGATTAGGTTGGAGGAGGTGCAAGTGAACCTCTAATCTGAAAGGACTGTCCTATATACATTTTTCCTCATCACCACCAGTGGAATGGAGTACAAGTTGCTATACCTCTCTATTTGTTTGAAGAACTGTGCCCAGTCCAGATATTTCTTCTCTGTGGTAAGAAGCTAAGCAACCAGTGATCACTGGTCCTCTCATTGTAGAGAAATCTCTGAGCTGGTGAAAGATGTGCAGGCAAATGACGAGAAGAAGAGGCTGCATTTTCTGTCAGGATATGTTTACACAAGGAGCTGGTGCTGTTTGTGCTGAGCAAGAGGCCACATTCAACCATGCCTGTGCCCCTCATCCTTAGTACTGAGTGACAGTATTGGATGCCCAACACCAGCCCTGACTGGTAATCTCCACCCTGAGCTATGGGTGCTTAATTGCTTGGGAGGTCCAGTGAAGGTCTGTGGTGTGCGCCATCCAAGTTCCCAGCACATTAGCTGGAGTTCATACAGAATCATGGCACATTGTCTGAGTGGATGCCTTTTTCTTTTGAAGTTCACAGGGGTTATACTTGTGTGTTTGGACACGAGAATCAAGAGTAATATAACGTATCACCACTCAGCATGGTAATGCCAAATGAGATACCATTGGTAATAAAGAATATCCTGATATTTGAATATATGTTCAGACTGATTCCTGGGATGTACCAGACTGATTCCTGGGATGTCTGGACTTTCATATGAGGAAAGATTGGATAGACTCGGCTTGTACTCACTGGAATTTAGAAGATTGAGGGGGGATCTTATAGAAACTTACAAAATTCTTAAGGGGTTGGACAAGCTAGATGCTGGAAGATTGTTCCGGATGTTGGGGGAGTCCAGAACAAGGGGTCACAGTCTAAGGATAAGGGGGAATTCCTTTAGGACCGAAATGAGGAAAACATTCTTTACACAGAGAGTGGTGAGTCTGTGGAATTCTCTGCCACAGAAGGTAGTTGAGGCCAGTTCATTGGCTATATTTAAGAGGGCGTTCGATGTGGCACTTGTGGCTAAAGGGATCAGGGGGTATGGAGAGAAGGCAGGTACGGGATACTGAGTTGGATGATCAGCCATGATCACATTGAATGGCGGTGCAGGCTCGAAGGGCCGAATGGCCTACTCCTGCACCTATTTTCTATGTTTCTATGTTCACACGTTGACTTCATTCAGCCAAATTGGAATGCAAGTTTTGCTTAGACCAATGTCATTTAAAAATTAATCTTGATTATGTATCATTTTTTTATTGCCTCAGTAAAAGTAATTCTGAAGCTCATTCAGAAAAGGCCCAGAGTCATCTGGACAGTGATAAAGAGGTAGTATACACATGGCAAACCGTAGGATAAGTATAATGGAACATGAAAAAGATCTGTGGTGCTACCACAGGAATGTAAGGGCACCTTTAAAACGCACCTCTGGCAAACTATTATGGCACAATGTGTTCCACAATCCAGTGAGTTGTATGTTGTTTGTTTAATGATTTAACTATTTTTGCACAGAAGGATAGAAGAATGATCATTGCCAACAACAGAGAGCCTGAACATTCATTTAAAAAAAATTGGCAGAGTTCTATGAATACCACAGACGTACTGTACAGATCACCATTGGCACCAACACAATTTATTCCCTATCACTATTTTGGCTGACGTTTCTTGTCTTGGTTTGTGGTTGGACATAGGTTAATATATGAATGTCATTGCTTGGAATCTTATTCTGTATTGCTGCCCAATTAATAAAAGTCCAGCAGCACCCAATAGTTTAAAAATAGCCATTCTAAAATGTTACATTTTCAGCAGTGAATTGTTTAAATCAAGTAATTTAAACACTTTTTCCTTCTGTTTGGAGTTTATATAGGGGAACGGCCTTTTATGGCAACATTATCCAGATTATAAACATTGGGCTTCTTTTACCAGCATCTGCAGTTCCTTCTTACACATTTTATCTACCCAAGTCTGGTATACAAACCCACTGAACTTGTGATCTTTTGTTTTTTTACAGGTTAAGCACACATTTTGAGACCTATTTAGAAGGCTCTGTCTCGCGAATGGACCTATACTCTGAGTATCTTTCTCTCTGTAGTAAACTGGCACGGGGTGGAATTCTGACATCAACAGGATTTAACAAATGTCTCAGGTAAATCAAAAAAAGGAGTAAATTGATTTTCTGTGTAGAATAATCTGCCTCGCCTTAGTTGTTTTATAAATCAATTTGATAAATCAGTACAACATTATAGTTAGTGCACACATTTAAGTGTTGGCTTTGGCAGTGATACTCGAGTTCCAAGAATAGCAAAAAAAATATATAATTTTAAGAGTTTATATACTATTTACTAAATGAAAATGCATTCACTTGTTGGTAGCTTTGTGTAATTGTTTCTATTGTTAACAATTTGAAATGAATTTTGAAAGAACAAATGTACAGCTTGGGAAAATTCCTTTGTGGTATTTCTGCTTTTTAAAAAATTTTACAAGGGGATATTTGCACTTTCTCACCACTGAGGTTGCATTAAAATCCCTACCTGCCTCTTGTTGATTCATGTTTTTGTGTGTAGAAAAAATCTCAAGGAAGTCAAGTTACAACATCCCCAAGATGTCCATTTGCTAATCTTTAAGTCTGTAGCTGTAGTTTAAAAAATACTAATGTGGCTGCTTAATGAGGCTTGCTTTCCTTTGTAAGGACTCTGTTTCCAGCACATACAGTGAAACGAATGGAGGAAAATAATGGACAAGCGCAAATCCGCATAGTAGGCATCCAGAGAAGGGCTACACCGCTTCCCATTCAGATACACTACCAGCAGTTGCCAACTGTTCTCTCTGTCACATCAGAGCTGACCCAAAGCCCACCTACATCAGGTAACAAGTTACTTATTCATTAGAACGGATAACAACGAACTTAATAAAAGCTGACGCCATTAGATGTTTTTGCGAGCATTTTAAACAACAATCATGTTATTCTTTATTGATTTGTTTTCCTTCACAATTTCATTATGTTAACAGTAACATGTTCTATAGATTATTTGAATTTTGTCTTTTCTGTCGAGAAAGTAATAAAGTTTGGTTTGTAAGAAAACAAATAAAAGTTGTACGGTTGGTAAATTAATGTACTGATATGTGAAATGTGCCATATGGTAATGGCTACATTGCTTTTGAAGACAGTTACTGATGCTAAATCTAGCACAGGATATTTTTCACTGGCAGCCTAAAATATATACCTTTGTTATGGTTAGCACTGATCAAGAATAACTTCCTTGTTTATAGCAGATTTAATATGGGGGAAAAAAATGTTCCTAAACAATAAAGGCAAGGATATAACAAAAATTAATGTCAAACCAGAAAGGAAGAGATTAAGTGGCTGAGAAGTTGATCTCCTGGACTGGTTTCTCTTGCACTGTATAAGATGCATCATTCGTCTCGATGCTATATTTTTCTCTCAGTGCCAGTAAGGAGAAACTGTAATTTGTGCTTTTCAAAAGCAATTACTAGATTCCTCGATTTGTATAGTTTTCTTCCCTTTCATTATCACTGTTGCTCAGCTGGTGGAGCTACTGCCTCACAGCGCCAGAGGCCCAAGTTTGATCCTGACCTTGGGTGCTGTCTGTGTGGAGTTTACGCCATTTCCCCGTGACTGGGTTTCCTGCAGGTGCTCTGATTGCCTCTCACATCCCAGAGATGGTTTGTAGGTTAATTGGCCTCTGTAAATTGCCCAATAGACGTCATGTTAAGGCTACAAAGCATATTCCAGTCGACATCTGTCAGTGCATCTTGCAGCATGGCCTCTGACTGGTCGGACCACGGCTTTACGTCCCTCGTCACTGCCGCTTCCCGAATTATCCTCTGTTTATACTCCGGCAGCAAGAAAATGGCAGCGTGGTCAGATTTTCCTAAGGGAGGGAGTGAAACAGCCTTGTAGCCCTTCCAAAACGGCATATAGCAGTGGTCCAATGTTTTTTCCACCCTGGTGGCACACGTGATGTGTTGGTAGAAGTTCGGCATGACCTTCTTGAGATTTGATTTATTAAAATCTCCAGCCACCACCATAGCCGCATCCGGGTTCTTGTTTTGGTGTCGACATAGCACATCGTGTAGGGCCGATAGTGTCACGTCAGTGTCCGCATGCGGTGGAATGTAGACGGCTCTGACGATCGCTGAGCTGAACTCCCGGGGAAGGTAGAATGTGCGGCATGAGATCGTCTGATACTGCAGGTCCGGCGAGCAGGAACGGGAAAGCATCTTGATATTTCCAGGGTTGCACCAGTTGTTATTGGACATGCAGCATCCCTGGAGAGAAGGAATGGGTGATGTTTCAGGTCGAGACCCTTTACACTGAAGATACTGGTCAGAACAGACTGGACTGTTTTCCAGTCTAGGAGGCTGAGAGGTGAGGTATCTTGTAGAGCTTTATCTTGGGTGGTATAAATAAAATGGACGTTCATAGTCTTTTTCTCAGAGTAGATGAGTCTATAATGTGACTGTATTGATGTGAGATGGGAAATATTTCAGATGACCTACGAGGCAGACTTTCACAGAAAATGTATCTATATGGAATGAGCAAAAGGTAAAGACAGATATAAATATAATGTTTAAAAGACATTTGGGCAAAGTCGTACATAGGAAAGGTTTAGAGAGATGTGGGCCAAATGCAAGCAGATGGGGATAGCTCAGGAAGGCACCTTAGTCGGTAGCTTGTTCGGCATGGACAAATTGGGTCAAATGTCTGTGCTTCTATAACTCTTGGACCTTGAATTGTAAGAAAATATTAATCTGTAAGACTCTGTTGAAACTTGACTGTTCTGGAAATTCTTGAGTGGTATCCATGTAAGCTTTTTCTTTACCTTTTCAGCACAGACAGTGGTAAATCACTTTCAACGGATCCCTGCAGCGAGCCTTTCTACTGTTCAACCAGGATCTCAAATGATCTATACATTTCAACAAAGTATCCCAGCTCAGAATATTACAACGAAAATACAAGATCAAACTGGCCTGGCACAATTACACCAAAATGCCGCTGTGACTGTTATACAAGGCAGAGCTCCAGTTAAAAGTGAATCGGCAAGATGCTCATTGGTGCCGTCTTCAACCTTCAATACTCATACCCCAGCTTCAGTACCATATTCATTGACTGGAACCAACATTCCCCAGGGAACATTGATCCAAAACCATGCCACAGCAACAACACAGTCATCAGTTGCAATAACAACTTCTCAACAGGTACTTCACCAGCCACAGTTCTTTCAACAGCAGCTTCCTGGTCACCAGCTCTCTATACCAATTGTATCTTCTAATCAGATGAATACCTCTGCAACACCAACTGTAACTGTGATACAACAAGCTCTCTCTCACGGTCATGCAGCAATTGACAGAGTTCCAAATATATCAGCCAACACTGTTATTGTTACACAAGGACAATTGGTATCGGGCACAGTACCCCACACTGTTCAGGCATCCTGTCACCAGCCAAAAGCAAGTAACCAGCAAGACAACTTTCTGTTGACAACTCAACACTATTCATCCACTCCGAGTCCTGCTGTTGTATCTGGTTCCGCAGTACAAAATTTCCAAGTCTCAGCGGGTCAAGTGGTTGCAATTACTGGTGTTCAAAGCTCTCCAGTCCCTAGGATGAGTTTCCAGAACATAGCACCAAAACCAGCTGGCATGGCACCACAGCATGTTCAATCTACTCTAATGCAGCAGCAGCCCCAGCAAAGTGTACACATGATTGTCAGTCAGCCAGCTTCACAGGGGCAGAATTTTGCTCCTGCGATTCATCAGATATTATTGACAAATCCAGCTTCTGTTCAAGCCGGCCAGGCTATTCATCTGGCTGGGAATGCAAATGTGACCCCTTCATCCTCACCGTCTCCTGTACCTGTCAACAGCAATCAGGTACAAATGGGGTTGGTTACTCAGCCTTCCACCCCTCAAATGCAGGGGCCGCAAACTGTGAGTAAGATGCTATCAGTGAAACGGCAGCAGCAACAACATCCCCAGAAGCAGTTCCAGATGCAGCTTCAGTCTCAGCAGACAGGTACCGGTTCCAATCTACCACCCTCTGGGGAGTCTAGTTTAATAAAACAGTTACTTCTTCCAAAAAGGGGACCCCCTACTCCTGGAGGTAAGCTTATATTACCTGCTCCTCAAATGCCTCCCCCTTCCCCTGCCAGAGCTCCTAGTCCTCAGGTAGTCTACCAAGTGACTCACAATCAGGCAGCTAATGTTGGAGTTCAAGCCCCGGGTCAACAGTTAGTAGTTGGGCAGCAAAATGTACAGCTTGTTCAAAGTCCCATCCACTCCCAGGGGTCAGTGCAAACGGTAGCTATTCCTCATATGCAGATCTTACCGGGACAGTTGATCTCTGCTAGTAACAATGCTGCTCTTCTCCAGGGATCAACAGGGAACCAGGTAACTATAACTGTTGTGCCAAATACCACCTTTACTACTCCAGCTGGAGGTCATTGCAGTGGAACGCAGATCATAGCGCCTGCAGGAATTGCTGTTAGTGGGTCACAAGCAGGAGTCGGCCTCCAAGTGCAAACCCCTTCACCTATTGTGACGCCATTGAGTGGACAGGTAAAAACAGAACCTGAAACTGTGTTCACAGGTGATAAAATTATTTGTCAGAAAGAGGAAGAAGCAAACGATACGACAGATTTACATCTACATGAACGTAAAATTGAAATTATGGAGAACCCTTCCTGTAGAGAGGGTGCTGCTGGTGCAACCAATGGTGGCTTAAAAGAAAATGATATGCAGGCAGCAAAAATTGTAAATGGAAAAGAACATGGTAATTCACGTCTACCTCCATCTAACTCAGGGATTGCTCAGTCTCAGCCCATGCAGTGTACATTGGCTTCAAATGGACCTTTGTTGGGATTAAGTGAAAATGTAACCAATGGGAAGCTGAATGCAGACTGTGCAGAGGTGCAGGAAAGCAAAACAGATCCTTTGAAGATCCCCATGGTAAATGGGATCTGTGATTTTGAAAAAGGGGACGGTTCACACTTAAGCAAAAACATTCCAAATCATAGAGCTTCCAAACATGTGGAAAATGGTGATATTGTTGCACAAGAGCAATGGGGAAATAAGGACAGTAATCAGCAAAATTCTGTCAAAAGTGTTCAACCGACCAAAATGCATAATGGACCTGTTTCAGTTGGAAATTCTAGCGCTAACTTTGCAGTGGTTTCTAACTCTATCGACCAGCAAATCAGTGGTACAAACTCAGGATTATTCAATGGACCTATTTCAGCTGGCATACATTCAGAGGTGCCTCAGCTTCAGCAGTGTCCAAGTTCAGCTGTGTCTTCAGTTTCTAACTCTGCCCAGGTGCATTACTCACCAGCTTTGCACCAATCTGGACCTTTTGCTGTACATTCAGTCCAGCTTTATCAGACTCCAACAACCAATGGTTCAACTGAATGTCAACCTTTAAAAAGGTCAACTGAATGCAAAGATAATATATCAGGAATTCCAAATAAAGTGGGAGTAAGGATTGTGACTATCAGTGACCCGAACAATGCTGGTTGCAGTTCAACAATGGTGGCTGTGCCAGTTGGAGCTGATTCCAATAGTATAGCTAAAGTAGCACTCGACAGCGTAACACAGCAAAATCAACATCCATCTGTTCTTTCACAGGGAATAATTAATCAGGTAAGCAAGGTGTGAAATAATTGATATACATTTGTGTTTAATTTTGCATTTACAAATTTATGAATTTGAAAATGGGTTGAGGATTGTCCTGTCCCAATTTTGTTCTAAACTTGTATTGTAGTTTCAGAATCAGACTTGGTGTAATTTATGAGTGCTTTTGTATAATGTTTAAATGCGTCACTGAAGAAATTCAAACTTACAGTGTATTCAAGATGTTAAAAATAATATGGAACTTGTATAAGCTTTGAAGGTATTAAGATTCCTGATAATTGTCAAACATACATTTCTTCAAGCAAAAAGCAATGACACCATGCCCAGGAAGTAACATCACAGAGCTTTCTGATCACATTTTTGAACATTTAGTTATAAATTCTACTATGGAGCTTAGACAAATTATTTTTGTCTTTTCTATGCTGGATTTAATTACCATGTTCTCATTTTCTATAAATTGGCCAAAATATATATATTTGACATGATTTTTAAGAAAACTTGAAAAATCTTTAATATTTAAAGTGCTACATTATCAATTTTGTGGCAGCAACCCAAAATAGTGTTCCCAATGCCTTTTAATTCATCTAAGACGTTTCAAATATATACTTGATGATACTTAAAAAAAAAAAGTTTCATATACTTTAATTGGTATCTTTGCTTATCTAATTTATCTGAGTTAGGACCACCATGAATAATTTGTTGTACATTTTAATTGCTCCCATCCAGGCTTGCTTTTTGGGGCTTCTTGCTGCTTTTTAGCTTGGCAATTAACAACACTTTCCTTAATCATTTACATTATTAACATGCAAGGCGTGTGTGACTTTCTTTACATGACATTTCTTTATGAAAAGTGAATTTTTAAAGAACCATTTCTTTTCAGAGATTGTTCATTTGCCAGATTAAGATTAATGTAATGTTTAAATTGGTGTGAATTTTAATTTAGTACCGTATATAATGTTTGAACTTTGATATTGCTCTCAAGTGATTCAAATTCAGTGAATGATATTATGAAATTTCATCATAATACCAATGTTTGGATTAAATGTAACCATACTGAGCCTAGTTTCATTATATCATGCTTTATTCAGGTTTGCAACTTTCAAAATCCTTTTGAGGTAAATGGTTTTATTGAAATGGTATTATTAAATTATTTTGCAAAATCAATAGTGATTTCCATCCAAGCTTTTACTTGGTCTTAACAATTACTTTCAAGTTAAAGATTAAAAAATATATATTCATCACACTCGGGGACAATTCTGGGTAAGAACCTGGATGCACTACAAGACATCCAACTCCAGCTATGATTGGCCTGAAGTTCCCATGGCACATTTCCTTGTATCATTATGGTGTAGAAATGATCTTTGCTTAGGCTGGTTTAGAATGTATTGCTCAAATTTAATTGAACTCTCACTGTATATTTCAGTAGTAATGTGCTATTTTGATTTACAAATTATGAATGTTCCTTTAGTCTTCTCCTTTAGCAGTAACATCAACACCAGCAGCAATCCAACAAAACAGTTTCCAGTCCCATCAGCCTCAAATTCCATCACTGCAGCAAAATAGAGAGCTAACACGAAAACCAGGACAGAATTTCATGTGCTTGTGGCAAGCCTGCAGGAGGTGATGTACTTTTTCAATGCTTAAAAGATGATTCTATATACGTTTCTCGTCAAAGACAGATTACCAAGAGGTGTGCAGTGTTGCTCTTACATTGTTTATTTAGTAAAACTTATAAACCACTCTATTGGATATACATAAGGCTAGGTTGTATAGCTCAGTACTTCCAGGCAGTCTACCAAGTGACATTGCCTCCTTTGGGATAACTAGACTAGTCATCGTTTCATTTTAAAGCAGTATTGTGATAAACTGGACCCTCAACTTAGACTCAGTTTCGATCCTGACTATGGGTGTTGTCTGTGCAGAGTTTATACGTTCTCCTTGTGACCGCATGGGTTTTCTCCAGCTTTAGTTTCCCCGCACATTCCAAAGATTTGCAGGTTGATTGGTTTCCGTGAATTGTCCCTAGTGTTTAGAATGCGAAGGTGGGATAACATGGAACTAGTGTGTGGGTGATCAATGGTCGGCGTGGACTCGGTTGGCCGAAGGGCTGTATCTCTAAACTAAACAAATCTGCAGTTCCTTATTGCTACTTCTTGACAACTGAAGATTTGGCTCTCAGTAGTAGATTGCCACAACTTAACATGAATGGTTCCATTTATTTCAATTAGCGACAATTATATTTTGGAACCATATGCCATGTGTTATAATGGTTTTTGCAATCGTCTGTCCTATTTTACCAAAACATTTCATGCATAGATGAAAATCAAGTATAAATCAAGGAATTAGATAGAAAATAAATGCTATCATATTCTCACAATGTTGCTGGTACATAATGAATTCTGTGAAGCAGAGCGTAAATAAGGAACGCTACAATTAAGTTTTGGGGAAACTAAAGGTTTTCCTTTACATTTTTAGATGGTTTGATTCTCCATCCCAGGTGTATTACCACGCAGCAACTGAGCATGGAGGGAAAGATGTGTATCCTGGGGTATGTATGTGGGAAGCATGTGAACGATTCCCACGGCAAAGATTTTCCTTCATTACACACTTACAGGTGAGTATTATGTGTCAGAGATTTGTCACGTGTCTTTTCCTGTTTAGGAAATAAAGCTCTATTTGACATGGCCCAATTTTATATACAGGATAAACATTGCACAAAAGAAGCACTCCTCGCAGCCCTGAAGAAGCTTGAAGAGAAATCACACAATGGAAACCACCAATCTTCTAACAAGTAAGCAGGAACTACTAGTTAAATATGGGTCAGTATTAAATTCAGTTGGGATGCTAATTTAACCAATTTTAGCAACTTTAAACTGAAATATATCCAGCTACAGCTGTGTGTTCAGCATATTTTGCTGCCTCTTTACCATTTTCTTGGGCCCAAGTCAACGATCCCCTAAAGGTCGACTTTTCTCGTCCTGAAAGCATTTTGTTTTCCTGTTTCTTTTCTTTTTCTCTTCTTGGGCCCTCTCCCATTACTTTTTACCCAGTTCCACAAAATTATTGAATATTGGGCTTCCTTTCCTGCCTGCCACATATTGTAACTCAGCTTCATCTGTTTAGTTTATTCATATGTATACTTTGACAGCCTTCCTCACAATCTTTGACCCCACCAATCTTGGTGTCATCTGCCGACATATTAACCACCCCATCTACGTTTACATGCAAGTCATTTATTTATATCACAAACAGCAGCAGTCCCAGCACAGATCCCTGCGGAACTCCACTAGTCACAGACGTCCAGCCTGAATATTGTCTTTCCACCACAACCCGCTGTCATCAATCAGTAAGCCACTTCTGAATCCATACTACCAAGTCATTGTAAATCCCAGTCATCTTAACCACTTAGATCCCCTACCATGGGGGACGTTATCAAATGCCTTATTAAATCCACCACACAACTCATTGATCCCCTTCATCGTCTCCACAAAAAAGTTGATCAAATTAGTAAGACAGGACCTGTCTTGTACAAAACCATGTTGACTGTCCCTGATTAACCCATTCTCTTCCAAATGGGAGTAAATACTATTCTGAAGAAACCTCTCCAATAATTTCCCCATTACTGATGTGAGGCTCACTGTTTTGGATTCTCTCTACTTCACTTCTTAAATAAAGGAACAATATTAGCCACTGCCCAGGCGTGTGGGGCCTTGCTTGATTAGAGAAGACACAAAGATCTTCGTCAAGGTTTCCACCATCTCCACGCCTCCCTCTGCCAGGTCACGGGGATTTATCCACTTTAATGCTCTTCAAGAGCACCAACACCTCCTTAATATCATACTTTCTTTAATAGTATTGGTATTCTCCACACTAATCTCACTGTCCTCTTTGGTGAAAACAGATACAAGGTATAATACCTCGCCTATATCACCATACTGCAAGCATAAATTCATTCTGCTATCCTTGTAAGCTACTACCTCCTCCTTGGTTATCCTCTTGTTTTAATATAGATATATAAAGCTTTGGGATTGTCTTTAATCTGACTTGCCAAAGCCATTAAATAGCTCATTTTGGCCCTTCTAATTACCTGTTTAGAGTTCTTTCCTCCTTTATATTCCTTAAAGGCTCTGATTCCAACCCCTTAAAGGTTGCATCCGCTTCTTTTTTCTTTTTCACTAAATTTACCATGTCTTTGGTAATCTACAGTTACCATAATCTCCCTTACTTTGCCATTCTTATACCTCAAGCGTACTGGATCATGCAAGTTTTAAACATCTATAATCGATCAACAGACCTTTAAACTCTCATATGTCAGATGTGGACTTGCCTAATAACATTTTCTCCCAGTGTACCCTCCTCAACTCCTGCCTAAAAACATTGTAGTGTTTTGTACTCCAATTTAACATATTCCCGCATGGTCCAGCATTCTCTCTATTCAGAACAATTTAAAACTAATAGAATTTTGATCATTAGAGTGCCCTCCAGAGATGCTGCCTGAGCTGCTGAGTTACTCCAGCACTTTCTGTTATATATTCTACATGAGGACAGAAATGCAATTTTTGAAAAACATTTTTTGAATTTGCCTTGTTTCTCTAGGCAGACACCTGCTGGGGCTACTTCCACTTCTAAAGCACAGAAGACTATTGTGAATCATCCTAGTGCTGCTCTAGTGGCATTGAGGAGAGGATCAAGGAATCTTGCATTTAGAGATTATATGGTACGTAAAATAAATTTGGTTAAGTTTTATGTAAGAGATTAACATAATAATTATTTTTTAAATTTTCTTTATTAGAAGTAATGTACATTACAATGATATAAGCCAAAAATAACATAATACATTTCCTGTACCACTTCTTATTTTATACTTGAAGAAGAAGAATAGAGAGAGTTAGATAGGATAGTAAATTCGTGAGAAAGTGATCTGGAAGAGCCCGTAAAAGCGTAAGACACAAGAAAGACTAAAAAAGAAAAACAAAGGAAAAGAAAAAAAATAGAAGACAAAAAATATGAGAAAGTAAAATAAGCTAAGATAAGATAAAAGGGATGTACCTCCTTCGTATCTTTACACACCCCTCACCAGGTCCTGATACCATTTATTTTCAGAGTTGTGTTGCACCCTATGCTTGTAATAAGTCGATAAATGGAGACCAAATATTTTGGAAATGGTCTGATTTGCCTGCTAGGAGGAATTTCATATCTTCTAGATGTAACATTTCGTTCATATTTGAAATCCACATTTTTATCGTTGGTGTGGGAGCGTTTTTCCAGAATTTAAGTATAAGTTTTTTTGCCATTATTAAGGAAGCTCTTTTGGAACGAAGTCAGCTCAAAGCTGGCTTCCATTGTTCCAAAAATAATTAATTCTGCATTCGGTTTCAATTTAATTTTGAATAAATTTGTGAAAATTTCAAAGATTTCATTCCAGAATGTTTGGATTTTTATGCAAAAAACATTTCTGCCATTAAAGGTAGCATATGTTCTCAGTTAAAAACAATTAACTTTCTTAATTTTTCATTCCAGGATGAAAAAGAAGACCCAATTACAAAACACATACGGCTAACAGCTGCCTTAATCTTAAAAAATGTTGTTAAGTATTCAGAATACGGTCGCAGGTAAGAACTATTTTTGCTTGTATGAAATTATTTTGTAGGCAATCACCAGATGAGTAATTCTGTAAGTAGTCAAGAAGTCCAGCAATCGTCTCAAACTTGTAAAAAGTTACAATTATTTTCAGTTGGATTTGTTAATGCTGCTCACATAGAAACATAGGTGCAGGAGTAGGCCATTCGGCCCTTCGAGCCTGCACCGCCATTCAATGTGATCATGGCTGATCATCCAACTCAGTATCCCGTACCTGCCTTCTCTCCATACCCCCTGATCCCTTTAGCCACAAGTGCCACATCTAACGCCCTCTTAAATATAGCTAATGAACTGGCCTCAACTACCTTCTGTGGCAGAGAATTCCAGAGACTCACCACTCTCTGTGTAAAGAATGTTTTCCTCATCTCGGTCCTAAAGGAATTCCCCCTTATCCTTAGACTGTGACTCCTTGTTCTGGACTCCCCCAACATCGGGAACAATCTTCCAGCATCTAGCTTGTCCAACCCCTTAAGAATTTTGTAAGTTTCTATAAGATCCCCCCTCCATCTTCTAAATTCCAGCGAGTACAAGCCGAGTCTATCCAATCTTTCCTCATATGAAAGGCCTGACATCCCAGGAATCAGTCTGGTGAATCTTCTCTGTACCCCCTCTATGGCAAGGATGTCTTTCCTCAGATTTGGAGACCAAAACTGTACGCAATACTCCAGGTGTGGCCTCACCAAAACCCTGTACAACTGCAGTAGAACTTCCCTGCTCCTATACTCAAATCCTTTTGCTATGAATGCTAACATACCATTTGCTTTCTTCACTGCCTGCTGCACCTGCATGCCTACTTTCAATGACTGGTGTACCATGACACTCAGGTCTCGTTGCATCTCCCCTTTTCCTAATCTGCCACCATTCAGATAGTCTACCCTCATGTTTTTGCCACCAAAGTGGATAACCTCACATTTATCCACATTATACTGCATCTGCCCATTCACTCAGCCTATCCAAATCACCCTGCAGCCTCCAAGCATCCTCCTCACACCTAACTATACCCCCCAGCTTGGTGTCATCTGCAAATTTGGAGATGTTGCATTGAATTCCCTCGTCCAAATCATTAATATATATTGTAAATAGCTGGGGTCCCAGCACTGAGCCTTGCGGTACCCCACTAGTCACTGCCTGCCATTCTGAAAAGGACCCGTTTACTCCTACCCTTTGCCTCCTGTCTGCTAGCCAGTTCTCTATCCACATCAATACTGAACCCCCAATACCGTGTGCTTTACGTTTGTATGCTAATCTCTTATGCGGGACCTTGTCGAAAGCCTTCTGAAAGTCTAGATATAACACATCCACTGGTTCTCCCTTATCCACTCTACTAGTTACATCCTCGAAAAATTCTATCAGATTTGTCAGACATGATTTACCTTTTGTAAATCCATGCTGACTTTGTCCAATGATTTCACCACTTTCCAAATGTGCTGTTATCCCATCTTTAATAACTGACTCTAGCAGTTTCCCCACTACTGATGTTAGACTAACTGGTCTGTAATTCCCCGCTTTCTCTCTCCCTCCTTTTTTAAAAAGTGGGGTTACATTAGCTACCCTCCAATCCTCAGGAACTACTCCAGAATCTAAGGAATTTTGAAAAATTATCACTAATGCATCCACTATTTCTGTGGCTACCTCCTTGAGTTCTCTGGGATGCAGACTATCTGGCCCTGGGGATTTATCGGCCTTCAATCCGTTCAATTTACCCAACACCACCTCCCGGCTAACCTGGATTTCACTCAGTTCCTCCATCTTATTTGACCCCCGTTCCACTGCTATTTCCGGCAGATTATTTATGTCTTCCTTAGTGAAGACAGAACCAAAGTAGTTATTTAATTGGTCTGCCATGTCCTTGTTCCCCATGATCAATTCACCTGTTTCTGACTGCAAGGGACCAACATTTGTTTTAATTAGTCTCTTTCTCTTCACATATCTATAAAAACTTTTGCAGTCAGTTTTTATGTTCCCTGCCAGTTTCCTTTCATAATCTATTTTCCCTTTCCTAATTAAGCCCTTTGTCCTCCTCTGCTGGATTCTGAATTTCTCCCAGTCCTCCGGTAGGCTGCTTTTTCTGGCAAATTTGTATGCCTCATCTTTTGTTTTTATACTATCCCTGATTTCCCATCTGAGGAAATGTTCTCAGGTGACGTAGAAGATTAAAAAGTTTGTGGAGGGTATTTTGATGCGATAATCCTGTTTTAATAAAAAAAGAATGGAGCTTGAGGACTATCCTGGAATATACTACTCAATTAATTTCCTAATTATGATGATGTATCTGGAGAATACATACAACACAATGAATGTATGTTTGGTTTCTGAGAAGCATGGTAAATAATGATGGTGACCAAGCTGGACACGTTGCTGGTAGTTCATTTCATTGCAGTTTAGAATTTATGGGGATGTTCTATAAGCTAGGATGGTACAGCGGTAGAGCTGCCACCTCACAGAACTAGAGACATGGGTTCAATCCTGACCTTGGGTGCTGTCTATATGAAATTTGCACGTTCTCCCTGTGACCACAGGGTTTTCCTCCAGGTGCTCCAGTTTCCTCCCACGTCCCAAAGATGTGCGGCGTTGTATGTTAATTGGCCTCTGTAAATTACCCCTGAAGTGTAGGGAGTGGATGCAGAAGTGGGATAACATAGAACTAGTGTAAATATTTGGGTGATTGGTGTGATTTAGAGTAATTGAGTCATACAGCATGGAATCGGGTCCTTCAGCCCAACTTACCCACACCGCCAAACATGCCTTGTCTACACTAGACTCGCTGTCTGCATCTGGCCAATATCGCTCTAAACCTATCTTTAAACCTTTCTTAAACATGGTGATATCTCATTCAATGTGTTAATGTATCGTGTTAAATCTCATTCAAGATTTTGGGCAGGCAGAATTATACACTTTCTGATAAAAGTAACACCGTTGCAGTATATTTTAATAAGCTTAGCCAAAATAGCAATATTTAAAACATGATTTTGTTTTGTTTTTCCTGCAGACTACTAAAAAGACATGAGAACCAATTGTCTGTACTAGCCCTTAGTAACATGGAAGCTTCCAGCACTCTTGCCAAATGCCTTTTCGATCTTATCCATCTAGAACAATTACAACATCCAGAAAATAAACTTTGAAAGAGTGAAATATGTATTCTGAAATATCGTTTACAGGGTTCTGAAGCAAGCAAGAAGTCTTAATGAGAAATGACCATTGTGAACAGTTTAAAAAAAAAAATCTTTTTCCATGATGCACAGAATCTTAACATTTTGCGCTCAAATGGAGTCAACTGTTGACAAGCTTTTAATAGGAGTACCAACTGTGTGATCAGAATCCACTACCAATTTTTTATTTAAAGTTGGAAATAATAAATTCTGAACCAGAGGAGCTACACAGAATAATAGCATTAAATATTTTTACCCTGCACCCCCTATGAGCACATTTTTATATTTCAGAATTAGTGACTAAGCTGGGTTTAATAGAACAGAAATTGACACACTGGATGTAATCCCTGCCATCCAAGAGGTTGCAGTTTATTTCTAGTGATGTGCTTTCTTGTTTAGAAATCAGTAGCTTGTTTTTTCATACTTGAGCCAATATATTTTCACTTATTTATTATCATATGATCAATTGTAAATATTTGTGAATAAAATTAACCAACTTTCATGCCACTGCAATCACTGGAAACACAATGTGGTGTCACAATAGCATTATTGTTAGGGTATAGGACTTTTTGTGTGTTTCCTGCCAATTGTAAGTAATTGTGATATATTGTCTGCAGTGGATGAATGTTCTTTAATTCTTTGTAAATAATTCTGTAATGGTACCAATACTGTAAAGTCAAAAAACAGTTTTGTGGAACTGATTTTTTTGTATTATACACCTTGTAGAACTCATTTGCTGGTTGAAAGAGTATGGAATAATATATCTCATGTCATTTTGTAGAGAAAAAAACTATTGAAGGTATTTTTGGTTTACCCTAACTTGGACCCACTGAAAGATATCACTTTGTACAAGCTCGGTGCTTGTACAGGATTTTTTGTATTTGTAAATTGGTTTAAATATGAGGAATTTTATACAGTTTTTTCTCCATGTATTATATTTATCTTGGGTGCAGGCATGGTATTTTCTCCACTATTCATAATGATTTTTTTTCTCCAATACAATTATAGTGCAGTATTCTAGTGTTTGTTCTTCCATCTTCAATATTGTACCATATCACATTCCTGTTCAGAACCGGTTCATGGTTATGTCCTGAATGGTGTGTTATGTGATTTTCATAACTGCCTCTTGCCTGATGTATTAGCATCCAAAGGAGGGAACACGCTCCCATTTCTTGCTGTGGCTGTAGAATGTGCAGTAAAGACATACAAACAGTTTTACATTAGATAACTTTAATTACTTTGACTGTTTATAGTTTTAAATAAAAGACTGGACACTTTTGTTTTTGTTTTCACTCATTTATTTCGAGTATAATTTATAGAAAGTGAAACAAGTAAAAAAGACTGATAATCGTGTTGCTGCCTGTTTCATTCTTAATTAGCAGTGGAAGATGTCCAAGAGTTAATTAGAACAAATGAAGAGTGCTTGAATTAAAGGGAACTATTTTCACTCTGCGTTGAAAAGTTTTAACTGACGGTCTTGATAAAATATACTCTTTTGTTACCCTTTGTTTGGATATTTATTGACAAGTGACAATGTCACGTGGTTGCTGTCAGTGATATACCGCTGGGATATTATGTTTCCTATTATTCTTAGTTACTCTTACTAGCATATTATTACCAGTCTACTTCTGCATTTATTGGATTTATCAATGTTCTTCAACTTTATTCTAGCACAAAGCCACTGGTTCCAACGTGGTTGAGCATCAAATTTGCTATTTCTGCTTGTACAGAAATGTGGTTGCCGCCATAGAATATGCTTTGAAAGTTACTGTTTGTGTATCAGAATACATTTTGCTTTAATTTTGATTGTTACTGTGCAGCTATTTATGGATTAGGCAGTATGTCACACATGGCTCAATGTAGGTCTGTAAGCAACTTGTTGCATATCAGGCCTTTACTAAATTGTAACACCACTTGCTACTATTGAGGCAGTATTCTAGTCTGATTATAACAGTGAATTAATGGCAACAGTGTCCCATTGATGTAACACCCGTGTATTAACCACTCACAGAGAGCAAGTTTCACATTCTACCATTCATTGAAAATGTTTTTTTATGCACCAACATTGATGGCTTTTGATTATTCTTTATAATACACTCAATCAAAACTAGTCAGGGAAATAAATTTGCTTGATGTTTTACATTGCTAGTAACATCCTTGCAAATCAACTTCATTTTACTCACTTTCCTTAACAGATTCAACCAGCTACAGTCATGTTTTCTCCACCACCTGACATCTGCTGATCAACCCCGCCTTACATGGTTCCACTTAGCACAAACACTTACTTGCCCCACCTCTTTCTACCAGCTTTGAAGGGCTCGGACCCAAAATGTCAACTGTCCATTTCCCTCTACAAAAGCTGCTTGACACACTAAGGTCCTCTTGCATAGTTTTTGCTCAAAATTCTGTGTGTGAAGTTGACATTCCAGTATTCAATGTGCCTAATATTGTCTTGCTATGGACAATACCAGTTTAGGGTTTGTTAATCTATTTAACATTTTGTATGAGGAGAGGTTCCCCTACCAGCAGATGGGTTTTCAATATTATTCCAATTACCACAGTATTTAAAAATCCTTTAAGGTTCAGAAATAGTAAACTTGAAAACAAGGTGTAACATGGTAGAGATGACTGCAGAGAGTTCTCTTAACCACTCCTACCAAATGTATGGGGAAGATGAGCACTTGCTTAGAAATCAAGTCTGTTTGATCTAATGCCTTAGCATTAAAGGGTTCAGTGAAACATTTATAAATAAAATGTTTACAATGCAAACCAAAAGGGTTTTATTAGTTTAAACTATGTACATCACACAACAGAACTATTTTACAAAATAGGTAAAATACATTAATTTGAGCAATCCAGGAGACTGAAATACCTGCACCAATCTACCATTTAAAAAAGAAATTCAAATCACCAAGCCAGAGTCAACAATTCTTTGTTTACAGATAAATGTAAGCATATTTTTTCCATCTTTTCTGCTCTACATAAATCGGTATGACGAGAAGGTATTAAACACAAAGGTGGATCTGCTCAGGGCTAAAGGTTGATTCGTGCGCATATCCACCAGGTTAAAATTACATTAGGACTTTCAAAATATTAAGCAGATGCTTGGCCTTTGGTAACATCCTGTATGTACCCCTGTGAGATGCATTAATAGCCTTACACCTGCAATTTTAGCTGCTGATAAACCACAATGCATGTCGACGCATGAGCAAGATTTTGATTAGCAGTAAGACATAATACAAACCTACTCCAGTACAGTCTACCTAATCATAGTTTACTTGAACCTGTTGATACAATGATGTTGTGTCTAAAAAAACATTTATAACCAGTTGAAAGAATTGTACAAATTGCCTTGGATAGGGGATATCATTAACATTGCTGACCATATGGTGACAAAGCTGTCTTACCCTTTCGAGCACTGAGATTTATGCTGAAACATCTAATTAAAAATTGTGGCTCAATAAACATGTCATCAACAAGTTCACAGCAAATCACTTCCTCCTCAAAACAAATGACACAGACAAACTCAAGCAGCCTTTGGTACCAAGCAATTAGATATTCCAAAATGCACAATGATCACTTCCAGATAATTAATACTGAATTCTGCAGAGGTGAACAGTGGTAATGACCTGTCAATGCTAATCCTCAACATGGAAACTGGCTGTAGGTCTGTTTCTGAGAGGTGTGATATTGAGCTGCCTAACTAGATAGAGGGTGCACTTTGATTTCTGGTTAGTGTTGACTACATGATCTCAATTATACTGGCAGCAGATTGGACTATTAGTGTCAGATGGGAATGGGAAAACAGGTAAGAAGGGTTTCGGCCCGAAATGTTGCCTATCTCCTTTGCTCCTTAGATGCTGCTGCACCCGCTGAGTTTCTCCAGCCTTTTGTGTACCTTTTCCCATCTGGTAACCCTGTTATAAAATTTGCATATGGCGGGATTGAAACTGGTTGATATTATCCAATGGTCAAATACCATGCCATAATTTACTCAGGTTAATAACAAAATTATATTTCTCCTATCCTACTGAACTCCACTTCCACCATAAACTGGTCACCCGAGAGGAGAATAAGCATTCTAAAATGTTGATCCTCGAGTCCCAAGGTACGGTACACATTAGGATTAAAGTGATTAATTTCCAGAAAAATAAATTTTAGAATTGTGGATTAAGGATGCATGTTTAGAGAACTGAGTGCAAAGCTGCCCCTCATTAATAATTCCCCAGCTAAGTATATTTTTCTTAATCTCATAACGGATAATGAACTATGATGTTCTGTAATTTTAGAGATTAAATTACAACCAATGTTTTTGAATCTGAGGCATTTTTCTATTCTATTCCAGAAAAATTTAAAGGCCCCATCGCTTACCGAATCATTTCAATTGAATATTTTCAAAGCCCATTGAGAATAAACTGCTTTGTCAGTCAAGGTTTTTTTTCAACAAAAACACTGGAAGTTCAGAGACTTTTGAGGAGACTGATATTTGTGGTTACAGGACACACTTCCTCCAACTCATTTATTTTCTATGAATCTGGTTAAACCTTCTTCTGCCTTATATAGTCTATGAGAATTAATGAATGACGAACATGCAATAATTAACATGTTAGGCGATTTTTAATGTATACACTTAACTTTGCATGTATACCTTCAAATAGGCTGAAAACTTTCGCAATGCTAATCCCAGACTTTTACCGTATGCAAATTTACCAACCTTTTCTTGGAATTAATAATTTCTCACACTCATTCCTTTCATTAGTACATTTTTGAATGAAGTGTGAGGCTTTTCAATAAATTGTATTGCCAATATAAAATATGCAAGTTCTCTTAAGCAAAATGCAAGCATGCGAAAGGTTATTTGATATAACCTAAAGGATTTAAAGGAAATCCAGAGGAGGGGAATAAAGAAAATGAAAAAGGAGGGGAGGAACAACTGATGTTGTATTACAAGATTCCATTAAACAACAACTAGCAGGCATGTGATATTGTTTTACATGATTATCAGCTCTAATATAAAAAACAATTAAGCACTGCTGACAATAGTGTTTTGGAAGCTGTAGAAATACAGACCTCAAGCTGTTGATAATAGCAAAAAAAAGCTTCATTCAATATGTAAGTTATATAGGCAATACAATACAGGATCCAACCCCAGTATTTGAATTGGCCGTTGCCATACTAATTCATCGTGTTTAAAGTTAGCTGAACAACGTCAGCACCTAATGGAATGTACTACTCTAAAACCATCACCAGGACATCAAACAAAAATACTTTTACAAAGGATTCCATGTCTGGAGTAGATGTACAATTTTCTCATCTGATCTTCAATAAATTTAAACCCATATACATGTTGATCAAGACCCAGAAACTGTTTTGACAAGCAGCAGAAAATTTATTTTGGTGTGGAGGTTAAGTATTACAGAATACTCCAATCACATTTTAAACCATTCTTTTCTGCTTTTCTCAAAAATGAAACTATAGAATCAAATCTTTTATCAAACATTTTCCCACTGAGCAACAGTCCTAGCAGAGTTAATCATTTTTGTTTAGACCCTAAATGCACTAAAGTAGCTGAACAGCCTCAGTTGCCAGTCTTCAGTGCAACTACATGATCCAATGCTTCCAGTTAAACCTGGAGGCATTTGTACAGCATACAAACTGTTTACAAAAAACACTTAACTAGTTAACAAAAAAGAATCAGTAAGAGATCATTTGATACATTAGGAAATCATCTAAACAAATATCACATTTATACAGCTGATCTACGGAGAGCCCACAGGAGGGGATAGGACAGATCATATTATCCTTGCAACTCCATTGAACTAACAACAGCATGCTTTTATTTCATGTTATTGTGGTGTCCCAAATGCATCAGTTTAAAAAAAAACACAATCTCCGTAGGAAAAATTATATGAACCAATGGAAAACAAATTTCCTACTCATCATTCTATTTTGGGTTCATGTTAACACTGGTAATCAATCTGCTATATCTTTATATTGTTTAAAAAGACTTGTTCCCAATGATACTGGATTCTTCGGGCCTTGGGTTTCCTTTCCTTGCATGTTTATATTTCTCTACGTATGCTTTTACCAAGTTTGCTACTTTTCCTGGGATTACTTCACCACTCTTGCTATGGCAAACCTTAGAAATAAACATACACATTTCAGTGGATTAATTCAGTAAATATGGTAGACCGGAAATGAATCAACTTAGAAACAAAAGTATGGTAAAGATTAAAATCTGATATAGTCTGTTTGATGAATGCCACACAAAAGGACCAATAAATCTCTTATTCACAGATGCATCTGATCTGAAGTGTAGGAAAGAACTGCAAATGCTGGTTTTAACCAAAGGTAGACACAAAATGCTGGAGTAACTCAGTGGGACAGGCAGCATCTCTGGAGAGATGGAATGGGTGACGTTTCGGGTCGAGACCCTTCTTCAGACTGATCTTTTTTTGAGGGAAGGAGGAATCACAGAGGGGGAGCAGTGAGAGAGGATGTTGCTGAACTCTCGTCGGAGAGAGAACTTCTTCAAAGTAGACATACCTTGAGGAGATTTCGCAGTGGAGTGGACAAAATGTGTAGGAAAGATCTGCAGATGCTGGTTTAAATCGAAGGTAGACACAAAATGCTGGTGTAACTCTGGCGGGACAGGCAGCATCTCTGGAGAGAAGGAACGGGTGATCTCTCAGTCTGAAGAAGGGTCTCGATCCAAAACGTCACCCATTCCTTCTCTGCAGAGATGCTGCCTGTCCCGCTGAGTTACTCCAGCATTTTGTGTCTGCATCTGATCTGACATGGTTTGACAGCAGTAATTATTTGGTTAGAATTTTGCAGGTAAAGCGGAATTTAAAGGTATGGGGTAATTCCATAAAAGGTGAACATTAAATAAAACCAACAAATCAATTTGGAAATAGTAAAGGGGGGCAGGCAAGGGAAAATAAGTTAGAAGTGTCTATAAGGTATCAGGGGCAAGGAGCTGGTGCAGGGGAAGATGCACAGGTAATGGGCCAGGTGAAGGGAAGGTTAAAGAGGAAAAAGGAGAGACTAAAGTGTGGAGCAAGGAAAAAACATAGAATGGGAGAAAATGGAATTGAACTTTACGAGACCATGTCTCTTCCCAGAGAAAGCCACAATGTCGCAGAAGGTTGGTGCACATTTCTTAAAA
Source organism: Raja brachyura (assembly GCA_963514005.1). The sequence continues at coordinate 17,995,768 of OY740800.1, forward strand.
TGTATTGATTCTTTTTGTTTATTATGGTATTTATTGAGTATTGTGTTTACATACTGGTTTACAAAAAGAGACATAAAGAGCTGGAGTAATTCAGCAGTCAGGCAACATCCCTGAAGAACATGGATTGCTGATGCTTTCAGGTTGGGGCCTTCCTTCATACTGATTGTAATGGTGTGGGGGGTGGGCGGAGAGATGAAAACGCAGAAGGCCATAGTGATAGAGTGTGGAAACAGGCCCTTTGGCCCAACTCGCCCACAATGTCCCAGCTACACTAGTCCCATTTCCCTGTGCTTGGTCCATATCGTTCCAAACCCGTCCTATCCATGTACCTGTATAACTGTTTCTTAAACAATGGGATAGTTCCCAGCCTCAACTACCTCCTCTGGCAGCTTGTACCATACACCTACCACCCATTGTGTGAAAAAGTTACCCCTCAGATTCCTATTAAATCTTTTCCCCTTCACCTTGAACCTATGTCCTCTGGTGCTCGATTCCCCTACTCAGGGCAAAAGACTCTGTGCATCTTCCCGATCTATTCCTCTCATGATTTTGTACACCTCTATGAGATCTCCCCTCATCTTCCTGCGCTCCATGTAATAGAGACCCAGTCTACTCAACCTCTCCCTATAGCTCACACCCTCTAGTCCTGGCAACATCCTTGTAAATCCTTTCTGACCCATTCAAGCTTGACAATATTGTTCCTATAACATAGTGCCCAGAACTGAACACAATATTCTAAATGCGGTCTCACCAACATCTTAAACAACAGCAAATGACCTCCCAACTTCTATACTTAATACTCTGACTGATGAAGGCCAAATTGCCAAAAGCCTTTTTAACCACCAATTCTACCTGCGACTCGGCCTTCAAGGAACCATGCACCTGCACTCATAGATCCCTCTGCTCTACAACACTACCCAGAGGCCTACCATTTATTGTGTAGGCCCTGCCCTGGTTCGACATCCAAAAATGCAACATCTCACATTTCTCTGTATTAAATTCCATCAACCATTCCTCCGCCCACCTCGCGAATCGATCCAGATCCGGCTGCAATCTTTCACAACCATCTTCACTATCTGCAAAACCACTAACTTTGGCATCATCAGCAAACATGCTAATCTTGCCCTGTATGTTCTCATCCAAATCATTGATGTAGATGACAGACAGTAACGAGCCCAACCCTGAACCCTGAGGCACTGCTCCAGTCACAGGCCTCCAGTCCGAGAGGCAACCTTCCATCACCCTCTGCTTGCTCCCATCGAGCCAATGTGCTATCGATTGTCTCAAGGTGTGAGACAAAAGGATTGAAGGGTTGCGAATTGTGAAGCTAGAGGAAGGAATGCGAGTGGAAGGGGAGGATGGGGGGAAAAATAGGTGCACATCCGGTGGGGCACAGGGAATAGAAGGGGAGTGAAGGAAAGGGGAGGGGTTTAATTGGTTGCCTAAAATTGGACTATTCAACGTTCATACTGTCAGGTTGAAAACCTATCCAAGCACAATACGAGGTGTTTTTTGTCCAGTTTGTGCATGGCTTCACTCTAGCAATGGAGGAGGCCCGGGACAGAAAGGCCAGTAATGGGAAGGGAGTTAGCAACCAGAAGATTCAGTAGGCCTTGACCATGTCAAACTGAGTGCAAGTGTTTGGCAAAATGGTCACCAAGTTTAAGTTTGGTCTCACCGATGTACAGGAGGCTACATTGGGAATGCTGTTGCAGTAGACGAGGTTAGAAGACATGCAAGATAGACTCTGTCTCACCTGGAAGGACTGTTGGGGATTTTGGATAGAGGTGTGGGAGGAAGCTTAGAGACAAGTGTTACACCTCCTGCAGTTGCAGAAGAAAGTACCTGGGGAGGGGGTTGTTTGAGTTGTAGATTGTAGGGGTGCAGGAGGCAGCCCCTAAGCAGTTGTCGGACAAAGAGCTGGGGGATGCTGGAACAAGGACTATTCAATGTAACCAACAAAAAAAGCAGGCATTACTGGGGCCCATGGTCACACCTCTAACTTGAGTCAAAAGAAAAGTTGTGGAATGCAAGGGCAAGTTCCACCAGGCAGAGAGTGTTAATTAAAAGGAAATGCCTGTTTAATGAGTTTGCATTAATGAGTTGCTGAATTTCCTTTAGAGTTGCGTAGGAAAGAACTGGAGATGTTGGTTTAAATCATAGGTATACACAAAATGCTGGAGAGAAGGAATGGGTGACGTTTCGAGTCGAGACTCTTCTTCAGACTGATATCAAGGGAGTGTGCGGGACAAAGATAGAATGGAGTCGGAGACAGTAAAACTGGTCGGAGTGCTGGGAAGGGGAAGGGGATAGAGAGGGAAAGCAAGGACTATTTCAAGTTAGAGAAGTCAATGTTCATACCGCTGGGGCGCAAACTACCCAAGTGAAATATGAGGTGCTGTTCCTCCAATTTGTGCTGGGCCTCACTCTGCCAATGGAGGAAGCCCAGGACAGAAAGGTCAGATTGGGAATGGGAGGGGGAGTCGAAGTGCTGAGCAACCGGGAGATCAGGTAGGTTAAGACGGACTGAGCGGAGGTGTTCAGCGAAACGAACCCGCACCTGGTCGCACCAATGTAAGAAGTTGACACCTGGAATGAAGGATACAGTAGATGAGGTTGGAGGAGGTGCAAGTGAACTCTGCCTCACCTGGAAAGACTGTTTGGTTCCTTGGATCGAGTCGAGGGGGGAGGTAAAGGGGAAGGTGTTGCATCTCCTGCAGTTGTAGGGGAAAGTACCTGGGGAGGGGGTGATCTTGGTGGGAAGGGACGGGTTAACCAGGGAGTTGCGGAGGGAACGGTCTCTGCGGAAAGCAGAAAGGGGTGGAGATAGGAAGAAATGGAAGTGGTGGGATCCTGTTGGAGGTGGCGAAAATATTGAAGGATTATATGCTGTATGCGATGGCTGATGGGGTGAAAGGTGAGGACAAGGGGGACTCTGTCCTTGTTACAAATGGGGAGAGGGGGAGCAAGAGCGGAGCTGCAGGATATTGATGAAACCCTAGTTGCCACTCCTCCAACCCTTTCATTTATGATCGAAAAACGGAACCCCCATTTCCTAAATGAGGACATCTCCTGGTATGGAAAACCTCATCCAGGGCGCAGATGCGGCATAGACGGAGGAATTGGGAGTAGGGGGGTAGGTTCTTTGCAGGAAGCAGGGTGGGAAGAAGTGTAGTCTAGATAGCCGAGAGAGTCAGTAGGTTTGTAGTAGATGTTGGTCAATAGTCTGTCTCCTGTGATGGAGACGGTGAAATCTAGTGAGATGTCGGAGATGGTCCAAGTGAATTTGAGTGCAGGATGGAAATTGGTGGTGAAGTCCGTGAGTTCTGCATGGGTGCAGAAGGTAGCACCAATGCAGTCGTCAATGTAGCGGAGGTAGAGTTCAGGGATATGGCCAGTGTATGCCTGGAACAGTGTTTGTTCGACGTACCCTACAAAGAGACAGGTATAGCTGGAGCCCATAGCTACGCCTTGGATTTGGAGGAAGTGGGAGGAATCGAAGGAGAAGTTGTTGAGGGTAAGGACCAGCTCTGCTAGGCGGAGGAGAGTATTGGTAGATACTTTAGACTTGTGTGCCTTTAGAGTTGTTTGCCACCAGCTCTCTACCTTTTTGCATGCTGAACCAATTCAATCATTTAGACACAGGGAACGGCAAAAAAGTACTGGAGTAACCCAGGGAGTCAGGCAGCATCTCTGGACATGAATAGGCGATGTTTCGGATTGGGACCCTTCTTCAGACTGCAGTGGAGAGGGAGAAAGCTGGAAGGCAGGTTTGGGTGGGACAAAGCCAGGCAAGTGATAGATGGATACAGGTGAGGGAGATTCATTGGCAGATGGGTGCACAATGGTCAGAGATTAAAAGGAGACAGAATGCTGTGTGGCAAGGAGAGGAGAGATGAGAAATGTGAGGCAAGAGGTAGGGATAGAGATGGAATAGAATGGGGAAAATAGTCACCTAGTCCGAGTTTGGTCTTGCCAATGTATAGGCCAAATCAAGAGAACCAAATGCAGTAGACGAGATTAGAGGAGATGTTTGCGAACCTCTGCCTCACCCAGAATACCTCCGCATCCAACGCCCCCCCCCCTCCCCCCAGCATCCAACACGTCATTCTCCAACATTTCCATCACGTTCAACATCAAATTCACCAGTCACATCTTCCCAATTCCACTTCATTCCAGAGACTACATCCTCCACAACTCCTTGGTTCCCACATACCTTCCCACCCAAACAACCTCCTCTCCAGGTACTTTCCGTTGCAAACACAGGAGCTGTAACACCTGTGCCTACACCTCCTCCCTTACATCCACACAGGGACACCAACAGCCCTTACAGCTGAGACAGAGGTTTACATGCACTGCCTTTAATCTCGTCTACTGTATTTGGTACTCCCGATGTGGCCTTTACATTGGCGAGACCAAGTGTAAACCATGCGACTGTTTCGTTGACTCGATCCGCCAAGGCCTGCTGGATCTCCTGGTTACTAAGCATTTCAACTCCCCTTTCCATACCAACCTTTCTGTCCTCGGCCTCCTCCATTGCCCGAGTGAAGCCACACACAAATTGGAGGGACAGCACCTCGTATTCCATTTGGGTATTCTACAACCTAATGCTATGGACATTGAATTCTCCAATTGTAAATAACTAACTACCTCCACCCCCCTTCTTTAGATGTCTTTGTCCGTCTGCGATAACAGAAATCCGTTATAAAGTGGTCTGTAATAATGAGGGTTTACTGTACTGTGTGTAGGGGGAATAGGACATGAATGTTTAGGGTGGGAGATAGGGTACCAATAAACAGGATAATTCTCTTTTGGAATAATGGCAATCTTCTTGAGATCAGTTGGGATTGCATTCATCCGGGCAAGTGGAGAACATTCCATGACACACTTCATATGCCTCGTCAAATTTAAGGCATCAGAAGAGATGAGTCAATGACTGCAGGATGCCCATCCTCTGACCAATTCTAGTCTGAAGGATGTTAATATGGAGGCCTCCATAATGGTAATGCATTGAATGTCCCTTGCTGGAAATGGCCATTGCCTACTCGCGAGGCACAAATATTACTGGCTACTGCTCACCCCAAGGATAGACTGATTCATCTGCTGAGAATAGCCAATGCAATGGAATAACGTATTTCATTCACTTCTATGCATCAGTGATAAAGGCAAGCAATTGTTTTCAAATGAATTGGAACTGTAAGGTTTTCAAAAGCATTTGACAATGTAGTTCAGAGTTAACCATATTAGTAAGTTTGCAGTCACATATAAGCCATACCAAATAATGATATTCCACTTCAAATAGCACCAGATAACACTTTTTTGATAAACATTCCGGTGGTTTTGTCATTACTATTCTAGATTAATTTCATTATTACATTTAAATTCTCCAGAGGCATTGGTGGGATTTAAACTTGTCTCTACACCATTTGTTCAGGTCCTTGGGTTATTAGTCCAGTATTGTCAGCACTATACTAGTTATGAGATATCTCCACTTTTATCAATTATGCAGGTCTACATTCACCTTTTGTATATTTTTAATATGCTCCATGCTCCTAGCCCAATGTCCTCCTGCAGTTTTTCTTTGCCATTTCTGCAATGTCACATATCTGTAGCTGCAAATTTTAATATTTACTAGACCAAGTAGGACCCGTTGGGTCCCAGTCACACGGGAGGCCTGGTCCACCACTCACCCGTTTCCCCCAACACGATATTTCACCACTCACCCACAGCCCCTAACTGCACAGGTGCGGCTGACGTGTTCCCGTTGTGACACCCCTGATCCCCCCCCTCACCCACCCACTCCGAATGGACTGCAGCTGGGGACGGCTTCAGGCCGGGGCACCTGTAGCCGGGGGACGGGAACGGCTTCAGGCGGGGAGCATCCTGCTGGTAGGGGAGGGGGACGGTTTCAGGCGGGGCCTGTCGGGGGCCAGTGGGGAGGGCGAGAAGAGAAGCGCTACCTCTGGCTGCAGAATGTGTGGGTGGGGGGTATTGTGGGGGATGGGGAGGGTGTGGGCAGGGGATGTGTGTGTGGGCTGGGGGGGGGGGGGTTGTGGGAGGAGGGGGCAAGGGTGGTGTGAGGGGGTTGTGATGTGTGGGAGGGGTGTGGGCGAGGTGTGGGCGGAGGGGAGGGGGGAGTGTGGGGGGGTTGCGTGTGGGCAGAGGGCAATGTGGGGGGGTGGGGTGGTGGGGGGGAGAGTGCTCGGAGTAAAGACGGGGGTTGTGGGGGATATCACGGGGAGGGGTACAAGAGCCAGCAAGGGGGACAAGAGAGGAAGGGGCTGGAGCTGACGGTGCGATGGGGACTCACAGCGGGCACTGGTCGCTGGACGTTCTCTTCTGGCGGGATCAGTCTCCACTTTCCGCTTGGCGACATCTCAGACTCCGCGCCGGGCCGCTTCTGGTCCCTCCGAAAATTGTGTCCGATTGGAAACCTCCGCCGGCCATCTTCAGCTCCAGTAAAGACGCGATGGCGCAGGAAGGGGCGGACAGTATCGCAGACAGGAGAAAAGACCAATCCACGCGGTGCTGACTGACAGGAGAGGAGATCGATCTGCGCACGCGTGGTTTTTAAGGTTTTTAAACCTCGCTAACTTTTACATTAGACCACCAATCGGAACGAAACTTGGTGCACTCGCAGCACAGAGAACGGTGAGTAAGCTGCCGAAAAATCGTAGCGCTATCGCGTACCAAATAGAAAGACCGCGCAAACCGGAAGATAACAAGATCAGATCTTTAGTTATGTATAGATCTTCAACCTGTGTCCAAGTCATTGTCCAAACTCGCACTTTGAAGAGACATAAATGCTGCAAGCAATTGCAACAGTTGACATTTTAGCCAATTTCTTGTTTTTTTCTATCTAACAGTCTCTACTTAAGGCATTGCAGATTTCTGGAATACAGACCCTTTACCAAATACAGAACAATCACTAATTTCCTTCTGCACATCCCATCATGTTCACGTGTGGTCTTTACAAATTATTGTGACGGTCCGCATTTAACTAATATTTTGTAAGTGCTCGCTACTGCAATTATTATACGGTTTAGAAATTAACTTAATAGTTATGATTTAAGGTCCAGCAATAAGAATTAAAATAACCTTAACGGAAGAACAAATATATATGTGCGATAGATAATTTGAACCTACTTAGTCTTCTCTGGCTTAGAACACCTTGACTAGCAACCTTAAACTGATTATTAAACAAATATGGCCAAATGTTCAATTTCTTGTAGCACTTCTTTAAAGTACTTTTCTAATTATTCTTCAACCACCATATATAATCATGGTACAGTCACAATATATTTTAAAATGTTACCTTATCCACTGCCTTGCGGACTATTTCTTTGTATTCATCCTTGGTAATGTCCTTCTTCTGGTAATAAGGCTTGATGGCTAGTTTTACCTCATCTACAGCTCTTTCCTGAATAGTACATTTCTGTATTGGAAAAAAAAGTTGTATGTTATATATTAACCAGCTTTTATCAAGGTATCACACCAAACCCAGAACAAGACGTCAATGAATCAACAACAGATGGTAACAATAAACTAATATGGACAAAGGAACAATGAAACTGCATTACATAAAGCATAGGTACTTCATTTTGTTCACAGGTTCAAATGGCTTTTAAAAACAGAAGCTGAATTGCCTGTTCTAGAGAAATGCAATTTGGTAAATGTAATTAATTCACTACTTCTGGACTTGCCTTCTCCTTTCTGGGCTTTTCTACTTCAAATTCATCCTTCAGGCTTTCTTTTTCAAAAACTGTAGTCTTTGCGGTTGAAAGAGTTGCAAAGACCTGTTGGACAGACTGAAAGGCAGAAGAAGAAATATCGAGAGGAAGTGAAACAGGCACTGCCTTGCCTGAGCCTTCAGCTGGAATGGGTACACTCGCAGCACTGGTCTGCAAATCCACTTCAGACGTACCACTAGTAGGAGGGATGGTCTAAAACACAAGCAAAGTAAAATATCAAGTATTTCTAGTGTCCACAAAAGCAGAACAAACATTTGAATAAAATGATGGAATAATAAGATAGTTACTTCTGCAAAAAAAGTTTTACAAATGCACGAGTTGTAAGTGATGACTTATTAGCTGTCAAATGCTTTAAAAAAATCTAGAAGGCAACTTTCATTTCAACATTTAGGAGCTATACTTCATAATGCAATTAAATCAAATATGATTTCATGTCACTAACTTCAGTGTACATATCAAAGTTTCATCCAATACAATTAAATGTATTACACACCCCCAATTCCAGAACAAAGATCCACACACAAATCTCTTGATACACCAAAAAGTTACCCAATCTGAAATGACATTAAGGCAGCAGACTAGTCATCTGTTATTAATATTTAGGTTGGCATAGATTCCAAATTCTCTCTTTTAGAAAATGATTGACAAAACAGCAAGCCCGCCCTATCGCAGATGTTCAAGAGAGCAGTCAAAATCATCACCAGAAATTCAACAACACTGCTGGAAGATGAACATTTGTCTTCCTATTATGAAAATGACCAAACATGAATTAGCAGCTTTTATTTCAAACTGAAAACTGTGCCATACGGAACAGTTTGATAAGGAGGAAGACAATATTTAAACACAGCATGCAATGTTGCGTGAGGATCAGAGCTTAAATATAACTAAAAACGTTTGTCAACGGTGAAGAAATTTGGAAATCATGACAATTAAAAGTATTTGTACAATTGATTCAGAATGCACTTCATTCTCTATGTCTCAGGGGAGGTATTTTTGCACCCGAGTCAGAGGATTTTGTGCCATTCTTGTCCAGAAGCAAGTTAAAGACTGTTAATATCTGGAATTCTGCATTTACCACAAATCAGTTACCCATTTCCACTATAGACATTGCAGAGCAGCAGTTTACCCCTACGAAGGACTAAAAAGCACTTGTAGACAAAATCTTGTTACAGATGTATTGCAATTTTTTTTTGTATTCATACTTGTATTGCAAACTGGACTATTCCGAAGAATAACACCATGCCACAAATAGCTTCATCTATACCTCATCAACATTTTATTTTTACTGTGGGATTATCATACAAGATGCTGGGACAAACCAATAGGTTAACGAGATGGCCAAAGAGCACAGGTAAATCAGAACATAACTCCCTTGAACACAGTAGAAATCTGGATTAAGTGTAAAGAAATGAATAACATCAAAAAGCAACTATTATCCCAACATGTGTTTTACAAAAATTCCAATTTCCAAGAGGAAATGTTTGTAACAATGAGCACAAAAGTGCTGTATTCAGTGTAAGTCTTTAATCTAGTCTTAAATGGACCAACCAAGAGAGTCCCTGCAGGCACACACTGAACACTTTCTCCCCATTTCTCTGCTAAACACAAACAAACGCTGCAAAATGAAGTTCATGTTCAATTCCGGTCAAGAACCTACCTGAGGTTGCGTCAGGTCAAGCTGTTGGACTGCGTAGTTCACTGACTGAGAGGGTGGAGGTGGAGGTGGTGGTGGGGGTGGGCTGTTTGGTAGATTTCCCGTAGCAGTTGGTGGTGGCACTGCCGATATTCCTGCATGCACATTCAGTGGGGGAGGTGGGTGGATATAGGGATTATGAAAATGCATTAAAGGAGGATGAACATTCAATGGATAAGGAAAGACACCCATCGGTTGAGATGGTGGGGGATTCAGTGTTTGTGCTACAACAGGCTGCATAACATTAACAGCTTGTTGAGAGCCATTCATTTGTTGATTTGATTGGTCACTGAAGGCCGATGTCCCTTGCGATGAATCTGCTAAACAACAGAAAAGGTAGAGATACAGTCATAACGTTTTTCTGTTTGAAGCATTGACGAATTCTGTAAACTTTTATTCAGAAGCTTGATCAAAGCATTTTGTTCTGATACTCTTAACACATTTGCAGTAACTTAATAATTGCACGGTATTTGATGAAAATATAGAGTATTAGAACAGTACAGCGCAGGACCAGGCCCTTCGGCTCACTCCGCCTGTACCGATCATTATGCCAGGACCAAATCTTACCTGTCTGCACGTAATCCATATCCCTCCATATCCAGGTGCCTATCCAAAATGCTCTTAAATGCAACTATCTTATCTGCCTTCACTAGCATCCCTAGCAGCACGTTCCAGGCCCATGCCACCTTCTCAAAGTAAAAAAAAAAAAAATCTTGCCCTGCATATCTCCTTTAAACTTTGCCCCTCACCTTAAAGCTATGCCCTCTAGCATTTGATATTTCCATTCTGGGAAAATTGTTCTGACTGTCTACCCTTTTTATGTAATATTATATACTTCAATCTTCAGCGTTCCAGAGAAAACAATCCAAGTCTGTCCAACCTTTCCCTGTATCTTAGTCAGGAATCATTCCAGTAAACCTCCTTTGTACCCTTTCCAAAGCCTCCACATCCTACCTGCAACGGGATGACTGGAACTGCACACAATATCCAAATGCAGCCTAACCAAAGTCCTGTAAAGTTGCATCACGACTTACTGACAATTATACTCAATGCCCCAACCAATGAAAGCAGGCATACCATACACCTTTTTTACCACAAGAAAAAGGTAAGAAAGGTGTATGCAATCATGCAATTGAATGCATATGAATGATTAAACTTCGATCACCATTTCCCCAGCTTCTGCTGGAGCTGATCTATATCCCGCTGTACACTTCGACAGCCTTCCTCACAGTCCCCAATCTCAGAAGATTAAGATGCACAGGATGAACAGTGTGCCCTCCCGAGTTCCTGCCAAATAATATTATAATTTGTCTTATTCCCTTTGGTTCCTTCCTGTAAGGTCCAGAGCCTTCTCCTTATTTAAAACAATCTTAAAACGTATGGCGTTGTGATCACCATGCCCACAATGCTCCTCTACTGAAACACAAGTCACCTGGCCACACTCTGGCATGTCTAAGCCTTTGGCACTGAGGAAGACCCAGTCAATATTGGGAAAGTTAAAACTAAGCCGACTGTTGCTTTGGCATCTTTTGGTAAGCTATCTACATATTTGTTCCTCTATCTCCCACTTGCCATTGTGGAGCCTATAGTACAATTCCATTAAGTGCACTTGTACCTTTATTTCTAAGCGCTACCCATGTCGCCTCGGCAAACAAGCTCTGCAGTATGTCTTCTTTGAGTGCTGCCATGACAGTCACCCTGATTAGTAACACAATCCCATCATCTATTTTCCCTCCCTCTCTATCACTGCCTTCTGAGTCGGAGAATTTCACAGATTCACAACTCTCTGGGTGAAAAAATGTTTCCTCATCTCCGTTCTAAATGGACAACACCTTATTCTTAAACTGCATTCTGGGCCCCCCCCTCCAACATCGGGAACATGGTTCCTGCCTCTAGTGTGTCCAATCCCTTAATAATCTTATATGTTTAATGTGCACAACTTACAGCTGCTCGCCCTCCCCCCTTGAGAATGTCTTGCAGCCGCTCAGAGTCATCCTCGACCCTGGCACCAGGGAGGCAACACACCATCCTAGAGTCTGCTTTTCTGCCACAGAATCCCTAATGAGTCTCCTATCACCATGGCTTTGTCTGGCCTTTCACTTCCCCGCTGTGCCTCAGAACCAGCCCTGACACCACTAATGCAGTGGTCTCCCATGACTGATCATCCCCCCCACAACAATATCCAAAGGAGGGTTACACAAAAAGCTGGAGAAACTCAGCGGGTGCAGCAGCATCTAAGGAGCGAAGGAGATAGGCGACGTTTCGGGTCGAGACCCTTCTTCAGACCAATATCCAAAGGAGTATACCTGTTGTCAAGGAGAATAGCCCCAGGGGATTCCTGCACTCTCTGGCTACTCCCTTTCTTGGTGGTCATCCATCTATTCTCTGCCTGTACCTAGGCATGACCACCTCACTAACTCCTATCTATGAGTAATCATATGCACATGTAAAATTTGGATTACGTTGTATAATGCAGCAATCAAAAGAAACGGTAAAATCCTGGCTGTTGCAAATACGAAATGTTAAGGCAGAAAATGCTGAGCATGCTCTGGAAATCATACAACTACTATAGAGATGAATGAAAAAGCCGGGTGCTCAAGTCAGCTTCAAGACTTTGCATCTCAAAATGCACCCATTGTTAGTCTGAAACCGGATAATGTAGCACAGTGTCAGAGTGATGCATTATAATAGCACTTGATGGAACTCCATGGAGAGAAGATGATTCGAATGTTGGCATGATCTTGGGAAAATTATCTGATGATTTAAGAGTGAGGACTGTAGATTACACCATTCCAGAGTTTACGTGATGGAGTTGAAAATAATGACAGACTTTGAAGGTAAAGCAAATGTCTCATTTATCTCAATGACGGAATGGATCAGCAGCCTCGGGCAGAAATTAACAATGAATTGCGAGTGGCAGGTATCTAGTACACAGGGAGCGGCTGGTGCGTGGAACGTGATGACAGGAAATCTGGAATAGTAGAAGCAGATTTTATAGGAACATTAAGGAGCGTTTAAAAAGGCATATGAACAGACAGGGAATGGAGTCATACAGATCATGTGCAGTTTAAATTGGCATTATGGCCAGCAAAGGACCTGTTCCTGTGTTATACTATTTTATGTTTTATATTCTAACACAGCGCCATTGGATATGCCCTGTGACAGCATCGATATGGTACAATGTCACACAAGTTCCAGCTGTTGCTAGTTTGCTCCTTCTGTAACTATCTTCACATCAACCCTGCCAGCTTTTGCATCAAGCCCTAAGAGTTAAAGAATATAAAATTTCCTATTTTATATTAAATTCCTTCATGTTTGACCAAATACATTTTCATGTAATCACAGAATTATTATGGCGTAGAGTGCCACTCAGCCTGGATTTGTCCCAGTACAACAGATCTATTGTTGCCCCAATGTCAACGGTATCACTGGCTTTAGAAACAAAATCTACTCCAAAGCTTAACATTCAGAAATTGCACTCTGGAAATAGCTCTGCCTTCTTACAATTTCACACCTGGTTATAAATTAATGATGACAAAATAAAAGTTCACTGAATAGGTGAAGACCATTTGGTTTATCAAGTCCATGCCGAATGTATGCAGGAGCAATGCAGCTGGTGCTCACCCCCTTCCCACAGCTCTGGTCCACTTTGAATGCCACAGTTGAATTTGCCTCATATCTTATGGGAGCCATTCCAGACCCAAATCACCTGCTATTAATAAGGCTTCAAGTCAATTTTGAGTTTTTTGATAGTGATTTAATTCTATGCCCAGTTTCTTTATTATTAACCAACAAGAACAGCGTCTCTTTATCTACTTTGTCTAGGCACTTCGGGATTTGTTATTTTAATTTGAATTGTGAATATGTGTTTTTTTGGTATCCCAAAGGAATGGAATGCATGAAATTAAGCTGTTCTATTAATTATGAAATTGCCATTCCTGTCTTTAAAATAATTGAGATAGTATTAAGATGCTAAAATTAGCAATCTACTGTTTTGCCAGTGAGGGATTTTTGAACATGGAATCATTTCCTTGATTAAGAGTTTGCACATTTCAATAATTTGCCATCATCAAATAATAAAAAAAGTAAACCCATCATTTAATTTAAAAAATGCAGATATTCAGTGACGTAAATGACTGGATTTCAATAATGCATTTCTCGTAAATTAAGAAATACTGGAAATGCACAGCAGGTCAGTATTTTCAGAATGTGGTGTTTTATTTAGTATTTCCAGCAGTTTGCTTCTGCATAGTTGCAAACAAATGCTGGAAATCTTAAATGAAACAAAACATTTTGGGAATGTGGAGGCACAAGAGATTGCAGATGCTGTAATCTGGAGAGCTGCTGGAGGAATTTAGCAGGTCAGGCTGCATCCGAGGAAGGAAATGGGCAATTGATGCTTTGGGTCTAGACTCTTAATCTGGATTCTCAGTCCAGTTAAAGGATACAAGCCTGGAATTACATCAGTCCATTTCTCTCACAGATGCTGCCCGACCGCCCAAGTTTCTCCAGCAGTTCTCCTGTTTTATTTCAGAAAAACAGGCCTGCTGAGTATTTTTAGCATTTTTATGTTTAAAGAATGTTCTTCAATAACCGTTATTCATTACACCAGCTATTCCCACATAGTGTTTCACAAAAAATGTATTCTCAACATTTTTTCTTTAACAAGAACTGAGAACACAAAAAAATCATACCTTGCTCTGTTGTAGGCTGGTACTTTTCCTCCTCCGGTCCATGCCAGCTTGACTGCGTGCCTGAAGACTGCCTTCCCCTATTTGCATAATAATTTTGTACATCTGCTGGAAGAGTTTTCCTTGCGTTCCAACTTGAGAAAGAAGACCATCCAGAACGGTCACGGACGTCAGAAGATGGATTTGAATCGTCTCTCCACTTGCTAGGTTGCTGTTCATTATACCTGCGTGGCCCAGTGCCCTGGTATTTCCCTGAATTATTCTCTTCGCCTGAGAAATTTGACCTCCGGTTTTGCCATGGAATTTCACTTTGGTCACCACGAAATGATCCTCCCCGAAAACGCCCACGACCACGCTTCCAGCCTGGCACAAAGTTCCTATTACCCCAAGAATCATCTCTTTCGTATCTATTTTCATCCCACTTGGCATCATTCTGGTATTCATTTTCTCTTGTATTAACATCAGATGAAGGCTGTAATTGTTCCGTTACCCACTCTGGGTTCCTATCATCTACATACTCGTTCGTATCTACAGCTGGCTGCTCATTTGGGTATCTACCCATTTGCTGAAATTCTCTATACCTGTTATCTTTTCGGAATCTATCAAATCCCCTTGGTCTATCCCACTCATTCATTCTGAATCTATCCTTTCCCCGAGCATTTCTCCAGCTGTCATCCATATTTCTGTCTCTTCTTCCTGGAGAAAACCCAGGCTTATCCTCTTTATCTCCAGAAAAATATCTTTTCCTGGATCTAGACCTTGACCTAGAACGCTGCCTACCTTTTCTTCCTCTGTCTGCTTCTGATTCTTTCTTGCCACTTTCACTTGGAGTTTCATCCTTTCCTTTTTCTTTACTTGGAGATCTGGACCTTTTCTTGTGGGATGGAGACGTTTGGATATTTTGGTCGCCATCATCCCCCAATGAACGTATTCGCTCATGTGCAGGTCTGTCGGAGTGACTATGATGGTCTTTTCCCCATGAGTCAGATCTGGACCTACCCCTGGATCTGGACCTTTCCTGTGACCGTGATCTAGACCTTCCCTTTATTTTAGACCTGGACCTTGATCTTCCACGTGACTTGGACGTTGATCTTCCACGTGACTTGGACCTCGATGTTCTCCGAGACCTGGACCTTGATCCTCCCCGGGATCTGGACCTCGATCTTCCCCGGGATCTGGACCTCAATCTTCCCCGGGATCTGGACCTCGATCTTCCCCGGGACCTGGACCTTGCCCTTGACTTGGACCCAGATCTCCCACGTGAACTAGATCTTCCCTGTGATTTGGATGCAGAGCCTTCTTCAGGCATGGGCATGGCTTTTTCTTCAGACGTGGACATGGATTTTCCTTCGGCTGTGGGCATACATTTTCCTTCGACCGTGGGCATGGACCTTCCCTCTGACTTTGATCCAGATCTCTTAGCCTCATGTTTTCTTTCCCTTTCTGGAGACCATGTTGTGGATGCTGCATGGAATCTAGATTTCCGCCGTGGAACATCTTTCTCTTTCTGTTCTGACTTTTTCTCAAGTTCGATTTCAAAAGGTCCTTCCTTATTGATATTTTCAGCAGAAGCATCAGGCAGTAGTGGCTCATGACTTATACCCATAGATAAAGTAGAATTTACTTCTCCACCTACTTTTGAGTTTTTTTGAGATTCAGGTTCGGTTTCAGGTATTTGGTTGTCATTGATAGGCGAATCGCATTCCATAGCCACCACCTCATTGTTATCAACATTAAAGTCCTCAGGACCACCGCTGCAGATCCCTTCAATAAGCAACTCAGTTTCAGCCTTTTTATCGTCAAGCGTCTCCATAGTCTTGTGAACATGGCTTGGCTCATCTGAAAATGGTTCATTTTTTAAACATTGACCCTCCATAGCCTCCCCAAGATTTTCATCAGATGACTGCTGACCAAAGCCACTCTTTGGATCAGATGCTTGATTAGAATTACCTGAAACTCCACTTAGCTCCATCTCAGATTGAGATCCAATATTCCTGGAGACTATTTCAGACTTCAAGCCGACAATCTCCATGTCCTTGCTTTGGTCTGCAAGTGGTAATTGCTCATCTATTTTACAATCAGACATATGTTCCGGTACATTTAAAGGTTTCATTGAATCCATGTCAAACTGCTCCTGCTCTAAATTCTCTGAGGTTATTTCATGCTTCGGGCTGTTATCTTCCATATATATTCTAGGTGCCTCAGCATATTGATGGCTACTTCGACAATCAGATTCCTCCTCAGTGCCTAAAAGTTGCGGAGGTTCCTCATTTTTAAGCTGCTCTGGTTTGATATTTTCCGAAGGCATTTCATCCATCAGGTCATCACTGCCAATGGGTTTTCCTGGAATTTCATCAGATACCTCTCTATCAATATCACTATTATAGTCAGATTTATGGTCTCCCTCGGCTGGATCATCCTTAACCTCTGCACATTCAGCTCTATTCAGCTCAGCATCAGTATTTTCCAATGACATTCTTTCCTTGGAGGGGGTAGCATCAGTGTGTATTCCTGTACTTTTAGCAGTTGACAGCTTTTCAGTAACATCCATACATGCAAGTACTTGTTCAGGACTTCCCACACTCTCAGTAAATTCTGCCTCTCTATGTTGCTCAGCATCTTCTGCTGGTGCCTTACTTTCTACCTCATCATAATCTTCAATTGATGGACTTTCAGGACATGTTATGGGACCAGTATCTTTATCATTATTAGACACACTGGTACAGGGCACATCCGCATTGATTGAACACATCTGATCTTTCAAGTTATACTGTTCCGTGTCAACCATTTCTTTGCCGGTTTGTTTTGTGGAGTTTCCCGAGTTAAGTTCCAAAAAATCTTCATCATCAGTAGATGGTAGAAGATTTGAATTTTGTGCTTCATCAACATTAATTGGATCAGTAATTGGTACACAGTCCTCATCATCAGCATATGGGTCTGTATTCTCTCCATGACTTTGCTCTTTTTCAGTAACTTCTTCCTCTTTATCCTTCTCTATTGAAGTAATATTTTCACTACAGCCATTAGCTGATAAATGGCTTGAATTACTATTATCCAAAGCTATCAACTGCTTTTCGGTGGAGATAGGTGTAAGAGGTTGAGGCTCCGTTTCACTAACAAAAGGACTATCGTTTGGGTCAGAACTACTAGAATCAGATTTCTTGTATGAACTACGGGTGACTCTGGTTTTCTTTTTCTCAGAGGGAATCTTACTTTGCTCATTCTCTAATTTCCTCTTGGTCTTTTGTTTTCCAGCCTTTTTAGGTGGAGTTTGTGCACATTCCAGAGTTGCTTTTGAAACAGATGTACCTGAGCCTGACTGGGACCTTTGAGATGAGCTGGCAGATTTGTCCACGTTTTCTGCTTTGCTGATGCGCATTGATCTTCTTCTGCCTTGTGAAGATTCAGAGTTGCCAGCATTTGTACTACCTGAAGTGTCAGACTTATTCTTTTTCTCTCCACCTCCTCTGGTGCCTGCAAGTGCACACTTCATGCCAGGAAAATCAACTGGATAAATATAAAAATACTTAATCAATAAAGGTCCGTTGATGCAAATAATATTACTAATTTATTAAAAGATTTTAACAAAGGACTATTTGCTTATTTCTCCAATTCTTTATTTTCTAAGTAAACTTTTCAATTAGTTTTATATTTTCCTGACGTTTTTTCTTTTTTTTATGTTTTCTAAGGAGAGCTTCTGATGACTAGGGTGCAAATATTCACCGCTAATGGAGCATGGTGTTTCAATGCCAAGAGAAAAACATTTTACTGGAAACTCTCCAAATTATATAAAACCTAATAGAAAGGATCTCCATCAGTTCATTATAAACAGATTTTGAATAATGACAGAAGAATATTCTCACCGCAAGAACAAAAACATCACAAACCTAAAGCATTCACCTCGGGGAAAACATATCTGATAGATAGGAAAGCCTATCAAACTAAACTAAATAAAGAAGGCCCACATCTTAAAGGTAAAGCAGCCTTATTTGCCAATTTGATACACGTTTTAATCTCAAACAATTAATAATAAGAGTAATCTCTATTTATTTTATTCAGTTTGTCTTCGAACATATCATGCTCACTTAGAATTTTAAAGTCCCATTCCTCTAGATAGCAAGTATGCAGAATTAAATAAGAAACTAATACTCAAGCATAATCGAGGATGCTACTCTAATACAGTTTCTAACATCAATCAGATATGCTACATTGAAGTCCAAAATGCATTTAGGATTTGGATTAGGGTCACTTGGTGCTGATTTTTAATCAGAGTTCTCCCTGTATCTTGGCTTGTCTTTCCTTTAATCACCTTTGGCAGACGTCTTTGTTCCTATAGGTGAAATCCTGCAGTGCACGACACCAAGATGTCCTTATTCATTCAGTTCAAGAATTGAATAGTATGGAAACATTTTTTATTAAGCTATAAGTGATAAGGTGGTGCACAAATACAAGTCAGATCCTTTCAACCGGGGGGGGGGGGGGGGTAATGTTAAAATATATTTATCACTATGTGATAAAGGGAAATACTACTTAATCGCGTTTGCTATCTAGAAATTAAGAAAAGCACACACATTTTACACAGCTTAACGCACCACTGCAAATTCACTGGAACATGTGGCCTACTATATCTAAATTGTATCAAGATTTTTATCACTTTCAAAATAACATCAGTAAGCTTGCCTCCATGGTTAAATCTTTAGCTGGATGAAGATCATTCTTTACTCTAGCAGACTGAAACTGTACTGGTAATACTGCTTCAATTGCACCATTGGATGAGAAGCAAAACATCCAGTGTTTTCTGCTGTTTTAAAGTATCAGTCTAATTGTTATAGAATTCAAACCACAATTGCAATGAATTAATTGCAATTAATTATTTCCCAGTTGATACCCATAAGGAATAAAGGAAATTACAAAACACCTATTCAAGATAGGACCATGCATAATTTTTTATTTTTTTAAAGCCATTGAGAATAAAAATAAAATATTTAAATGGAATTTTAAGCAAAATAATTTGCTGGAAAACAACGGGACATTTAATTTAAAATAGCTGTTACAAATTCCTCACATCCTTGGGTGCATAACCAAGAAGCAAAAAGCTGAACAATGCAAACCATAAAGGTTTTAAAATCAGAAAGTACCTAGGTGGAGGCTGTCTTTGAGTTGGAAATAATTATCTCACCAGAACGTCCCAACTCGAGTGGGTTTGATAGAAAAGTAGTTCCTGACATCAGGTCTCGCAGAGGTAAAGCAGTGTCTGCTTCATCGTGTCCAACAGAAATTAAGCCGATTTCTTGCCTGTAAAAGAACAAAGATCTAAACAAAATATTCTGCTTCCTTATTCTACATTGAGTGAAATGTTATACTGCACGAAAAGGTAAATTGCTACATTTGAAACAGTTGAATTGCATTGTTCCAACAAAGAAATGCAAATTGTTGAGTTTTCACGAGGCAAATGATCCATTTCCACCCTATTTAGTGTCTAGCATAAGCAACGACAAAATAAATCCTTTTATACATTTAATACATCTAATAATAGTAAGTCATACAATTTTATTTTAAATATTTCTCCAATTATTTCCAACTTCTGGAATTGTAGTGCAAATTGAATTATTAGCTAAATAACTGACAAAATAATTTATTTGAATGATATTGTTTAGGCGAAAATTGAGTGACAAAGCAAAAACTATGCCCACAGATAATGTGGTCATGAGAAGTACAATACAGATGAGTAAAGTGGAGAGACAACACTCCTGAATCCCTTCACTTGCTTATTTTCCACATTAAAACATGGAATATCAGGACCATGAACAAGGAGAGAATTTATGACCATGTTTTTACTACATTAGAATTTTCTCTTTAGAAATGTGGGCAGTAGACATGAGAACTGCTACATCAATGACCACATTAGAGGTCTTGCAGGGATTAGTCTGCCCAGACAAAAGATAATCTAAATGCCACATTACAAAAACCTAACCCAAAAACATTAATGTATCACAATATAGTATTCAGCTCATTAGGTTTGTTGTGATCAATAATAGCCCTGTCTCACAGTGCGAGTCCACCCACGAGTGAACCCCAAGTGAAAGAAAAAAAACAGACTCGTGGTTATGTACGAGATTCCAAGTTTATGTTCAAGTGTTTAACCGAGTTCCCACGGGTATGTAATTTCTGCGATGTTCCAAGTTCCTCTCTTGAGTTACCAAGTTCCTCTCCCGTTACTCTTGAGCCAACCGTGAATGAAGGTATGTTTTAAAAAGCAACAGTGTTAAAGAAGACATCTCCATCCTGCAGCTTTGAGTTAAAGATAGAATTCAGCGCGGCCGCATTTATTGATGTGACCTACGAAGGGAAAATGAGCACTCTCCAGTGCCAGAGCAGTTATACTTATGATTTGTTTGAAACACACAACATGTAGTTAGAAGACCAGCGGGCGAAGGTTTGTTATATTTGGAGGGGCAAACAAAATATAATGCTGAAAGGTCTGAGGTGTTGCACTTTAGGAGGGCTGATAAATTAGGACATGTGCAATGAGTGGTAGCAACATTGGGAATATCGTATCAACAAGGAACGTTGTTGTACAAGTGAAAAGAAATTTGCTTGAATGCAACATCGCAGCTGGATAAAAGATAGACACAACGTGCCAGAGTAACTCCGTGGGTCAGGCAGCATCTGTGGAGAAAAAGGATTGGTGTTGTTTCGTTAGAAGGGTCCCCATCCGAAACATCTCTCCAGAAATGCTGCCTGATCCGCGGAGTTACTCCAGCACTTTGTGTCTATCTTTGGTATAAACCAGCATCTGCAGTTATTTGTTTCTACTTAGCACAGCTAGATGTGGTGGTTAGGAAGATGGTGATACAAAAAGTTGCAACTGTTGTCATCTTGGGCAAAACACGAAGCACTGGAGGAACTCAGGGGGTCAGGCAGCTTCCGTGAAGGGAATGGAGGGGGACATTTCCTATTGGGACCCTTCTTCAGACCAAAGGTGAAGAATGGTCATTCTGAAGAAGGGTCGCGGCCTGAAACGTCGCATTCCATTGCCTGACCCACCGAGCACTTATCCACCAAGCACTTGATGATTTGCTCAAGGTGGGTTGCAACGTGTAAGGAATCCTTGCTTTCATTAACCGAGGCTTAGAAGAGTCGCCAGGTTATGGTAAAACATTCTAAAGCATTACAGTAAAACTACATTAATCTAACATTCTTGAGACTTCAGTGGCGCCCGAACAAGCATTTATTTTCCGGAAAGGACACAAAGTGCTGGAGTAACTCAGCGAGCCAGGCTGCATCTCCGGAGAACATGGATAGAATAGAATAGAATGCTATGTATTGTCATTCAAACAAGTTTGAACAAAATTGCATTTTCTACAGTTTTTGTTTTACATTACAAAATAACCTAAGGCCCACACTTAACACAGTTTACACAAACATCCATCACAGTGAGTCTCCAACACCTCCTCACTGTGATGGAAGGCAAAGTCTTATCTCTTCCCTTTGTTCTTCACCCGCGGTCCAGCAGTCCAACTGCAGCATCTAGGCGAACTGGGGCTCCGACGTTAAAGCCCCCGGTAAGTCCTGTGGCGATTAAGCCACGCCGGGCAATGTTTGGCCCCAGCTCTGTGTCCTGTAAACCCCGCGGTTCAAGCAGTCCAACCCGCGGTCCAGCAGTCCAACTGCAGTGTCTAGGCAAACTGGGGCTCTGATGATAGAGCCCCTGGCGGACGATGGTAAGTTCCGTAGCCGCTAACCCGCGCCGGGCGATGTTAGGCCCTGCTCCGTGTCCTTTAAACCCTGCGATTCCAGCGGGAGAAGTTGCCTTTGCGGGAGCTCCGAAAAGCTGTCTCCCATCAGGAACCTGGAGCTCCCGATGATCCTGTCCACCGGGCCTGCAGCCGGAGCTTCCGAAGCTCCAAAGTCGGGTCACAGCCGAGCGCCACCACAGCTCTTCCCACTCCAAAGATGGCCAGCTCCGCGATGTCAGGTCCGCAGGCTCCGCGACTGGAGCCCCTGGATAGGTGGTGTTTCGGGTCGGGGCCCATCTTCAGAGTCTGAACCGTACTACCGGAGAGAACGAGTTTCTGGATGGTCTGGTGTTGCTCCCGCCTGACCCGCTGAGTTACTCCATCACTTTGTGTCCTTTTCTCTAAACCAGCATCTGCAGTTCCTTATTCCTATAGCAGATTTTCCAGTCTATTGGATATCCTTATTAATGCACCAAGGCATCTTGTATTCACATTTTTATATATGTTTGACAGCAGAGTGCTACATTTTCTATTTAACCCAAGAACTTTAGAGGGAGTGCGGGCATCAGAAGCGGGTGAGTTTGACGGGAGCGTGGGAGCCGTACGCAGTGAGTGGTACTTCTCCAACTCTACCCCCACTCTACATCTCTTCGTCTCACCACACAGACCAAACTCCCCACCATTGACTACAACTGCATTTCATGCTGCTTCGGGAAAGCAGCCAACTTAACTAAAGACCTTTCCTACCCGGGCCATTCCTTCCTCTCCCCGCTCCCATCGGAAGAAGAAACAGAAGCTTAAAAGCACGCATTAGTAGAATCAGGAATGCATTCTTTCGCTTTGTTATCAGGCTTCTGAATGGTCCTTCCATAAGTTGGGGGACCGTCCGATTCTCCTCTACCTCATTGTGGCCATTGGACTTTGTCTCTGGAATTCAGCGCTAAAATATTGAGAACGACAAGATCTGCATTTTGTTGCTGTCCCGATCTATGTACTTGAATTTAGTTTACTTCTATTTATGTATAGTATTATCTGATTTGACTGGATAGCATACAAAACATAACTTTACACATGAAAGTAATAAATCTAAACCTAATGTTGTTTGTATCGGGTAGTTGTGCATCGTCGTGGCGAGTTTGTCGGTAGCAAGCAATGAATGCTGAGGGCAAACGTTAACAACCTGAATATGGACTTCCAGAAGGGTCTTGACAAAGTCCCAATACGTGGTATAAAATGAATATTGAAAGCATGTGCATGAGGTCAACAAAATATTAGACAATCTTGGTAAATGCTTGTGGGAAAGTGAATAGTGTGTCCCCACCCCCCCCCTTCCCGGATCACAGTCACAGTCATCCGTAAATAAACCCACTACATCCAATATGCGACTTTTTATGATCACGGATGACAATCCATTTAACCTCAGTGCAAATTCAAATGAAGGTTCCTGCTCCCGCCTTTTGCTGTCACTTTCAATGCTGCTACTATTGGAGTCTGGCCTCGGGTAACTCCATTCCCACCTGCGAAATGAAAAGTTTCTATTGACGGTGCCACAGAAGACTTTCGAGTCACTAAGGTAAACGCACGGGCCACTACGTTATTACAACGAGTTTAAATGTTTACATTTTTAACTTGAACAGTAAATTTGACTCGTGGAAAACCTCAAACATGTTTGAATTTTTTCACGAGTTAACAACTTTCACGGGTACCTGCCGTTAGTGCCATGAGTCGCTAAGTTGCGCGCGCAAGTTCCGACGTTCCCGCTACGTTAATTGTACGTGATTACCGCACGTGAAAAACTGGGGTCACTTGTGGGTCAACTCGTACCGTGAGACAGGCCTTTAAGGCATGTTACCCATTTGTTGTGAGCAACCCGAAATGTCACCCATTCCTTCGCTCCAGAGATGCTGCCTGCCCCGCTGAATTACTCCAGCATTTTTAGTCTATCTTCAATTTAAACCAGCATCTACAGATCCTTCCTGCCCAATAAGTCATAGGTTTTTGTTAATCGACGTTGTTCTTTAAATTGATGCTATTATCTTGTACAGTACGAATGAATAAAATTGTTAACCAAGACATTATATAGCTGCTTCACACATTTAAAAACACAAATAAATGTAAGCATTAACTTCATCCTGAGTCAGTACCTGAACATTTCTGTTGTTAGAGCAGTAAATGCATTTCGCCATGGCAATCTAAGCGACTCGGGTCCTCTTCTCTTCTGTCTGATTAGTGGTGCAATATCACTCACGTCAACAAACTCTGTGCTACAAAAAGAGAGAACATTTTGAAGGGTTAGGCCAAAATTTGTTGACCACTGCACATCTGTTTTTCCCTCAAAAATTTATGGGAATATTTGACAATTTTCCCCCCCTAAATATAACCATTTAAAATTTTGATCCTGAATGAAAATGTTTAATTTCCACCGACATAAGACAACCTATAACACTTTGATATATAATTTTTTTCCTTATGTTCAAACCCTTCCAGGACTTGCTTCAAACTATGCTCCTCCAGTTTTGGCCTTGTAGATATCCCAACATTTTGCCATATATGCAGCAGTCCCCTCAGCTATTTAGTCTCTCATCATGAGTCTGCAAACAGAACCTAGTCCCCTTTCTATCCCTCCCTCTTTCAAAATTTTCTTCAGTGCCTATTAAACTGAATACTGGCCTCCATCGTCAAATATACTTGAAAAGTATATTTGAATAGTTTACCAGATTAAGAGGTGCTACATACATTATCAAATGGAGATGATAAATTCCACCTTAACACACAAGTTATTCATTAATTTCTACTTTGTGACACTGTTACTGACCACCATTTCTAAGCCACATTTGTTCTTCCAAAGCACCTTCAGATATTTTACTAATTAAATGTTCTGCAGTCATGTAAATTATAATGATAAATTCCCGTTAACTTCATTTATATATAACCTTACCTCACAATTACATTTAATCTTTACTATGTCTACATGCAACAGTGCAATTCCTAATGAAAATGATTTCAGAAATCTACAAATGTCACAAAGTTAAACTTGTAAACTATTCCAGAACATGCAGGGTACATATAATGTTAAAATAACTATGTATTGAATCGCAACAGCTCACCTTGGGAAAGCAATGCAAAATGTTTTATTCTCATGACATATTTTTCGGTTATGACTTTAAAAAAAGTTGAAAGGCAACAATCACAGACATTTCCATTTTACTTAAGAATTGCCATCATTCATGCTTTTATGAAAGGCTATTTGGGACCTTCATAAGGCTCCACGTCCACATCTGTTGCATGGTTGCTCTGATTATTACTTTATAATGTATGAATTAAGCAAATTAGACCCAGAGCAAACTTAGCACTGAAAAAATAGTTTGGCACCATTAACATTACATAATTGATCTATGGAATGCAAGGCCATTCTCTTTCACTTAATCGTTCTGAAATATTATTGGGCTGGGTAAACTTAAGTTAAGCACTGAGATTTACCAGTTTTCAGCCTGGGAAAGGGACATTTCCGATTTCCCATACTGTGGAGAGAAACTGTTCAGATCATTCCTCACGCATGGCTGGTGACATTTTTTTCTGTTGACCTATTAAAGTAAAAGAATAACTTTATGAAAATAAAAATATACTTTATTGCCATATATTAAAATGAAATGTGCAAATACACATATCAGTTTTATTTAATTCTTTTTTTGGAAAAATAAAACGAAGGGCGAGTCGAGACTCAAATAAGGTAAGGGTAATTTCTCAGCTGTTTGTTTCCTCTAGTTGCTGCTGGAACTACATCAGAAAGCACAAACTCGCCTATAGTACACATGCTCTGAAACATCATGCATGCACTACCCGTCAGAAGCTCTTCTGCTGGTGAACAGCATGAACAATTGTTGGCAGATGTAAACTTTCTGCTAGATCAGGGTGGGTGGCAGGAAGAAAAGCTGAATCTGTATCAAACCACTGGTTATTTGTCATCAGAAATGTGTCTGTTTCCGATTGGAAATCGTGACAATATAGCAAAATACCTATCTATCTATAATATATATATCTATCTATAATATCTATATCTATATATATCTATATATATATATATCTATCTATAATACATATATATATATTAAAAAAAATAAAACTCTCATCTTGTTTGAGATTCTGTCTGTCTGCATGCGTGCCCATGTGCTCCTGGAACGACGCCAAAATGGTACACGACAGCGCTACAATTTTATGATCACCTTATTCACAATTGTCTTGTGGTGTGTCTTTATCAAGTTTCGTTCAGGTTGATGTTTTATTTTACGTTATTCACATTTTTAACTTTAAAAAATCCAGTTTGCGAAAAATCACTTTAAGTTGCAGTGGCAGTTAGCATCTATGACGTCACAATGAGATCTCATTTACATAAACTGCCCCTCAGCAGTTTCCACTGGCAGTTAGCTGCATATGATGTCACAATGGGATCTAATTTACATAAACTGCCAGTCAACAGTGTTCCACCCAGTGCAATGAGAGATTTGTCACATTGTTGTAAGGAGAGGGAGAGAGTGTGGGAAGGAGGAGGGGAAATGTTATTCAAACATTGTGTTCAGTGAGGGATGGGATAGGGGAGAGTTGAGGAGTGGGGGAACAGGGAGAGAGAGGGGGGGGGGAAGAGAGAGGTGTGTGTGTGTCTGTGTGTGTGTCTGTATTATCGTGCGTCTCCCTTCCCCGGTTCCAGGCCGCTCAGCCCCCCCTCCCCCGTCAGCATTTTGACAGAAGAGTCAAAATTAAAATCAAATACTCAGTTCAAATACACAAAGGAAACAGTGGGCCAAAATGTTTCATAGGGGTTAAATGGCAATTCCCTTTATGGCAGAAATATATACTTTCAATTAAAAATGACATGCTTAGATCAGTGAAATAGCTTGTGAAACAGTGATACTGAAAAGCACAACTAGGGCACAAATCTATGTTAGAAAAACAAACCAGTTCTTACCTGGTCAGAGCTACAAAAGCACAGCTCATATTTCCTTGTGACAAAACAAGCCATCTCGTTCCATCGAGTCTGTGCCAACCCACAGAGTAACTCCATTCCCCAACCAATTTTCCCACTTTCCTATTCTCCCCACAGTTTCATGAACTCCACCAGATTTTATCATTCACCTAAACATATTAGGGCAATTTAGATTAATTTATAAACGTCTTTTGGGTGTGGGAGAAAACAAGAGCAGCCTGGGGAATCCATGCGGTCACAGGGCAAATGTGGAAACTCCACACTAGCAGCAGAGTTCAGGATTGAACCCAGGTTATTGAAACTGTGAATTAGCAGTTCTAACTAAGCTACAGAATCACTCTCAACATTTGACACCTGGATGGATTATTTTGTGCTAAATTAAATCACTTCTGTGATTAACTGAATGATGGTCCAAACCCACATTCTCACAATAACATCTCAAGATCTAATATAAAAACAACCAAAAATGTTGATATATAGCATTTAAGAATGTGCATCACAGTACTGACCATTAGGTTTGATATATTTTTATATTCAAAGCTTTAGAATTAGCATTTGTGACTGTCCGTCACCACTTTTGTATTATTTAATAGACAATCAAAACTGTAATTATCCTGATGAAACTGCATGCATCATTCTTGTACCAACCAAAGATGAGACTTTGAAATGTTTGCCACTGAATTTTTACAGGCATATCCAATGCACACATTGTTGAAAAGTGATATTTCAGACCCCTAACATTCCAGCTACTACTGTTCATGTGACTGCTTGATACATCTGTTCTGCGGACTGGTAGTCAGGAATATGCAACTGTTGTATGCTTCATTTGCTGGTCTCTATGTGGCTAATTTGTCATATTTTGCAGCAAATGTAATAAATATCAAAAAGGTTCTTCAAATTCTTCACTTTTGCTTTATACCAAGTCATCTGAAATGTGTTTAACACCGATGCAAATAAAATAGTTTTCCACAACTCTACAGATGGGCAAAGCTTTACACAACATTTAAACTAACCTTATTTTTAGTCTTTTTGGAACTCCTGCTCCTTTTTTTGCAGGTGATGATCGATATGTTATGTTTTTCACAAAATTCAGTTTGTTCCCAGTCATCACAGTGCCCTGTTTAAAAAGAAATCTTCAATGGTGCTGCATATAATCTTGATTTTAATTCCCTGGTCCAAAACACTCAATCATACGGAGCAAACATTTCAAGCTCCATTTATCTGGTCATCTCCAGAGAAAATAAAGTATTATTTTATTTCTATTACCTTAAACTATCAAAATAAAGCTAGTTTTCCACTTACTTATGCATCTGTCCTTTATGCAAGTGCATATTCCATCATGTTCTCTGAAAATGTAACAGAAAAATAAACAAGGTTTTTTGAGATGTTATCATAAAATCATCATTATCTTAAAAAAAGTTGGCTAGATTGTACTATAAATAATGGAGAGTTTAATTGTACTTATAAGTGCTCCCAGTGTTGACAGATCTATCCCTCTGAATCGTTTATAACCTGAATAGTTCATGTTGGAAATGCAGGCACACATCGACATATTTAAATAAAAACATTAACCAACCAAGGGCGACCTACAGTTAAAACAGCACGTTTATCTTAACCATTCAGAAACATAGAAAATAGGTGCAGGAGTAGGCCATTTGGCCCTTCGAGCCAGCAGCGCCATTCAATATGATCATAGCTGATCATCCAGAATCAGTACCCTGTTCCTGCTTTCTCCCCATATCCTGTGATTCCGTTAGCCCTAAGAGCTATATCTAACTCTCTCTTGAATACTTGAGAACAGGGTTCTCACTCGGCAGAATATGCCTGCAGCATATGGCAAACCCATCCCGTGAATATCCCAAACACGCGTTCATTTGTATGAATTCTAGGAAAGTTATATGCTTGTAATCCAGGTGGACCTGTACTTTTACTGGAGTGTAAATCAGACAGAAGCAATTGAGGTATGTGATTAAGCATGGCGATCAGAAATGTGCTGTATAAGTTGGCATGACTTTGGTGGAAGGATCTGTGCAAATTGGTATGGCTCTTAATTATCTCACTGAAGAGACTTGGCATTAAAATGAATGCAAGGGCATGGATTTGATTCTTTTTAGAATCTATGTCCACTAAATTCAGCTAGATAAACTTGGGATATTTCCACCCTAGTGCAAATATTTTTAACAACACTACGGGTCTTAATGAAAACCAACCTTTTTGATGTTCAAAATGTATTTCAACAAGCACGGAACTTCAATCTCCTGAACTTAAAAATCTAAACAACTCTGTGCTTTCATTCGTTCCTTTTTGTTGTAATTCCTTGATCCCATATTTCTTGCCCTCTCATTTTATTTTCTCTATTGAGTTGGATATTGAATTCAGTAACCTACCTCCCGATTCAGAATCTCTGTGGATTATTAATGTTTCATAAAATTAATTGGTTAAGGACACATATAATAGCTTTCACTACTCACACTGTTGCAGCATTAAACCCCAGAAAATTCAGGAAATATTAACCTTCTAATTACAGTAAACAATAATAATCTTTTATAACGTCCACGTGGAAATGCAAAAAAAAGTTTAATTATATTTTCGAAATGACTAACTTGTGGACATCCCTGTTAAGGATGCCAAGTTCCCTTATGCGAGTGAATTGAAGTAACTATTTTTAGCTCCAACAACATAGAAAATCCAATTAATTCATTACATGCTGATGTAACATTCCACTCCTACTTTCTGGAAACAATTCCCAACCTGCACAGAATTATAAATGGGACAAGCCTTGCTGCACTGAACATGTAGATTAGAACCACCAATTCTCAGAAGCAAAAAGTTCATTTGCTGCTGAACATGAAATTACAACATTCAATGAGCCACGGTATCCTACCAATGAATTCTACACAGTAGTCCTATTTGAACTCTGCAACAATAAGTTTGGAAAATTATCTCTCGGACTCTAATGCGGGTCAGACCTGGAGTAAACCTCCTTTAATTTCAGAGGTGATTCAGGCCTCCGGATTAGGAGGCAAAAAGCATGTAATTAAAACATGTTTTAACTTGGTTTCATTATTTCTAACGATGGGCAGGATTGGTGGACAATACTTCAAAATATTGTGGGCAAGCATCTGCCTGCATTGGAAAGTTATCAGCCTGGAAGAAGCCTGCACTGATTGCCAAAGCTCTGAAATTCCAATCTTCTAATTCACCAATCCAACTGGCCTCATGTCACTTGGAGATTGGAATCTACTGTTCTTTGCTTGGACGAGTAATCTCTCATACCAGACATCCAGTTGCCACCAATGTTGTATTTGGTCTACTGAATGGTGAGACCTCTAACTGATTAAGACCATGGAAAGGATCAAGATCTCTGTCTTAGGTTAAGACTTGTGGGATTGATAAACTGACAGTTGTCAGGGCCATGATAAGGCCTGTCCTGGGATCAGGTGAGATTGTGACCAATTTACAAGGATTCCATTTTGAAAATTTAGGGTTTTTTGTATATGGCTAAGATTCCATGGCCAAAATTCTATGATTGCCGATCTTTGCTAAGCAAACAACAATTACGTTTAAAAAAAACACCAGTTTATCATAGACTCACTGCTATCCATGGAATCTTGCTTCAGTTGCTTTCAAAGTAGGATGCTATGTTATGTTTTTTTCATGTATGCAATTCAAAGTGGATGTTTATTGCTACCAAAGAGAACTAAACCTAACTAACAACATCATGATAGCTCCCTGCCATCACAAAAGCCATTCTCCAGCCAATTTGATTATCATGGACTGCATTTGATAATCACAATTAATCAGTCTACTCTCAATTATCAAAGTGATGCAACTATTATTGAACTATCAAATGTTGTTTACTCATCACACCCAATTTTTGGTTTTGCCAGGACTACGCAGCTCCAGACATCCTCGTAATCTTGACCCAAAACTAGTCCAAAAAGCTGCATTTCAAAGACAAAGTCATATTATGTCCTTGACTATCAGGCAACATTTGACACAGCAGGGCATCAAATTACTTGGTGAAACGGAGGTCAGTAGGCAAAGGAAGAACATTCTCAGGGTTGGAATTGTACCTCATAAAAATGGCAGATGATGCAGCTGTCAGAGGTCAATTATCCCAGCCCCAAAACATCACCCCCAGCCCTCTTCAGCGTGGTGTCCTAGACCCAATCACCTTCACCTATGTCCTTCCATCATAAAGACAGAAGCTGAGAAGCTCATGATGATTGCACACTGTTTAATTCCCCTGGCAATTCCTCAGCAATCAACAAGACATACAATCCTAAGTGGGTATGATTGGAGGCGGAATAACAAGGCAGTTAAACGGGAGGTATATACATTTTTAAAATATCACAGAATTAAGGATTACATGGAAGTGGCACAAAAGACAGGAGCCCAAGGGTAGAGCAGCCATAATCATACTGAATGGCAGGGCTGGCTTGAGCAGGACTACTCCCCCATCTATTTTATTCTGCTCTCATGAACTTTGTTGAGTTAGGCAGGATTGATAAAATTGTGTATCCTACAAGATAAGAAGTCCATGATCCATTAAAGAAAGTCTTCTCCAAGCAGAGAGCATTGTTAACAACAGTTACTGCAAAAAGTGCTTTAGGAATTTCTCAGAGGACTCTGCCATTACAAACCTTGTGACGCTAACATAATGTCCTTTACTGCTGCTATCCCTCTGCTCTTGCGAATTTTTAATTAAGCACTGCTTCACTGGAATCTGAAATTTGAAGAAAAAGAGATTAATCTTAGTTTTTAAAAAAAAACATGATATACTTTCTATTTCACAGTCTCAAGGCACACAGATTTATTTTGTTCATTTAAGATTGGACATTCTTGTATCTTCAATAATATTCCACTGAACTATATCTTTACCCAATGCTTGGGTTCATTCTTTTTTCAATATTTAGCATATCTGCATTTATACAATTATCAAAAATTATATCAATCATACCTTTGTGTTACTCTTTATATTGTCTTGTTTGTACACCACACTGAAAGGTTTTCTGTCTATTGGGCAGGAACTGAGTTTCTGTAAAACAGATTTAAAACAATTGCAGATTTAAGTTCTGTATAAGCCACTCTTCGGTTTTCCATGGTATGATCAGTTTTTATATTCCAGCAATGAAACCAACAGAAAAAAATATTCATTGGCTGATAACTCTCATTTTCATTAAAAAAAATTAATTGCAGAATGGACAATGGTGAATTGTCAACAGTTTTATTTTTAAACTTCAGCTGGAGTATTGTTTCCCCATTCATTCCCATAGAATTCTGGACCATTGCTATATTAGTCATAGAGCAGGCACAGACACAGGCATCGCGGTCAACCATTTTCCCGTCTACCTTCAAGTGCCTATCCATACTAATCTTATTTGTCGGCACTCAATCCTTAGCCTTCTATGCCCTGGTCATTTAATTACTCTCACTAAATGAATCACCCATTCAGGCAATATGATCCATATTCCAACCAGCCTTGGGGTGAAAAAGTTATTTTCCTGATCTCCTCTACAACCTTATCCTAAACCTATGCCCTCTAGTTTTGTATACATATACCAGAAGAAATGTTTGTGACTTCTCCCTTATCTAAGCTTCTCACATTTTAATATATCGACCATCCCCCTCAGTCCCCTCCATTCGAAGGAAAACAAACTCAGTCCATCCTGTCTCTCCCCCAACAGAAATGTTCCATCCTAGTCAACATCCTGATCAATCTCCCCTGTACCTCCAGTGCAGTCACATCCTTCATATAGTTTAGCAACCATGAATGCCATAGCTATATCTCCCACCATCATATCAGTCACCAGACACATAAACAGAGAAACTGTGTAAATACTATTACTATCAGAGGTCAAGCATTTGGTTTCCTGCAGTATATGACTCGTGCCTTACTCTCCAAAAGAATAATCTGCATGGCACAAGTCAAGGTAGAAAATTAGTGATTTAAGACTGATTGAGGGAGAAAGAAAGACTGTTGTGGTGTACTTAATAGTACACATCTAACTAAATGCTGGTAGTGAACAAGGAAGATTGGCAAAAGATATAACAATGGATGCACATTGAAGCATATTTCTGTCATTAGTGAAATATGGTGCACAGAGGGGAAGAAAGACCAGCTGAAACCATTCTCGTCAAAAGATTTTAAAATACAGGACTTTAGCTTAGTTTGGAGATACAGCATGGAAACAGGCCCTTCAGCCAACTGAGTCCACACTGATCATCAATCACCCGTTCATGCTAGTTCTATGAGATCCCACTTTCGCATCCACTCGCATCCTATACGCGAGGTACAATTTCACAGTCCGATTAATCTAGACCTGCATGTCTTTGGGATGTGGGAGGAAACCGGAGCACCCTGAGGAAACCCACGCTGAGAGGGGAATATTGGTTAAAGAAACCATCACAGCTCTGTGATGGGATAGGTTGGTCAGATTATGGGGTTAGGAGGGAGATATAGTTCAGCCATGATTGAATAGCAGAGTAGACTTGGGCCGAATAGCCTAATTCTAATCCTATCACTTAAGATCCTGTGATTATTAAATAGTTATACAATTTGAACTTCAGAACAATCATACTGTTGGAAGTGCATTACTGCTTTCCCACAATCCAAAAGAAACACCAACGCATAAAAGGAGAACATTTTCAACGTGCAAAAACAATGCATCAGTGATTGTGGGAGATTTCAATCACTAACTATAACTGAAACACTGCCAGTGTCAATCACATTAGGGAGAACCTTATCTAGCGAGGACGGAATAAACAGAACAGGGAGTGTGTAAATACAACCTTGGTGGGTCGAACCAGCAATACCGTCCAGTCTTGTTACTTTAACGAAGCAAGTTGTGATCACGGGAATGCAAAAATAGTTCATCAGTCTGAAGAAGGGTATCGACCCAAAACGTCACCCACACAACTGTATTACTGGTTCAACCCACCAAGGTTGTATCCAGTTTTTTGTGTCTATCTTCGGTTTAAACCAGCATCTGCAGTTCCTTCTTTCACATTTCATGTGCTCAATTCCTGGGATGGGTGGATTTTCTGGGCAGAATGATTAAGTGGACAGGAGTGATATACTTTCTGGCTTGCTGACAACGTGCCAATTGCTACTTCACTGATAGCCACTTGCTACCAGTTGCCGTAGATGTCGAGTAAATTCAAAGCTAATTAATGCCCTCCCTCTAAATTTCCGTAAATCAAAAGCAAACCATGTTTGTTCTGACATGCTGAAACATGCTGTAGGTATTCCACAGTAAGTGTCTCTCCCTATTCATCAAGGATACCAAGAACTTAGCATAAAATGCTTCAACTGCCATACTTCTCTGGTGAGGAATATCAGCATTCGCACTTATTCTAAATTTGGTGAATACATCTATTGCGTGTATTTTCTTTCCCAATCATGCTAACAAATCATTTGAGTATATACATCTCAACTGGTTTAATTACATCCTCTGTGGTACCCTGCATGACTAAGTCACATAAACACTTCTCAATACTGTTAATTTCCAAATATAACAACATTGTTAAAGTTAAATTATTTATAACACTATTCAATTAACAATTAGCTTACTTCAGCCCATGTAAGAATGCACCTCAGGCAAAAAACGTGGGAACAGTTCTCAGGAACAGCTACCTCTTGTTCCACAAAGAGGTTCAGACAGATAGGGCACCAGTCAATTTGATCAGTGGTTGGAGCAAACAATCCATTATCAGCGTGTTCTTGTTCATTTTCTTCACCTGTTAACAAAATTAGAAAAGTATTCAACTCCAATTGTGCAATGAATAAATCAGAGTAAGTCGAGGAAGTCACATTAAAAAAAGATTTAAGAAGTACCCATAAGGACAATAACATCTAGCATAAAAATACAATTATTTTAGGGATGGACATTGACAAAGCAACTTCAAGAGGACTGCAGTGTGTGATTGTGGGTTAAACAGTAATGATCATATAGGGGCTGGCATAAAACAGAAACAAATGCAATCTTGGATGATTCTAATCTACAACTGTCACTATCTACGACTCTATCTACTACACCACTACAATCTACTCTACTCTAAAACCGGGGGAATTTATAGTGGAACTCAAATAAATATCAGACCAATTGGACTGATATTTAGCTTCTTTCCTCACAAATGAAAACATAAATCTCCTTCCAGAAATGCTTAAGAACCTAGGGTCTAGTGAGCGAAGAACTAATAAAAATCAACAGTAGTAGAGAAATTATTTAAAGAAAACTGATGGATGATAAATTCCCAATGCCACTCACTCTGAATCCCAGAGTACTTATAGAAGTGGTTCTTGAAACAGTGGGTGCATTGATGGTTATTTTCCAACACACCTGATTGACTAAAATCATGTATGCTAATTTACTGGATATTTTTTAACTAACCTATCGAGTGAATTATGTATATTTGTACTTTAAGACGTTTTGAACAGATCCCTCGTAGAAGACTCGTATGTAGAAATAAAGAACATGGGGTTGGAAGTAATCTGCTGCTGCGGATATAAATTTCAATGAGAAAGGAAATAAAGAGTTGTAAACTGGTCCTTTTTTGAGAGACAGATAGGTGTGTAGGCTCAGTGCTTAGATCCCAGCTATTTACACATTAAATCTGTGTAGGTCTTCATAGCGAGAAAATATGAGTACAGGAACAAAGATGTTATTACTGCAGTTGTAAGGGCTTTTGTGATACCGTATCTTAGGTATCATGTGCAGTTTTATCTCCTAGTCTGAGGAAAGTTGTTTTATTTCTATCAAGAGAGTGCAACAAAGGAGCAATGTCTGGGTTGGCAAGATGGAGAAACAAAGAGATTGTAGCGACTGGGCTTATATTTGTAGTTTAGAAGACTAAGCAAGAAACTCATTGATATTTATAAAAGTCTTTACGGACTAGATGCAGGAAGGATGTTCCCAACATGTGTGGGACAGGTGGGCTACTGTGGAATTTCTCAACCTTTAACCAAATTCATTTCATGAGGGAAGCAAAAAACATGCTAGTGGAGGAAAAAAACAAGCTAGTAGAAGATATCAGTAGAGTTTTTCCTCCACTCAGTGGAAGGAAATGTATAGTCTACGTTTTGACTCATCCGGATTGAAAGAGGCAAGGTATCCAGTATAAAGAGGTGAGGAATAGAGGAGGGGCAACAGCTGCCAACGATAGGTGGATCCAGGTGAGGAAGGGTTGATTTGCCAATGGAGCGAGGAGGGGGGTGGAAGGATGGTGGTTGCTCCAGTTACTGGGAAGTGATAAGTGGAGAGATAAAAATGTAAATTATGGAATCTGATACGCAAGGCGAAAAGTGGAACTAAAAGGGAAGGATGATAGAAATAGTGTGGAATGGAGATTAGGACGGGGAAAGAAATAGGGTTGCAGGGTACTTGTAAAGAAAGGGGTTTAAGAGAATACCTTGGTAATCAGAAGGAGAGGAAAGGACAGAATGCATTTTCAGCAATATTTTTAACACATCAAAATTTAATCTCTGAATCATTTGAAATGTTCAAATTCCATGTTTTAAATTGCAATAAAACATTCAAGATAGGTAATTTATTGCGACATTTAAAAAAACACAGCAATAACATCGTTAATATGTAGGAAGGGATTGCAGATGGTGGTTTACACAGAAGACACAAAATGCTGGAGTAACTCAGTGGGACAGGCACCATCTCTGGAGAGAAGGAATGACATTTTGGGGCGAGATCTTTTTTCAGACTGAAGAAAGGTCTCAACCCGAAACTTCACCCATTCCTCCTCTCCAGAGACGCTGCCTGTCCCACTGAGTTACACCAGCATTTTGTCTTGTCATTAATATGTATATTTTAACAGCAACAAGAATGTACATTATTGGATGCAGCTGATTTTGATACCTGCTTATACACAGCAAATTTTTGAAATTTCCTATTTCATATTCCAGAAATAAATCTACCAAAAAGGCAACTATCAGGATGCAAACAGATATTCTTCACTTGACTAGCAAGTAGTTCCTAGTGCAAGCTGATGTAAGAAACAGATGGCTGCCATGACACACCATGTCAGTGAAACTATTAACACATTGATTTTGTAATGATCTTACAATATTCAGGAAATGGATATTATGATTTGGGTGCGTAATAAAAAAATCAAGTTCAATGTGATACCGTTCTTTGAAGACAACAAAATATGTATCTAACTATTTCATATATTTCACAGTCATAGAGACATACATCACAGAAGCAGAGCCTTCAGATCACCTTGCGCACACTGACCATCAAGTATCCATCTATACTTAGCCCAATTACCAGCACATGATCCATGGACACCGATACCATATCAATTCAAATGATCACCCAGATACGTTTTCTTTATGGTTGCAAGAGTACCTGCCTCCAGCGCCTTCACACGCAGCGTGTTCCACATTATATATACATGATACGTTTATCTTCTGTAAAACTATACCGCTCGCCTATATTTTGTTGGTAACACTCCAGCTCTTGCAACATTTGATTTACACCACTTCAACAGAGATTAAATAGGCTCTTTTAAAGTATATCACAGTATAGGTCCAGATATTCAATGCATACCCGAGGTGTATAAAAATATGCTGTTATCAGTTACACAATAACAAAGCCAACCTTCTCACAGGGCAAAGAGATTGAGACAGAATAGAAAAACGGAGACAAAAGTGGTAATGAGTAATATTAAAAGTTTAAGAGTAAAAAAGTCCTTTGTATATATTTGGGAGGATACAAAACAAATCCCATAAGGAAAGGTATTTAAGAACCACTGATTGTCAATGAAAGTTCTCAGATTCTGAGGTTAGAAATAGTCTAATTGTGCAATTTGCCTCATCCAGCTGATTTGGCCTAAATACATTTCCAGGAGTCCAGCTGTTTTGGCCTAAATACATTTCCAGGAGTCCAATATGCGGAAACTTACAATGCCTATTGAAGCAGCCCAGCAAGTTACTCAGTTATAAAATGCACAGTGACAATCCACCGTTCTGAAAATCCCTCACTGAGATTTCATCAAAAAAGACGACAATTTGCATCACCACAGCAGCCTTAACATATACAAGGGCAGTTTAGCTGTGTGCCATCAACAAAATAGATCCATGGGGGACGCAGGGATATTCACTCAGGTAAGTGTCTCTGGAAATGGTCCCAAACCTATGAAGAGTAACAAGGTCATGCTAAATAAAACTCAAGAAAAGCTCCTGCAAATCCCTACACACAACCCAAACAACAGAAATCTCATCAATGGATGAAAAAAAACAACACACAGAAATGTTGTCGGTCCGTCCTCTCCACAGATGGTACCAGACCTGTTGAGTTCATCTCGCACTTTGTATTTTGCTCAAGATTCCAGCATCTGCGGTCGTTTGCGTCTCAAATGGATGCTCTCTTTTGGCTTGTATCAAAGCAGCAATTGATTAATTGTGGTATCAAGCAGGTCTGTAAACAGTTGTCAAAAGGTATCGAAGGGGAATACACTCCAATGGCTGGAATCGTACCTTGCACATAGGAGGATGACTGTGTAGTTGCAGGTCAATCAATCATCCCAGCCCTAGGATATCCCTGCAGGAGTTCAAGGTGCTGTCTTAGACTCAATCATCTTCAGCTGCGTCATCAATGACCTTTTCTTCCATCATAAGGTGAGAAGTGGGGAAGTTCGCTGACTGCACAATGTCCAATTCCATTTGCAACTCCTCAGCAAATGAAGCAGTCCACGTCTGCATGCAGCTAGACCTAGACAACATTCAGACATGGGCTGGTAAGTGGCAAATAATACTTGTGCCACACAAATACCAGACAATGACTATCTCTAACAAGAGAAAGTCTAATTACCTACCCTTGATATTCAATGGCATCATCATTAATTAGTTCCTTGCCATCAACATCCTGGGGTGGGGGTGGGAGTCGCCAACGACCAGAAACAAAGTAGACCAGCCACATAAATACTGTGGCTGCAAGAACAGGTGGGTGTTCTGTGGCATGTTTCACCTTCCTGACACCCAAACTTGTCCGCCATCTGCAAGGCACAAGTCAGGAATGCAATGGAGTAAAACGAATTGTAAGCTGGGTTTTAAACTAAATAGGAGGGAGGAGGGCACTAGGAACAAGATATCTAATATTTCAAAAGGAAATGAAAGAGCAGTGGTACAGGATTCCAAGGGAGAAAATGAGAAGCAAAGCATGACAGACTGGGGTGGTAAATGTAAACAAAAGTATGTAGCACAGAGTAAATCCTAAGTTATTAACAACTGTATAAAATCATTGCCCAATCATCTTTATTTGAATCATGTAGTATTTGCATTAAGACAGATGAGTTGACAGCACAGAAAACATGATGTGAGTATGGTCTACTAGCGATATTGAGGAAAGGCTTGCAAGGTTACCAGGTCGGCGTGCTCAATAATTCAGATATTAAATGATCTAAAAGAACAGGCCAAGAGGGAAAGTAGGAAAGAGCAATTCTATTAATTAAAGGAGGTATCAGTGTGGCATTGAGCCGTGATGTAGAGGTAGTGAATAGAATCACTTTGAATTGAAATCATGAATAGCAGGGGAGAGAACACATATGGAAGTAGTCTATTGGCTTCCAAAATGTGACTGCTCAATAAGGCAGAGATTAAATGGGGAAATATTTAGGGGATGTTTGAAGGGACCTGCAATTGTCATAGGAAGTTTTAATCTACATACTGATTGGACAAATAAAAGAGATACGGGTATTGTAGAAGAATGTATAGATATGTCAGAGATTCCTTCTTCGAGCAGCGTGTTACAGAATTGACCTGGTCCATGTGCAATGAGGAAGGACAAGGATGAGGTCTTGTGGCTTTAAATCCTCTTGAATGTAGTGACCATGTGAAATAGTTCTAGATGCAGTTTGAGGATGAACACCAAAGGAGCAGAGCTGGTGCCTTAAACTTAAATAAGGGAATTTATAATGATATGAATGTGAGGTTGTCTAAGGTGGACTTAAAATATGCTAAAACACAGCTCAGTAGATGAACAGCGACAGATGTTAAAACAGCTGGTGCACAACGCTCTAATTTATCCCAATTAGAAAGAGGAATTACATAAGAAATAGATTCAATCTAGTTAACAAAGGACATCCAGGATAACGTTACATTGAAAATAGGACACAAATGGCAACACTGACAGAAGATTGTGAACATTTAGGTCCAGCACAAAAGGCAAACAAGGGTGAAATTTGATTTTGAGATGAAAATAAGCTGCAAGAGTTTCTGTGGATGCACAAGTAGGAAGAAATCAGCTACAGCAAGTGTGAGACCTCTAGAGAATGAAGCTGGTGAATTAACAACTGGAAATAAGGAAATTACAGATACATTACATCAAATGTTTGAACCAGTCTTCACTGTGAGCAACATTGCAAATATTGCCATGATAATATAGGCTAATTTCAAAATAGAGGAATCCCAATAAGAAGGAATAAAGGATTAGAGGAACTCACGGACAAATCATTGAGAGTCTTGCATGTGTATGTGACAAGTAAAGTTGACTTTACGAGAGTCGATGACTGCACCTGAGGGTTTTAAAGGAGGGGGGGTGAAGAGATGGTGTACCCATTGGTTGTAATTTTATGAAGTGCAACAAATCAAGGTAATATATATTATGAGGATATTGAAAAGTATGGAGAATCAAATGACCCTTGATAGGCATGTGCATAGGTCCCCGAGCATAGCAGACAGTTCAACAAAATAGTTAAAAGGCACCTGGGATGCTTTTATTTGTTATCAAAGAAGAGAATAGAATACAAAGCACGAAGGTTAGGTTAGATGTATATACAATGATTATTTGTATACAGCTTAACTGCTGTGTCTAATTCCAGTCATCATATAGAAGGAAAGATGTGATTGCAATGGAGAAGATGACAAGGAAATTTACAAAAATGTTGCAAGGACCGGAAAATTATATCTATGAATAAAGATTGGATACTCCATGGTGGTTTTCTATGGTGCAAAGAGGGGTGGGGGAAGACTTAATTGAACTGCATGGAATGATGAGAAGTTTGGGTAGAGTAAACAGAAAACACCTTATTTTCTTAGCTAAAGGATTCAAAACAAACGGTTATGGATTTAAAATATTATAGGGGATATTTCACCTAGATGATCTTTAGGGTCTGGAAAGGCTGGTAGAGTCTGGAATTCTCAACCTGTTTAAAGAAGTGAATCCGTACACGAAGCCATAGCTGGCATGGATTAAATCCTGGTATTTGAGATTTAGTTGGGTAGCTCTTTTTCAACTGGAATGGACATGAGGGCTGAATAGCCATGTCAGAATTACTTCTGATTGTATAAATGATGGATAATTGCGATGACTTAAGAAATTTGGAAGTAAGAAGTGACTTTTCTGTTATTTACTGTGATCTAGCTGATTCTATCCTTGACTATAGAGCTCTGCCAAAGTAAGCTTGCTTAGTTTCGACAATGTTAATATTTTGCCTCAGTGGAAGGATATAGTGTCCAGCTATAAGACGATGACAAGCACAATGCTGCATTCTGGGTGATAATCCTCAAATATTGTTGCAGCCGATCTATCAAAGTAGAGCAGGAGGGCATCTCGATCCACAAGTGAATTGAGCCTTGTCAAGAATGCAACAGGATTTTAGGGTTCAGGAAATGAACCATTCATCCTAGAATACCAAGAATGGCAGACTGCAGTCAGTGAATCTCAAGTGTGTTTTTT
The DNA here is from genome assembly GCA_963514005.1 of Raja brachyura. The sequence continues at coordinate 18,037,316 of OY740800.1, forward strand.
TTGCTCCTCAGTGGTTCCATGAGCTCTTGTCTAATTATCCATCTGGGCTGCATGTTACAGGATTACCACCAGACAGGGGTAATAATCCTACCACATGATGGGGTTAATGAAAAACCCATGGCTTCCGTGCCATAATGCAAATGTTGTACCCGAGGAGCACACCAATCTTCCAAGACCTACTGGTGATGACGATTCCTGAAATTCCGTTGCTACTTTTAATTGCCATCAATAGATTTCATCTAGACCTGTCAGTTTACCTTCAAAGATGCTAAGCCCTATGATCAATCTTCTTTTACCTCGCTTATTCTTTCCATTGTTTCATGTCCTTCTTAACTATGTCATAATTTCCCTGTTCATAAAGACAGCTACAAAATATTCATTAAAGACCCTACACATGCCATCTGCCTCAACATATGCATAATTTTTATCCTTAATAGACCCTACTTTTTCCTTATTGGTCTTTGCACAATATCTTTGGATCTTACGTGATTTTACTTGCCAATAACACTTCTTGCCCTCTCCTTTTGTTCAACTTTCCTATACTTTCACTCCGGCACTTCCTATATTCTTCGAGTCTTTCTATGATATTAAATTCCAGTTTTTCCCATGCCATGTCTTCTCCTACCTTCTAGATGCTTTATCATGTAGGACACAAAATTTGACTGGTTCCCACGTTTTCTTTGAAGATACATTTACTGAACCCCCTGAAAGGCCTTCTTGATTGCCTCTCATTGCTCTGAAACTGATATAACCTCGAGTAGGAATTTCAGTCTATTACTAAATAGTTTCATAGTCTGGTAAAATGAGTCCAGCCACAATTTACAACTTTTAGTCCTATTTTACCTATGCCCTTTTAAATATTCATGCTTAATCGAATTGAAATATAAATTAGTCCATCCACAATCACAAAAGTGCTATCCTCCCCTAATGCAATCTCCTTCTGGAAAAACTAAATCCAGGCTCTTCGGTCCACTGAGTCTGCGCCGACCAGCAATCACCCTGTACACTAACACTATCCTACACACTATGGACAATTTAATTTTTTTTTACCGAAGCCAATTAACTCACAAACCTGTACTTCTTTGGAGTGTGGGAGGAAACCCATGTGGCCACAGGGAGAATGTACAAAGTCCGTACAGACAGCACCCATAGTCAGGGTCAAATCCCGGTCTTTGGCGCTCTAAGGCAGCAACTCTACTGCTGCGCCACTGTGCCATTCAAAAACAAAATATTAGTGTTCTGTTGCAGTAATGCAATGCAAAAATGCTTTGATTGATCAAAAATATAAAATGCAAAGGAAGCCCTTTTTACTTAATCTGCACAAAGATTGGCTTCACCCACACAGAAAGCTGTGCAAATTAAGGAGTAGGAAGAAGCATTTTGGGACACCTGCTTGAACACTGATTCAGGAAATATGCACACTCTAGCATAGCTCCATCATTCTATGTCTCACAACTCTACCATATATTTCTCAAGGCGATAAAACACTTGACATTGGCTTACTGTACACAGAGCTTCAAATGTTTAAGCAAGCCGGCAGTAATCCTCCTTCAACCACAATGACTCGAGGATCCAAAAGCAACTGCCATGGTCTCTCAAATGTTGTGAATACAAGTTAGGAATTCTGTACCTTCTACAACTTACACATTGACTAAATATAAGTAAATATTTGGTTAATGAAACTCCCCCAATATTTACTGCCCTAGCATTCTGCACCTGTGTGTAATGTGTAAAAGTATGCCTCAATTTCCTCCAAACTATTTGGAGTCTCTTATACTCCCAATTATTCTATTATCCCATTTTAGCTCTTCCAATTAAATTGTCATACTTTCATAATGGGTTTTGGGTACAATAAAGAAGTACTTGAATTACTGGCGAGCATCCAAAAGCCTGAACTATTATTGATCTGGAAGCATGTTCAAATCCTAGCATGGCAACTGGAGAATTTAAGTTAAGGCATCTGATTAATTCTTGAATAAAACATTGGTATCAGGAAAAATAGCCCATAAAAACGACTAGATTGCTGTAAAAACTCATCTGGCTCACTAATATCTTCCAGGGACAGCTCTGGCCTAACACAACTCAGAACCCACTAATACAGTTAACCCTTACTTGCTTCTTTCATGCAAGAGGGAGAAATGGCACCCACTGACCGAACAAACAGTTTAATGATTCTCCTGATACATCTTACTTCTTCATAACTGTAATTCATTCTAGAACCAATGTCGTCACCACTTCATTTTACTTGAAATTCCTTAATTTATCTGAGAACCCTATAAACATGAAAACAAAGCTGCAAATCTGCTACTGTCTCTGCAATAGCAATATTACTGGAACTCCATACGACAATCAATGTCTTTGGCTAAACCGGCCCCAGGAGCATCAAAACATTAGTGGTTCAAAATGGTGAATAAGTACCACCTCAAGACAACAAGGGAGCGGCACATCGTGAGATTAAATTCAACAAATACTCATTCTGAAATTCCTTGCACCAAACACAATGCCACATGGGGAGAGGTATGCGTGCATGTGTATGGATCTGAGTAAGAAGTTGAATGCTATCTGGAATACACAGCCTGAGAAGGTGGTGGAGGTAGCTACTCTCGACATTTAAACAGCACATGGATGAGTACTTGAATAATCAAAACACAGAGAGCAATGGACCAAGTGCTGGTAAACAAGATTAGGAATGATAGATACTTAAAGGTCAGCAATAAAAACAGTGAAATGTTTATTTCCCCCTCTGTGCTGATTGCTTCAGTGACTCTACAATTGCTCAAAATCAACTTTAAAAGTCAACAACTTCCCTTCAAAACAAGTCTCAACATAGGGCATCGATGAAACAATATGCTGAAAATTCTGTCAGTAAATCTTACATTTCCAGAGTTCCTTCTGGGCTTTCGCTGTGATTGCCATAAGATCTGTCCTTAACCAAATATTTACTTCCAACAAAAAGTACAGTTGACCAAGAACCGAATAGCCTTTTCATACAGCCCACTGTCAAATCAACTGTTCCCACCCTGACCACATCTGAAGAACTAGGCATCTAATCGTTCTCTGGATTACAGCAGAATTGTGATTATCCATTGGACGCCTAATCTTTCACTTGCTATTATGGTTTTCTGCAAACATGTCCATTTAAATCTTGCCAACAAGATGAGACAGCCATATCTATTGTCTTTACCATCTGTACCTTGAGGCCCAAACATTGACCAAAAAGTGCCAGCTAGCTAATGCAAGGAAGATGAACCCACATTTCAGCATGTATTTACAACAATATCACAAATGCAGCCCTTTAAGTATAGTCGCTAAAAATCTGTAATTATAGTAGTAGAGACAAAACCTGTTGCTTCCTTGCAATCACAGTAAATATTTTTATAATTGATACATATGATCATGTATGAAATAAAGTACAAATTTACCTTCAAAATCTTCATTATCTGAAAACGATGTTGGTTCTGTTAATTTCCTGTCTCCCATCTTTTACATATAGTTGACAGCACAAAACTGCAAATTAAACACAATTCAAATAAGTTTATTGACTAAAACACCGCATACACGATAGTTAAGCATTCTCAGTGTTGAGCTGGAGAGAGAACACATGCACATTCTTGAGTCTGCAATGCATCTGCATTGGAGATTTTAGGTTCCAATACAGAACATTGGACTTTATCAATCCAAGAAAGGTTGGAGCATAGATGCAGAGCTGCTGCATCATCTTGCAGCTATGTATGCCAAAGAAAGATGAGGAAGCCAAATAAAAATAAAATTAATATTCAACAGTAGATGTTAAATGAGCTGTGTAACATCTCTTTTGCATCATGCTGGGCCTTCAACTGACTCTTCGTCTCACCCTTCACCATTCTCTGGTTAAAACAATTTCCTCATCGCCCCTCCAATCCTTTTACCAATCATTTCAAATTTATGCCCTGGTTTTTGTTCTGTCCCTTTGATAGGGAAAGAGAGGTTTCTTATTTACTCTATCAAGGCCCTTTACAATTTTATTCATCTCAATTAAGCCTGTCCTCAGCCTCCTTTTACAAAGAAAATACCTCTTGCTTATCCAATCTTTGAATGAAGGAACTGCATATGCTGGTATACACCCAAGTGGACACAAAATGTTGGCGTAACGCGGCGTCTCTGGATAGAAGGAATGGATAACGTTTCGGGTCGAAGGGTCACGTCCCAAAACGGCACCCATTGCTTCTCTACAGAGATGCTGTCTATCCCGCTGAGTTACTCCAGCATTTTGTGTCTATCTTGCTATCAGAAAATATACAATTAAAGTACTAAAATCCGCACTAATTCCAAAGCAAGTACACGGGAGAATCTAGGCTCCATTCAAGTAGTGCAGTAAATCTATCAGCACTTCCAACATTCTAATCATATTATAAGTGGTCTCCAATGTATCCTAATAATATTGGAAATGAAGCATTACTTTGTCCTCACCCCTTTTGCACATTTCTTATAAGCACCATTTTACAATGTGCAAGCACATGCAACCAGCTGTCAGGAAAGTCTAGCAAATACCCTGCTTCCCATTAAAGAAAGACACGTAGACTCCACGGAAAAGACCAGTCTCATTCAATGGACCAATTTAACTGGCAGTGCAATTTCATTATGTCAAATGGTAACGCCACAATTTGATAGATATTTTCTGTGGCACACAATTGAAAACAGCCAGTTCTTTAGAATCTTGTGTTGAGACAGCTTGACACCCCAGAGAAGATACTTGGGAGGCAGAGCAGGGTGCCTGGTGATGCCGAGTGTCTCTATCGTGCAGGCAACACCAGGACATTAGGTTAGGGGATGCAAATTGTACGCCATTACAAAAGTCGTTCATTCATGTTTCTTACTGGTGACCCCTCCCCAAGCACCATCAATTGATAAATGTCCATCCCTTTTAGTTCCAAATAGTTTAACCAAACTCCAACTTGCCTTCCCCCCCCATAAATTTGGCAAGTCATCAGCTGTGCATTTCCAGCACCCCAATTCATAAATTGCAATAAATGGTAACATCTATCTTTAGACTTGGTAAGGCAGCAGGTACAGATATGTTAATGTGATGGCTAGTTATTTTCCTAAGGAGTTGAAACAGGTTATCTACGAAGTGGAAGAGGGGGGTTCATTCATAATCAAATGAAAGAATCTAAAAACTTTTTTAAAACACATTATCAAATGAAGCTGGGTTTTGATGAAAGAGACTTGAATGACATGGAAGAGTAATTGTAATCTTTTGGCAGAGTTTACAGATAACACTTGTGCAATAGAAGGTAGACACAAAATGCTGGAGTAACTCAGCAGGACAGGCAGCATCTCTGGAGAGAAGGAATGGGTGATGTTTCAGTCAAGATCCTTTTTCAGACTGATGTCAGGGGAGTGGGCGGGACAGAGATAGAATGTACTCGGAGACAGTAAGACTGTTGGGAAAACTGGGAAGGGCGAGGAGCTGGAGAGAGAGGGAAGGTAAGGGCTATTTGAAGTTAGAGAAGTCAATGTTCATACCACTGGGGTGTAAGCTACACAAGTGAAATAAGAGGTGCTGTTCCTCCAATTTGCACTGGGCCTCACTGACAATGGAAGAGGCCCAGGACAGAAAGGTCAGATTGGGAATGGGAGGGGAGTTAAATTGCAGAGCAACCAGATCAGGTTGGTTAAGGTGGACTGAGAAGAGGTGCGCTGCGTAACGATCGCCAAGTCTGCACTTGGTCTTGACGATGTACAGAAGTTGACACCTGGAACAACAGATACAGTAGATGAGGTTGGAGTAGGTGCAAGTGAACCTCTGCCTCACCTGTAAAGACTGTCGGGGTCCTTGGATGGAGTCGAGGGGGGAGGTAAAGGTGTTGCATTACCTGCGGTTGCAGATGAAAGTACTTGGGGAGGGGGTGGTTTCGGTGGGAAGGGATGAGTTGACCAGGGAATCGCGGAGGGAACAGTCTTTGCAGAAAGCAGAAAGGGATGGAGATGGGAAAATGTGGCCAGTAGTGGGATCCCGTTGGAGGTGGCGAGAGTGTTGGAGGATTATATGCTGCATGCGTCGGCTGATGGGGTGGAAGGTGAGGACAAGGGAGACTGTCCTTGTTGCAAATGGGGGGGGGATGGTGAGCAAGGGCAGAGCTGTGGGATATTGGGGAGACCCTAATGAGAGCCTCGTATATAATGGAAGAGGGGAACCCCCGTTTCCTAAGGTATGAGGACATAGATGATCTAGTATGGAAAACCTCATCCTGGGCGCAGATGCAGAGTAGACGGAGGAATTGGGAGTAGGGGGATAGAGTCTTTACAGGAAGCGGGGTGGGATGGTGTAATCTAGATAGCCATGGGAGTCTGTAGGTTTGTAGTAGATGTCGGTCAATATTCAGTCTCCTGTGGGAGACGGTGAGATCCAGAAACAGTAGGGAGATGTCGGAGATGGTCCAAGTGAATTTGAGTGCAGGATGGAAATTAGTCATAAAGTTGATGAAGTCAGTGAGTTCTGCATGGGTGCAGGAGGAGGCAGCACCGATGCAGTCGTCAATGTAGCGGAGGTAGTTCGGGGATAGGGCCAGTGTACATCTGGAACAGCGCTTCTTCGACGTACCCTACAAAGAGGCAGGCATAGCTGGGGCCCATGTGAGTGCCCTTAGCCACGCCTTGGATTTGGAAGAAGTCGAAGGAAAAGTTCTTGAGGGTAAGGACCAGCTCTGCTAGGCGGAGGAGCGTATTGGTAGATGGAAATTGGCTGATTCTGTGGTCGAGGAAGAAATGGAGGACCTTTAGACCTTCCTGGTGGGGGATGAAGATTGCAAAAGGAATGAAAAGCCATTAAATCCACTGTCACCGTTACTACTTAAAGGCTGTTGGAGATAGTCTTGCGCATTGAGCAAGCACGAGCGATCTTTAAAGATGATAATCCCAATTTTGAGTGTAGTATTATATGTGGTGACATTATAGCAAATGTCACATTTTGCCATGCTGTTTAACCCAAATGAAAAAGAGCCTTCCATATTTCTACAGATGATTCCTTTGAGCGTCATTGATTCGCCACCTAGTAACAGTCACTTGCAAAACCCTAGCTTCAACACTGCAAACTCCAACCAGTTCAGATTTATTACCATCATCATTCAAACACCAATAAAACCCAAGCCTCACACCTTGCGTGTCACCAATTTATTAACCAAAAATGGTACCACTTTTCGACAATACCAATTAGTGGCAGGAAAGGAATTTTTGGCCATCAAGATCCCTCCACAATTCACGAAGAACACGACTCATCTGACTGCAACCTTAACTGCATATTCTTACCTAACAGTGACAACCTTTAACCAATTTGCTAATTAAGAATCTACCTATTTCTGCCTTTAAAATATTCAAAGAATCAGTCTAGCCTTTGAGAGAAACAAATTAAAAACATTCATGACACTCAAAGAAAAGCTGCAAAGAAAAGTTACTCGTCTGAGTAACTCCTAATTCAAAAGGACACATTCTTTCCCTGTCCACCCTGTCAATGCTCTCACAACCTTCCATGATTCACGGCGAGTACCCCCAAAGGGCGGAATGTGCATGTTTCTTTTATATTACAGTACAAAATGATGAGAGGAATAGATCAAGTAGACAGATTCTCTTGCCCAGAATAGGGGAACAGAGAATGTATGTATAACTTTTTCATACAAATGATGGTGGTTGTATGGAACGTGCTGCTGGAGGAGGTAGTTGAGGCAGGGACTATCACAATGTTTCAGAAGCATTTAGACAGATCCATGGATAGGACAGGTTTAGAGGGATACGAGCCAGGTGGGACTAGTGTAGATGGGATATGTTGGTTGGTGTGGGCAAGTTGGGCCGAAGGGCCGTTCCCACGCTGTATGACGATGAATTAAAAAACATACTTGTTAATAAGACTGTATTTTATTATTTCACATAGTTATATTATGTATATTTACATTTTGATCAACAATTATTGTTGGCCCCTGGAACACAATAAGAACTTTTACATTTAATCTAAATGGAAAAATCTTCTTTATGTATTTTAATTTAAAATGTTTTGCAGGAACACAATCCTTTCGTGTAACATGGCCCAGGAATAGGAATAGATAATACTCCTAACATCATATCAATGGAATTAAATGCAAGTGCTCCACACTCAGACTATTCATCTGCACTATCATCGCCTTCTTGTAAATGTTCTTTGGCAGACATTCCATTACAATTTAGTTATAACAAAAGCAAGAGTTTCATTTTTAATAGTAATAAAATGATACTATTTCCGGTTTCCTGAATATAATTATTCAGACACCCCACTGGCAATTACTCATTCCACAGGTTGACAAATAGTCATCTCCCTATAACCAGTGTTCAACATCTTCAGCCCCCAACACCAAACAAAGCCGGGGGCTTTGACTCTGACATCGGGAGGAGAATGGGGAGTGCAGGGGAGAGATAAGACTTTCCCTTCCATCACAGTGAGGAGGAGATTCACTGTGATGGATGTTCGTGTAAATTGTGTTGTGTCTTGGTTCTTTTCTTGTTTGTATGACTGCAGAAACTAAATTTCGTTTGAACCTCAATGAGGTTCAAATGACAATAAACGGTATTGTATTGTAACTCCCCATGTCATTTTTCACCTTTAAGTTTTATTTTCAGTCTCTGGGATGATATTACCCTCCCAGGTCAATCATTTATTTCACTCTTTGAGTCAAATATTATTCTCAGTTTTCAAGCTAATTGTTATGGTGTTTAGTTTAGAGACAGTGTGAAAACCTAGTTCACGCCAACCATCAGTCAGCCATTCACACCAGTTCTATGTTATTCACTTTCTCATTCACTCTCTAAATACAGAGGCCAATTACCCTATAAACTCACTGACTATGCAGTCGCCACATGTTCGCGGGTGGTTGCCGGGGAGTCGCCTTCATGGTCTGAGAACTAGTTGCGGCCTCATTATAGTCGACAAAATTTTTTCAACATGTTGAAAAATTAGCGGCGACTAGAATGAAGCCGCCATGGAGAGTAGCAAGAATTCTCGTGCTGTAGGTAGGTCACCAGGCAGTCCTAGATGGTTGCCAGGAGGTCGAAGGTTCTCGTAGGTTGTAGCCAGTGCTGACCGGTGAATTTCATTGGCTCATTGAGGGGAAAAAAGGTAAGCAGTAGTTTTCAGAACCAAGGATACGTTAAATGTCCGCCGAGCATCACAGCCGTGTTTCTCTGGCTTCTTAAAAGTTGTCTCCACTCCTTCTCCCCCCTCTCCCTACCTATTTTAAAAGGACTTGAATTTCATTGGCTCATTGGGGGGGGAAAAAAACATAAGCAGTAGTTTTCAGAACCAAGAATAAACGACCAGTAATGTTAAATGTCTGCCGAACTTCACAGCCGTGTATCTATGGATTCTTAAAAGATGTCTCTACTCCTTCTCCCCCCCCCCCCCCACCTCTTTTAAAGGACTTACCGTACACTGAGCTAGCCATCTTAATCACAGCACCAACCTTCCTGCTCTTGCTGCATCTGTATCACCTTGGCTTTGCACCATGTGAATTTCAGACAGCCCTACCCCTGCTTGGCCTGTCCCCCGTCGCGCGCGCGCGCGTGTGTGTGTGTGTGTGTGTGTGTGTGTGTGTGTGTGTGTGTGTGTGTGTGTGTGTGTGTGTGTGTGTTCAACTCTCACAGTCGCCGTTCCAGTTGAACAGACGACTGCCGGCAACTTGCCAGACGCCTGAAAAGTCGCCAAAGTGGGACAGGTCCATAAGGAGAAGGCTGTTCCACTGGTACAAACGTCTGCTGGCACAAGTGAACTGGCAAATCAAATTACCAGGGTTGTAAATGAGAAATTGAACTAAACAGCGTAGAGGAGGGTTCAGGCAAGCAAAAATTAAAAAAAGTTAGAAAACTGATAAGGAGATAACATCGCGTAAAGAAATGAACAATAAGAGTTTCAGGAAGGGATAGACGATAAAAAACAATCTTGCCTACAGTTAGTCAGAGCAGGGAAAAGTGAAAAAAAGATCAGATTAAACCATCCATTTCTGAATGCACACAGCACTCATTGGAAGAAAGGCACACTGATGACAAATATAAATAAATGGGAACAATCTAAGAGTGACGGCTGCAATGAAAAAACAAAGAACTGCAGATACTGTTTTTTTTTACAAAAGGACACAAAGTGCTGTGGAGAACATGGATAGGTGACGTTTCAGGGCGGGACCCTTGAGTATGGTTAAGAGTTGAATATTTCAGGACACTTCACTTTTAGAAATGGGACCATCAGAGGGTGGACAAAAAGGCAATACTGAGAAAAGATTTTGGCTTGCAAAATCAAGAAGGGGAATCGCTTTGGGTGAAATTAAGAACAGTAACAAGAAAAAGCATTTTGGGGACTCTCCCAAACAATTGTGGTAATGTCGGGTTCGCTTTAAATCAAGAAATTAGAATCAAACATTACAATGGCGACAAAGTATCTACTGGGACTTTAATTCTTACATAGTAGTGGTGCAATAGTGGTGGAGTGTAAAGGGTCTTGACCCGAAACGTCACCAATCCATGTTCTTCATGGATGCTGCCTGGCCTGCTGAGTTACTCCAGCTTTTGTGTCCTTTAATTCGTACATAGGTTGGGAAAGCAAATTTGCCGTAAAAATATGGAAGACCATTTCACAGAGTGTACATGAGTGTGCAGCCTGGTGAATGGGGAAATATCAGAATTTAGCAAAGCACCAAAAAACTGATAACTAAAGGAAATGTAGACTGTGAAATTAATCTAGTGAGAAACACAAAAAGCATGTACAAGCTTTTACATTATGATGAAAATAGCAACCGCTGACCAAGGTCCTTTATAGGCTGAGACTGGAGAAATATTAGGGAATAAGGCAATGACAAAATATGTAGAAAACATTCATTAAATAGTGAGAACAGGTCTGGAGACATTGAGGAGCTGAAAGAAATTACAGTAAATCGAAAAAATAGAATCAGGCAAATTAGTGAGACAGAATCAGGCAAATTTAGGAAAGACAGTATTTCCTAAAGCCAGATGATTTCACCAAAGTTTTGAGAGGTGGTTGTGACATTTGGATACACAAATGTCGTTTTCCAGATTTCCACTGAACCATTCAATTCCCATAGAATGGAAGATGGCAAATACAACCTCATTTTCAGAAATGGTTAAAGAAAATGTGGAATTATAAACATGTTAGGCACATATCAATAATAAGGAAAATGTTATAATCTATTATTGATAACAACGGACTACAGGAAATTCGGCAGTTTTGGTCGAGAAATAGGGACAGTAGATGGAAAGCTGGAAAAATATAAAGTCATCTATTTTTCCGGAAGAAATAGAAAAGCAGAGTTGCTTTAAGACAGTGAAAGGTTGAAAAGCGTGTTTGGGAAATTAAAATGCAAGTGTGACTGGAATTTGAAAGAAAAATGGTACGCAGCATAAAGATTTGAATGCAAGCGTACAACGTTACTGCGGTCACAGCAATATCATGTACAGTGCCTTCCATATCGTTTGGGAGAAAGACCTATCATTTATTTACTTGCCCCTGTCCTCCACAATTTGAGATTTGTAATAGAAAAAAAAATCACACGTGGTTAAAGTGCACATTGTTAGATTTTGTTAAAGGGTATTTGTATACATTTCACCATGTGGAAATTACAGCCGTGTTTATACACAGTCCCCTCATTTCAGGGCGCCATCATATTTGGAACACATGGCTACACATGTGTTTGTAATTGCTCAGGTGTGTTTAAAAGCTTCCTTAATGCAGGTATAAAGAGAGCTCTCAGCACCTAGTCTTTCCGTCACCTTTGGAAACTTTTATTGCTGTTTATCAGCATGAGGACCAAAGATGTGTCAATTAAAGTCAAAGGAGCCATTATGAGATGGGAGAAACAAGAATAAAACTGTTAGACACATCAGTCAAACCGTAGGCTTACCAAAATCAACTGTTTGGAATATCATTAAGAATTAAATGTGTATCAAAATAATTTATTTGATTACGGCTTAATAATAGGAAAAAAACTAATCTTAAAATTTTGGGAAATTGCTCCTATACCAACGTTAAATATGTGGATTTCAACTATGTTTGAAACACTACATCTGAAAGATATGAGACTTCACCTGGAAGGAAAACCAGAACGCTTCTATCAGACGTGGTCTGCATTTATAGAATTACTATAAAGATAGGGTGCAGGAGTACCTCGGGCCTTGGTAGGGGGGGATGAAAAACTATCGAGTTGGTGGATTCCTTTTGCGTGATATATATAACATAATAACTGTTTTTTTTTCTTTTTCCTTTTCTTTTTTTAGGGTCTATCTTTTAACCCCCTTTTCTAATTCTTTGACCAAGGGTTTCTTCTCCCCTTTGGCACGCTCTTTCACTAGCACAACTCTCTTCACATTTCAGTCTCTTTCGCTCTATTCTTTTTCTTTAAAAGCCATAAAATTATGGGGTACAATGATTGTAACAGTATATATGTGTACATTGATGTATTTACCTCTAATAAATAAATTTTTTTTAAAAAGAAAAAGAGCACTGGTGAGCTTACTAATCGCAAAGGGACTGGCAGGCCAAGGAAGACCTCCACAGCGGATGACAGAAGAATTCTCTCCACAATAAAGAATAATCCCCAAACACCTGTCCGACAGATCAGAAACACTTTTCAGGAGTCAGGTGTGGATTTGTCAATGACCACTGTCCGCAGAAGACTTCATAAACAGAAATACAGAGGCTACACTGCAAGAAGCAAAGCATTGGCTAGCCGCAAAAAATAGGATGGCCAGGTTACAGTTGGCCAAGAAGTACTTAAAAGAGCAACCACAGTTCTGGAAAAAGGTATTGTGGACAGATGAGATGAAGATTACTTTATATGAACGACGGCAAGAGCAAAGTATGGAGGAGAGAAGGAACTGCCCAAGATCCAAAGCATACCACCTCATCTGTGAAACACGGTGGTGGGGGTGTTATGCCCTGGGTATGTATGGCTGCTGAAGGTACTGGCTCACTTATCTTCATTGATGATACAACTGCTGATGGTAGTAGCATAATGAATTTTGATACGCATAAACACATCCAATCTGCTCAAGTTCAAACAAATCCCTCAAAACTCATTGGCCAGTGGTTCATTCTACAGCAAGACAATGATCCCAAACATACTGCTAAAGCAACAAAAGAGTTTTTCAAAGCTAAAAAATGGTCAGTTCTTGAGTGGCCAAGTCAATCGCCCGATCTGAACCCAATTGAGCATGCCTTTTAGATGCTGAAGAGAAAACTGAAGGGGACTAGTCCCCAAAACAAGTATAAGCTAAAGATGGCTGCAATACACGCTTGGCAGAGCATCACCAGAGAAGTCACCAGTGCAACAAAATACTAAACATGACTACTTTCATTTGCATGACATTGATGTGTCCCAAACATTATGGTGCCCTGAAGTGGGGGACTACTTGGTGAAACTAAAATGTATTAAAATGGCCTTTATTAAAATCTGACTATTTGCACTTTAACCACATGTGATTTTTTTTTTACATAACAAACCTCAAATTGAGGTAAATAAATGATGGGTCTTTGTACCAAACATTATGGAGGGAACCGTGCATGAGCTCTCCCAATGCAAGGAAGGATACACTTAAAGATGGAGGAAGTGCTAGATTAAATCCTGGGATGGGTGGCTTTACTTATAAGGAGAGGCTTGATCCGACTTACTCATTCGCCTCATCAACCATCACTCTAAAATTGTACACTCAATGGGTTGTTTCTCCCCATCAGATTTTTTTATTACCTCCCATCTCCAGGATTATCATATTTTCTCCATCTTCGTTTGATATTTTAGAACCATTAAAACGTATGGCACACTTTGCCCGTTCAATTTATGGTGGCAAAAATAAAGACCAGACTAATCCCATTTCCCAATTTTCAAAGAAACAAGGAACAGAGAACTGTAGATGCTCGTTAATCTGTCTCATTTTTGGAAACAGGTTACAACACATCATTTTGTTTCCATCCTGATACATAATAAAAACCCAGCAAGGATGGCCGTCTCCAATACTCGTATTTTTTTTTAGCAAATGCCCTTGTAACCCTTTTACCAATTAAATCTGTGTCCTCCAGTGACTTACATAATTGCTAAGAGAAATAGGTCAGAGCTGTTGATCTAGCCCAGGCCTCACATTATTTTACACACTTTAACCTTTTTATCCCCACAGAACACGTACAGCTTAGAAACATCACCCTTCAGTCTTGGCGACACCTCCTGTTATCAGACACCTCCTGCGGCGTGTTGACCACACAAGTGCACACAATGCTCATTATTACTCTGTTCGGGCACATTATCGCTCACTCCTCGGACAGATCGGTTATTACTCGCGGTGTTGTTTACTCGCTGCCCAGTGAAAACAAACACTGGCCTTTCTCTGCCCGCAGGACTGGCACTGTCTCCCTCCCTCCTGGGACCCGCGGCTCTGCTGCCGACCCCCCGGCCCGGCCCGGCCCGCCGATCTCCCCTGGCCCGGCCCGGCCCGGGATACAAAATGGAGGGTCGGTCAGTCGGCCTCCCTCCCTCCCGCCTGCGCCGGGAACAACAGACCCGCTCCCTGGGCCTCAGGCCCGAGGCCGCCGCCACCGCCGCCGCTCACGCACTTGGTAAAGGCCCGGGCCCTGCTCACCCACCTCAGTCCGGCCGGGCCGCGCTCTCTCCGCTTCACCACAGTCCCCGCCACTCATGTGATCATCGTCTCCGCAACTGCTTCACCGCCAACTCTCTCCGAGTCCAAGACCGAGTACAAATCCGAGTCCGCCGCCCGAATCGCCAGAGAAAGTCGCTCTCTCACTGCGGAAGCGCCGGGCCCGAGCCTCACGTCCACATGTCGCTGGGGGAGGGGCAGCGGCGGCGGCGGCAGCTCTTCCCACCCGCGCGGTGGCGCTGCAGCCCTCCACAATGCTCCTCCCACCCGCGCGGTGGCGCTACCGTCCTCCACAATGCTCCTCCCACCCGCGCGGTGGCGCTACCGTCCTCCACAATGCTCCTCCCACCCGCGCGGTGGCGCTACCGTCCTCCACAATGCTCCTCCCACCCGCGCGGTGGCGCTACCGTCCTCCACAATGCTCCTCCCACCCGCGCGGTGGCGCTACCGTCCTCCACAATGCTCCTCCCACGCGCGCAGTGGCGCTACCGTCCTCCACAATGCTCCTCGCAGTCGCGCAGTGGCGCTGCCGCCGCTACAGTGCTCCTCCCGGACGCGCGGTGGCGCTGCCGTCAGCCTGTGATCCCTTCCCCAGCCTGCAGTGCCGGACTGACCTCCGGGTGGCGCTGCCGTCGCCCTGTCGGACTCTCCCGCCTGTAGTTTCTGAGCGGCCGCAGGGTGGCGCAGGGAGCACAATGCAGGCAATGCGGGCACCAAATGCTCCTCAGCAAAAGGGGAGGTGCAACGATACCTGGATGTGCTTGTACATCTGCATCAGCCACATAGCATGCAGGTACAGCAGGAAGTGAAGAAGGCTCATGGTATGTTGGCCTTAATTGCAAGAGGATTTGAATATAGGAGCATGGAGATCCAACTGCAGTTCTACAGATCCCTGGCGAGACCACATCTGGAGTATTGTGTGCAGTTTTGGTCTCCAAATTTGAGGAAGGACATCCTTACTATTTTTCTATGTTTTCTATAGGCTGGAGGTAGGAAAGTAGGCATGATTGCAATTGAATCTTTAGAAACCCATTGACGTTAGGATTATAACGCAAGAGCACACAAATAGGTTGGAGCTTTCATTACATTCCTCAATATTCAGTATGTTACAATTCACTCCCTGGCCACCAATTTGATTTCCTACTAGAACATTTGAAAAAAATGTAGTGATATTGATTCGGCAACTGGTGGAGGCAGCATTACATTACTTGCTTCATTTAGCTTGTCATCTTGTTGAAAATAGCACTTTGAATACATCAAACCATTCCAAAGTGCTGCCTTTATGTATCCCTGTTAATTTTATAAATTTACGCAAATGAAGTTAGACCTCACTGTTAATCGTTTCCTCGTAATGTTTACTCGTGCAATTAAAAAATGCTGGTGCACAAGTGAAAGCTTCTCTTCTCTTTGGACAGTGCCCTGTTTAATGCCCATTGTTTAAAACAAGCACTTCCAACGGTGCAGACTACCTTCTGCATAGTGTGGTCTTAAAATGACAAAATAAACATTTTAATAATCTAAACGTTGTGAATCGCTGCTGCACAATTTACACAAGCATTTCCTTCAATGGAAATATTGATTTTTTTAAACAATGGTACACTGTCAAAGTGTAATCTTTATTTTAAAATAGGCATTTATGTGATCGTTATATTTTTGTAAGAAAGTCGAGGATAACATAAAAAGTATAGCAAATCAATGTGCAGACAATCAAAAATCACAGTTACAGTAATTGCCACCTTAGGGATGACAGAGCAGTTTATTAAAAGTAAAATTCATTGATTTAATTATATTTGTAATGGTTTATTACTGTCACAGGTACCAGCATACAGTGAAAAGCTTTGATTGTGTCAAATTATATGATACATTAATAAAATCAAGCTACACACAGGTATAACAGCCAGTGTTAAGAGAAAATTACTGGGGTGCAGAATATAATAGTATAACATAATAGCATTACAATTACTGAGAAAAAGTGCAAGGTCCACGAGGTAAATAGAAAATTGGGATTGCACCCTTGCTTATGGAAGGACTGTTTAGCAGTCTGATAGCAGTACGGAAGAAGCTGTTCATGAATTTGACGGTATAAGCTTTAAAGGTTTTGGTCTTCTGTTTGATGGGAGAGAGGAGAAAAGGGATAGACAGAAGTGAAATTGGTCCTTCATTATGTTGGCAGCTTTCCTGATGTAGCAAGAAGTGCTGATGGAGTCGATGAGGGGGTGGGGGTGTTGGGCGGGGGAGGGAGGCTGATTTGATTTGGATTGGTCTACATTTACAACTCTCTGTGTTTTCTTGCAGTCTTGTTAGTTTAGCTCATAGATACAGTGCGGAAACAGGTCCTATGGCCCACTGAGTCCATATCGACCAGCGATCCCCGCACACTAACTCAATCCTACATACACAAGGGACAATTTACAATTATACAATGCCAATTATTCTACAAACCTATGTGTCTTTAGAGTGTAGGAGGAAACCAGAGATCCCGGCGAAAACCCATGCAGGTCGCGGCGAGAATGTACAAATTCCGTACAGACAAGCACCATAGTCAGGATCGAACCTGGTTCTCTGGCGATGTTAAAGCCCTGTCCCACGGTATGAGTTAATTCCAAGAGCTCTCCCGAGTTTAAAATAATCAACCCCCCCCCCCCCCCCCCGAGACACCGCTCACACCTCCCACCCTCACCTCCAGCGGCTCTGTGTCCGGTGGCCGCTCTGTCCACACCACATGGAGTTTTAACCCCGGCCCGGAGCCAGGAGCGGACCGGGTGAGTGAGGGCGTCGGTGCCGCCTCTGGAGCCACGGGGATGAATCTCGGCTATAGCTCCGCTCCGATGCCTGACCCCCAGGTCACTGTCCCTCACCTCCCCCGGACCCCCGGGTCACTGACCCTCACCTTCCCGGACCCCAGCTGGACACAGAACACCTGGGCCGGCCCAAATTCCCGCAGAGGGGGGGATAGAGGGAAATGCTCCCCGGACATCGCCAAGTTTCCGCTCACTTTGGCGCCGCTTCACTGACACACTCTCTCACACACAACCTAACACACACCCTTACGCACACAAGGTTTAACGGGATATGGGCCAAATGTGGAAAAATGGGACTAGTTTAGATAGGGCATCTTGATCTGCATGGACAAGTTGGGATGAAGGGCCTGTTTCCATGCTGTAAGATTATGACACACTGTCGAAAGGGTGCAATTGCTTTGGAGTGGATCCAGGGGCAATTTATGAACATATTGGCAGGGCTGGAATTTTTTTTCACTTTGAAGAAAGATTTGATAACTGGGATTGTATTCTCTGCAGCAACGGAGGTGAAGAAAAGATTTAGTAGAGGTGAATAATATTATGAGAATAGGACCTGTTTCGCTTAACAAAGAGTGTAGGAAGGAACTGCAGATGGTGGTTTCAACTGAAGATTTACTCCAGCATTTTGTGTCTACCAGAGAAGTCCTTATCTTAAATAGTCACTAAAAGCTGGAATAACTCAGCAGGACAGGTAGCATCTCTGGGGAGAAAGAATAGGTGATGTTTCGGGTTGAGATCTACAGATTGAAGAGGTTCAAAACCAGCCATAAAACACAATGACTGGAGATGTGTGTTATCCAACTAAGGGCAGAAATCAGAATCATGTGTTCATCTTTATTGACATGACACCATAATAAATATATAACAGAAAAAAAAGCAATGGGGTGGCACGACGGCGCAGCGGTAGAGTTGCTGCCTTGCAGCACCACAGACCCAGATTTGATCCTGACTACGGGTGCTGTCTGTACAGTATTTGTACATTCTCCCAATGATCACATGGTTTTCTCTGGATATTCCGGTTTCTCCCACATCCAAAAGAAGTGCAGGTTTGTAGGTTAATTGGCTTCTGTAAATTGTCCCTGGTGTTAGGCGCTTTTCCCCCCTTGGTGAATGCTATGTACTTACCTTTTCTGTTTCTCTCCTGAGTGCAGGCCCCATGGCTGGGAGTCAAGGATCAAGGGGTTAAGAGCTCCTGTACCCGATTGGCCAAGCTGCATCAGGTGACCGGTAACTCATCGGAACCTTAAATAGCAGTAGATCCCAGAATTCCCTCTCTTCTTCGTCAACCCTGACTAAGCCAACAGGCTGCTGGTGTGAGCTGCAGGAGGCCTGGCCACATGGCATAGCGCTTTGCATATTGTTTCCTATATTAGTAAATTAATGTTGTATTGGTACGGATAAGGGCTGACCTGAGGGTTTTCGTGTATTTTGTTGCAGGGTTATCTCTATTTAGGCAGGATTAGAGACTCCAGTTCGACGGTCCATTGCGAGGCTGGCTGGAGCACTGTTATATTTATTTGTTAGTCAATTCTTGTCCCTGACTGTTGTTTAAATCAGGTTCGGGTTTTTAACAAGATTAAAGACTATTTTCTTAAACTTGAACCTGGTTTTTGATTATGTTACGCGACTCTGAGGTACCTGCCTTTGGGAGTCGTAACAAAATGGGGGTTCGTCCTAAGCTTTGAGAACCCTAGACAGTTTTGGGGTTTTTTTGGTAGGCTTCTGGTAACTGAGGAAGTCTGTGTTGTGAGGGGATTTTTTTTCTCTTCCGTTTGTGGTAACATTTGTGCCCTGGGTTTGGCTGGTGGTTTGGTCCTGACATTTGATGTGGAGTTTAAAGTGGATGACTTTATCGAGGCTACTATTCGGGAGTTGTTCGAAAAATGTATGAAGGAGCAGTTGTTAGTGCTGGCAGAGAGCTATAAGGTGCCTATTGATAAGCATTCGAAGAAAGAGGCTATAAAGTCGGTGTTATGGTCTGCGTTGAAGAGGAGTGAGGTATTGCCTGCTGAGGCAGACAGTCCTCTAGCTTCTACACAGCCTGGTCAGGAAATGGGGGACCTCATTCGATTGAGGGAGTTAGAGCTTGAAATTAAAAAGGAGAGGGCCTTAAGAGAGAAAGAGCTTGAGATTAAACACCTCGCGATATGGAAGAAGGAATTGAATGCCTCCTGAGTTTCTTCTGGGGAAAGGGAGTTTGTTATGAGCAAGAACATCCGCCTGGTTCCCCCGTTTAATGAGAAGGATGTGGACAAGTATTTCGCAGTGTTTGAATGGGTGGCTTCATCCTTGAAGTGGCCTAAGGACATGTGGGCCTTGCTATTGCAGTGTGTCCTTGTGGGTAAAGCACGGGAGGCGTACTCGTCTTTATCACTTGACAACAGTTGGGACTATGAGTGTGTGAAGTCTACGGTATTAAGGGCTTATGAATTAGTTCCAGAGGCGTACCGGCAGAAGTTCCGGCGCTTTAGGAAGTTTGATAGTCAGACTTGTGTGGAGTTTGCTTGGGAGAAAGAGGCACTTTTTGACAGGTGGTGCGCTTCTCAAGGAGTGAAGGATTTTAAGCTGCTGCGGGCCTTGATGATTATGGAAGACTTTAAGAACTGTCTCCCTGAGAGGGTTGCTACTTACCTTAATGAGCAGATGGCGACGGAGGTGCCTAAGGCCGCGGTGTTAGCAGATGAGCATGTATTGACTTATAAAACTGAGTTTGTTGGGCGATCCTATAATTTTGGTGCACGGCCGGTTAATCGTGGTGGTGTCGCCAGTGGCAGTATCAAAGCTGTTTCTGTGCCTGCAAGTGTCAGCACAGTGATACAGGGGGAGGTCCGAGCTGATAAGGTTGATGGAGATCTCAGGACTAAGGAAGGTTCTGTGTGCTACTATTGTAAAGGGAGCGGGCACATCTTAAAGTCGTGTCCCGTCCTGCACAAGAAAAATGCAAAGCCTGTTGTTTTGGTGGGTACACAAAAAGCACCTGTGGTTCCTGGGATGCCTGCGTCTGATGAGTGTAGTAATTATTCTGCGTTCATCACGAAAGGTTTTGTTTCTCTGGAGGATGGGGGTCATAGAGTTCCAGTATCCATCTTGCGTGATACTGGTGCTACTCAGTCCTTTATATTGGATATTATATATTGGATATACTATATTTATATTATAGTGTACTGCCGTTTTCTGGGAAGTCATCGGTTGGGTTCAGTGTCGCTGTGGTAGGATTCGGGTTGGAGGACATGGTAGTGCCTTTGCATACCGTGAGTCTCGAGTCCGAGTTGGTTAATGGCCGGGTAATTGTTGGGTTACGGCCGTGTTTTCCCGTTGCAGGAGTTTCTGTGATTTTAGGGAATGCCTTGGCAGGAGGTGGAGTTTTCATTACTCCAGAGGTGACGGCTGGGCCGGTGGTGCAGAGGCCTGATAGATTGGCTATGCAGCATCCGAAGGTCTTCACAGCTTGTGCTGTCACGAGGGCTATGGCTAAGAGCCAGGCAAAGTTTGAAGATATCATGGACCTGAGTGAGAGCATTTTGTGGGATCAGGATGATGGATCCTGTGTTGTGAAGGGTGTTTCTACATCTCAAGATGGGGTCTTGTCTGAAAATGTGCCAGTGTCGCTGTCACGTGACCGGCTGGTTGAGGAGCAAAAAAGTGATCCAGATTTATCGGATCTGTTCGACTGCGCGGTGCCTGAGGGGGACATGGATTCCACAGCAAAGGGGTATTTTGTGAGGAATGGCTTACCGATGCGAAAGTGGTCTCCCTTGGATATGTCAGGGCATGATGATTGGAGCGTGGTTGATCAGATTGTGATACCTCGTCGGTATAGGAACGAGATATTCAGTTTGGCTCATGATGGACCTCTGGGTGGACATTTGGGGGTCAATAAGATGTATGACCGTATCTTACGGAATTCTTTTTGGCCAGGGTTGAAAAAGGACGTGAAGCAGCACTGCAGGTGTTGTCACATTTGCCAGGTGGCAGGAAAGCCGAACCAATCACTTGTTCCTGCGCATTTATATCCAATCCCTGTGGTCGGGGAGCCGTTGGAACGGATTCTAGTTGATTGTGTGGGTCCTCTACCTCGGACAAGAGGAGGCAACAAGTTTTTATTGACAATTATGTGTGCGTCTACCCGCTTTCCAGAGGTGGTCCCTTTGCGTAACATTACTGCCCCTGCCATTGTGAAGTCTCTCACTAAGTTTTTTTCGTTGTTCGGTTTGCCCAAGGTTGTGCAGAGTGACCAAGGTTCCAACTTCATGTCAAAGGTTTTTGGTCAGGTAATGAAGTTGTTGGATATTGAGCATTGTTCTTCCAGTGCGTATCATCCTGAGAGCCAGGGAGCTCTCGAGCGGTTTCACCAGACTTTGAAATCTATGTTGAGGACTTACTGCCTGGAGTTTGAAAAAGACTGGGATGAGGGGGTTGATCTAGTTATGTTTGCGGTGCGTGAGGTCGTGCAGGAGTCTTTAGGGTTCAGTCCTGCTGACCTGGTGTTTGCGCATACTGTTCGCGGTCTGTTGAGGGTCCTGAAAGAGAAATGGTTGCAGGAGAATTCAAAACGTAGTATTTTAGACCACGTCTGTTCTTTTAGGTCTAGACTGCGGAGGGCATGCGATCTGGCAATGGGTAATCTTGCTTCTGCTCAGTCTAGGATGAAGGGCTGGTTCGACAGGAAGGCTTTTAGTAGGAATTTTTCTCCAGGTGACAAGGTCCTGGTGTTGATTCCTGGTTCCAGTCTGCAGGCTCGGTATAGTGGTCCCTATCAGGTGGTTAAGAAGGTTGGTGCAAGGGATTATGTTATTGGTACCCCTGATCGGAGGCGTAAGACTCAGCTCTGTCATGTCAACATGCTGAAGCAGTACCATGAGCAGGAGCATGTACGGGTTGATGGGGAGGAGCTGTGTCCTTCGATTTTGTCTAAACCAGTTTTGGCTGTAGCAGTGCTGCCCCCTGACACGGGTGGTGATGTGGGTGAGGTACGGTTGTCTGTGGCAGTGACGCAGGGAAAGCTGTGCAACTCTGAAGCTTTGGAGTAGCTTCCCTTGCGGTTGTCTCATTTGTCTGGAAGTCAGCGGGATGATCTGCTTGCTTTGGTGGGGTCAAATGGGTCACTGTTCTCGGATGTGCCTTCTCAGGCGTCTGTGCTGCAGCATGACATTGACGTGGCCGGTGCTGCGCCAATTAAACAGCATCCGTATCGGGTCAATCCTGACAAGCGTCATCACCTAAGAGGTCAGGTTGACTATATGCTGCAGCATGCAATTGCTGAACCTAGTTGTAGTCCGTGGAGTTCTCCGTGTCTACTGGATACGAAGGCTAATGGGGAGGACAGGTTTTGCATGGACCTTCGGAAGGTGAATGCTGTAACTAAGCCGGATTGCTATCCTCTTCCACGGATGGAGGATTGCGTGGATCATGTGGGAAGTGCATCTTTTGTGTCTAAGTTGGACTTGCTAAAAAGGTATTGGCCAGTTACTTTGACTAAGCGGGCGAGGGAGATCTCAGCGTTCGTTACGCCTGATAACGTTCTTCAGTACACGGTAATGACATTTGGAATGCGTAATGCGCCGGCAACCTTCCAACGGTTAGTGAACATGGTATTGTCTGGTTTGTCCTTCTGTGAAGCATACCTTGATGATTTAGTTGTGTGCTCCAGGTCTTGGATCGAACACATCGGTCATCTGAAGGAGGTATTTTGTCATCTAGCAGGAGGCAAACCTAACGATCAATCTGGGGAAGTGTGAGTTTGGCCAGGCCACGGTGACGTATCTGGGTAAGATGGTGGGCCGGGGTCAGGTTCGCGCTCTCGAGGACAAGGTGGGACATATTGTCGCATTTCCTGTTCCAACATCTAGGACTGAACTCCGAAGGTATCTGGCTCTGGTTGGGTACTATAGGGGGTTCTGTCCAAACTTCTCTGCAGTGGCTGCTCCTTTGACGGATTTGCTGAGTCCGAAGGTAGCTTTTGTGTGGTCTGCTGAGTGTCAACAAGCCTTTGATCATACTAAAGGTCTTCTGGTATAAGAGATGTCCCCGAGCTCCGACGTGCCTTCTAGGTTCATTCTCACTGCTTACCAAGTGCGGTGGCGCGACTCGCGTTGCAGCGGCCCCTACAGCCTGTCTGTCTTTAAAAAAATTTTTTGTCTAGTTAAATGTAGTTTGTGTTTTTTTTTGTATGTTCCTAATTGTGTATATGTGGGGGGTGGGGGAGGGAGGGGGAAACTTTTACAATCTCTTTCCTGCACGGGAGACCCGACTTTTCCCCTGTCGGGTTGTCGTTGGGGCCTAGCACCGAGGAGCGGCCTCCAGCTGGAACGACCTGGGGGCTCCAGTCACTGAGCCTGTGGAGCTGCGGACTCACCGTCGTGGGGCTGGCCGGCCTCGGAGCGTGGGGAGCGGTGGTGGCTCACTGCTGCGGCCCGACTCCGGAGCTCCAGCTCCAGCTCCGGCTGCAGCTGCAGACCGGTGTACTGTCGGGATATCGGGAGCTCGCGGGTCCGGTGAGAGACCGCTCTCCGGAGCTCCCGCAACACAACTTCTCCAGCCCATTTCGCGGGGTTGGAGCGACCCGGAGCGGGGCCGTACATCGCCCGGCATGGCTTTCATGGCCGCGGGACATTCCAGCGCCCGCCGGGGGCTCCAACGTTGTGACTTTTGGGCCTAGAGCAGGGCCGTACATCGCCCGGCGCGGCCTCAATGGCCGTGGGACTTAACACCGCCCACCCGGGGGTTCGACCTTGGGAGAGAAATGGTGCAGGGGGAGAGAGAAGACTTTGCCTTCCATCACAGTGAGGAGGAGATTCACTGTGTTGGATGTTTGTGTGAATTGAATTGTTTGTGTTTTTTTAATGAATTGTTCTGTTTGTATGGCTTGTAGAAACAGAGTTTCGTTCGACCCTCTCTGAGGTTCGAATGACAAGTAATAAAATCAATCAATCTTATCATGAATTTACCATGGGACAGAGCTCTTACAGCACCAGACATCCAGGTCCTATCCTGACTATTGGTGCCAAAGACTTGTTTAGGTTGTAGGTTAATTGGCTTCTGTAAATTGCTCCTAGTGTGTAGGATGCAGAAGTGCGATAACATTGAACTAGTGAAGGGGTGACCGACGGTCGGCATGGACTCAGTGGGCTGAAAGGCCTATTTGCACTGTGCAAAGGGCTGGTCACTTTCGTGACCTAATTCATGACCTTTTTTTACTCGTGGACATTTTTCATCAGGTTAGAAAAAACGCGACCTCCTTGATGCCACGACTACCTACGACTAGCATCACAGCCTACTACGACCTACCTACGACCTCGTGACGACCATGCTGTGAGTATGAGTCAAGGGCAAACTTGGTAGAGGTCGTGAATTAGGTCGTGAAAGTGGGACAGGCCCTTAACTCTAAACTAAGATAATGTTTAATCCTAAGGAAATGCCTAAAAGCAGATGTGATTCAAACAGCCAGCTCAAAGAACTATAAACGAAGACAAAGTGCTGGGATAACTGAACGATTCCGGCAGATTCTCTGAAGAACATGGAAAGGTGACTTTTGGGGTTGGGACCCTTCTTCAGACTGATTGTAAGGGAGGGGGAGGGTTAAAGCTGGGAGAGAGGAGAGGCAGGACAAAGCATGGTAGTGGTAGGGGACAAGGGGAGGAGGGGTTTTGATAGATAAAAGTTTTTTTGGGGGGGGAAAAAAGGCCAGAGATTAATAGCGAAGGATTGAAGAGCTGCAAATAGTGAAACAGGAGGAAGGAATGTAGGAGGAGCGGGCAGGGAAGGGGGGAAATAGGTGCACGTCCAGGTGGGGCACAGGGGAGGGGGGAGATAAAAGGTGGGGGGGGGAGTGTGGGGAAGTAAGGGTAGGGAGAAGGGGTATTGTTGGAGGTCACCTAAGATTGGAGAATTCAATGTTCATAGGGTTGGGTTGTTGGCTATCCTGTGATGAGCTACAACCTTGTGATTCATTAGAATTACCACCAGATGGCGCCAAACATCAGCAGTGTGCAAAGAATCCCTGAGGGAAGCTGACGGTAAAAGCCCTGTCCCACTGTACGAGTTCATTCAAGAGTTCTCCCAAGTTTGCCCTGATTCGAACTCGGAGATTTACAGTAATTGCCGCTCGTAAGTACTCGGGGCTCTCGTGGACATTTTTCAACATGTTACCGTGTTTCCCGAGTACCTGTCGTTAGCGTTACGAGCCGCTAAGAGACGCCCACGAGCTCTAACGTAGCCGCTATGTACATTCTACGTCCTTACCATGAGTTTGATTGTTTTTTTAACTTGGGAGAGCACTTGAATGAACTCGTACAGTGGGACAGGGCTTTAACAAAACCAAAACTTACACAGACTTGTCCTCCCATAAAGACTCCCTCTAATGTGCCGCTGCATGCTGGGCCTCTGTTGAAGCTGATGATTTTGCAGAAAGAAACTGTCAGTTTAAAAAAAAGGGTCGGAATGTCTGATCTACAAACGGGTAGTTTCCTTTTCCCAGCAGTAGTCTCAGGATGTGGTGTAGGCACAATTCATGTGCAGTTCATCACCACAGACGTCTGTAATATTTTTGAGGCAGAGGTAGGTAGCTTCTTGATTAGTACGGGTGTCAGGGGTTATGGGGAGAAGGCAGGAGAATGAGGTTAAGAGGGAAAGATAGATCAGCAATGATTGAATGGTGGAGTAGACTTGATGTGCCGAATGGCCCAATTCTGCCCCTATCACTTATGAACTTACATGTGTGAGGCCTTGGAAGTACAGTCATAGAGGCATACAGCATGGAAACAGGCCCTTTGGCCCAACTGGTCCAAGTTCCCATCTAACCTAATCTGATTTTCACAATGCACAAAATTGTCTTACGGATGTCCGTAAACACGGAACCCATTTGTTACCCAGGGATGGCCTGTATATTTGTCCCTGCAATCCATCGTGATGGTTGAATGCTGTGGCCCATTGCACAAAAAGTGTATTGGATCTGGTGATGCATCATGAGACTGAGCATTCACTCTGCTAATCTACTGTTCAGACTAAGTGTTGACCCTGGCAGTCCGTTGCACAGTCTACTATGCTGCCTCCCTATGCACTAATGGCCTGGTGCAAAGTCGAGGGACTCAGGAAGCCACTTTGAAGAGGACCAATCTGGAACAAGCTGGGAGCCTTGGATACCATGATGGAGAACAGATGACGTGATGTCCACTTTAACCCAAACCAAAGAAGTCCTCAGTCTGAAAAAGGGTCTCAAAAGACAGTTACTCCAGCATTTTGTGTCTACCAGAGAAGTCCTTATCTTAAATAGACACAAAACCATAGAAACATAGAAATTAGGTGCAGGAGTAGGCCATTCGGCCCTTCGAGCCTGCACCGCCATTCAATATGATCATGGCTGATCATCCAACTCAGTATCCTGTACCTGCCTTCTCTCCATACCCTCTGATCCCCTTAGCCACAAGGGCCACATCTAACTCCCTCTTAAATATAGCCAATGAACTGGCCTCAACTACCCTCTGTGGCAGAGAGTTCCAGGGACCCACCACTCTCTGTGTGAAAAAAGTCCTTCTCATCTCGGTCCTAAAGGATTTCCCCCTTATCCTTAAGCTGTGACCCCTTGTCATGGACCTCCCCAACATCGGGAACAATCTTCCTGCATCTAGCCTGTCCAACCTCTAAAGAATTTTATAAGTTTCTATAAGATCCCCTCTCAATCTCCTAAATTCTAGAGAGTATAAACCGAGTCTATCCAGTCTTTCTTCATAAAACAGTCCTGACATCCCAGGAATCAGTCTGGTGAACCTTCTCTGCACTCCCTCTATGGCAATAATGTCCTTCCTCAGATTTGGAGACCAGGTGTGGTCTAACCAAGACCCTATACAACTGAAGTAGAACCTCCCTGCTCCTATACTCAAATCCTTTTGCTATGAAAGCTAACATACCATTCGCTTTCTTCACTGCCTGCCGCACCTGCATGCCTACTTTCAATGACTGGTGTACCATGACACCCAGGTCGCGCTGCATCTCCCCTTTTCCTAATCGGCCACCATTTAGATAATAGCCTGCTTTCCTATTTTTGCCATCAAAGTGGATAACCTCACATTTATCCACATTATACTGCATCTGCCAAACATTTGCCCACTCACCCAGCCTATCCAAGTCACCTTGCTGTCTCCTAGCATCCTCCTCACCGTTAACACTGCCCCCAGCTTAGTGACATCCGCAAACTTGGAGATATTGCCTTCAATTCCCTCATTCAGATCATTAATGTATATTGTAAATAGCTGGGGTCCCAGTATTGAGCCTTGCGGTACCCCACTAGTCACTGCCTACCATTGTGAAAATGACCCGTTTACTCCTACTCTTTGCTTCCTGTTTGCCAGCCAGTTCTCTATCCACATCAATACTGAACTCCCAATGCCATATGCTTTAAGTTTGTATACTAATCTCTTATGTGGGACCTTGTCGAAAGCCTTCTGGAAGTCCAGAGCCACCACATCCACTGGTTCTCCCCTATCCATGCTACTAGTTACATCCTCGAAAAATTCCACAAGATTCGTCAGACATGATTTACCTTTCGTAAATCCATGCTGACTTTGTCCAATGATTTCACCACTTTCCAAATGTGCTGCTATCCCATCTTTAATAACTGACTCTAGCAGTTTCCCCACTACCGATGTTAGACTAACTGGTCTGTAATTCCCCGTTTTCTCTCTCCCTCCCTTCTTAAAAAGAGGGGTTATGTTTGCTACCTGCCAATCCTCAGGAACTACTCCACAATCTAAAGAGTTTTGAAAGATTATCACTAATGCATCCACTATTTCCGGAGCTACTTCCTTAAGTACTCTGGGATGCAGCCTATGTGGGCCTGGGGATTTATCCATTCAATTTACCCAACACCACTTCCCGACTAACCTGGATTTCACTCAATTCCTCCTTTGACCCGCGGTCCCCTGCTATTTTCGGCAGATTATTTATGTCTTCCTTAGTGAAGACGGAACAAAGTAGTTATTCAAGTGGTCTGCCATATCCTTGTTCCCCATGATCAACTCACCTGTTTCTGACTGCAAGGGACCTACATTTGTTTTAACTAATCTCTTTCTCTTCACATATCTATAAAAACTTTTGCAGTCAGCCCTTGAGTGAGGGAGGGATAGAGAGAGAGAGGGAATGCCGGGGTTACTTGAAGTTAGAGAAATCAAATTTCATACCACTAGGCTGTAAGCTGCACAAACGAATAGCTTTAACACTCAGCCTCAAGCTAAGAACCTACAAACATCACACGAATAGGGCCTTTGGCCATAGGTATCTGTGCTGAACTTGATGGATACTTAAACTATTCCGTTCTGCCTGCACATGATCCATATCACTCTATTCCCCGTTTATTTATGTGCCTATCCAAAAGCCTCAAACAGCACTATCATATCTGCTTCTACTACCACCCTTGGCAACACGTTCAAGGCAGCTACCACTCTCGGTTGTAAAAAAACTTCCAGTCATAGAATCATAGTCGTAGAACATGGAAACAGGCTCTTCGGCCCAACTTGCCCACACCAACAAACATGTCACATTTACACTAGTCCCACCTGCCAGCATTTGGCCTTATCCCTCTAAACCTGTCCTATCCATGTACCTGTCTAATTGGGGTGGGAGATTGCAACCTTCACATGGTCCATCCTGTTTCGACTAATGCAATCAACCCGACATGCACAAACAAAAGATCAAATAGAACAAGTTGTCTTACAATTTTAGGCTGTGCACGCCATACACAAGAAGAAGAAGACCGGGCTAATTGTTTCGTAAACATTGTGATAGTCACTGCCTCATCTACTTCTTCTGACAGCTAGTTCCATACACACCACCCTTTGTGTGAAAAAGTCACCCCTAATGGGCCTGTCCCACTTAGGCGATTTTTCAGCGGACTGCCGGCCACTGTCAAGTTGCTGTCGGTCGCCTGAAAAAACGGCAACTGGAACAGCGGCTGTCAGTGGAACACACACACACACACACACACACACACACACACACACACACACACACACACACACACACACACACACACACACACACACACACACACACACACACACACACACACACACACACACACACACACAATATTGCTTCCTTCACCAGCCTGTGTGAATTTTTTAGACTGCGCTCCCCCTGCTTGCCCTGTCTACAAAATACACACGGTGCAAAGCCAAGGTGATACAGACACACACCGCGATGAACAGGAAGGTTGGCGCTGTAAAAAGACGACTAGCACAGTGTACGGTAATTCCTTTAAAAGAGGGGGGGAGAAGGAGTGGAGACAACTCTTACGAAGCCAGAGATACACGGCTGTGAAGCTCGGCGGACATTAACATTACTGGTGGTTATCCTTGGTTCTGAAAACTACTGCTTACCTTTTTTTTCCCAATCAGCCAATGAAATTCACCGGTCAGCACCAGCTACAACCTACGAGAACCTACGAGAACCTTCGACCTCCTGGCAACCCATCAGGACCTCCTTGCGACCCACCTATGGCACGAGACTTCTCGCTACTCTTCATAGCGGCTTCATTCTAGTCGCCGGTAATTTTTCAACATGTTGAAAAATTCACAGCGACCATAATGAGGCCGCGACTAGTTCCCAGAATGCAGGAACTCCTCACGACCATGAAGGCGACTCGGCAACCACCCGCGAACATGTGGCGACTGCATATTCTCCCGCATTCGCCTAATAAGTCGCCTAAGTGGGACAGGCCCATAAGATTCCTATTACATTTTTTTGCATTCACCTCAAATTATAAACTTTCCCCACATATCTCATTTGAATTCCCCCCACTCCTCTCCTCAAAGCTATGCCCTTTATGAGTTTGAGCCCTTGAGTTGATTTTATAAAGATAGGCTCTCCTAAATTTCACAGGATTATTATTGGTTAATTAATGAAATTGGTTGTTTCCTTAACTTGCATCGTAATGGTGAGAGCACTTCAAACAAACAATAAGATGTTCTGCGGAGAAAGGAACTGAAGGAGCTGGTTTACACTGAAGCCAGACACAAAATCCTGGAGTAGCTCAGTGGATCAGGCAGCATCTCTGGAGAAAAAGAATAGAATAGGTGATGTTTCGGGTGGAGCCCCTTCCCCAGACTGAGAGTCAGGGGAGAGTGAAATTGTTCTGCACAGCTAAGTGATCACGTGTGGATTACAAATTACAAAATTATTTAATTGATTTACTGATATTGCAAATTTTTTTGTTGAACTACTTATCGCCTATTATCACCTAAGGCAGTGGTAGAGTTGCTGCCTTACAGCACTTGCAGCACCGGAGACCCAGGTTCGATCCCGACTATGGGTGCTGTCTGTATGGAGTTTGCACATTCTCCCCGTGACCTGCATGGGTATTCTCAGAGATCTTCAGTTTTCTCCCACACTCTAAAGACTTGCAGGTTTGAGGGTTGATTGGCTTGGTGTAAGTGGAAATTGTCCCCAGTGTGTGCAGGATAGTGTTACGGGCCTGTCCCACATTCACGACCTAATTCACGACCTTTTTAACTTGTGGACATTTTTCATCACGTTGAAAAAACGCCCCGACCTACTTGATGCCACGAGTACCTATGACCTTGTGACGACCATGCTACGAGTATGAGTCAAGGGCAAACTCGGCAGAGGTCGTGAACTAGGATGTGAAAGTGGGACAGGCCCTTTAATGTGCGGGGATCGCTGGTCAGTGCTGACTCTGTGGGCCGAAGGGCCTGTTTCCACGCTGTATCTCTAAACTAAACTAAACTAAAACCTCAAATTCAAAGCTTTTGGAAAACATCAATTAAGTGTCATTTGTTTCTAAATATGTTTCCTAAGTATCAGATGTGTTTCTGAAATTATAGTGCACTAATCATACGGTTTAACGGCAAAATGCGACCAGAATCTCGAGGTTACTGTATTTGCTGCTCTCTTCCCAGACTGGTGAGTGTCTGTGCTGTGGCCACGAGGACAGATGAATATCCCCTTTCAAATGTAAGATACCAATCCTATTATTAGAATCTACTCGTAAAAGTGCAGTGTCCTTCAGCCAAACAGTTGTCCTTTGAAAACATTTAATTTTTGGTTTAGTTTTATGGTGTCTGCATATTTTTGGAGTTCCTGAGATCTCCAAATGTATCTTTCTTATTCAGCCAACATTCAGAACCTACACCAACGCTACTCTGAAGCTTGGTTTACATTAGCTCAACATGTCTTTTTTTTCCAGCCATATGCACATAAACAGCAGAGACTATTTCTAACTGTCTTCAGTGTCCAGGTCCACCACCAATTTTCCGGTACCGTTGGCTCCAAAGCCTCTCTGGATTCTCCATTTTGCCGGATCTAGAGAGGTCTGGTCTCTGAGAAGAGTCCAACAGTATTGGAAAGGTCAGTTTTAGTTAAAAAACTAACTGGCCTCAGAAGGATCTGCTGGCTCTGGCCAGGCTAGAGTTCAAGAGGGCCACAGAGGGGAAATTCAACCCCCTTATCGGCACGGAAGTCCCGATGAGGTCGAGATCAGCTGCCTTACCAGGCCTAGGCGCCACATTTTTGGGGTGACGTCCGGAGGGGACATCAAATGTGCTCCCGTAACTTTGTCTGGATTAAAGGTGGTGCCAGACCACCAGTTGCCGGAAAATTGGTGGCGAACATGTATTAATTTATCTTAAATCTGTGCATCTAAATGGGAAGGCTAGTATTGATATTGCAAGCTGCTCTGAGATGTGGATACAGTGTCAGATTCCAAGTCCAATATACAATAGTAAGGCCGTTGAGAAGGAAACAAAGTAAAAAAATGCTGGAAACACTCAACGGGTCAGTCATCATTAAGAGGAAGTTTCAAAAGGAACATGTTGAAGGATTTTCATGTGTAGATGTTAACAATTTAAAATTAAAAAAAAAAATTCTCAACTGGAATGTAGTACAAAGTATCTTGAAGAAAATGCTTGTGATTAGTAATCCCTTCGGTGGATTAAATATGGTAGGACTTGTCTTATTGGCATCTCTGTGTCACGAGATGAATTGTGAAGGAAGAAGGTGGAGCATGAACAAATGAGATTAGAAGAAGAACAACTTGGAAGTCTCACACAATCAATTGACATGGCGTTAGATGTTGAGATACTCATGAGATAGCTGATGACCAAAAAGATAGGCATTAAGGAACATTTTAAGGGAGGGGATAGTAACACAAGTATGAGGGAAGGAATGCATTAGGATTCAGTAGCTGGTCCACGCTGACCAAGAGGAAGTGATCAAAGCCAAGGTGAGCACAAATCCAGAAGTAAGGAATGCAATAACCAACAGGAACATAGTGCAACAGGAGATTAGAGACAAGAAGAAGGACAAGTCCTTGGAAGGGTTTGAAAACATGGGTGTGAATTTTGAAATTAAAGTATTGCTTAAGAAGGGATTGATATCAGCCAGCAAGCTTAGAGGTGAGGAAGGCGCAAGTTGGGGCCACTGACAAAATGTTTTGACTGACCTTTATAGATGAGGGTTAGGAATTCATAGGAATAGACAGGGTTTGAGGTAACCAAGTCATGGAGTGGTAAGGTGCAGTCTGCCATTCACTAGCTTTGTCCCTGAAAGTAGTGACCATAGAATATGCCACTCAATGAAGTTCCCTGATCTCTCTCTCTAGGGTCGCACAGTGGCACAGCAGTAGAGTTGCTGCCTTACAGTGCCTGAGAATCGTGTTCAATCCTGACTACAGGTGCCGTCTGTACGGAGTTTGTACGTTCACCCTATGATCGCGTGGGTTTTCTCCGACTGCTTTGGTTTCCTCCCACATTCTACATTCCAAAGACATACAGGTTTCTAGGTTAATTGGCTTTCGTACATTTAAAAAAAATTGTCCCATGATATATCTCCAATGATGTACAAACTGCTTAATACTTCATTCATTTTTCTGAATCTCTATCTTTATTTTATTTTTCTCTTATATTTTCTATCTATATAAAAAATGAAAAACTCATAGAAGTACAAATTAGAAATAATTGTTAATATTAATAATATTAAGAATGTATATGACATGTATATCCTTATCTTGATATGTATTTCTAATAAAAAATATTTAACAAAAAAAATAAAATAAAAAAAATTGTCCCTAGTGTGTAGGATTGTGCTAGTATAGGGGGTGATCACTGGTTGGCGCAGACTCAGTGGGCTGAAGGGCCTGTTTCCGCACTGTATCTAAAGGCTAAAGCCAATCCTGCCGTGATGGGTCATTGCATTCTGAGTGACTGGCCCTCATGGATGTTTTCATGGATAGGTCTCCATGCTCCAAAGACGTGGGTGGCGCCATCGAGTGTGGCAGCCTCACCAATAGCTGTCCGTCCTTTCATTCATCTTGTTATTTTTAGTCTGTCTAAAAGTTTGTTTTTGGGGGCCTTTTAGTCTATTTTATTTGGGAGGGGGAGGGGAAACCGTCTTCTCAGTCACTTCCTGGTCGAGGATGTGTCTTTCCTCCGAGCCGCATCTTCACCCCCCCCCCCCCCCCCCCCCCCCCGCCCGCAGCCTACCATCTGGATTGGCATGTCCTTTCCTGCCTGAGACCAGCCAGAGCTTCAGCAGCGGCGCAGCACTGAATTACCATTGCGGAGCAGGCGATCGCCGTGTTGGAGCTCCGGAGGACCTGCCGACTTTAACACCGTGGAGCTATGGTTTGCTAACTTTATCAACATAGAGCCTGGGATTTTTCGCGGAGGATTGCCAGTGTTGGAGCTCCGCCCAGCTCGGCCTGTGGACTTCGGGAGCCGCAGTCTCCGGTAGGAAGCGGCCGATTCGCAACTCCAAGCCGCTGAGAGTGTTCTTCTGTGCCGACGTCGGAGTTCCGATCATCCCGTGCGAGAGGGCCTGAAACATTGGGCCGCCGTTGCGACGACTGCGGAGGCCTCAATAGCCCCGACCACGGGTGAACAAGAGGAAGAGGACTGAACTTTGTTGCCTTCCCTCACAGTGGGAAACGCTGATTCCGCAGTGCGGGATATTTATGTTTATGTTAAATTCGATAATGTTGTGTTTATTTTATTTGTGTGGCTGCATGGTAACTCAAATTTCACTGCACCAATTGGTGTATGTAACAATAAATGTAACAAACTTGAATTTGAACTTCAACTCGGAAGGATATGGGCCAAATGCAGGCAGGTGGGACTTGTGTAGGTGGGACATGTTGGTCGGTGTGGGCAAGTTGAGCCAAAGATCCTATTTCCACGCTGTGTGACTCCATGATTCCATGATCTATCATCGCCCCACAAAAGAAAAGAATGGCTTCATAAGTTAATTCTGAATAACTTCTGACAATTGGGTCGTGATAGGTTATAATGTACTGAAGGAACTTGAAATGAGAAATTGGTATCATGGATGATGCACAATAGAAGGCCAGTGACCTTTGTAAAAATTAGCTCAGTGCAACTCACCAAATATTGGGGAGTGGCATGATGAGCAAAAGTATGTTTAAAATTGTGGAAAGTATAAAAGGAAGCCTTTTTAATATAGGCTGTTTTGATGGCAATACCAGAAATAATTTTAACTGTTAACAAACACAGTGGTGCAGCAGTAGAGTCAGAACCCTTAGAACACTAGAGACCCAGGTTTCATCCTGACCATGGGTGCTATCTGAATGGAGTTTGTACATTCTCCCCGTGACCCTATGGGATTTCTCCGGGTGCTCCCGTTTCCTCCCACACTCCAAAAACTTTCCGGTGGATTTCATCGTCTGTATAACTTGTTCTCACCTCGCCCACAGCTAACAATGGCCTGTTACTAGCAATGTTACAAAATTTTGAGATTTAAAAAATCAAGTCTGCAATTTATCCCATCAGATAAAGTATAAAAAGAAGTTTAATTTGACACCTAATTTACTTTCATATCTTCAGTATTAAGAAAGTTATGGCCATTTTCATACTCGGAAATTAGCATCTTGCTCCCCATTGCCTTTCAATTGACTTAACTCAAAAGTTGTGATCTGGAAAAGTTAAAAGCCCATAACTTTCTTAAAAATTAAGAGAACTCAATGAAATTTTCAGTTATTATAGATTGAAGCATTCTGAAACAAATATGAAACAATCTTACTTGGATGACCTGAAATTAAAGCATATAATTAGTTAGTAATCTAATTGTAGCTAATTACAAAATTCAATGAGTAGATCTAAACATCTATCCATTTCTTAAGAAAAGATAAACTTTTTTTTAATTGCCTAAGTGTCCAAATAACATTCACACAATAATCCACAATATAACATAATTTTTAAATCTCATTTTCATGAATTTCTGGGCCAAATGGAAGGAATTTAGTGTTTGATTCCTGTAAATTAATGGCCATTTAAATCAACTAGCGAGTGGGTTTTAGTGGAATGCGGTGGATTGGAACGTTGCGGTTAGCGGTGAAGTCGGGAGGAAAAATATTGTTTGTTCATACATTTTTTGGGACCCCATTTTGCAACATAAAAATATTATTAAAGCCTCCCGAAAAACCAACTTTTAATATAAAAATAAACTATTTACCTTTTTTTCTCCCCTACGCAAAATCCTTCTGGTTGTCGGTGCTCACGGCTTTTGAAGGTGATTTTTAAATTACTCTAGTTAATAAATAATTTAGAGTAATTTAAAAATACCTTCATTAATGAAATGTCGGAGCGATTTTTCTTCCGCAACGAAATCGCCCGACATTGATCGATTTTCCAGGTCTGTTGAAAAACGGCACTTTAAGCCCGCCCCCCTCTGAAAGGCGTCAAAGTCGCGCACACGAGGAGCGGCAGAACTGCAGCGCTGCTCAAGGTAAGTTTTGCAACATACCTACTGTTACTTTGATTATCGTTACTTTTTTGCACATCTTTCATTCATTTGTTCTATATCTCTCTACATCACTGTCTACTGTGTATCCTTCATTTCCCTTTCCCCCGACTGTCAGTCTGAAGAAGGGTATTGGCTCAAAACATCACCTATTCCTTTTCTCCAGAGATGCTGTCTGTCCAGCTGAGTAAGTCCAGCACTTTATGTCCATCAGCACATCTGCCTGCACATGACCCATATCATTCTACCTGCTTGTCCATGTGCCTGTATAAATACCTCTTAAATATTGCTCTCATATGAGCTCTCTCCACTTCCTCTGGCAATGCATTATTGGCACCTACCACTCACTGTAATAAACTTGCCTTGCACATCTCCTTCAAACTTTCTCCCTCTCACCTTATACTTATGCCCTCTAATATGTGACACTCTGAAACACTCTGACTATCTACCCTATCTATTAATTCTATCTACTCCTCTCATAATTTTAAATACTTCTATGAGGTCAACATAATCCAAGCTCAACCAGCCTCTCTTTATAGATAACATCCTGGTGAATATTTTCTGCACCCTCTCCAAAGCCTCCACATCCTTCCCACAATATAGCTACCAGAACTACACACAATACTCCAAATGTGACCTAACCAAAGCTTTCTAAACCAGCAAAATGACTTTCCAACTTTTATATTCAGTGCCTGACCAATAAAGTCAGTGGGTCTCTGGAACTCTCTGCCACAGAGGGTAGTTGAGGCCAGTTCATTGGCTATATTTAAGAAGGAGTTAGATGTGGCCCTTGTGACTAAGGGGATCAGAGGGTATGGAGAGAAGGCAGGTACGGGATACTGAGTTGGATGATCAGCCATGATCATATTGAATGGCGGTGCAGGCTCGAAGGGCCGAATGGCCTACTCCTGCACCTAATTCCTATGTTTCTATGTTTCTAATAAAGGCAAGTCTGAACTTTTATCATTCTTATCTATTGTAGAGAGGAACTGCAGATGCTGGTTTATACCAAAGACAGGCACTGAATGCTGGAGTAACTCAGCAGGACAGGCAGCATCTTTGGATAGAAGGAATGGGAGTTGTTTCGGGCCGAGACTCTTCTTCAGACTCACACAAAATGCTGGAGTAACTCAGTGACACAAAATGCGAGAGTAAGTGTAACATTCTTATTCATTGGTGTTGCCTCTTTCAGAGAGTTATGGACTAGTCGCCATGATGCCTTTGTACATCAATGCTCCTGTCCCCGACTTCTTTCTACTTTTTCTTAAGTTTTACCGCACAAAGTGCAAAGCCTCCCACATGTTCATATTAAACTCCATCTGCCATTTCTCTGCCCGTATTTCCAACTGCTCCGTTTCCTGCAAAAACAAAAAAAAAGTATTTGGAGAGTTAAAAAAAACAATCACAAAACAATTTTCAGAGACTTTAGTAAGACAATGACATTTAAGGTTGGCAAAATGTCATGTCAATAGCAATGAGGATCAAGTATATTTGAGGACTTTCCAGGAAATACCCACTTCCGTCAGTTTCTGCAGTCTTAATGATGTGTATCAGCTGATGTTGCATGATTTTATTAGGTGCTGACTAGATTGTTGCAAAGACATCTGAACAGCTGATGGCACAGCTTAAGATAAACTGCGGAAACAGGTCTTTAGGCTCACTGTGCGTGCGGCGACCGGTGATTGCCCCGTACACCAGCACTATCCTACACACTAGTGACAATTTACAATCTTACTTAAGACAATTAACCCACAAACCTGCATGTCTTTGAAGTGTGGGAGGAAACAGGAGCACCCGGGCAAAACCCATGTGGTCACAGCGAGAACATGAAAACTCCGTACGGATGACATCCTTGGTCAGGACCGAATCCGGGTCTCTAGGGCTGTAAGGCAACTACTCTACCGCTGGGCCCAGCGATTTGCAGCTTGCACGAACGTAAGAGTTGCAGGGAGATAGAGCCCCCCCCCCATTTACTAATTCTACATTAATCACATTTTAATTCTGGCCACTTTCGCATCAACTCCCCCTCCCCCCATCCTCCCCACCCCCCCCCCCCCCCCCAAATCCTCTCCCCCCCCCCCCCCCTCCCTCCATCTACACGTTCGCAGAGAGAAGGTGAAAACTCCACACAGAGCTCAACAGGGGTCAGGATTGAACCTGTGTCTCTGGCACTGCTTTAACGTATGCGCCATTGTGCTGCCCTTAAAACAAAAACTAGACTCAGTGTCAGTGAAGCGAGGAGCTATCACATTGATGATATTTCATCGCAACAACCTTGGTGAAACGTTGTCAAACTGAAACAACTTTGGAACATTGTTAACTTTTGCTATCAAAGGCCTCGAACTGTGGTCCCAGATGCCTGGGTAGAGAATCTGTTGCTTCTCACTCAGCCGGTATCTTCCTACCGTTTAGCGGGCCAGAAAGACCCAGGATCAGTGCCAATGCTGATTGTCTGCCTAAGCGAAGAGCTGGGAGATTCTTCCCTCCCACCCACACGGTTTCATTAGTTGGACAAAATCAGGCCCTTCAGCCCTACGAAGGCTGCCTGTTCGATGAATGACAAACCATTCCCACTCCGACTGGAAAGGCCATTTCAAACCGAGAGTCAATGCAGGACTACAGGTCAGCACGCTGGACATGCGGGGTCAGAGATGAGAGTTTCAGCAACAGAGCGTCTGAAGGAGGAGAAAAATCAGATGTTATGCAAGCTAAAATTTTACAACTCAATACCAAGACCTTTGTGTTCAGCTGCAGCTGGGATTATAAAATGGCACCAAAATGGTGCC
Source organism: Raja brachyura (assembly GCA_963514005.1). The sequence goes on from OY740800.1 coordinate 18,076,317, forward strand.
TCCTGCTTCCTGTACGTAGAAACATAGAAAATAGGTGCAGGACTAGGCCATTCTGCCCCTCGAGCCAGCACCACCATTCAATATGATCATGGCTGATCATCCTAAATCAGTACCCTGTTCCTGCTTTCTCCCCATATCCCTTGATTCCATTAGCCCTAAGAGTTATATCTAACTTTCTCTTGAAAGCCTCCACGGCCTTCTGTGGCAGAGAATTCCACAGATTCACAACTCTCTGGATGAAAATGTTTTTCCTCATCCCAGTCCTAAATGGCCTACCCCTTATTCTTAAATTGTGACGCCTGGTTTTGGAGTCCCCCAACATCAGGAACATTTTTGCCTGTCCAATCCCTTAAGAATGGATGGTGTCCTCTCATCCTTCTAGACATTCTGCTCGAACCAGAGCATTGTGCTCATGTATGGTGAAGTCTTGCTGAGTTGTAGGCAAACAAAGTTTTTCACTCCACCTGGGTGCAGGTGACAATAAAGAAAGCATTGAACCTTTGAACAGTTTCAATTAAACCCTTTGGAATATAAGAGTGAACTTTATAAACACGTCAAACCCAGTGGGTGAATTTTATGTTATGTGATGAGTTTCAGGTGGAAGCAAACTAAAATAGTTAAAAGTTCAACCCAGCTATGAATTGATCCACTGCAGATTTCAACAGAAACTCAGTTGTCTGAAACTGAGGAGTGTTCTCCCGGGAGGTAGAACACTTAAATATATGATGTAAAGCTGTGCGGCTTCATTCTGTGCCCGTTTTAACACGTTGACTACCACACGAAAGAGGTGAGAGTTTTCCTGGCTGCTTGTTTGTAAACTGGGAGATGTAGGTGATCTTGATCGTAACTGTCCAAGCCAACCCATCACCCTCTCTTCAGACCACATCCCTCCTGTGACCTGATGCCCCCCGATACCCATCCTGGCCGCTGATCCCTTTCAGCCACCTACCCGGCGAGGGGACCTCATTGAAACATACAGAGCAGTGAAAGAACGTTCTTTTAGGAAGGAGATGAGGATGCTGAATCTGTGGAATTTTGCCACAGAAGGCTGCGGAGGCCAAGTCAGTAGATATTTTTAAGGGAGAGATAGATAGATTCTTGATTTGTACAGGTGTCAGAGGTTCTGGGGAGAAGGCAATAGAATGGTGTTAGGAGGGAGAGATAGACCAGCCATGATTGAATGGCAGACTTGATGGACCAAATGGCCTAATTCAGAAGCAGGGATGATCAGCCATGATCATATTGAATGGCGGTGCTGGCTCGAGGGGTCGAATGGCCTACTCCTGCACCCTGAAGCAGAATCAGTTCATAATTGATAATATTTATAATGTACGACTGATATATATGAAATGTTTTTATTATGACATGTGCTTGCTTCTAATAAAAATATTATTTAAAAAAACAAAAAAACAAATGGCCTAATTCTACTCCGGCCTCTACTCGAGAGAGAACCCTCAGCCCATGATGCCATCGAGTGCCTGCCGACCGTGGATGAGTTAGACGCAGAACCGACGGCAGAAGAGCTCAGCAAGTCCATTGACAGCCCGGCACCGCCTGTCAACACCATCAACCTCTCCATGGACACAGAGATTGATAAGAGCATCGGGAAGGCAGCTACCACTCGAGTGTGGACCAACCCAAAGCTGACAGTGAAGACAAAGATAGCAGTCTACATCGCCTGTGTCGACAGCATGCTGCTGTACGGCAGTGAGACATGGACTACATATGCCAGACAGGAGAGAAGACTCAACACCTTCCACCTTGGAAGCATCCGTCATATCCTGGGCATATCCTGGCAAGACAGAGTGTCCAATGCTGAGATCCTGTCTTCACAGTATGTACACTCTACTCAGGCAGCGCAGACTGCGGCGGCTGGGCCATGTCCACCGCATGGAGGATGGCCGTATTCTAAAAGACATCCTTTATGGTGAGCTGACATCTGGGAGGAGAACCATCGGCCACCTCCAGCTACGTTGCAACCTTGTCTGCAAGAGAGATATGAAGGCACTCGACATCGATGTGGAGTCCTGGGAGAGCCTTGTAGCTGACCACTCGGGGTGGAGAGGTACCCTGAACCAACATCTCAAAATGGGGGAAGAGTAACTGATGAACGTAGCGGCAGACAAGCGGGCACGCGGAAAGGAGCGCAGCAACTTCAACAAACCAGAGACCACACACAAATGTGACCTTTGCCACAGAGACTGTCACTCCCGCATTGGTCTCTTTAGCCCCAAGCGACGTTGCTCTAGCCGAGGTTTGGAGCAAGCAGCCAACAACTAGGATGCATCACCCATGGTCAGTCATGACCGAGGGGGGGCTACAAGAACTACTATCACTTATGACCTACCTACCCCCTGTCCTGCCCAAATCATCTGTCGTCATCTCCCGTCCACCCAGATCACTTTGGCCTCCTTCAACCTTTAGTTTAGTTTAGTTTAGCTTATTGTCACGTGTACCGAGGTACAGTGAAAAGCTTTTGTTACATGCTAACCAGTCAGCAGAAAGATAATACATGATTACAATCGAGCCGTCCATAGTCTACAGATACATGATAAAGGGAAAAACATTAATAACTTTTAGTGCAAGATAAAGTCCAGTTAAAGTTGGTTCAAAGATAGTCTAAGGGTCTCCAATGAGGTATATAGTAGTTCAGGACTGCTCTCTAGTTGTTGGTGGGATGGTTCAGTTGCCTGATAACTGTTGGGAAGAAACCGTCTCTGAATCTGCAGGTATGTGTTTTCACACCTGTTGCCCGATGGGAGAGGGGAGAAGAGGGAGTGGCCGGGGTGCGACTCATCCTTGATTATGCTGGTGGCCTTAGTGAGGCAGCGTGAGATGTAAATGGAGTCAATGGAAGGGAGGTTGGTTTGTGTGATGGTTTGGGCTTCGGCCACAATTTTCTGCAATTTCTTGTGGTCTTGGATGGAGCTTTTCCCAAACCATGTGGTGATGCATCCCGATAAAATGCATTCTACGGCGCATCTGTAAGAGTTGTGAGGGTTGTTGGGGATATGCGGAACATCTTATCTCCCCTCTGCCACCCAATCTGTTTAATGACGCCTCCAATCACAAATTTCTCTTACCTTTTCCCAGCAAATACTCAGTTATTCCCATTTCTCCTAATATGTCTGTTAGAATCTCCTTCTAACCTTAAATCCCTGTCAATGCCCTCCATCACTGAACCCACATCCCCTGGTTCTCCCACCCCATCAATGTCCTTACAATACAATGTCTGCTGACCTCCTTCGGCATGTCCATCAAAATAATCCTCTTTCACCCACACTCCTCCTCCCTGATCCCAGTCTCTCCTGGCTTTGCAAAAAAAAAGTCCTTTGGCACTGATCCAGGAGATAAGATGTTTAAGAAGGAACTGCAGATGCTAGAAAATCGAAGGTAGACAAAAGTGCTGGAGAAACTCAGCGGGTGCAGCAGCATCTATGGAGCGAAGGAAATAGGCAATGTTTCGGGCCAAAGTTTCGGCCCACAACATTGCTTATTTCCTTCGCTCCGTAGATGCTGCTGCACCCGCTGTGTTTCTCCAGCACTTTTGACTATCCAGGAGATAAGAAGACTGAAATCCCACACCGCAGCTCTGTTCACACTAGTTCGATGTTATCCCACTTTCTCTACACACTACGGGCGATTTATGGAGGCCAATTAACCTATAACCCACACGTCTTCGGGACATGGGTGTAAAACAGAACACCCGGAGGAAACCCATGCAGTCATGGGGTGAACGTGACAGCTCCACGCAGACAATCTGGCTCTCTGACAAGGCGAGGCGGCAGATCTACCAGCTGCACCACTGTGTGGCAAAAAATATTTCCATAAATCCATCCCAAAGAGTCAAGAAGATCACTGTTACTATTCTTAAATCAAACATTTATTAAATTGCAAAATTATTGCAAGCAGCTATTCTGCAAAAGTTGAGTCGCTGTTTAGGCTAGTGAAGCCAATGGCACAAAAGATTAGTTCAGAATGTGGAATATGTTCTTTCATATAGCAACAAAGCAATTGATCAAGGCAGCTTTGAGGTGGAGGAAGCTTTAGTGAGGCAAGTGCTATGATGAGATTTAGCAGCGTTGAAAAAAATCCTCATTAATTTGTCATGTCTCCCAGAATCTCAGTGAAATTACAAATGAAAATAGGATCTATGGAGAACATATTCTAAATTGGACAAAGAGTGCAACGTTTATCACCATCATATCCTGACAGTGCGACAATACTTTTGGTTTAGTTTTACCTTCATGTACGTCAGTAGTGAGACATGGAAACATAATAAAAAAATAAATTATCTCAATAGGGTTAGGTTAGATAAGGGGGAGGTGCAGCGAGACCTGGACGTCCTTGTACACCGGTCACTGAAAGTTGGCGTGCAGGTACAGCAGGCAGTGAAGAAAGCTAATGGAATGTTGGCCTTCATAACAAGAGGATTTCAGTATAGGAGTAAAGAGGTTCTTCTGCAGTTGTATAGGGCTCTGGTGAGACCACATCTGGAGTATTGTGTACAGTGTTGGTCTCCTAATTTGAGGAAGGACATCCTTGTGATTGAGGCAGTGCAGCATATGTTCACGAGATGGAAAAAATGGATAAAAGGATAAAAGGATAAAATAGACAATGGTGGCAGCCCATTACATGGCATTCGGGAGTCTGATGGCTCGTGGGAAGAAGCTGTTGCAGAACCTTGATGTTCTGCTCCTTATGCTACGATATCATTTGCCCGAGGGCAGCAGAGTGAACAGTCCGTGATGGAGATGTGTGGGGTCTTTTATAATACTGCTGGCCTTAGACACGCAACGTTTGGTCGCAATATCCCCGATTGAGGGGAGAGAAGTCCCGATGATTTTTTCCGCTGTCCTCACCACTCGGAGGCTTTACAGTCCCCAAACCAGACAGAAATACAGCTGGTCAAAATACTCTCTATGCTGCCCCTGTAGAAAGGGGTGAGGACGGGATGGGGGAGGTGAGCTCTTCTCATCCGGCGCAGAAAGTGCAAACGCTGCTGCGTTCTCTTAACTGTTGATGAGACGTTATTTGACCAGGTCAGCCTGTTAGTGATCTGCACCCCCAGGAACTTAGTGCTCATAACCCTTGACACCCTTATTACCACAGGGGGGGCAATAAACCTAGTGACAATGAAGGCCGAAAGTGAGAGAAGTCACAGAGGGGGTACCTTAATTAACGAGCTGATTTTCCCAGTTATTTAATTAGTTTGCATAATCAATGACATAACAGTCAGTCTGGGGAAACCACTCTGTAGCAGTTACTTGGTTCATCTCCATAGTTACCTGCAGTTAAAAAAAGTCAAATCATATCAAGACTTGCTTTCCTCTTTAATCTTCTTGTATTTCCGTGTCAATGAATTCCAGAGGTCCCAGGCAGGGTCACGGAAATGTCAGTCGCAATCATTTAACACCTTTCCAAATAAACTTGCGGTTTCCATGACACAACATGCAAATGATTGAGTTTACATTCGTATTGCTAAGCAACAGAAGAATGCTTAACAAAGATTCATTCTGACAGGGCGACTGAACACTTGGAAAATAGGGGCTGATCTGCAAGACCCTACATGGATTAAACATGAGAAATTTACATCTAACTAACCTTGTCAAGATAGCTGACTTACTGTAATAGATAAGGAAGTGTCAACTGATATTATTCGGGGGGAAATCTACAGATGCTGTTGGAAAACAGGGGAAGGGAATGAAATTGGAGACAATTTATTGCCATGGTTAGGAAATTAGTTAGGAGCTAACAAAGAGTTGACCGAGATCATGGGTAGGCAATATAATGGGTGAGATGTGACCAGTGAGTGTACGGTCTGTATTTCTCCCAGCCAGGACCAGGTTGTAGAGACAAAGAACTGCAGATGCTGGTTCATACCAAAGATAGACACAAGGTGCTGGAGTAACTCAACAGGTCAGGCAGAATCTCTGGAGAAAAAGGATTTGTGACCTTTTGGGTCAGGATACTTCTTTCGATTGAAGAAGGGTCCCGACCTGAAGTGTCACTGATCCTTGTTCTCCAGCAATGCTGCCTGACCCGCAGCACTTTGCTCTCCTGTGACTCCAGCACTTTGTGCCTCTCTTTGGACCAGATTGTGCTGGATGTAACTGCCTCTACCTGAAAACACTGCAGGTGTGCTCTGAGGATATTTATTCACTTCCACCTTCCTAACATAAATTGGAGCACTATGACCATCATACAAATGCTAGTTTGTTGCTTGTGTGTGTGCCATTTAAAGGGACACTCTGCTGATATTAGGAGTCCTGACGGAACCTTCAGATGTGAGGGATTCCTATGGGAATCTGCACTTCCAGACAACTTAGTTGGATGGCATTGTGTGGACGGCACTGTATGGAGGCTGGCGAATCTGTGGAATTCATTGCCACAGACAGTTGTGGAGGCTGTCATTAGGTAGTAAGGGCATCAAGGGTTACGGGGAGAAGGCAGTGGAATGGGGTTGAGAGGGAAAAGTGAATCGGCTGTGATCGAAATAGGGCATCATGATGGCACAGTGGTAGAGATGCTGCCTTACAGTGCCAGAGACCCAGGTTCAATCCTGACTACGCGTGCCGTCTGTGCGGCGTTTGCACGTTCTCCCTGTGACCACATGGGTTTTCTCCACGAGCTCCAGTTTCCTCCCACATTCCAAAGATATACAGGTTTGTAGATTCATTGGCTTTGGTAAAAATTTCTAATTGTCCCAAGAGTGTAGGATAGTGTCAGTGTACAGGGTTCGTTGGTCAGCGCAGACTTGGTGGGCCGAAGGGCCTGATTCTGCTCTAAACTTAAAAACTAAACTATTCAGGCTCGATGGCCCAAATACCCTAAGTATGTTTCTGTGTCTTATGGTCTGGAATCGTAAGCGGTGGTTATCCTCTGTTCTCTTGGGTCCTCACTAATGTTCGCTGTAACCATAGCAGCTAAGGTCAGATGCAATAAGGGGCCTTCATGTCAGGACAGCAGTGCAAAACATTGTAGATCTCAAGAAGATGAGATTTCATTGCTTGCTTCAGTCTGGGAGCATTGTGAGCTACATTGCCATGGAGATGCGTGAGACTTTATTGTCACCTGCTGTAGATCATACCATCTTGCCAATGGAAGACAGCAGTCATTGCTGGAAGAAGAACAGCAGGAGACCTGGTGTCCGAAGTCCATGAGATGGTGCCTGGGGAGCAGCAGGAGCAAGAGGAGCAAGGGTGGGGGGGGGGGGGGTCACACAGGAGAGACAAGATTACAGACACTTGAATATTGAGCAGGAAGCAGATTGCTGGAGGAACTCAGCGGGTCAGGCTACATCTGTGGAGCAAAGTGGAGAGACAACATTTCACTCTGATGAAGGGTCCTGACCCAAAACATCATCTGCCCATTCCCCTCCACAGATGCACCCTGACTTGTTAGGGGCTGCCATGGTGAGAAACAATAGCCCTATTCCCAGCTGAACCAATAAGGCAGGCATTAGCCTCACAAAACAATTTTCATACAAAGAAAGGAAACTAAAATTCACCAATGCCAACCAATTTTTTTTGTTTTGCCCTCAAAACCTAAACCCAACACAGTACACTAATAGTCATCAGTGGACCCTTCGATCCACCACTATAATGCTGCAACATTATATCGTGCAATCTGGTATTTTTCACTTTGCACTATCTCATGTACTTGTGTATGGGTTGATTATACTCCTGTATAGTATGATTTGACAATGCAGATATGGGCCAAATGGGGGCAGGCGGGACAAGTGCAGATGGGGAATCTTGGTTGGTGTGGGCAAGTTGGGCCGAAGGGCATGTTTCCATTCTGTAGTACTCTTTGACACTGTATCACTGAACATGTGACAATAAACCCTAAACATGTCTAAACCTACTGGCTATCACTCAACCTACTAACGAGTGGTTTCAAGGAGCAACGGCAGGCAAACAAATTTGGAGTGTAGCTCACCTATGATATATGTCAGTGGCTCAGCAATTTCAAGAGGCTAAGTACCTTTCTCCCCAGCCTTATTAATCTTTGAATAAAATAAAATTAAAATGGTGCTTGTCTTTATTTTTGCCGGGAAACAACATTTACTTTTCGCAGAATGCTTGCCGCTTCTTTTAAATCTATGGTTTTACTCAGAAGCACTTTGGTACAAGCTTATCAACACGCACACATCAAACTTCCTGCACATTCTATCACATATATCATTGTGTACTTCCGTATAACTAAAAACAGTCATGAGCTATAAACAGTAAGTCTATTCCAAATGATTGAGAAGTTGCAAACAGCTTGCAGTTCCCTTGTGTTCACAGTGTTATTGACACTTGCTAGAAATTATAAATTTATATCATACCATGTATAAAAAGGGCTCGGGTCATTAAGAATTTAGATCTCTCAAGAGCTCTTGATTTGACAAATGCACTTTCATTAGCACTTCCTCTGAACAGACAGACATTTATTTTAAGGAACTACATTCAGAAGATTTCCAATACTATGAGAGAACATAGCAAAATAGGTGTAGGAGTAGGCCATTTGGCCCTTCGAGCCAGCACCGCCATTCAATGTGATCATGGCTGATCATCTAAAATCATATTCCGTTTCTGCATTTTCCCCATATCCCTTGATTCCTTTAGCCCTAAGAGCTAAATATTTTCAAAACATCCAGTGATTTGGCCTCCACTGCCTTCTGTGGCTGAGAATTCCACAGATTCACAACTCTCTGGGTGAAAACGTTTCTCCTCATCTCAGTCCTAAATGGCCTACCCCTTATTCTTAAACAGTGATCTTAATTTAGTCATGCAGTCCATCTTGTTTATTTCTGCCTTTGTCAATTTCTGGTTCCATCAAGAGTCTTTTGAAAAGAGCTATTTCCTGATGTGGCTTCAGTGGTATTTTGCATTCTGCTGGGACCAACAACCGCAAAAAAATAGAGACATTGAGGCTAAGATTGAGCAGCTTTTGCACTTATGCAACAGACTAGAGGCAGCATGGCAGAGCGATAGAGCGGTCGTGCACCAGGGATCCGAGTTCAATCCTGACGACATGTGCTGTCTGTACAGAGTTTGTACATTCTCCGTGTGACCACTTGGGTTTTCTCCGGTTTCCTCCCAAAGACATGTCGGCTTGTCGGTAAATTGGTCTCTGTAAATTGTCTCTAGTTTGTAGGATAGAACTGGTGGACAGTAATTGTTGGTTGTTGCGGACTCGGTGGGCTGAAGGACCTGTTTCCTTGCTGTATCTCTTAACTAAATTAAACTCTGCCGACCATAACATTTCCCACTTCTATGATACCATTCTGCTGCGACTATTCTATATTTCCTGAGCAACCTACGTCCTGGTTCAAACACTTCAGCTTCTAATTGATCCATCTGTTGAGCAACATGTGTTAAAAATAGCACCTTGGTCTTTCACCACACATAATTTGAACTCTATTGTTTTGTCACTTAGGTGTACGTGACAGTGATGGTCGAATTTTTACAGATCATGGGTTCATAATGACAGAGGAGCACACCATTTCCTGCACACTAGGGACAATTTACTGAAGTCAGTTAACTGACAAACCTGTACGTCTGTGGAATGCAGGAGGAAACCGGAGCACCTGGAGAAAACCCACGCGGCAACAGGACGAAGTACAAACTCTGCCATTTTACCATGGACTCAATTATGGTGCATATTTTAACCTGTAATTCATTTATATTTAACCTGGTAAAAACGCGAATGCCGATGTAATTATTTTGTTTGAGAACCAGGCACATCACATTATGAACACACAAATGCAGATTAAAAAGAAGGCTTTAAAGATACATTTTATTCTGTTTTACTGAATCGTATAACCTACCATTAACCTCGTGGATCCTCCAGTGATGTGAACTGGGGTGCTGGTTTACATCACCAAGTTACCCAGCACAATTGATGGCCAGAACGGGCCTGATTGATTGGAAGATACATCATTGAAACAGGCCTTCAGCCCATCGGGTCCACACTGACCATCGATCACCCATTCACACTAGTTTATGTTATCCCACTTCCGTACCCACTCCCTACGCACAAGGGGCAGGTTTTACAGAGGCCTAATGAACCTACAAACTGGCATGTTGGAGGAAACCAGGGCACCAGGAGTAAACCGACGAGGTCACAGGGAGAACATGCAAACTCCATGCCGACAGCACGCAAGGTAAAGATCAAACCCGGGTCTCTGGCACCGTGAGGCAGCAGCTCTATCAGCTGCACTGCTATGCCGTCCATGTGTAAACTGGGTTATGATGTGTAAAGTGAGTCCGAGGAAGGGTCCTGATCTGAAGCGTCGCCTATCCATGTTCTCCAGGGATGCTGCCTGATCTGCTGAGTTACTCCAGCACTGTGCCTTGTAAACTTGCATGTGCAGTTCCTTGTTTCTACATGTGTAAAGTGCTACTTGGATAATTTATTACATTGAGGAGGAGATAACAGGATCACAGTGTATATTCATGCTGCAGGTTAACGGCCTCTCTTCCCCTGATACAGTCACATCCATTCACTGGTTCTTACTGAGATGAGCCTTAGATGCTAGGGCTTTTGGATGGCCTTAATAGCACCAAAGTACCCAAGCATGTCCTGGGTGTCAGTCAGTTGCTGGGTCTCTTTTCCTCTCACCATCCACCATCTGTTCTTTAGGTCAGGAGTATTCAACCATCAGCTGAGTGACACCTGCTCCATAGATGCTTCTGCACCCGCTGAGTTTCTCCAGCATTTTGTGAACCCCCCGCCTGCTTCAGTCCTGCCTTGCCACCAGCCCTGTCCAGAAAAATGTTGAAGAGGACATTCCCCAAATTAAAAAAAAGATAAGATCTCCAGGGTAGGTAGCAACCCTGCTGAAGTTCAAAAACTCGACAGTGAAGAGTTGTAATCACTGTTTAGGATCATCAATAGGGTACCATAGTAAACCAAATGCAAGGCAATGAAAATCTTCAGCCAAAAATTCTTATACTCAACCTTCATGCCTGGGAAGAGAAGGATATACTAGGGAACCTCTGAGATGCTGTAATCACGACCATCTTCGAAAAAAGGTGACATGTCTAACCGATCTACTATAAAGGGGACTCCCTGGTGTCTATCATTATCAGGGTCCTCCTCTTCCCAGTGGCTGAAACTGTACTCCCTGAATCACGTTATGGACTCCCTTCCACTGGTTGCACATCAGACGTGATCTTCACCACATGACCACTCCAGGAGAAATGTAGTAGGAGCACAAAACACTACACATGGCCGTTTCCGACCCCACTAGAACTTTTGATTCCATCTTCTGGGAGACACTATGGAGCTCCATCCTCAAGTTTGGCCACCCACAGAAATTCACCTCCATCTTGCATTTGGTTCATTATGGCATGCTAGTGATGAATCTAACCATGGGTTTGCAATAAAGCCAATTTCAATAACGTCTGGCAAGAAAAACATTGCATCAATGTCCTGACACTTTTCTCAAACCTTCTTGCACCTCATGAATGAATGAATATGTTTATTGGCCAAGTATTCACAAACAAGGAATTTGCCTTGGTGCAGTATAGACTTCCCGCAGCAGTGCAGCAAATCTTCAGAGGTAATGGGAGACCATTCAACATACAGCAACTATACTCCAGAACCAACATCTTTTAAACCTCAGTAATTGAAGGAATTATACCTGTCTTGGGACAACCTGGGCCAACTCAGGTAAGACTTCCTTGAAGTCACATTGGAGTAAGCTTCCCAGCTGCATGGAAGTTTTGATGTTTCCAGTAATGGGAGAATCTAAAACCAGAATTCAGTCTCACAGTCGCACAGTTTCAGAATTAAAGACGTACCTTCAGAATGAGGATGAAGAGGCATTTCTTTAGCCACAGGGCGGTGAATCTGTGGAATTCATTGCCACAGATGACTGTGGAGGCCAAGACATTGGGTATTTTTAAAGCAGAGATTGATAGGTTATTGATTAGTGGGTGTCAAAGATTATGGGGAAAAACAGATCAGCGATGATCGAATGGCGAAGTAGCCTCAATGGGTTGGAAGGCCAAATTTTGTTCCTGTGTCCGATGGTTTTATTTGAATGGAGAGCATGCAAAACAAAGCTTTTCACTGTACCTCGGTAAACGTGACAATAATGAACCTAAACTTTACCGTAAAGAATGGTGGCCACTTATGACCATGCTCGAAAATTGTGGAAATACTTTGGTGTCCCATATGCAAGGAGGACCTAGAACAAAAAAACATGTACTTTGTTCAACTTGCATGAAGTCTCCAATTTTTAATTAAATTATGTTTCTTTGGAATTGGATCACCTATTGGACTAAAACATGGCACTACTGAAACATATAACAGGAATAGGTCTTAGCCCCTACGATGTCCATACCGAACATGATGCCAAGATAAACTAATCTCCTCTGCCTGCATGTGGTCCACATCTCTTCATTCCCCTCTATTTCAGTGCCGTGCAATACTCCTACTTGTAATGATAGAGATGCAGGATAAATAGTCTGACTGCTCTCTCGATCATCTAAAGACAGGCTCCTAAACCTAACAGTGGGACATGGAAAAATATAAATAGTTTCATCAAAAAACTAGTTAAAGGTAAATGGTTAAATTAAGAATACAGCCGGACAATAGTAAGGCAATTTCAAAAGGGATTTTTATACAAAAGGGATTTTTATACAACTGAAATTCACAAAATGTCTTTATTGTCATACATATTTAAAATATGAAAATATAAAATTAACATCCTTGAATCTATATTTAAAGACAGTATTTGCAATTCCTTCCCATAAATAAAGAAACCTTGCTTTTTTAACAACTAAGTGTTTTTTGAGTATGATTGTTGACACTTAATTTCAGAATTCACTGTCACAAAGAGCTCAGTTGTTTTCTGAAATGCAAGTATGTGACACCATTTTAACTCTATTAAAAGAAAGCATTCAGACTTGTTTGCATATCAGTAATCCAAGCCAAAATAAATGAAAGTATATTTGTGTATAGTTGAAAAAACAAATCTGTCACCAATAAAAATCCATCCAATTTATAAATCTTCAAATCAGTGGAATGTTTGCATAATCTCAAAAACTAAATATTTCTATGCTACACGATTGAACATTTTGGCTTATGTTTTGTAAAATAATGTCTTTACTTTTTCCCTTTGAGAAGGTTCGAGATTAGGACTGAAAACTCTGATAATCTGGCATTCTTAGGACATGCCTACTATGTTCTGTTGTGCTGAAGCAAAGCAAGAATTTCATTGTCTTATCTGGGACACATGACAATAAACTCAACTTGACCTGACTTGACTTGGTGGTGCTGGACTATCAGATTTTTTGGACTATTGGATATTATGTGCATTATTACAATAAATTGTTTTAAATTCATTTGTTTTAATTGATACATTGTTTTATAATGTGAGTCCAGTGAGTTTAAAGAGGAGGGTGGAAATGAGGTTGCAATGAGTGGAAGGGAGTATGAAAGTTCATTACTTCATAAATTATAGGAGCAGAATTAGGTCATTCGGCTGATCGAGTCTACTCCACCATTCAAGTAAGGCTGATCTACCTTCCTCTCTCAGCCCCATTCTCATGCCTTCTCCCCATAACTCCTGACACCCTTACTAATCAAGAATCTATCAATCTCCACCGTAAAAATATCCATTAACTTGGCCTCCACAGGCATCTGTGGCAATGGATTCCACAGATTCGCCACCCTCTAACTAAAGAAATTCCTCTCATCTCCTTTCTAAAGATACGTCCTTTTATGCTGAGGCTATGGCCTCTGGTCCGAGACTCACACACTAGTGGAAACATCCTCTCCATATGTACGCTCCCCAGGCCCATTACTATACTATTGTTTATCTCTTAGTACAATTGGAATTGTATCTCGCCACCATCATGTCAAAATAATGTTGACTAAAATCAGATGGATCCTTAGGCAATGATCCTAGTCCAGATAAGACTGACCAGACGTTGGTGAGTTGGAAGAGCGCTTTGAAAGTGCGGCCCAAGTGAGAGGAAAAAAAATGTCCATCACGTCACCTCTTGCTGAAACCTTCCTTTGCTAGCTTTCCAATAATTATTCCAACCTCTCATTCAAACTTCCATAAATTTGAAGTAATCCAGTGTGCCTAATTTGCACAATTCACTCATGATCCTTGTCCCTAGTGATAACAGTATTTAATTTGCACCCTTGTTCATCATCTTTCTCCTCTTTATCTTTGTAATCTTCTCCCTGATGTAATAATCGAAGATCTTTGAAGTTCTCAATTTCTATCCTCTTGAATGATCCAAATGTAATCATTGTAGAATAAGCAGCCGTACCTTCAGCAGACAAGGGTCCAATTACTGCAATTCCCTTCCTCAATTGTCATACCTTTTACATTTAAGATGCTCTAGTGCCAGATGCTGTTTGTCACCATGCCTGGAAAATGCCTTGGGATGCATTGTTACATGAAAAGTGCTGTACAAATATGTTGTTTTTGCGGAATGTAAATTAACAAGATTGCTACTCAACTTCCATGGTGAATAGAGTTTGGAAATAGATGCTGGATTATCCATTGCTTATTTTTACATTGTTGCAAAATAAATCAACGTTAGCCCCAATCAGTCGTCCATATAAATAAATTTTTGGACAAAACCATTTGGAGAGGATGTAGTAGATGTTTGGAATTTGAGCGCGTAGCTTACTATTGTAGAATCCTCACAATTCTATGCCCAAGCCTTATGGTGTACAACAAATTCACAAAATATACCTTTAACTACATAACCTTATTCAGCCATGGCCTGGGAATAGGAAGGCAGGTCCTTGATTTATCATCTCTGAGAATGCAGCAAGCCTTCAGTACTGCTGTGAACTATCAGCATGGCCCACATGTAACAAAGTACAATTAAAGAAGCTGACATTAAGATATCATTTAAATTTCTAGATAACATGTTTGTGGTCGTGTCTCCACGACCACAGCTGATACCACTGCTGCCTCACAGCTCTAGAGACCCAGGTGCTGGTGGTGTGGAGTTTGCACATTCTCCCTGTGATCGTGCGGGTTTCATCCGGGTACTCCGGTTTCTTCCCACATCCCAAAGACATGGGGTTTGTTTGGCCTCTGTAAAATTACCGCTGATGTGTAGGGAGTGGATGAGACAGAGGAATAACATAGAACTAAAGTAAACGGGTAAATCAATAGTGGGCATTGACTAGTGGGGATGAGGGGCCTGTTTCCATGCTATATCGAAACTAAACTCTAAAATTTGCTTATACACAGGTAGTGAACCTTGAAACTCATAGGTACATTCATAACAGTTACATAATAATCCAGAAATGCGCACATCTGATAGTTACTTATACCTGTATAATACGAGGAATTGCTGCACTACGTCAATTTACCAATAATGAAAAGGGTAAGGAATATATTAAATGTTTATTTCCATCTCCTGATGACATTTTAAATCCTGTTTAAATCAAATTTTATAATTGAGACCTTTTATAAGCGAGTTAGAAGTGACTTTCCTGCTGCATGACAATATGCCATATTACTATAGGTTTCAAAAGAGGACGAGGAGAAAATAAGGTATGGAATCATATTCAGGATGGAAATGTCCTTTGATAACATTGAATTAAAATGGAATCATTAGAAAAATGGATTAAAAAAAACTAAATAATCGATTTACAATTACAGTATGAAAAATTGTCAAAAATATATATTTTCCAAGAATTGTAGAAAATTGGTTTCCTATTTTGTTTACCAGATAAACATCCAAAAACAATCCATGTATGATTATAAAGACACAGGACAGTGCAGATGCTGGAATCTTGAGCATAACACAAAGTGCTGGAAGAAAGGTCTGAATAAGGGTGTTCATCCAAAACATAATTTGTCCATTCCCTCCGCAGATGCTGCCCGACGCACTGAGTTCTTCCAGCACTTTGAATTTTGCACATATGATTATACATCCGTGAAGGATGCCTCTTCTTAATGGTCCATAGTGATCTGTTTGCAATATCATAGAAAACGGTAACTGGCAAGCCACCAGGTGTGTCAATTCTTGAATAACCAGACAAACCTTTCACTGAACAATAATTCACGGAATACTCCAGATTGGCAAACAAATCTTGTCATTTTTCTTCACACTGTCACAGGTGTTTGTCATTTTGAGCAGCTATTTCCAATTGTGTTATTGCCACTTCTTCCATTCCATTCAACAAGGATCAACGGTATAGTAACGGCCATAAATATTATCCCCACAATGAGAAAAACTATAACCTGGAAAAAATAAAAGTTAAAAGGCAAATTATTCTTTGTTTATCAAATAAAGAAAGCTACAGGTGATGTCAATCTGATGGCATTTAACTGAGATTTTTGGAAAGAGATGCCTAGAAATGTATCCCTGATCAGTTGTGCGAAACGTGCTCATCTAGTCTGTTTCAGCAGTAAGTAAGCAAATGAGAGGAGGAGCAGTACGGGAAATTTAAAAAGTAACCATTAATGTACGGGTCCTCGTTCAAAGGAAGGTATTAACGGGTCTCGACCCGAAGCGTCACCCATTCATTCTCTCCAGAAATGCTGCCTGTTCCGCAGTTAGTCCAGCTTTTTGTGTCCATCTTAGGCATTAATGGAATGGCTTAAGTTGAGGTGGTCACTGCTGAGGTACAGACAGAGAGTAGATGATTGTCCACAAGGAAAGAAGGCAGAAGTCGTTGTGCACATTCCCACTATTTATGAAGGGCTGATATCTGTGGTAGGAAGATTACTGGAGAGGATTCTGAGGAATAAGGTATACTTGCATTTGGAAAGACCGAGGTTGAATGGGGATGCTATGCATGGTTTTAAACATGCCAGATTGTGTCTCATGAATTTGATTGAGTTTTTGAAGAAGTAACCAGGAAGGCTGACGGGTGCAAAGCTAACAACAGAGTCTACATCAAATTCAGTGATTTGTAAGTTTGCAGATGACACAAAAATAAGTGGACAGTGATGATGGTTAATAAGGATTACAACAGAATATTGATCAACGGGCAAGTGGGCAGGCAAAAAGCAAACGGAGTTAGATTCAGGTAAGTGTAAAGTGTTGGATTTTGAGAAGTCATACTAGGGCTGGACCCTCACAGTTTATGGTAGGGCCCTGGGAACCATTGTAAAGCAGAAAATCCCAGGTGTACAGGTACATAGTTCCTTGATAATGGTGTTACAGATAGATTGGGTCGTGGAGAAAGCTTTAGGCACATTGGCCTTCATCAGGGAATTGAGTATGGAAGTTGGGATGGCATGTTACATCTGTACAAGACGTCGGTGAAGCCGTACTTGGAGTATTGCTTTCAGCTTTGGTCACCCTGTTCTGGGAGAAATGCCATTAAGTTGGAGAAAAGTACAGAGAAGATTTACAAGGATGTTGCCAGGACTCAAAGACCTGGGTTATAGGGAGAGTTTGGGTTGGCTAGGACTTTATTCCTTGGAGTGCAGGAGCATGAAGGGTGATCTTATAGATGTTGATACAACCATGAGGGAAATAAATTGTGTAAATGTACAGAGTCCATTACTCAGAGTAGGGGAATCAAGAACTAGAGGTTTAAGGTGAGAAGGGAAAGATTTAATAGGAACCTGAGTGGCAGCTTTTTCACAGAGAGGGGGGTGGGTAACTTCCTCTGGCAGTTTTGACAATGGAATAACAACATTTAAAAGGCATTTGGACAGTTATACGGATATGAAAAGATTAGATGGATATGGGCCAAATAGGGGCAAATGGGACTAACATAGAAGGGCATCTTGGTCGGCCTGGATATGTTGAGCTGAAGGTTCATGGTTCATTGTAGCTCAAATAATTAGCAGTGATGCCTCTTTGCTGGGTTTGATCTTGATCTTGGATGCTGTCTATGTGGGATTTGTGCGTTCCCGTTTCCTCCTTCATCCGAACAAAGTGATGGTAGTTAACTGGTAGTTATAGTGCCATGGGAGGAAATAAGTCTTTGGGGTACAGGGAATTAAGGAGAGGTGCATAAAACTGTTAGGATTGTTTTGCTGGGAGACAGTGTGGACCCAACAGGCTGAACGGTCTCCTTTGTCATACTAAGTAAGTAAACTCTCTGCCCTCTAAAGTTCAGTCCACAGAAGCCAATGCAATGAATCTTGGAAGCTGCATACAACATAGCGATGCCAGATAATGCTGCCAACCAGGGATGAATTTCTACACATTGTTGCTGTGAAATGTAAAGTTAAACACACAGCTGTTTCAAAATTCTGAACTGTGATTTTCACAATCACATACTGTGATCTAGATAACAATAGTTACCTGAGTTCTGAAAACTTGTGACAAAGGCAGAATAAATTATCACAAACTAGATCACAGTGTTTAATGCATCATCTGTGGAAATGTTTTCTAAAAATATTGCACTCATGGACTACATTTTCCAACCACTATCGCAACCTATCAGAAACATTTAGGCAGGTACATGGATAGGGTATGTTTAGAGGTATACAGGCCAAAAACTGGTAGGTGGTACTCGTGTAGATGGGACATGTTGGACGGTGTGGGCAAGTTGGGCTGTAGGGCCTGTTTCTATTCTGTATGACTCTATGGATGATCCAAAGTATTGAGCAGCCAGTGAAGATCTGAGAAAATGGAATGACCACTTTCACACATCAAGCTTTCAAAAGTGGCAATGTTTCTGATGCTGATTACGGTCTGAATATTGGACTGGACACTTGGGATAACTCGCCAGCTCTTCTTCAAATTTGTGCCGCAGAATCGTGGGAGACCAAACAAATCCTTGATTTAGTATCTCATCTGAAATACGGCACCTTGGTATTGGTCTAGAAGCATCAAGTGAGATTTTCTGATCAAGACTCTGCACTATAGGGTGAGAGTGTGATTGTAGATGATATGTGTGTATACCTTTAATATAGTGACATAACCACCACTAACCACTCCCTTTACCATCCAGTATAATTGTGACCTTCCCACCCCTGGGTCCCTCTCTAGCATCCGTGACAGGCCACGTACAGCTAGGGCTGCGATGTATTTGACTAGTGAATAAGGTAGTAGTAAAGACACTGTGTGTAAGAGACCATTCTTTACATGATGAACTGGACTTGGTTAAGGCATTTACAAAGTGAAAAATGGAGTGCAGTGTAGGTACCTCTATTGCTCGGCAATGGAAGCAGCAGGGGCCAAATTACAAGATAAAAATAAAATAGGAGGTCTAGTAAATAATGCTGAATGCTAAATTATGATACAGAGAAAAGGGATATTCAATGCAATGGGAATGAAAAGTTTAAGATAAATATTCACACTAAAGGATCACAGCAGGCCATTTTGGGGCAGCACGGTGGCGCAGCGATAGAGTTGCTGCCTTACAGAGCCACAGACCCGGGTTTGATGTTAACTGCGGGTGCTGTTGCACGGAGTTTGTACGTTCTCCCCGTGACCGCGTGGGTTTTCTCCGGGTGCTCCGGTTTCCTCCCCACACTCCAAAGATGTACACGTTTGTAGGTCAATTGGCTTGGGTAAAAGTTGTAAATTGTCCCTAGTGTGTAGGATAGTGTTAGTGTACGGGGTGGTCGCTGGTCTGCGCGGACACGGTGGGCCAAAAGGTCTGTTTCCATGCTGTATCTCTAAACTAAACTTAAAAGATCTACTGTGGGCACAGCAGTACTTATTCTCCTGCTTGTCATCATATCTCTAACCTTGGCCCAGAATCACATCTCTGGCTGTGGCAATAGATTTTGACAAAAATGCTTGACAACTGTTTAAAATTTATTTGTAAATTTGCATCACATCAAAACAAATCAAACAGCGATGACTGAGTGGTTAAGGCATAGAATTAAAGAAAGGGTTTTCCCTGCATAGGTTCACAGTATCTGCTCTGTATCACTAAACGAAACTAAATATTGTGATTTTTTTTTTCTGAATGAACGATGCTGCAGAACAGGGATTCAGGTTCACAAAAGCATTAGAAATAAGATTGCAAATGGTCTAGGCCATTGTAAAAGATCTCGTGAAATACTGGGCTGGGCTTTAATGTCGAGAGGCGACAAAATAAAACTTTCAGTAATAACAATGAAGTTTTGTCCAATCACAGTTACAATCTGAAAGTTCACTTCAAAGATTTGGAACAACCGAGGTGGCGCAGTGCAGAATCAGCAGCATGCTGTCAGAGGTACAACAGTGGCATGAAAAATGGGAATGTCGTCATTAAAACGCCCGCGCGTCATGTTAGATTTCTGTATTTAAATCTCTCAACTGACACCTGAATTCCACGACCTTTGAAATCGGAGATGAGGGTCTGACCAATCAATTCATGTAAATTTGGTGTTCAATTTTACTTGTGATGGGCTCTTTTCCCTGTGCAACCATCTTGTTCTCAAGGCAAAATAAGCAAGTCTGGAGGTCAGTGCGTCACACTGACGTAGGGCATGAAGAAGATAAATAAGCTGTGTCAAGGTCTTTGTCAATTTATAATCAACTTTTACAGAAGGGGCACGGAAAAGAGCGTTTTTATTTTAAAGTAATAAATAATATGTTACCCTTCAACACAGAATTGGATTTTAACATCCTCATTCAGAATTAATAAAATTGATTGAATGCATTATTAAAAGGTACCTACGTTTATTTTTGTCCATTTGCCTTGAGATTTCACAAGCTTTAAATACAACAAGGCAGGCAGAATGAAGATCAACATATTAGCAGCTGTGGAGCCTGGAACACAAAAATATGTGACGTGTTTGACATTTGTGCGCAATAAAAATTAAATGGAGTTACAGAAAAGAATATTGTATACAGGAATATATTATATATTCCATATAGCCATATATTTGTGCAGGAATAATATTGCAACCTACCGATGACAGCAAATACATCCTTTATTGTTGGAATGTATATTACCAACAAATCCACAACAGTTAGAAGAATGACTGTGACTACAATGTGATGAATCCAGTTGAACTTTCCCTTAAACACTAACAGGACAATTGAAGATCGGACCTATATGAATAAAAATCATAAACATGCGCTTAGCAAATCTTACGGTTATTAATCACCACAGCACTAAAGTTACACACAAGCGCACACACCAGGTACGTGCCGTCAGGGTAGGCAAGGTAGGCACGGCCTACCCTGAATAAAATTATGAAATGGCAATTATTAAATATAAATAGTAAAGGCATGGGAGAATTATGCCTATGTAAGAGATCGATCTCCTAGGTAGGCATAATTCTCCGTGCCTTTCATCCGCAGCGCTTGTGACACGGGAATCTCTGTGCAGCCCTCGTGCCGTCAGCGCTGCCTGAAGCCGTCAATGACAAGCGGGGCTGAAGGCAGCAGAAATTCTGCCTTTGCAGCCCTGCGCATGCGCAGCATCATACTCCGCATGCGCATCAGTCTACTGTGCATGCGCAGCGCATGTTTCTTGGCGGGGTTTTCAACCATGGTTTGACGTGTACCAATGATGTGGTAAGTACATTTTGTGATTATTTTTTAATACCGTATTTCCCGGGTGTGGGGGTTGGGGGGGGGGGGGAGAGCTCCTTTCACAGCGTTTGGGGAGTCTGGCCTGGGGTAAAGTTGCGGGGAGGGCACGTATGTTATGAATGAGGGGTCGGGAGCATCCACTTGCGACGCTCCTTGCACGGAGGCGTGGAATGCCACCGCTCTGAGGCCGGGGGGGGGGGGGGGGGGAGGGAGAGAGAAGTAGCTCGGGTGGCTGAGCGGCCGCCGGGCCGGACAGCGGAACCAGCCGCCACTTTAGCTCCTTCTGCCGGTCCCCGCTCATCTCTGGCAGCTCTCTGTCTAAAAACCTCTCTCCTGCCGCTCGCTGGCCTCACTAATGTCCTTAAATTCCGACAGCGCGATTGAGGTTACTCAGCTGTGGGAATTTAAGGATTTGCAGGAAGCCGCTGACATGAGCGAAGTCGGTGAACGGCACGTGACAGGTGTTCCGACGGAGAGAGCACTGCCTAAGGTGAGCGGGCCGGCAGAAGGCGCTGAAGTGGCGGCCAGTTCAGCTGTCGGGTCCCGGTGGCCGCTCCCCGAGCTGCTTCTATCCCCAGCTTTGCGCCCGGAGAGCTGCGGTAGCGGTGAGTGAGTGAGTTACTGGCAGTATCCCCGACACCCTCCTTCTCAACACTCGTGCCCTCCACACAACTTTACCCCTTGCACAGACTCTACACACGCTGTGAAAGGAACTGTTCCCCCAATTGGTCTAGGACTAGGAAGCCTTGGGCAAATTGAAATGTCACTGGTTAAATTAATTTATTTATTTAACGGGGAGAACAATCTGCGCATGCGCGGTTTAATTTTTTTTTAAAGCGGACTGAGTGCCTACCCTGAGTAATTACTCACGGCACGTGCCTGGCACACACACTTAGACAGCATATTTCATTATTATTTTCAATGTGAATAGTTGAAGCAATTAGAAAAACACGACAAGTTCATTAAACTTGCACGGGCATACATACACACACATCCAACGTCAAAAACTTCCAAATGTACAAATTGTCTTCCTCAGAAGTTCAGATCAATAAATATACACTTTAATCAAAAAATTAGTCCCTATTCATGACTAAGTCCCTATTCATGGTGCTATTCATTGAACTGAACAACCTCAGTCTGACTCTTAGAACTGTTATAACTTAGAGTGAGTTTCTGCTCGAATGCAAGGAGAAATCTTCAGATCAGAGGATCATGCATCTATTGACTTCTGCAGCATATTCCACAAAACAAAATTGACTAACAGTTTCACAATTAATCATGAGTACTCACAGTGAACAGAAGGACAGGCACAGTCAGTATTACCGCTATAATTACAGCCAAACGAATGAGCAAAATAAGGATGTCACGAGGATCAGTGTAAGAGTGAAGCAGCTCTTCTTTAACATTGCCTGTGTGAAGAAACAAAAATAATCAGAAGTTGTCTTTCAAGAGAGAGTTAGATTTAGCGCTTAGGGCTAACGGAAACCCCCCGCCACACCCCCCCCCTCCCCGCACACTACCCTCTCCCCACACAACATCCTCTCCTCCCCCCTCCTACACCTCCCCATCCACACACACCCCTCCTCCCATCTCCCCCTCTCCCCCACACACGAAGAGGAGGGGGAGAGTGTGGCCAGGAATGAGGGGAAATGAGCCGCGCTTGCGCAGTTAGGGGCTTTGGGTGAGTGGTGGCATATTGCTTTGGGGGAACAGATTACGTTGGGGAACGGGTGAGTGGTGGAATTTTGTGTTGCGGAATGGATTGCGTTGGGGGACCAGGCCTCCCGTATGACTGGGACCCAATGGGTCCCACTTAGTCCAGTCTAAATTAATTACTGATTCGCCTTGACAAGAGTAGTACTATTAGTTGAATTACAGATCTGACTCTTGAAGCATTTATTTGGGGATAGTAAAATATGTTCAGTCCAAAACTTTGGTTTGCTGATAAATGACCATTTTCTAATTTAACATTTCCTCTTTGATGCATTGGCGTCCCCTAACCCCCGTGATGAGTGAGGCATATGTGGAGGTCATCCCCAGACTACGGCAAGGATCCCGTCCTGTGAAATGTTCATAACCCCAACAGTTTGCAACTAAGAAATGAGGGTGCGGACTGAGTTGCTACATGGCAACACATGTCAACATCCCCACAGCAGCGGGAATGTCCATATGCCAGATGTCTATCTGTCGTACTTAAGTTGGATGTTCGTAAACTGGGGAAAACCTCATTACTTTGTATCTCTAATCCCAACTGCATAAGAACAATTACAACTGAAATCTAATGACTTTAGACTAAGACTTTAGAGATAATGCATGGAAACAGGCCCTTCGGTGCATCGAAACCATGCCGACCAGCGATCCCCGTACGCTAACACTATCTTACACACTAGGATCAACTTCAATGGTGGGGAGGTCAGATCACACAAAAAGGCAATTCCAGTTAATATTGGCAAGGATGAACCCCATGAAGAACTCGGTCTACACATCTCGTTGATATGCTTCCACTATAACACGGACAGTCAGGTGGCCTGCAGTACATAATAGCAGTGCTGATGATTACCCCGAATGTTTACCACCTTAAGGGCCTGTCCCACCAGCATGCGATTGCATGCGTCTAGTGCGACCAAACGTGGTCACTTGAGGCGTACGGCCATGCGGGGCCGGTCCCACTTCAATCGGCGGAGGAGTATGGAGTTGTGTGGGGCTGATCCAGACATTGCGCGGGGCTCCGAAAATCCTGCACTGTTCGAAAATTCCGCATGCCAACAGCCTGTCAGCCCGCAGGCGCATTGAGGGCGTATGCAGCGTCCTGACGTCGTACGCAGCGTCTTCATGACGTACGCCTAGCACGTGGTATTGCGCGATGACGTCACTGCCCGGCGTGCCATTGCATGATGACGTCACCGCCCAACGCTGTGCGATGTCCAAATTCAGTCGGCCCGCCTCCTGCCCTGCTGATTGGTGAGTATGATGTCGGAACCAGCCCCGCACAACTCCGTACGCCTCCGCGGTTCGAAGTAGAACCGACCCTGCGCGGCCGTACGCCTCAAGCGACTACGTTTGGTCGCGCTAGACGCATGCAATCGCATGCTGGTGGGACAGGCCCTTTACTAAACCTCATGAAATAGCAACATGAAGCGGCAAAGCAAGTTAAGATCTGGGTTTTGAACCTAGGAAGAGAAGGACTAAATATTCTTTGCACTTACCAAAGAACGTCAGGTATCCAAAAATTGCTGTCATTAGGTACATGATAAACATCGACCCAAAGGAATAGACTGAAACCAGTTGCATTTTCTTGCGTGTGTGACTGTAAGACAGAGATTGGTCAATTTGTACTCAAACTGACAACAGCTGAAAAAATATATAGAAATATTTGTAAATGACTACACTTACTTCTTCAGTTCACTGTAAATGGGCAATACTGATGGATGGCACACAAAAGCAAAGGCCACCGTGGGCAATGCATAGATTGTCTGTGGAATAAATCAATAGTTCAGATACAACCAGATTTAATTTGTTTTATTCATAGGATGTGGCCAGTGGTGGACAGCATTCATTGCCCGACCCAAACTACCCCTGAATCAGGTTATTTGCTGGGCGATTTCAGAGGGCAGTTAAAAGACAACCACAAAATAGTAATAAAAAGAACTGCCGATGCTGGTTTATACCAAAGATAGACACAAAATGCTGGAGTCACTCACTGGGTCAAACAGCATCTCTGGAGAAAATGGATGAGTTTGTAAGTTCATAAGTTAGGGGAGCAGAAATAGGCCATTTGGTCCATCAAGCCTACTCTGCCATTCAATCGTGGCTGATCCATCTTTCCTTCTCAACTACATTCTCCTGCCTTCAACCCCATTCTCCAGACACCCCTGATAGCTGCCGTTGTGGGTCAGAACCCTTCTTTCAGACTGATTGTAGTAGGAGAATGGGAGTGGGGGAGGGGGGGGAAGTAAAACTGGAAGCAAAAATAAAACAGGCCAATTTGGGCAGGCAACAGATGAGCTCAGGCAAGGAGGTTATCTGTTGGCTAGAGACAGGTGTGAGCCTAAGACGGGTACATAATGGCGATCTATGGGGGGGGGGGGGTGTTTGTAAAAGCAACCTAAAATTAGAGAACTCAACGTTCATACCGCTGGGTTGTAAGATTCCCAAGCAAAGTATGAGGTGCTGTTCTTCCAATTTGCATGTGGCCTCATTCTGGCAATGAAGGAGACCTCCATATTTGTATGCCTGGAATCATTCTGAGGATAGATTTATTCCTAAAGTTAAGAAAATTGAATTTCATGACAAACAATGATTTCACGGTCCTTTAGATGAAATCCCAACATTATTTTTTCATTTCAAATTGATCACTGGCCAAAGGAAAGCATGTGTGCAAAATCAAGTGGGGAAGAGAAAGTTACATGAATGGAAGCAAATTACAGCATCTGGAGTACACACAAAGTGCTGGAATATCTCAGCGGGTCAGGCAGCACCTGTGGAGGGCATGGACAGCTGACATTTTGGGTTGGGGCCCTTCATCAGATTGTTTTAAGGCCCAACCCACAATGTTGCATGTCCATTCTCTCCACAGATACTGGCTGACCTGCTGAGTTACTCCAGCACTTTGTGTTTTGCTCAGGATTCCAGCATCTGCAGTTCCTTGTGTCTACGGGACACATAAGCTATTATACTAGACATTTACAACATGTAATCAAGGGCAAATACCTGCCCCTTGATAATAACATTGGGAATGCAATAATCACAGTGAACACAGACAATGAAACAGGCAGCAGGTAAGGAGAGAAACACAGTCTGAAGAAGGGTTCCGACCCGAAACGTCACCAATTCTTTCTCTCCAGAGATGCTGTCTGTCCTGCTGAGTTACTCCAGCACTTTGTATCTACCTTCGGTATAAGCCAGCATCTGCAGTTCCTTCCTACACATGTAACACGGCCTCTGTTTCTATGCTGACTAGCTGGGAGTTGACAGCATTTTCCTTTTTTCATTTCAGATTTCCAGCATCAGCAGTTTTTATACATTTCCATTTACTTACAAAAACATAGAGTTTGGTACCTTATTATTCCAGACAAAATACTTGGCTACGCACATGTCTGTGCAGTTTGAAGAATTAGTCACTGTATAAGGACAGGGAAGCTGGGTCTTTTTATAGACAACCTGAAATCAAGACAAGCGTATCATTCTAATTTGCAGTTCTCTCAATCATTTGCAAACATTACCGTTCAAATATGTATAAAAATTCAGTTTTAATCCCCTTTTAGTTATTATATGTATATGAGCAGACATTTTGCCTGGAAATCATGCACAATCCCAAAAAGGCCAATAAGCACTTGGTTTGTGCAGGCCAGTGAGCGATTCTTTTAAAATGGTTCTTCTTCTGAAGAAGATTCCCGAGCTGAAACGTCACCCATCTATGTTCTCTGGCGATGCTGCCTGACCCGGTGAGTTACTCCCATACTGTTTGTCCTGGAGTGATTTATTTTTCTTGGTTTGCTGCATTATTGACCTTCTGTAAATTGTCCCTCATGTGTAGGATAGAACTAGTGTCCCTGTGATCGCTGGACAGCATGGATTTGGTGGGCTAAGGGGCCTGTTTCCACGCTATATTTCTAAATTAAACTAAACTAATCTTTTAATTGTGAAACTCCTCCCCCTTGGAGGGAATTCTTCTGTGATATATTATTGCTAGTCCCTGGGTGTTCGCAGCTGTTGACGTTAAATGACCCATGAAATCTAAGGTTTCAAATGCACTTGATTTAGTTTTGCAAGCTGCAGCCGATCCCTTTACAGGTGGGCAAAGCAGTTCAGGTCTGGGTATGGGGAAGGGAAGGGCATGGTGCAGGGAATGGATGTGAGGGCTTTGGGGGAGGCACAGGGTTGCAGGTCAGGAGTGTGAGGGCCTGGCAATGAGTAATGGACAACATTGTCAGGACGGAGCTCAGCTGCTGGTGATTTTCTGCAGCAAGGCCCGACAAGAGCCGCACGGTGGCGCAGCGGTAGAGTTACTGCCTTACAATGCCAGAGACCCGGGTTCGACTCTGACTACAGGTGCTGTTTGCAGGTATTTTGCACATTCTCCCCGTGACCGCATGGGTTTTCTCCTGGGTGCTCCGGTTTTCTCCCACATTCCAAAGACATACGGGTTAGTAGGTTAACTGGCTTCTGTAAACTGTTCCCCGTGTGTAGGATTAGAACTAGTTTACGGGGATCACTGGTGGGAATGGTCTTAGTGGGCAGAAAGGCCTGATTCCACGCTGTATGTCTAAAATAAACTAGTCTGAAGAAGTGTCTCGACTCAAACAATCACCTATTCCTTTCCTCCAGAGATGCTGCCAGACCCACTGAGTCACTCCAGCAATGGAATAAACTAAACTAAACTAAGTTGTCTGTCTGAAGTGGGATTGGAATTTGGGTGAGGGGAGAGGTTTTAGGCTGTGAGAAGGCACGGTTGGTAATGAAGGGGTCTGGCCGGTTGTTGTGGGGCCGAGTGTCCAAAATGGAGATTGGACAGGCAGGGTAAATACCAACCTAAGTGAGGACCCACCAGAGTAGGGTTCTCAGAGCAGGACAGGGACTTGCTTTATGAGGTTTCCACAAAAAATATCTGAAACAGGGCACTCAGACCTCCACAAATGAAGAGTTGCAGATTGGTGTCACTGCCTGCACTGCATCTTAATGCATGCTGCAGCACATGCACGGCTTCCTCTATGCAAGGGGTGGCACATTGGTGCAGTGGTAGGCGTGCAGCCTTACAGCGCTGGAGACCCGGGTTTGATCCTGACTACGGGTGCTGTCTGTGTGGAGTTTCCAAGTTCTCCTCGTGACCGCATGGGCTTTCTCTGGGTGCTCCGGTTTTCTCCCACATTCCAAAGACGTGGGGGTTTGTAGGTTAATTGGCTTTTGCAAATTGCCCCTCGTGTGTCGTGTACGGGTGATCATTGGATGAAGTGGACCCGGTGGCTGAAGGGCCGGTTTCCACGCTGTTTCTCTAAACTAAACTAAATTCTCGTCAGTTGCATTGATGGCCCAAAACAAACAAGTCATGTTCTTCCTTTAACCTGCATGAAGATCCTTATACTCAGTTACATTTTACTTTATATGGAAATTAAATCACAAAAAGCAAAAATAATTGATTTTATCCCACCAAACAATGAGGCTTAGATTTATTGCAATGCACATGGTTTGACTCAAAGATACATGAAGAATACTTACTACAATTAGAAAGAAGGTCATACAGACAAGCGAAAATCCGCTGGTGTATCCAAGGTATCCTATAAAAGGAAAGATTATACCTTGATTTTTGATGCCATCTCCTTCAACAGGATAAACCAGAATCATTTACCCGAGTCCTTCACAACGTAATGTCCTTTCCAACATATTCATTGCATTTAAAGATGACATTTATGAATATATTACAAGAGGTTTTTGAAATCATTGGAAATACCTCCCTCCCTCGAACCTAATTTAGTTTAGTTTAGTTTAGAGATACAACGTGGAACCAAGCCCTTCAGCCCACTGAGCCCACGCTGACCAACGATCCCTGTACACCAACTCGATCCTACACACCAGGGACAATTCACATTTTTTACCGAAGCCAATTAACCTACATACCTGTACGTGTTTGGAGTGTGGGGGGAAATCGGAGCACCCGAAGAAAACCCACGTGGTCACGGGGAGAACGTACAAGCTCCGTACAGACAGCACCCATAGATGGTATCAAACCCGGGTCTCCGGCACTGTAAGGCAGCAACTCTACTGCTGTGCCACTGTGCTGCCCTAATACAAATTTATATTGTCTCCTCAGTTCTGATGAAGGATCTTCAAACTGAAAAATTGTCTTTGCTTTGCTTCTCACAGATGTTGCGGGGATCCACTGAGTGTTTCTAGCATTTTTGATTTTTAATTGAAGTCGTTGAATACATAGATGCAGTGAAATAAATATGAGTGGGTGTAGATCATGCAGCCCTTGAAGCCTGCCCTGATATTCAATCATTATTCCTCCTCTTATTTTTTGGTATCATATTCCCACTCATACATCTTTTGATGCTTCAAAAGAGTTGCTTTGATGAGTCAAAGAGTCATATAGCACGGAAACAGGACCTTCAGCCCAACTTGCCATGCCGACCAAGTTGCCCCATCTACATCAGTCCCACCTGCCCGTGTTTGGCCCATATCCCTCTAACCTTTCCTATCCATGTACCATGCTTTTTGAGACTTGAAATCTGTTTCCTTTCTAAATACTGCAATTAACAATGACAGAATTTGCCTCTTTTGATCTGTTAGTCTGCTAAACTCCACTCTTCCACCTCATCACCGGATAAAATATTTAATCTGTTCTCTTACATCTGTCCCATTGTTCCGGCCCTGCGTTCGGTGTCTTAATTTGGTGTACAGTTGGTTGAGTCATCCATTAGCAGAACACATCAAGTCAAAACAGAATGATAACAGAAGGAGATGGGGAGAATAAAAAGTGCTGGCTGGTTTAAGAAATAAATGAAAATGAAATGAAACAGTGAGCTCAGATTGGGAGACTCACCCAAAATGTTCACATCAAAAGATTCATCTCCACAGTTTCGATGCTTCAGTGGATTTCACCACAGTGCTATCACAGCGAAGGTAATGAGACGATTGAAGCATTATTATACTTTATTAACATGGCGGCCTGGTGGTGCAGCGGTAGAGTTGCTGCCTTACAGCGCCAGAGATCCTGGTTAGATCCTGACCATGATTGGTGTCTGTATGGAGTTTGTACATTGTCCCCATGACTGCGTGGGTTTTCTCTGGTTGCTCCAAAGACTTACAGGTTTGTAGGTTTATTGGCTTGGGTAAAAATTGTAAATTTTCCCTAGTGTGTAGGAAATGTGTCAGTGTATGGGGATCGCTAGTTGGCACAGACTCGGTGGGCCACAGGACCTGTTTCCGTGCTGTATCTCCAAACTAAACTAAACTGAAAATATTATTATAATCTGCAGGATCTTGAGAACTGCACATTATGCTCTGTAACACTCCTGTGTGATCATGTAAATCCATTTTTATACAACACCTCAACTTGCCCTTGAACAAAGAAGCCCTCTCAGTATTGCACCTCTGTGTCTACTGATCCAAATAAGTGAAACATGAGCACACAGATGCCTGACTCATAGTAAAAGTGTTACCGAGAAGTAGGCCGGCAATATATTTTAGGAAGAGGAGGAGGTGGGGATTTCCACACTTAGATCAGAAAGATAACTCGGCACTGATTGAAAGAGTGTCTTTACTGGAATAGTACATTCACGATGATATGAACAGGAATACAAAAAAGACAAGGAGGTCAGTCCATACAGCTCCCAAAGATAATAATCAGTTCTGCCCATGCCAAAAAGGAAATTAATACCAGAGTTGTCACCAGAAC
This sequence comes from Raja brachyura, assembly GCA_963514005.1. The sequence continues at coordinate 18,107,133 of OY740800.1, forward strand.
AGTAATTCACTAAAATCTAACGGCAATGAATTAAGTTTCATTTACACTTGCAGAGAGGGGGTTTGAAGAATAGAGGAAAGAAAAACAGTTAACAAAAACGATGACAAAATATTAAAACTTTCTAAAATAAAGAACATGGCTATCATTTGCTGAGAGTGCTCTGGATTCACTCATTTTAATTTCGCCGGCCGCTATTTTCCAGTGTTTTCGATCTTTTAATAGCATGTTTACTCAACATTTTGCTCATTATTTGTCACCAAATTCAGTTGATGGTTTTTTTGGTCACACTTAACACAATAACATAAACATTTCCTCTTTCAGTTCTTGGACAGCGAGGTGCACTACCTTGTTTGCCACTTGCTCTCATGGGGAAGTGAACCTTCCATTAGGTTTTAGCAAGCAGTTAGTGGTGCAGTGAGTTATATACCCAAGGAATACACCTCGAATGGAGCCAAATCTTACCCCCACCCAGTTGCTCATATCAACTGAAGAAACATGTTCATCAAATTGTTCTCTCCTTGAGGTTTAATTGTTGTATTAGAAGTAATTTCAAGCAGATACAAGGCTAGATGTGCTCCTGGCGCTGTTTTAGAGAAACAGCATGGAAGCAGGCCCTTTGGCCCACTGAGTCCATGCCCGACCATTGATCACCCAGTACAGTAGTTCTGTTTTCCCACTTTCGCATCTGACACCCAAGAGGGAATTTACAGAAGCCAATTAACCTACAAACTTGCACGTCTTTGGGATGTGGGAGGAAACCGGAGCACCCGGATGAACCCACGCAGTCACGGGGAAAATGTACAATCTCCACACAGACATCACCCATAGTCAGGATTCTGGGTCTCTGGCACTGTCAGGCAACAGGTCTACCACTGGTTCATCAAGCTAGAAGCATGAACACACAGTATTATCTTCACCATCTCTGGCATCTTACAGTAGAACATAGAACAGTGAAGCACAGGAACGGGCCATTCAGCCCACAATGTTTGTGCTGAACATGATGCCAGGTTAAACTGATATCATCTGCCTGTATATGATCCATATTTCTCTATTCCGTGCACATCCTTGTGCCTATCTAACAGCCTCTTACATGATATATACATATTAAAATATATATTGCTGCAAGGACATTTGATACCGACCCAAGTTCTTGAAGAGACACAAAGGTAAGATGATGACCAAAGTCACAAGTAGAACAAGGTATGTGCCATTTGAGTACCACACTCTGGAAATAAATGAGAAATGTGCATTATTATCTGTACTGAAGAAAAATGTTTCACCACAGAGAAAACAACTGTAGCCCTCTATTACTTGGAACAGCGAACAGTTGGTAGCTAGTGAGTGCAAAAAACAAACAGTTGGAAGAACTCAATGAATTGAGGGGGAGACCTCACTGCAACTTACCAAATAGTGGAAGGCCTGGATAGAGTGAATGTGGAGAGGATGATTGCACTAGAGAGAGTGTCTAGAACCGGAGGGCACAGCCTCAGAATAAAATGACGTACCGGTACCATTAGAAATGAGACCCCAAGGAGGAATTTCTTTAGTCAGTGGATGGTGAATCTGTGGAATTCATTGCCACAGGGCTGTGGAGGCCATGTCAGTGGGTAATTTTAAGGCAGAGATTGGGATTGAGAGGGAAAGACAGATCAGCCATGATTAAATGGTGGAGTAGACTGAATGGACCGAATGGCCTACTTCTGCTTCTATGACTGATTAACTTATGAATGGGTCAAGCAACATGGATGTTGTGGGATGTGACCCTGCATCAGGAATGAAAGTGTGGAGGAAAGATGGCCACTATCTAGAAGTGAGGGTTATGAGTCGAGGTAACAAGGGAGTGCTTTGCAGAGCACCTGTCTTCTGTCTGCAATGACCATCTTGAGCTTCCTACACCAACCTTCTCCACTGTCATGGTGAGGCTAAACACAAGCAGCACATCATATTCGGCTGGGTACCCTACAACCTAACGGTGTTGCTATTGGATTCTCTAATTTTAGGTAGCCCCCTCTACTGTGTTCCCTTTCCATGCCCAGCAGTCTACCCTGATTTTCTCTCTCTTTATTCACCTTTTCCACCCATCAACCCCCCCCCCCCCCCCCGCCTCATTACCAGGAATGCAATGTCTCACTCCTCCTCCTGCTACTTACTGATTATCTTCCCTGAACAAAAAGTTGACCATTCCTTTGTCTACACAGATGCTGCTTGACCCACAGAGATATTCAAACATTAGTTTTGCTCCAGCATCCACAACCCCTTGTGTGGTGTGGAAGATTGAAACCTTCACGTGATCTGCCCTGTTTCGACTAATGCAATCAACTCGACGTGCACAGACGGAAGATCAAATAGAACAAGTTGTCCAACAACTTTAGGCTGTGCACGCCACGCGAAAGAAGAAGAAGAACCCCTTGTGTCATGTGATAGCTAGTTTGCACTTTAACTGTTTATAGGATGTTCAAATTAATGATCATATTTCAGCTTATGAAGGAGAAGTCAGCTTTAGTGTTCTTCTCCCACAGGGTTCTATCTACCCATCACACATATACCTAGGTTTCTTCTCTCTTGGATCATCTTTACTATCGCCCCCTCCACACCTTGTTTCATCTGCCATTCATCCCTGCCTTATCTGGTTTCACCTATCACATACCAACCTCTGTCTCCATCCTTCCCTTCCCAACATCACCATATAGTTCCATCTGTCTTTTTAAAAAAAAATTCTTACATTTCCACTTAACCCCTATGAACATTTGTTTCAACACTAGTCCCTTCTTCTCCCATATCTGGCTCCATCTGCCCCCCCCCCCTCCACACACTCTGCTTCATCCTGTTCCACCTATCTTTCCTCAAAATTCTCAGTTCTGATGGAGGGTCATGACCCAAAAAATTGACTCTTCCTTTGTCTCCACAGATGCTGCTTGACTCACCAAGTTCTTCCAGCATTATTTTTGCTCAAGCACCCACAAATCCTTGTGGCTTGTGATAGCTTGTTCATCCTTTAAATATGCTCATAGGGTGTTCAAATTAATGATCACATTTCAGAGTATGAATAAGGAAAAGTCCGCTTCTGTGTGGAAGGATAATAACTTGATGATCCTGAATTGGCTCATGAAGTAGAGGTGAGCTATTTATTATGGCAGTATAGTAGTAATTCAGGATGCAGTCTCGGTGAAAGCAGACACAGTAAGTAACATTCAAAATCAGCATGGATTTACGAAGGGGAAACCATGCTTGACTAATCTTCTGGAATTTTTTGAAGATGTAACTAGGAAAATGGACAAGGGAGAGCCAGTGGTTGTAGTGTACCTGGACATTCAGAAAGCATTTGTTAAGATCCCACATAGGAGATTAGTGGGCAAAAGTAGAGCACATGGTATTGGGGGTAGAGTGCTGACATGGATAGAGAAGTGGTTGGCAGACAGGAAACAAAGAGTAGGGATTAACAGGTCCCTTTCAGAATGGCAGGCAGTGACTAGCGGGGTACCGCAAGGCTCGATGCTGGGACCGCAGCTATTTACAATATACATCAATGATTTGGATGAAGGGATTCAAAGTAACATTAGCAAATTTGCAGATGACACAAAGCTGGGTGGCAGTGTGAACTGTGAGGAGGATGCTATGAGAATGCAGGGTGACTTGGACAGGTTGGGGGAGTGGGCAGATGCATGGCAGATGAAGTTCAATGCGGATAAATGTGAGGTTATCCACTTTGGTAGCAAAAACAGGAAGGCAGATTACTATCTAAATGGCGTCAAGTTGGGAAAAGGGGAAGTACAACGGGATATGGGGGTCCTTGAACATCAGTCTATGAAAGTAAGCATGCAGGTACAGCAGGCAGTGAAGAAAGCGAATGGCATGTTGGCCTTTATAACAAGAGGAATCGAATATAGGAGCAAATAGGTCCTTCTGCAGTTGTACAGAGCCATAGTGAGACCACACCTGGAGTATTGTGTGCAGTTTTGGCCCCCTAATTTGAGGAAGGACATTCTTGCTATTGAGGGAGTGCAACGTAGGTTTACAAGGTTAATTCCCGGGATGGCGGGGCTGTCATATGCTGAGAGAATGGAGCAGCTGGGCTTGTACACTCTGGAGATTAGAAAGATGAGAGGGAATTTCATTGAAACATATAAGATTGTTAAGGGCTTGGACACACTAGAGGCAGGAAACATGTTCCCGATGTTGGGGGAGTCCAGAACCAGGGGCCACAGTTTAAGAATAAGGAGTAAGCCATTTAGAACGGAGACGAGGAAACACTTTTTCTCACAGAGAGTGGTAAGTCTGTGGAATTCTTTGCTGCAGACGGCGGTGGAGGCAGTTTCTCTGGATGCTTTCAAGAAAGAGCTTGAGAGGGCTCTTAAAAATGGTGGAGTCAGGGGATATGGGGAGAAGGCAGGAACGGGGTACTGATTGGGGATGATCAGCTATGATCACATTGAATGGCGGTGCTGGCTCGAAGGGCCAAATGGCCTACTCCTGCACCTATTGTTTATTGTCTATTGTCTATTAAATTGCCAAAATATGTTCTGCAGTGTAAGCTCCATAATCATTCGAACAATCTGGATTTGTGTTTTTTTCCAAAATAGTTTTCATACGGACTTTAGAAATTCTCAATTAAAAATGTTTTCACAATATAATTATACTTACTCGGAATCTGCTTGGTACGTAAAGGACTCGATGACATGTGGCAGTTGATTCTTGACAATTAGTAAATAACTCAAGATGGCTAAAATAAAAGGATAATTAAATGAACGTGTTCTTTCTGCTCTTCTGCACAAGTATATTGACCTTGCTTTAAGATTGACACTCAGTGTAAAGTATTTTCCAACTTCAGAGTGAGTTGTAGATTACCATAGTTGGAATGTTTTCAGCAAAGCAGATTATGGCAGATTAAGTGTGACATTAACAGGAAAGGCATGTATATGTTCCAATCTGCTCATTACAGACTCTCAACAACCAGTAGAACAAACAAAAATAATGTTTAGTTTCATTTTCAAGATTGCATCAAAAGAAATTGAAGTTTTAATTCATTATTTAATTTTGTGCCTATTTTGATATTTGTTAGAAATGCATTGTAAAGCATAAAGGAATATTTTAGAAAATATCATTCATTACAATTTAAGTCACTTTATTCTTATTTATTATTTCCCTCTTACTTATTCACTCTTCTTATTGTCCCATCATAAGCAGTCTTGCTTTTGACAACCTGGACTCTAAACGCAACCAGTTAACTGAACAGTAATGTTGTACTTGAGAAAGTAAAAGTTCTTAATTCTGTAAATATTACCTCCAATGTTATGAATTGACGTCGATGCAAAAACAGCAAATTTCCCTGGTTTTCCATATGCTAGCTCTCCCAGCGTTTCATAAACCATGGAACCTAAATACAGGAACAGTTTTACAAATTAAAATATTAAGCTGTTATTTTTAAAGTTCAACATATTTAGATGTTGTTTCAGTTTAAAATGCTGTGAAATGGTTAATGGATTTGCAGCAGATACACACAATAAGCTGGAGTAGCGGGACAGGCAGCATCCCTGGGGAGAAGGAATGGGTGACGTTCCGGGTCGAGACCCTCTTCTGAATAGACACTTCTTCAGACTGATAGATTTGCTGCGTCTTTTCATTTACCTAAATATATCTCACTTGAAAAACTATGAAAGATTCGTTTCTATCAATCTTCATTGATGGAATATTAACAATTTCATCACTATCAGTATAAAGCAAGTGTTGCACATTTTTTCAAAAATAAATAGATATGCTTTATCTGCAATCTCTTGCTTGGAAGAATATAATTAATAAGTAAACTGGTTCTATTTTAATGTTGAGTTTTCAGTTTACTTAAATTTCTTGTTATGCATCATTTCAGTGGTGTTGAGTAATTCAAATCATAGATTGCTGGGGAGGCCGACTTAGGGTGTTAAAGGTTATGGGGAGCAGGCAGGAGAATAGGGATGAGAGGGAAAGATAAATTAGCCATAATTGAATGGTTAGCCAGTCTCAATGGGCCGAATGGCCTCATTCTGCTCCTATGATTTATGAATTTAGGAACATATATCCAAGCTCCAGGCTTTCAATTCAATTGTTTGATCTTGCACCTTTCTCACCAACATCTGAGGACTGTATTGAAAAGATTATTTTGTCCCGGCTTATTGACTACGTTTCCAATAATCCAATCTAGCAGTGGATAAATAATTAAGAAAACAGCTTGCTTGAAGAGATGAAATTGATAGATTTTTATAATACATTAAACTCAAATAGTCCACAGCTCTGCTTTGCTATTTGTTCAAAAGTAGATGTTATCGACATTTATTATTCATTCTTGAACTACAGTAGTTGTACTAGGTTATTTAATAGCACAATCGCGCACTTCAAGGTGGCAGATTTTATTTTCAGTGTACTAGGATGGTGTTAAAGGCAATGTATTAGTTTCATAGTCACTAATAGGCACTCACCTGTATAATGTTAAATTTAAATCCCCAGCTTTGGCGAGATTCAAATCATTTTCTCCAGATCAATATTTTGGAAATTCATTTTCTGTTAATTTTTTACTTTCTATCTTTCCTTCACAGGCCTATTTAATAGGCCTGATTGTTTAAAAAATAAGTATTTATAGTTGCATATTAAACATTTCTACTTAGTTTAGCTTAGTATAGTTTTGCTTAGTGATGAGACAGGAACAACATGGGAACAGGCCCTTCTGCCCACTGAGTCCGTGCCATTCAATGATCACCCATACACTAGTTCTATCCTACATATTAGGGACAATTTACAGAAGCCAATTAACCTACAAATCTGCATGTCTTTGCGATGTGGGAGGAAACCGGAGCACCCAGAGAAAACCTACGCAGTCACTGGGAGAATGTGCAAACTCCGTACCTATCGCATCCATAGTCAGGATCGAAACCGGGCCTGTGGCGCTGTAAAGCTGCAACTCTACCGCTGCACCACTGTGCCGCTATATAACACATAATAATGACCAGCTAAAATAGCAAGACTTCTAACAATAATATTTGAATGTATTAACACGTTTAAGCTTTGTGTTGTAAAAATACCGGAAGATTTTAAATCAAGCATACACATAATGTGGTTGTTGTGAATATGTGGGTGTGCAGAGTGTGGCCACAATCACCTGTCAAGTTTGAAAAGCAGGAACACAATTACATTGAACATAGAGCAGTGCAGCACAGGAATGGGCCCTTCAGCTCCCAATGCCAGTGCCGAACATTATGCTGTTAAACTGATCACTTTTGCCTATTCATAATCCATATCCCTTTATTACTTGCACTTCCATGTGCCTTTCGAAAAGCTTCTTGAATGCCACAGTCGTATATGCCTCCACCACGACCTATGGCAATACGTTCCAGGCCCCCACCTGTCCATGTGTGAAAAACATGCCCCACACATCTCCATTAAATTATTCCACACTCACCTTACAGCAGTGCCCTCTAGCATTGGACATTTCTATCCTGGCAAAAAGATTCTGATTGTCTACCACATTTATGCCTCTCATCATTTTGTATACTTCTATCAACTTCCAATGTTCCAGAGAAAATAATCCAAGTATATCTGACCTCTTCCTGTAACTGAAATCCCTCAATCCTGTATCATTCTGGTAACCACCCCCCCCCCCCCCCCCCCCCCCCCCCGCACTCTCTCCAAAGCCTCCACATCTTTCCTATAGTGGGGCAACCAGAATTACTCGCAATACTCTAAATGCTGCCTAACCAAAGTAACCAAGTGGGTTTGCAAAAAAAGCCATACAGTGCTAGAGTAATTCAGTGGTTCAGGCAGCATCTCCAGAAATATGGAGACATGGATAACTGACATTTCATGATGCGTCTCTTCTCTTGACCTTTCTTCAATTTGGTTTGTTAGTTGTTTACTTAAACATGAAGACTGGACAATTAGAATACGAGTGCTCTTGAAAGATAGTACTACTTACCCGTTTCCACTGATGTTTGGAGCAAAAGGTGAATTGAATACAATGACATCAGTGCAATGACAACTAAAAGGAATCTGTAAAAATACAAATAAATTTAAATTCTATGCTGAAAATAACCATAGTTTTTTCTCATATTAATTCTGCTAATTTCTTTTGAAGGTTTTTTGAAAAAAGGAAATAGTAGTAGAGAAAAACATGTGCATAAATGTAGGCAAATGGGGTTAGTTTAGTTTAGTTTAGAGATACATCGTGGAAGGTATTTCGGCCCTCTGAGACCATGTCAACCAGTGACCACCCTGCACTTGTTCTATCCTACGTATTAGGGACAATTTACGGAAGCCAATCAACCTACAAACCTGCATGTCTTTGGAACGTGTGAGGAAACCTGACCACCCGGAGCAAAACCACGCAGTCACGGTCACTCATGAGTTCTCTGGTTTCCTTCTGCTAATTCTGTAAATTGCCCCCTAAATTGGAAGGAGTGAATGCAAAAGTGGGCTAACATAGAACTAATGTGGATAGGTTATCTATCAGTGGACATTGGACCTGTTTCCATGCTGTATCTTTAAAACTAAACTGAAAATTATTTTTCCACAATGAGTTCCAGGGTTGAGATAGGGACAGAAACATTATTTGTTGAGAATGCACTAAAAGATTAAAACTTGTGCTGAAGAATCTCCCCTTGGCTTATAATGCCAGGTAGACTATAATTTAATGGGAAGTTTTCCTGATGTGAAATAGTAGATGTCACCGGTTTTCTAACTAATGTTTAACACCTCTCATTAAGTGTCAAAGCAGACTATAGAAGGAAGGTGAAAAGCAGCAACACCTTCTACTAATGCCGGTAATGTATGATTTCATTTTGGAGTCACGTGAGTGACTTCGTGAAGACCCCGCCAGGCACGCATGCGCGACATATCGTCGACACGCGTGCGAGCGACGGGCAGGGAGGAGCGTTGCTCCTCCACTGCTGGGACATGCAGGTAAGTGGAAAACTGACCCGCCGTCCCTTTTTTCTTTACAGAGACTCTGTTTTCAGAGTGCTCCAGGCCGCTTCGACACTGACTGCGGACCGCGGAATGCGGGCAGTCAGCGGCGGCTCTAATATATGGAGTCGGGAAGAGCCCGTTGACCCAGGTGGGTCTGGGTTCACACTCGCCGGCGGAAGACGGCAGAGGCAGCCGACTCTACGCCGCAGCCCGCAGGCCGCGGGCTGGCGGCATTTATAAGTACCGTGTGCAGTGAGCAACGGCAGAGCAACAGCCCGATTTTACACCGCAGCCCGCAAGGATATTGCGGGCTGTCGGCATTTATATAGAAGTGGGGGCTTGCAGGCTCGCCGTTCGCAGATAGCGATGGCAGAGCAGCAGCCCGACTTACACCGCAGCCCACAGGATTCTGCGGGCTGTCGGCATTAACTCAGAGTAAGGGGTTAGCCCCAACTCAACTCTACACAGCCTGCATTATCCCAGTGCTGTAATTAAGAGGGAATGGAGTTGCAGGAATTATTCCTGTTGTTTAAAGCCCAACTTATTTTTACAATGGGGCAGCTCGTTGACCCTGTGGGGTCCGGGCTCAACACTCACCATTGCGCAGCAATGGCAGAACGACAGCACACATCTGCACCGCAGCCCGCAAGGTCTGTGGGCTGTCGGTCTACATACCCGGGCTAGCCCGTGGACAGGATCCGGGCCCGGAGACTGCCTTTCGCGGGCAGCAGAGGCGAGCAGGAGCTCCGACTCGACGCCACAGGCCGCAAGTATACCGCGGCCGAATGGCCATGCTACCCTTTAGAGGTAGCAGAGCCGGGGGCTTGCATATAAACGGCAGCACCCGCTAGACGGGCCGGGGAAAAAGGCGCGAAAGTCGGGGAGCCCTGTGACTACAGGACCCGACCCACCGACACAGCTGTGTACAAGCGGGGTACCCGCAGAGCAGGAAGTCGGAACGGTGCCGGAGCAGGTAGACCCTGACTCCATTTCACTATCGCCAACAGGGAGAGAATCGTTGGCTGATATGAGCAAACGGGTTTCACGTGCTGCTGCACGGCCCTTCTCCCCGAGCCCTCGTGGAAGAGCCAGGGATAGAGCTCAACAACAAAGGCCTTTTAGGGCAGAAATTTCACCAGAGACCGCTAGATTGCGGACTGGTGGTTTACCGAGACCCGTGTCCACTGGTAGACCAGGGAGGGCCAGTGTAGACTCACCACCTAGCTGGACCAGGAGGAGTTATACAGGTGGAGTCTCGCCACGGTCACCACATCCCCCAATAGCGGCAGGACGTGACCGTACGTCGCCTGAGTCCAGGAGAAGGACAGGCGGCAAGCCCGCGCGGATGTTGGGTCACAACGCTGCGGCGTCAGGTGCCGACTTCACACCGCATATGTCCTTTGAGGCAGTCGGGCCTAGCTCATCCAAAAGGAGGCGAATGAGCAGATCCGTGCGGTTGTCGTACAGCTTCGCTGAGGCGGCTGGCAGCGACTTTTCGTCACGGCACCGAGATTACCTCGATGAGGTACGGGCCGATGAAAGGAGCCTCAGGAGTTCCTTCGGGCATGAGGGCTCTGACCTCCCATTCACGCACGATGAAGGGCGCATTGAACGGATGGAGAGGATGATGGAACGGATCCTGCAGCAAAATCAATGGCAGGATATGTCCAGTTCCAGGGGACTTTTGGATATATCCCCATCGTCAATGGGTAGCATGAGGCAGCCAGGAGAAGAGGATATCTTGGTACACAAACCAGTGGCACTTGAGGTTCCTCAGGAAGAACTTTTGGACGTGGCAGCCAAGTTTGCGTTACCCGAATCATCGGGGCAATCTCTCAAAACTAAACTGGCCGCTACCATTGATTTCCTCACCAACCACCAGCTACAGGATCAGGTCCTTGCGGAGGCCATGAATAGGTACAAGGCACCGAGTAATTGTAACTCACTCAATGTACCTATTGTAAACATGCCTATTTGGGGCAATATAAGCCCGGGCATAAGAGCACAGGAAGTAAAATTACAGAAAATCCTAAAACTGCTCACATCTGGGATTACCGCTTTTGCGAGGTCGGTGGACGGGATGGACTTGAACACCGAACAGGAGGATGCTCTTGCATTATTATGTAACACGCAATACGAAATAAATGCGTTTCGAAAAAGTACCATCAAGCCCACGCTAAATCCCAAATTTTCGGGGCTATGCAGAGCATCTCCAACACCACCACCCAGACAACTATTCGGGGAAGACCTTCCAAAGCAGGTCAAGGATTTAGACGACCATGCCAAGACAGTGGGTCTTATGAGGTCGCACACCTTGACCAGACAAACGGCCAGGAAAACTCCATATTCCAGGCCACGGGGTCAAACCGGAAGGCCAGCAAGGACCTACATACCGGCGCCTCCACAATACCAACATTTTCAACAGCCAAGGCCTTTTCTTTAGGGGAAAAAAAAAGGGACTTCTGATGTGAGTCAATACCCACCATTCCTGGAGCTGCCCGCAACGTTGGCAGCACCCGCTCTGCGGGTCGGGATAAAAACGTGGAAATCAGGGGAGCCCTGCGCAGTCAGGACCCGATTCTCCACCACGACTGACCATGGTGCCGTAAAGTGGTAGGAGCACCGCGCAGGAGCAGGGTAGGAAAGACCCTGACTCCCTACCGCTGTCACTTAACCATAGCGACAGTGGAGCAAAGGTGCGTAACGTGTTATATTCTTGGCACGTTCTCTCTCCCCAAATATGCAGGTCACCAGAGGGAGGACCAGGGGAAGAATCGCACAGCAGTCGGTAAACCCGCCATAGGAGCCGGGGTCGACTTTCCACCGGAGCAGGCCACCAGATCGTGGACCGGTGAAGGATTGAGGCCTGGGTCTGTAGGACCACATGTGCGGCCGGCACAGCACCGAGGGAGCCTGGCTGGTTGCAGGTCGGTGTAGTCTCATCTCGGTCACCGCACCCCCTTTAGCGGCAGGACGTGACCGAACGACGCCTTGTCCCAAAGGAGGACTCAGACTCAGCACTGAGGGAGCCTGCCTGGTTGCAGGTCGGTGTAGTCTCATCTCGGTCACCGCACCCCCTTGTAGTGGAGGACGTGACCGAACGTCGCCTTTGGAGGACAGGCGGCAAGCCCGCGCGGATGTCGGGGTACCACTCTTCGGCGGCCGGGACCGACTCATCACCGCTCATGTCTTATCAGACCAGCGGGCCGCCTCCGTCCGGAAGACGGCGGACCAGCGGCAGGTCCGCGCGGGAGTCGCTTAGCCACGCAGAAGCGGCAGGCAGCGACATCCTGTCTTGGCACCCTTGTTATCACCTCGACGAGGTGTGGGGCAATGACAGAAGCCTCAGAGATTCTCCAGAACCTGAGGAAGTCGACTTATTGTCCGCAGATGCGGCAGTGGTCGCATGGCTCGGATGGAGCGCATGATGGAGCGTATCCTAGAGCACAATCTCTGCAGCTGGACCAGTAATATGGAACACCAGTTATCGACCTCCTTGTGTCCAGGTGAACCACTAGATACATACATGTGTCTCTTGAGAACCAGATCCTGCGGGAGTGGCGATGGACGAGTTCTCGCTACATTGGGGGAAATGGATTTCTATGCTTTCCCCATTCTGCCTCATCAGACAGGTGTTGCAGAAAACGTACCCAGGTCTGGAACATACAGGACCATGGACGTCATATAGATCGTGCAGAGAAAGTCCACTGGGAAGCACTACCTCACCTACATAGGATATGAGAGGTTTTTGTAGTCGGACCAAGACCACCTACATATCTGCTACGATCTCCAATGTGCTGGCATCCTCACGGGTCTTCATTATGATGAGCCCTCAGTTACAGTGCTGCATACAGTGCCAGTAGTGCACTGCCATCCTAGCTCAACATTGGAGTGGGATCTCACCAGCTGGTATCCAAACTACGAGGGATATGTTCTATCCATCCCTCCCCGACCACGATATAATATCTGAGAGATAAGGGTGGTGTTGACCCTACTCAGGAGGTGGTCGCTTATGACGGAGGTACCACTGGACTTACTCACCTTTAAAAGAGGTGATGGCAATAGCACTGAATACAGCACAATGGGTCCAGACTCTACAGGAATTAAACCTGGATAGAATGATCGACCCATAATAAAGTAACTTCTTTATGAAAGAGTTACTTAAACTATACAGACCTGCGACTGCAGGTCTGGAAATGGCCATCAGGAATATGGAGGCAGATCTGTTGTCAGCCATGGAATCCCACGTCACAGGGTGACGGTGCAGACTATCTCCAGATGGCTTAAGGTGGTATTCGATGCAGCGGGTAAGACACTAAACATTTTGAAATGTCATTCTACCAAGGCTGCATCCACATCAGGGATGAGGACCATGGAGGTGTTCATGGAGCATGTCCTCACGATAGCGGGCTGGGCCAGTGAAACTACATTTCAGTGGTTTCAAAACTAACCTGTGGCCGTTTCCCGCAACGTTACGCACGTTAAGTGCTGTCCCTAAACGTTTGTCCCCGAGTTCAGGGGTTTATTGTTGTATTAACAATAATGTTATTATTTTTCAGCTTGTTCAAGTCTGAAATACGTTAACATACTTCCTCCATCAGTATTACGGCAGTGTGTGAGCATGGACATGGTCCAGGGCGTGTAATCACAGAGCTTTGAAGTCTTCACGAAGTCACTAACGTGACTCCGAAATGAAATAGTAAGATTAAACGATAACTTACCAGTTTGAAGTTCGATCTTTATTTTATGAGGAGTTGCGATGAGGGATTTTGTGCCCTCCGCTCCCAACCCTCTACCATAAGATCAACTGGTATATAGAGTCTCTTCAATCTTACTATAACAAGTCATTTCTGTTGTTGGTTCTGTGATTCCACACCGCTGCTTTGAAGAATGTCGCGCATGCGTGCCTGGCGGGGTCTTCACGAAATCCCTCATCGCAACTGGAGAGAGAACCTTTTTATGATGGATGCCAGGAGGAAATTCTATAAATTTGTTCAAATCTTATTGCCCCTTCAGCTCTACAAATCTGATTAGATTTGGTTTAACACTTGAATTATGGAGTAGGTGAACACTTCCTGTGAATGGTATGTTAATAGATGTCAGATAGAGTTGTAGAGGCATACAGCATGGAAACAGGCCCTTCGCCCCTACTTGCTCACGCCGACAAACATGCCCCATCTACACTAGTCCCACCTGCCTGCGTTTGGACTACATCCCTCTAAATCTATCCTACCCATGTACCTGTCCAAATGTTCTTAAATGTTCATAAACCTTCGAGCCAAATGGTTGGGTCTATAATTTGTCACCATGAAGGGAGGAGAAAATCTTGCATTATGTCAGGCAATCGGTGTGTGAATGTACAGAACGTATTAAGATATGTTCCCTCCAAAGTAACTTCCCATTGGGGCTGCCCGTTTGTTACTTCCCAGATGTTACTGACCAGAAACAGTGAAAGTGATGGTTGATATGGTAACAGTTATCTTGAACCATAATAATAAATAATATTTATAAATGTACTAAATGGTTTGTTTAGTTTCGTTTTAGTTCGGTTTAATATTGTCACATGTACCATGGTACAGTGAAAAGCTTTTGCTTCCGTACTACCCAGTCTAAGAAAAGGCCATACATGTTTACAATCAAGCCATTCACAGTGCAAAGATAAAGGATAAAGAATAGAACATTTAGTGCAAGGTAAAGTCTGATTAAAGATAGTTCAAAGGGCTCCAATGAGGTAGATGGGAGGTCAGGACCGCACTCTAGCTGATGACAACAAATCTACAATATAATTTGTACACCATTGGCAGCATGGTAGCGCAGTGGTAGAGTTGCTGCTTCACAGCGCTTGCAGCGTCAGAGACCCGGGTACAATCCTGATTACAGGTGCTGTCTGTACGGACTTTGTACATTCTCCCCGTGACCGCATGGGTTTTCTCCGAGATGTTTGGTTTCCTCCCGCATTCCAAAGGCGTACAGCTTTGTAGGTTATTTGACTTGGTATAAGTGTAAATTATCCCTAGTGTGTGTAGGATACTATTAATGTGCGGGGATCACTGGTCGGTGCGGACTTGGTGCACCGAATGGCCTGTTTCCATGCTGTATCTCTAAACTAAACCAAACTAACTTTATGGAAGATATACTCTAACAGTATATGGAAGATATACTCTAACAGAATATTTTAAATCTCCTCATAGCAACTGGGCAGGAGAATCATAACAGAAATTAAAGATATGTGAGGTAATGTATTTATATAGAAATAGCAAAGCTGAAAGGTACATTTTCAATACGCTTATGCCAGACAAGAAAATTATCTGTTTGGAACCCATTGCACAAAATATTGTCTTCAGCTGAAACCACTGTTGCAAAGGCAGATAATTATGGGAACAAGAATAAAAGATGGCTGGCTTTTTTTCCTTTGATTACAGTGAAATAGTGACAGCAAAAATGTTCAACGGTATTAACATTCATGAAACCAGCTCACAAAAGAGCAACAAGGGGATTTTTTGTTTAGTTAAGATATTAGAGATACAGCGTGGAAACAGGCCCTATGGCCCACCGAGTCCACACCGTCAAGCGATCACCCATCCACTAGTTCTATTCTGCACACAAGGGACAATTTATAGAAGCCAATTTTTTTAATTTATTTTTTATTTTTATTTTTTATTTTTTATAAAGAAATGAGAAAGAAAGAAGTAGTGAAGAGTAAAGGACAGTCCAGTGAGTGTGATGTAAAGAAAAGAAATAAGTGAGAAAGTGAAGCAGAAAGGAGATTCTCCATCGCCAGAAGTCGATGCTTTTTATATTCTTAATCATTTTTTGCCCGAACCCAGAAATTTTAATTTTACGATACTATTGCACCACATGAAACCACAAGTTCAATAAATGAAGACCAACTCGTTAAGAATTTGTATTGTTTTTCTATTAGGAGGAGTCTCATTTCTTCCAAATGGGCCGTTTCCAACATATTACCAATCCACATTTTGAGTGTTGGTATAGTAGCCTTTTTCCAAAATTTAAGTATGAGGTTTTTTGCTGTTATTAAACCATAATTATAAAAATAAAATTTGGGATATATTTAATTTGTTTCCATCTCCTATTACTCCAAAGATAATCATTTCCATGCTAGGTTCCATTTTAATCTTAAATAAACTATTGAATATATCAAATATATCACACCAAAATCCTTGAAGTTTTGTGCAAGAAATGAAAGAATGTGTGATATTGGCATTTTGAGAAAGACATTTATCACAAATGGGAGAAATATTTGAATAAAATGTATTCAACTTAACTTTTGAATAATATAATCTATGTAATATTTTAAATTGAATTAAATTATGTCTAGCGTTAATCGAACATTTATGTATATATATCAAATACCTCTCCCATGTTTCTTTAGAAAATTTTGTCATTCATTATTTTTCATTAGTCTTCTCTAATTGCCTCTGTTGATGGCAATTCTCTATTAAGAATACTATTATATAAATAAAATATTTTTTGTGAGTCCGCCTTAATATTCATTGCTTCTTCCAGTGGGTCTATCATTATGCTCTGTCGTCTTGGTATATATTTTTTTATAAAGTCACATATCTGTAAATATTTAAAGTATTGGTTATTATTCAAATTAAATTTTGATTTTAATTGTTGAAATGATAATAAATTACCCATTTCATACATGTCACCCAACTTTTTAATTCCCAATCTTTCCCATTGTCTATATGTTTTATCCATAAAAGATGGTTTAAATACCAGTTTATTCACTATTGGTGTTAATGATGATAAGTTTCTTAATTTTAAAGTTAATTTTATTTGTTTCCAAATTCGAATTATATTATGTATAATTGGATTCTTTTTATATAATATATTATTCAATTTTAATGATGAGAAGAGGATTGCTCCTAAATCGTAAGGAAAACAATCCTCTTTCTCCATTCTTATCCATTCCAGAGAAGGACAGTCCAGCCAATAAATGATATTCTTAATATGCACTGCCCAATAATAATATATAAAATTAGGCAGTGCGAGTCCCCCTACATCTTCAGGTTTACAATTAACCAATTAGGTCGCCAATTAACCTACAAACCCACGTCTTCGGAATGTGGGAAGAAACCGGAGCACCCGGAGGAAATCCATAGGGTCTCAGAGAAAACATGCAAACTCTGTACCAACAGCACCCGTAGACAGGATTGAACCCGGGTGCCTGGTGCTGTAATGGGCCTGTCCCACTTATGCCCCTGTCCCACTTAGGAAACCTGAACGGAAACCTCTGGAGACTTTGTGAGGTCTTTGCGCACCACCCAAGGTTTCCGTGCGGTTCCCGGAGGTTTTTGTCAGGTTCCCGGAGGTTTTTTCAATTTTTTGACATAATCGGCAGAACATAGAAGAAGCTTAAACCATTTTCGACCATTATGGAGACTGACAAAAACCTCCGGGAACCTCACGGAAACCTTGGGTGGGGCGCAAAGTCTCCAGAGGTTTCCGTTCAGGTTTCCTAAGTGGGACAGGGGCATTAGATGATTTTTTAGGCGACTAGGCTGTCGCCACATGGTCGCCGGGGTGTTGCCTGTATGGTCTGCCCAAAGAGTCGTAGCATCTTTCTGGTTGCCACTGGATTTTCAACGTGTTGAACATTTTTCGGTGAGTTGGCAACAGTGGGTTTGACGCCAATGACCATAGCTTGACTTCTCCTGACGTATGTGCTGTCGTAGTTGACGCCAGCTGTTGCCAAGTTAACGTAAGTTGTCGCCAAGTTAACATAGGTTGCCACCAGGTAAGGTAGGTTGTCGCCGGTGCTGACTTCGTTTTTTAAATTTTGTTGTTAAAGTAATGATTCTATTTCAAATTTTATGTTGATGGGGGGGGGTCCAGTCGCCCGGTTTTCGGCGACCTGCTATGACTATGACAGTTGCTGGCAATCGCTTAAAAATAGCGACCTGCTATGACTATGACAGTTGCCGGCAATCGCCTAAAAATAGCCTTAGTGGGACAGGCCCATAAGGCAGCAACTCTACTGTTGCGCCACTGTGCCACCCGGATTTATGCAACAAGATTTCTGTTCACTAAATTATGAATATAATTGGTGATTTTTTAAAATGTATTAATTCACAGGCTGTGGGAAAAAAACTTAGAGCCAACATTTGTTGGTTATTTTGGCTTTGGTAATAATTGTAAATTGTCCCAAGTTTGTCGTATAGGGCTAGTGTATGGGGATTGGTGTCGGTGAGCTAAAAGGCCTGTTTCTGCACTGTATCTCTAAACTGTACTAAACTAAACTAAAGATTTATATAATTACATGTATTTTCCAGCTGCCATGGTGCGATTTGAACGCATGCTTCTGGAAACTATTCAAAAAAATTATCGTTACCAGGCGTAACAAGAGTCTGTGGCAATATTTTGTGCAACATTATAATGGACAAATCATGAATTAAGGTTATAAACTGATGAAGGATAGAAATCACTAAAAGGATTTCAATTTTTTGATTCAATCATTTACTGAACTATCTGCAGCATAATGGTATTTAACATAGGACTGAAAGGAAAGTTAGGTCATCTTTCGATCCTTCAAAAAAAAGTGGGATGTTTATTTAGAATATGAATGTTAAAAAAGTAGGTCTAAGAGAAACCAAAATAGATTAGTGGAATAGACCTTTTCACGGAAGTTAACCTTTCGGGATTAGTTCCAATAAGAGATTCATAGTTTTAGAAGATATTAAATGTTCAATTAGTGATCTATAATTCTTGACTAAAAAAATCCACCTTTGATGTGAATGACTAAGTGCAATGAATAACAATTGATGGACATATGGCAAATATTGACTTCTGTCTCTCAATTTCATTTTATGCACCTACTAAATTTGAGAGACTGAATGGATTTTCTGGTTTTGAATTTAATGTTGCCTAATGAGCTGTTCAATATTCATTTAGCTTAGAAGTATTCATTAATCTCCATTCCATTCCTATATGCATACAGACTATTCTGTCACTTTATTCATTTCATGAACATTTTATAAATGAAACCAACACCATCAGATAAATTCAGCAAATCTCAAATCAGTTTTGATCGAATGATTCCACATGCAGATTAAACTGCATATTTTCAATTAATCTTAATCTCGATTTTTTTAACATTTAATGACCTCGGTTCAGATGGAATTCTGACGCTTTGTTTGACCCTATATAATTCAAAGTTGAATCTTCATATGTACGTTTCTTGTCCTTTACAATTTAAGTTATTACAAAAAAACATGCTGCTTCACCTCTTTATAAAAGCAATTTAAAATCACATTCTAGACCATTCTGTACTATGCACATGTAATTACTTGCCAAAGAGAGGATGGTGAAATTATTTTTTTTTAAATTGCAGATGCTAGAATTCTGAAGAAAAAAAAGAGCTGGAAATACTGAGCAATTCAGACAGCATTCATGGCGAAACAAACAAACTTAACATTTTCTTCATTTTTATGTCATTATACATTTTTATGTCCAATGACATAAAATCATTGACCTGTAATATTAACTCAGTCTTTCAACAACCCACAGGTGCTGTATGACCTGCTAGGATTTCCTAGCTTTCTCTATCATTTAAGGTTTTCAGGAACTGCTGCGTACTGCAAGTCACAGAACCACCATTTTCTTTTATTTTGTTATATGCCCTCTTTCATCTGCTAATAATCAGTGGATAATTAAAGTATGGACAACCTTGGTTAACCCTGTCACAGGTATTCCCTCTGTTCTCTCCACTCCTTTTCTATAAATTTTTAGTTTAGTTTAGTTTAATTTAGAGATATAGCCGCAAGGAAACAGGCCCTTCGGCCCACTCAGTCAGGGACGTGCGGTCAGGGGAGTCAGAGCCTCACCTGTCATACTCCCAATAAAAATAGCAGTTGAGAAAAGTAAAGGAAAATAATAATTAAATAAATATAAAGATTTTTCCACTGATCTGTGTTAAAAATGTCATTTCTGTATGAATCTAATCATTTTTTATAGTCAAAATCGCAAAATGTGCGCAGCTCCACTGCAAATACAGGGAAAGATGAGAGGTGAGGCAACGACGAACCTCCCCTCCCCTCCGATTGCGCAACCCCTCAGAAACGGCATAGAGCGGTGAATCTCGGCCCAGCTCAGCCTGTGGACTTCAGAAGCCGCGGTCTCCGGTAGGGAAGTGGCTGATTCGGAGGCTCTGGGCCAGCGACTGCAGAGGCCTCAATAGGCCCGGACCACGGGTGAACACAGGAAGAGGACTGAACTTTCAAAGTGCAGCCGTGGTCGGGGCCTGTTCAACTTTGGTGCCTTCCCTCACAATGGGAAATGTTGATTCCGCTGTAGGGGGATCTTTTTATGTTTAATGTTAAATTCTAAAGTGCTGTGTTTATCTTTTTTGTGTGATGCATTGATAAGGCTAAATGATGTTAATAATATAAGAAATATATTAAATGGATTTCTGGGCTAGATTAGAAACATAGAAACATAGAAAATAGGTGCAGGAGGAGGCCATTCGGCCACAACTATTCATTGTGATCATGGCTGATCATCCCCAATCAATAACCTGTATGCGGGTGTTGTAAAAAATGCTGATATGAAATATGAAACATACGGTTGCCTATCCAATAGTCATTGTGCAACCTGGCAATTGGATGGTGAATTTAAGCTACCTCTATCGGGTTCATATGTGTGTAAATCTGGCTCTGATATTAGCCAGTGCCTCCTCAGCCATTGACCTCACCGCACGTCACTGCATTCAGTCCATGCTGACCAGCGATCCCTGCACACTAACACTATCCTACATGCACCAGAGACAATTTACATTTAAACCAAGCCAAGTAACCTACAAACCTGTACATCTTTGGAGTATGTATAGGAGGCAACTGATGCTCTCGGAGAAAACCCACGAAAATCATGGGGAGAACGTACAAACTCCGTACAGACAGCACCTGTAGTCAGGATCGAACCTGTGACTCTGGTGTTGTAAGGCAGCAACTCTACCATTGTGCCACCATGCCGACCTTTTTTCTTTTTTCCAGTTCTTAAATCAAAAATATCCATCCTGTTTCATTCTCTACAGTTGCTGTTGATTATTACTAACATTTAGTTCTTATCACTGCACACAGAGGTTGCATGTATATGGATTGAGCTTCCAGAGGAGGTAGACGAGACAGTTACTATAACAACTTTTAAAATACATTTGGACACATACATGGATAAGAAAGGTTAAGAGGGATATGGGCCAAACGTGGGCAGGTAGGACTAGGGTTGATGGTCGGAATCAGCAAGTTTTAACTTTAGTTTAGAGATACAGGGTGGAAACAGGCTCTTTGGACCACTGAGTCCATGCCAACCATTGATCACCCTACACACTAGTTCTAAGTTATCCCTCTTTCACATCCTACACATTAGTGGCAACCCACAAACCTGCACCATCTTTGGAGTGTAGGAGGAAACTGGAACACCCCAAGAAAACCCACATGGTCACAGAGAGAACATACAAACTTTGCAGATACAGCACCAGTGGGTCAGGATCGAACCCGGGTCTCTGATGCTGTGGGGCAGCAACTTTACCACTGCGCCACTGTGCTACTCAGGTTGGGCTGAAGGGCCTGTTTCCATGCTGTATGACTCCCTAAAACTCTAATATTTTTTCAATCAAGAAAAGGAAAAATTGAATATGCAGTTGTGATGTATTAACATCTAAAAAAACATAAACTTGAAAGTTTCAAACACAGACTGAAAATATAAATACACCTAAAGTTAGGGACCAATATTATCCATGGTTCAATTCTTGGCCTTTGTGTTTCTGATTCAGAGTATTGTAGGCGCAATTGAAAGCAACAATCCAGGCTGACACTCCACTGCTGTAAGAAGAAGCCGTGTTATATGAAATGTGAAACAAGCAGTGCATTAATTATCTCTTCTTGCAGTGAATGTGAAAAATGTAATGGAACGACACTGAACAGGAAGTACGTTATTGCTGGTGCTCCTGCCCAAATCCTTTAATCAACATCATCGAGATGTGAAAGACTAACTTGTCGGCGCTACATTGCTACTTGTGGAGATTAGTGAAGTGCAAATTACCCATCTGCTGCATTTCTTGTATTAGAATGGAGATATGTTTCCCAATATGTTGAATGGTTGCATGGAGTTGTTGCCTACAGCGCCCGAGACCCAGGTTCAATCCTGACTAAAGGTGTTGCCTGTATGGAGTTTATACATTCTCCCGGTGACCAGGTGCTCCGGTTTCCTCCCTAGTGTGTAAGATAGTACTAAGAGTGGTCAGTGCAGTCTCGATGGGCTGAAGGGCCTGTTTCTGCGTTGTATCTCTCTAAACTCTAATGTACTTTGAGATGTTGCAAAGATGTGAAAGCCGCTATACAAATTTACAAATTCTTCCACCAACCCAATTATCTCTTTAGTGGATGAGGCCGCAAGATGCTGTTTTTCAGGATAGGCTATTTTTCAGTTGGCATTCACAGCAGAAAGCAATGAAGTTTAATATTGCTGTTAATTTCAGCCTTCAATACTCACACGAATGATATAATCCCTGTGTTGGCCATGGCGTATGATAAGCCTAAGAGTCCACTGCCAATGATGGCATTGCTGAGGTTGAACACAGACATCTGCATGGAGGTGGATCCAGACGGCTGAATGAATTAGAGAAGTATTGTTAATCTGACAATCAAGAGTAACAGATGGCTGGATTTATTTTATCAACTTCTAACACAATTGTGTCATTTTGCGTGAAAAACCAATAAACATCAGATTTTTTAATGGATATACATTTAATATATTACTAAATATTCGGATGGATGTACAGAGTCTCTAGCCCACAGTGGGGGAATTGAGAACGAGAGGGCATAGGTTTAAGGTGAAGGGAGAAAGATTTTATAGGAATACTAGACTAAGTGCAGACCCATTGGGTCTGCTCCCCCAATGCAACGTTCCCCCAAAGGAATATGAGAGGTAACTTTTTCACGCAAAGGGTGGTGGGTGTGTGGAATAAGCTGACGGAGGAGTTAGTTCAGGCAGGGACTATTGTAACGTTTAAGAAGCAATTAGACAGGTACGTGGATAGGACAGGTTCAGAGGGATATCGGCCAAATGCGGGCAAGTTGGACTAGGGTATATGGGACATGTTGGTCGGTATGGGCACGTTGGGCTGAAGGGCCTGTTTCCACACTATATGACTCAATTACTCTATATAGTTTTTAAAGCCGGCACAACAGCGCAGCAGTAGAGTTGCTGTATTTCCTGGTGCTATGGGTTGTTAGGCAAGTTTTTCAGGTGTCATTGAGTTAGCAGCTAGTAATACAAATTAGAACAATCATTCAGATTATTCAAATTTAATTACAAGGCGTGGGACTTCCTGAATTTTGCACCATTGTAAATCACACAGGGAAACATAGATAAATGTTAATAAGAAGCAAAATAAATGCTGGAATCGTAAGCAAGACACAATATCCCGAGGGAGTTCAGCAAGTTTGTCTGCATCTGTGGCGGGAATTGGACAGATAATGTTTTGAATCTTCTGAATCTTTTGAATTTTGTTGTCAGCAGGGCAGTACGCTGCGTATCGCCAACTTGGACAATTTTACATTGTTATCAAGCCAATTAAGTAAGCCAATTAATCTACAAACCTATACGTCTTTGGAGTGTGGGAGGAAACCGAAGATCTCGGAGAAAACCCACGCAGATCTCGGGAGAACGTACAAACTCCATACAGACAGCACCCGTAGTCGGGATCGAACTTGGGTCGATGGCGCTACATTTTGCTACAAGGCAGCAACTCTACCGCTGTGCCACCGTGATTGCTTGAGGTGGGACCCTTCTTCCATCTGGTGTGATTGCTGTAGCATTAAATTGGAACCTTCAGGTTAAAATCAAGGAAGTGTGCAGACAAGCTATCTTTCCACCTAATACATGGTTATAGACATAGTTACTCTGTCTATTGATTATGGGGTATTTGTGTATCCAGTGAGACACTCCTCACAATAAAGGTAATGGAAAAAAACAACTATCATAGGTGTTTGAATTCCCAATAAAGGGTGTTTGAATATTTAGAGGTGTCCTGTCAGGTGAGATGCATTCCAGCTCTTAACATGTAACTTTATGGAACCACTTGTCTCCATTTAAAAATAGTAAAGTAAATAACATGTGTAATTTAGAGTCATACCATCATTGAGTGATACAGCGTGGAAACAGGCCCTTCGGCCCAACTTGCCCACACCGGCAAACATGTCCCAGCTACACTAGTCCCACCTGCCTGCATTTGGTCCATGTCCCTCCAAACCTGTACTATCCATGTACCTGTCTACTAACTGTTTCTTAAATGTTGGGAAAGTCCCCTGGCTCGACTACCTCTGGCAGCTTGTTCCATGCACCCACCACCCTTTGTGTAAAATGTGTTTAATCAGCTGGTGTTATCTCTGTGCTTAGAGAGTATCGAGTGTAGAGGGTTACCTCCAAGAGATTCCTCCACCAGCACTTTCAACATCACAACACTTGGGTCCTTCCCCTATCCCCCAGCACCCACCCCCTTTATTTCTGGGTCACACAACCGTCAGTTCCTATTTTCTTTCCAACCTATCTTTACAACTCTTCGTTTGAACATTATCTTAAAGGTTATAAATACATTCTAATAGTTAGCATTATTAAGCCAGTGACTACTTCATAAGTTCATGTCATAGGAGAAGAATTAGGCCATTCGACCCATCGAGTCTACTCTGCCATGCAATCATGGCTGATCTTTCTTACCCTCTCAACCTCATTCTCCTGCCTTCTCCCCATCACCCTCGACACCCTTACCAATCCAGAATCTGTCAATCTCCGCCTTAAAATTACCCAATGACTTGGCTCCACAGCTCTGTGGCAATGAATTCCACAGATTCACCACACCCTGACTAAAGAAATATTTCCTCATCTCCTTTCTAAAGATACGCCCTTTTATTTTGAGGCTATGGCCTCCGGTTCCACTGGGAACACCCATATCCACTCTCTCCAGGCCTATTATTATACTATTGCTTATCTCTTAATACAATTAGAATTGTATCTCACCACCATCATGTCAAAATAAGGTTAACTAAAATCAGATGGCTCCTTAGGCAATTGTCCTATTCCAGTCAAGACTTCGGCACCATCGGGCTAGTCAACTTTGCAAATACAATAGCTCTTTTTATTCACTGCTCATCACTGCTGTAGTTGCTCTCCACAACCAATCTATCATAGAAACATAGAAACATAGAAAATAGGTGCAGGAGTAGGCCATTCGGCCCTTCGAGCCTGCACCGCCATTCAATGTGATCATGGCTGATCATCCAACTCAGTATCCCGTACCTGCCTTCTCTCCATACCCCCTGATCCCTTTAGCCACAAGTGCCACATCTAACGCCCTCTTAAATATAGCCAATGAACTGGCCTCAACTACCTTCTGTGGCAGAGAATTCCAGAGACTCACCACTCTCTGTGTAAAGAATGTTTTCCTCATTTCGGTACTAAAGGAATTCCCCCTTATCCTTAGACTGTGACCCCTTGTTCTGGACTCCCCCAACATCGGGAACAATCTTCCAGCATCTAGCTTGTCCAACCCCTTAAGAATTTTGTAAGTTTCTATAAGATCCCCCCTCAATCTTCTAAATTCCAGCGAGTACAAGCCGAGTCTATCCAATCTTTCCTCATATGAAAGTCCTGACATCCCAGGAATCAGTCTGGTGAATCTTCTCTGTACCCCCTCTATGGCAAGGATGTCTTTCCTCAGATTTGGAGACCAAAACTGTATGCAATACTCCAGGTGTGGCCTCAACAAAACCCTGTACAACTGCAGTAGAACCTCATGTTTTTGCCACCAAAGTGGATAACCTCACATTTATCCACATTATACTGCATCTGCCATGCATCTGCCCATTCACTCAGCCTATCCAAATCACCCTGCAGCCTCCAAGCATCCTCCTCACACCTAACTATACCCCCCAGCTTGGTATCATCTTCAAATTTGGAGATGTTGCATTGAATTCCCTCGTCCAAATCATTAATATATATTGTAAATAGCTGGGGTCCCAGCACTGAGCCTTGCGGCACCCCACTAGTCACTGCCTGCCATTCTGCAAAGGACCCGTTTACTCCTACCCTTTGCCTCCTGTCTGCTAGCCAGTTCTCTATCCACATCAATACTGAACCCCCAATACCGTGTGCTTTAAGTTTGTATGCTAATCTCTTATGCGGGACCTTGTCGAAAGCCTTCTGAAAGTCTAGATACAACACATCTACTGGTTCTCCCTTATCCACTCTACTAGTTACATCCTCGAAAAATTCTATCAGATTTGTCAGACATGATTTGTCAGACAGCCTTTCACTATTCGGTAAATTTCAATGAGGTTCCCCCTCATCCTTCTAAACTGCAGCGAGCACATGCCCATTGCCATCAAACACTCCTCATATGTTAACCCAATCATCCCTGGGATCATTCTCATAAACCTCCTCTGGACCCTCTACAATGCCAGCACATCCTGTCTCAGTTATGGGGCCCAAACCTGTTCATGATTTGCTCACCTCCGCCTGGGTTGGCAGGGAACTTGTGCTTTCAACAGCTTCATTATGAATGGTTTTCCTGGAAAACAATAATGCAAGTAATATGTAAATCTACATAATAAATTTTTTTGGTTTTACTCATCGCCCTATTTCACATTTTCTTATAAAATATCCAGCATTGTTGTTTTACACTAATTTTAAAGTAACTAAATAAGTGCATTGTTGCATTATTTTCTCGAATAAATGTTTTGTTAAAATTATCAATACTCATAAATACATTTTCAACATAAATCAATGTGAATATTCTTTGCCACTGGGGTAAAATATGCCAACAAAATAGCATAAAGCTTATTTAGAAATGCAGAGTGGAAACGGACCCTTCAGCCACCCAAGCCAGTGCTGACCAGCGATCACCCGTACACCAGTTCTATCCTACACATTAGGGCCAATTTTATAGAAGCCAATTAACCCACAAATCTCCACATCTTTGGAATGAGGGAGGAAACCGGAGCGCCCAGAGAAAATCCACACATCACACGAGAACGTACAAACTCCGTACAGACAGCACCCGTAGTCAGGATTGAACCCGGGTCTCTGGGGCTATAACGCAGCAAGTCCAATGCTGCGCCACTGTGTCAAACCTGGGTTGCTGGAACTGTGAGGCAACAGCACTATCTGCTACACCACAGTGCTATTTTACTGTGTGCAGTGCAGTTAGCAACCAGTTCTCTATAGAAATGCCAGCAAGTCATATACGTAATCTGGCCCAATGTGTTTGCCTAGGGAACACTTGACTTGAATAATTTCTCTTTATGGTTACAAAGTGGATCCATTAAAGTCAGCTTCCAATTTGTGAAATTAACTTTCCTGAGAATCTATGTTGGAATTCTATTATTCTGGACATTCAATATCTTACTTTATAAAATATTATTTGACAATGGCAGTTTTCTTTCCAGTAGAGCAGTTAACAGTATTAATGATTCTCTAACATGTTGACATATTATTACATGAAGGAATTTATATTTTCCACATACCCTTTCGCTCTACCTTCTGCAGCTGCAGGTTTATATTCATTAAATTTGTACTTAAGTTCCACATTTGCCATCCCAACTTCCAGGTCAGCGTTTAGCAGAAGTGTTCAGAAAAATTCTTCAACGTTGTCTTAAATGGAAGTTTACCTATTTGGACCGACAGGGTAGTTTTAATTATTGAAAGATGAAATTACATGTTGAGTAGAACTGATTGTTAAAACATCCCCACTTATTCATATTAGGTCCAACCTTTCACTAATAGGCATGCAAATAACATTCCTGTAGAAATTCCTTGAGTCTACTTGTAAAAATTCCTACTTGGAAATTTAGTGTGCAAAAATGTTTTGAGTATTCTTAATTTAACACAGTGCTAACGATTTCTGATCACGCATCAATGGTCCATGAAGGTTCTCTGCAGCAAAATATTATTATCAGTTTAGAGACACAGTGTGAAAACAGGCCATTCAGCCTCCTGAGTCAGCGCTAACCAATCATCACCTGGAAAACATGACTTACATTGGCTTCCTCTGATGCTCTAGTTTTCTCCACCATTCAAAAATGTGCTGATGTGTAGGTTAATGGGCCTCTGTAAAAATTCCACGCAAAGTGTAGGGAGTGGATGAGAAAATGGGATAACATAGAACCAGTGTTAATGGGTGATTGATGGCATGAGTATACTCGGTGGGCCAAAAGGCTTGTTTCCATGCCCTATCCCTAAACGAAACAAACGTAAACTAAACTGTAAAGGTCGTATAAGGTAATTCCTTTTTAATTGATTTAATTGAGTCAATCGAAGCGTTTTTAAATGCTCCTGTAGTGTTCTAGGGCTTTACGTGATTTTGATTATTTTATTGTAATAATAATTTTTATTTTCTGTACTTTGTCACTGTCAAAAACATTTGCAAGCTTTCCATCTCAGTGTCACATCAGATAACCTGTGAGTTTGGGTGGGACCACACATTATGTGTCAACCTAATCCGGTGGGTGCAGGACTTCAGTTAAACTCAGAACAGCCCTGTGCGAGCTTGGTTATTGTCAATTAACTGGGGGTCGTCTGCCAAGTGGAGGCCATCTCCAGCAAAGAGTGGTGCTTAGAGAGTTGACAACATCCATGGTTCGTGTCTCCAAAATACAACCTCAATAAGACATATGGACCAGTTCACTCATGTTCAATGGGAGGAAAGATACAAGAATATTTTGAAATAGAGAATACACAAAGAATTTAGCATTAATTCATAAAAGGAAAAGTCATATTTAAGCAACCTTATGAAACTATTTGACAAAGTATTAGAATGTGCAGATGTGGACAATGTAATCATCATGGAATACAGTCTTTCAAAAAGCCATCATAAAAGGCATTGCATTAATGACTCAATGCAAAAATAGACAAATGGTCTCTCAGCCCAGATAAGGTAGTTGAGGCCAGTTCATTGGCTATATTTAAGAGGGCGTTAGATGTGGCACTTGTGGCTAAAGGGATCAGGGGGTATGGAGAGAAGGCAGGTACGGGATACTGAGTTGGATGATCAGCCATGATCACATTGAATGGCGGTGCAGGCTCGAAGGGCCGAATGGCCTACTCCTGCACCTATTTTCTATGTTTCTATGTTTCTATAAGGTTGACAGATGGTCATAAGACAGTCTTCAGCTAGAGTGTGATCCTGATCTTCCATCTACCTTGTTGATCAAACTTTATTGGAATTTATCTTGAGCTAAATGGTGTACCCTTTATCCTTTACCTGTGCACTTTGGACAGCTTGATTGTAATTAAGTATAGTCTTTTCTTTGACTGGATAGCACTGTACCTCGTTACATGTGACAATAATAAACTAAACTAAAACTAAAGAGTCTCGGTATAAAAGAGTTAATTTATTTGGTAAAACATGATAAGGTGAGACAATGGTTATGCACAGAACTAGTTTATAATCATAAATTAGTGGCATCATGTTACAAATTTAATTGATAACTAACTGTGTATCAGATAGATAATGCAACAAATGTGAATGCATAAATGGCAAATGAAATTTAGTGGCATGTGTGTATGATGGCACGTTGTACATTTTGGCAAGAGATTGCTACTAACTTAGAAAAGTTGGAAAAATAAGAGATAAAATGGCACAGAGGAACAAAGGAGCCTTGGAATATGTTCAGAATCCAGCAATAGTACAGTTTGATTAGATCATCTGCAAGAGGAGCAAAGTATTACCCTTGTGTCCACTGCATGCATTCATGCTAATGTCATTAGCCCTCGATGGGCAGTTGCAAGTGAAACCATAAAAAGCTCTAATGAAGAATAACTACCACTGTTGTTAACGATGCCAAAGCTAATTAAAACTGCCATTTAGACCCAACTTTATGTGAAATTAGCAGAGCTTTTACATTGTTAAGTGTCAAAATACACAAAATAGTTACTACTATTAATATATTTTAAGCGGCATTACTGGTAGTTGTTGGCTACAACAATAAAAATGGACAGGACTTTGATTAAGATGAATACATTGCATGATGGGGACAGGATACAGAAAATTCAGGCTCACGAAAAATAAAATATCAATGAATTTTGCAAATGCAGGCAATTTCCTAGCTGTATGCATAAATACAGCATGGACAACGAGGAAAGTAAGAGACTTCTCACCACAGGGTGTAAATATATTCATCAATAACCAATTAGCATGGAAACACTAATGTCCTCAGTTAAATCAAGTGTGGCCATAGGACCAATGTTTCATTGTATGCCCACAATTGAATGTCAACAAATTTCATGAAACCTGAATTGAATGACCTTTGCATTTGAATTTCCATTAGGAGTTCATGTATATCTGCATCTTATTTGGTTTCACTAAGGACTATGATTTTGTTTTGCACCAATATCGGGGTTATTGATTTATTGAATTTTTGTTTATTATATATTATCAATGTGCATTTTGATCACAAGCCTGTTACAAGTAAGGATTTTATTTTTCCATGGCTAGTACATATGGCAATTAAACATTCTTTGTGTATAAACACCATACTGATAGTACCTGTACTCCTGATGTTGCCCATATCAATATTAATCTCCAATCAACAATATTTAAAACTGAAAAAGTACAGAGAGCAAAAGCATTTAATTTGATTCAATATTGTATACATTTTAATGTTATTAATAAAACTTAACTGCATGATGTTACTTTATAGAGTTTTCTATAATTATGCCTTGACCGTTAGGTGGTTGGAGCGAATCCTTAACGGTTGTAGCGGACAATCAACAATAAGAGACACTATTCTCCCCACCCCATGGGGTTATTGTTCCTTTCTCTGGGGTGATAAATATTACTACCTAGGCAAGTATCAGAGGTTAGCTCCCATATAAGCATCCTTTATTGAAGGAGACACAAGGAACTGCAGACGCTGGTTTAGAAAAAAGACACAACGTGCTGGAAACACTCAATGAATCAGGCAGCATTTCTGGAGAATTGGATAGCTGACATTTCAGATCAAAATGTCACCTATCCATGTTCTCCAGAGATGCTGCCAGACCTGTTGAGTTACTCGAGCACTTTGTACCCTTTGGAAGGCACAGTGGTGCAGTGGTAGAGCTGCTGTCTCCCAGTGCAAGAGACTTGGGTTCAATCCTTACTACGGGTGCTGTCTGTAGTAGTTTTGGAGTTTGTGAGAAGTTTGTATGTTCTCCCTGTGACCGCGTGGGTTTTCTCTGGGTATTCCGGTTTCCTCTTACACTCCAAAGACCTGCGGGTTTGTAGGTTAATTGGCTTCTGTAAACTGCCGTTAGTGTGTAGGATACCAGAGTGGGATAACATAGAACTAGTGTACTGGTGATCAATTGTCATCATGAACTCAGTAGGCTGAAGGACCTGTTTCAAAGCTGTATCTTTCAACAAAACTAAAATCTTTATTCAAGGCAGTCAACTCTCAACTAACTACATTGTCTGGTACAATAAGGTGTCACAAATCAAATTACATGTTAACTTGTTCTGATATGTGTACATATACACATCAATACTCAAATCTTCAGACTTTAGACTTTACTTTAGACATACAGCGCAGAAACAGGCCCTTCGGCCCACTGAGTCTGTGCCGACCAGTGAACCCCGGACACTAGTACTATCTTGGGACAATTTACAATTTTACCAAAGTCAATTAACCTGAAAATCTGTATATCTTTGAAGTGCAGGAGGAAACTGGAGCACCCGAAGAAAACCCACTCAGTCACAGAGAGAACGTACTTGTACAAACGTACAAAAGGTAGCAACAACTCCAGTTTTTGTGTCTATCTCCGATTTAAACCAGCATCTGCGGTTCCTTCTTGCACAACTCTGCCACTGTGCTGCCCCTAAATCATTATAAAGAATTTCAAGTGGAACATATAATGGACAGTGCCACCCATTTTATATCCTTGTTGTTTATTAATGTTAGATGGGGCAATATCATAAATCATAGAAATAGCTCATTCAGCCTATTATTTGTGGATAACACATCACCAGCAAACATGTTCCTCTTAATTGTTCATGCTTAATTTTGCACTTAGGAAACCATATTGGACCAAAGGTTAAAACACTGACACATTTATAATGAGATCACGGTAAAATTGAAAAACCACAAACTCTGCCCTGAAATAAAAGCAAGATATTGTAGATAACGATCATTGAAAATAAAGACAGGAAATAATGAAATAGTCAGTTAATCCGAGAGCATATATAGACAAAAACAAGTTAACACCCTGAACTTTGTGGTTGATAGTAAAATGATGTCAGGGAGAGAAAGTGATCATGGTTCAGCTCACTGAGCGTCACCAAAGCTCCATGATCAGTTCAGTACTGAACAAGCATTGTGCTGCTTTGCAGTGGAAAGTGCAGTACGCAAATAATGAACAAAAATAGGCAAGAGTCCACTTGGAAAGAAATGTAATAGTGAATTGTAAATTACCAGCATACACATGAATAATTTAACAAGTGAAATAAATAAATGTAATGATCTCTAATTTAATATATTTTCTTATAATGTGAAAATTGCAGGTTAGACCAGCATTCATTGCCCATATGCATTGGTGATACTCTGCATTTTAATAGTACTTTAGCAAAGTTACTGCCAAAATGCTCTTAGCTAGAAAGTTGGGGTCATAGGGATCATAGAGGTATACAGCACAGAAACAGCCGTTCAGCCCACCGATATACAAGGCTAGTCCCTTTTGCCTGCATTTGGCCCACATTCCTTCCTATCGATATATCTGTCCAAATGTCTTTTAAAAGTCATAATTGTACCTGCATCTATAGCTTCTTCTGACAACTCATTCCAGATACGGACTACACCATGAGTAAAAACGTCACTGCTGAAAACCTCTTAAATGTCTCCCCTCTCATCTTCAGATTGAAGAAGGGTTCTATCCCAAAATGTCACCTATTCCTTTTCTCCAGATGTGCTGCCTGACCCACGGAGTTGCTCCCGCACTTTCTGTCTACCTTTGGTATAAACCAGCAAATGAAGTTCCTTCTACAATTGGCTTATGAATTTACCTAGGCAAGCTACTTTCTCCTAAGTTGAAGGGAAAGTTTGTCAGTCAGTGGGTCACTGTGTGTGCTGCAGGTGACTGATGGGCTAGCTGTGCCTGGGTGTAAACTGGGATAGCAATCGTCCTAAGACTCAAGGATGGCTTCACACTAACCTTGACCCCAAACCATTTTCAAGGATGTAAAAGGATGTGAGTTAGGTATCAGCTCATGCTAAAGGCAGAATGTCTTCCAGCTATCCTAGAGAAATTAGTTATTCTGTGACATAGATTCACAGTTTAGCTTAGCTTGGAAAGAGGGTTTTCACCCCACCTAGTCCACACCCACCAATGATCACCCACCAATGATACACTAGTTGTAGTCCTATACATTAGGGCCAATTTATAGAAGCTAATTAAGAAATGGCACCCATTCTTTCCCTCCAGAGATGTTGCCTGTCCTGCGAAGGAAATAGGCAACGTTTCGGGCCAAAACACTTCTTCAGAATGATGCAGGGTGGGGCGGGAAGATGAAAGGAAGAGGAGGAGCCAGAGGGCTGAGGGAGAGCTGAGAAGGGGAGGAGACAGCAAGGGCTACTGGAAATTGGAGAAGTTAATGTTCAAGCAGACTGCCCAGGTGGAATATGAGGTGCTGCTCCTCCAATTTCTGGTGGTGCTCACTCTGCCCATGGAGGAGGCCCAGGACAGAAGGGTCGGATTCGGAATGGGAGGGGGAGTTAAAGTGCTGAGCCACAGGGAATACAGGTTGGTTAATGCGGACCGAGTGGAGGTGTTCGGCGAAACGATCGCCAAGCCTACACTTGGTCTCACCGATGTAGATCAGCTGACATCTAGAGCAGCAGATGCAATAGATGAGGTTGGAGGAGGTGCAGGTGAACCTCTGTCGCACCTGGAACGACTGCTTGGGTCCTTGAATGGAGTTGAGGGGGGAGGTAAAGCGACAAGTGTAGCATCTCCTGTGGTTGCAAGGGATAGCACCTGGGGAGTGGGTGGTGCAGGTGGGAAGGGAAGAATTGACCAGGGAGTTACGGAGAGCGCGGTCTTTGCGGAAAGCAAACAAGGGGGGAGATGGGAAGATGTGGCGAGTGTGGGGTCACATTGGAGGTGGCGAAAATGACGGAGGGCTATTTGTTGTATGTGACGGCTAGTGGGGTGAAGGTGAGGACTAGGGGGGCTCTGTCCTTGTTCCGAGTGGGGGGATGGGGAGAAAGAGCAGTGTTGCGGGGTATTGAAGAGACCCTGGTGAGAGCCTCACCTATAGTAGGGGAGGGGAACCCCCGTTCCCTGAAGAATTAGGACATTTCCAATGCCCTGGTGTGGAACACCTCATCCAGGGTACCCAACCCACCCTCACAGGAAGCAGGGTGGGAAGAAGTGTAGTCTAGATAGTCATAGGAGTCAGTGGGTTTATAGTGGATGTCGGACAAAAGACTATCACCTGCGATGGAGATAGTGTGGTCAAGAAATGGTAGGGAAGTGTCGGAAATGGTCCAGGTGTATTTGAGTGCCGGATGGAAGTTAGTGGTGAAGTTGATGAAGTCAGTGAGTTGTGTGTGGGTGCAGAAGGTAGCACCAATGCAATAGTTGATGTAGCGGAGGTAGAGGTCGGCAATGGGGCCACGGTACGTCTCGAACAAAGATTTTTCGATGTACCCTACAAAGAGGCAGGCATGGCTGGGGCCCATGCTTGTGCCCATAGCTCCGCCTTGTATTTGGAGGAAATGGGAGGAGTCAAACAAAAAGTTATTAAGGGTAAGGACCAGCTCCACTAGGCGGAGGAGAGTATCTGTAGACGGGGATTTGTTGGTTCTCCGGTCGAGGAAGAACCGGAGGGCTTTGAGACCCTCCTGGTGGGGGATGGAGGTGTAGAGTGACTGGACGTCCATGGTGAAGATGAGGGGATGGGGGCCTAGAGAATGGAATGCCCGGAGATGACAGAGAGTGTCTGAGGTGTCTTGAACATAGGTCGGGAGGGATTTAACCAGGGAGGATAGGATGGAGTCAAGGTATGTGGAAATAAGTTTGTAAGGGCACGAACAGGCAGAGACAATGAGTCTACCAGGACAGTCAGGTTTGTTGATTTTGAGGAGAAGGTAAAATCGGGCCGTGCGGGGCTGGGGAATGATGAGGTTGGAGGCTAGGGGGAGGGGGGGCAGGGAGCTGGAATTGATTAAGTCAGTGATGGTGCTAGAGATAGTGGCCTGGTGCTCGTCAGTGGGGTCATGGACCAGGGATAAGTAGGAGGAGGTGTCCGAGAGTTGGCGCGTGGCCTGAGCTTTGTAGAGATCAGCGCGCCAGACTACCACGGCACCTCCTTTGTCGGCGGGTTTGATAACCCAGTCTGGGTTGTTGCGGAGTGAGTCGATGGCTGTACGTTCAGGGGGGGAGAGATTAGAGTGAGACGGGAGTGGAGAAGTTGAGGCGGTTGTTATCCCGCCGGCAGTTTTGAATAAAAAGGTCTAAAGCCAGAAGATAGCCATGGGGGGGGGGGTCCAAGAGGAGGGGTTCCGTTGGAGATGGAAGAAGGGATCAAAAACGGGGGCGAGGACTCATTCCCATGGAAGATCGCTGTGAGGTGGAGGCGACGGTAGAAGAGCTCCAAGTCGTGGTGGGCGCGGAACTCATTGAGATGGGGACGGAGGGGGACGAAGGTAAGTCCTCTGCTGAGGACCGACCGTTCGGTGTCGGAGAGGGGGAGGTCAGGGGGATGGTGAACACACAGCAGGGATGGGGGTTGGGGCTGGAGGAAGGCAGGTAAGTGGACTAAGGCCGAGGCGATGTCTGGTGTGGGTGGGGTGGGGGGGGGGGGGTCAGGGAGGAGGGGGGCATGAAGACTGCAGTGTCGGTGGGAAAGGGCTAGGGTCACATGGTATGAGGGGGATGGGGAAGACCCAGAGGAACAGCCGCTGATCTCCCGGTGGCTCAGCACTTCAACTCCCTCCCCCATTCTGAATCCGAATCCGACCTTTCTGTCCTGGTCCTCCTCCATAGCCTGAGTGAGCACCACCTTAAATTGAAGGAGCAGCACCTCATAGTCCACTTGGGCAGTTTATACCCCAGCAGCTTAAACATTGACTTCTCCAATTTCTGGTAGCCCTTGTTGTCTCTTCCCCATCTCAGTTCTCCCTCAAGCCCTCTGGCTCCTCCTCCTCCATATAAACCATATAACAATTACAGCATGGAAACAGGCCTTCTCGGTCCTTCCAGTCCATGCCGACCATTTATTTTCCCCTAGTCCCATCTACATGCACTCAGACCATACCCCTCCATTCCTTTCCCATCCATATACCTATCCACTTTACTTTTAAATGTCAAAATCAATCCTGCCTCCACCACTTCTGCTGGATGATCAATCCACACAGCCACCACTCTCTGAGTAAAGAAGTTCCCCCTCATGTTACCCCTAAACTTCTGTCCCTTAATTCTCATGTCATGCCCTCTTGTTTGAATCTTCCCTACCCTCAATGGGAAAAGCTTATCCACGTCAACTCTGTCTATCCCTTTCATCATTTTAAAGACCTCAATCAAGTCCCCCCTTAACCTTCTGCGCTCCAAAGGATAAAGACCTAACTTGTTCAACCTTTCTCTGTAACTTAGTTGCTGGAACCCAGGCAACATTCTAGTACATCTCCTCTGTACTCTCTCTATTTTGTTGAGATCCTTCCTATAATTAGGCGACCAAAATTGTACACCAAACTTCAGAATTGGTCTCACCGATGCCTTGTACAATTTTAACATTACTTCCCTACTCCTATATTCAATGCTCTGATTTATAAAGGCCAGCACACCAAAAGCTTTCTTTACCACCCTATCTACATGTGATTCCACCTTCAGGGAACTATGCACAGTTATTCCTAGATCCCTCTGTACCACAGCATTCCTCAATTCCCTACTATTTACCATGTATGTCCTATTTTGATTTGTCCTGCCAAGATGTAGCACCTCACACTTATCAGCATTAAACCCCATCTGCCATCTTTCAGCCCACTCTTCCAAATCTCTCTGTAGACTTTGAAAATCTACTTCATTATCCACAGCACCACCTATCTTAGTATCATCTGCATACTTACTTATCCAATTTTCCACCCCATCATCTAGATCATTGACGTACATGACAAACAACAGTGGACCCAACACAGATCCCCGAGGCACCCCACTGGTCACTGGCTTCCAACCTGACAAACAGCCATCCACCATTACTCTCTGGCATCTCCCATTCAGCCACTGTTGAATCCATCTTGCTACTCCGCCATTAACACCAAAAGATTGAACCTTCTTAACCAACCTTCCATGGGGAACCTTGTCAAAGGCCTTACTGAGATCCATATAGACAACATCCACTGCTTTACCCTCATCAATTTCCCTAGTAACCTCTTCAAAAAATTCAAGAAGGTTTGTCAAACATGACCTTCCAGGCTACAAATCCATGTTGACTGTTCTTGATCAGACCCTGTTTATTCAGATGCTTATATATATATATTATCTCTAAGTATCCTTTCCATTAATTTGCCCACCACTGACGTCAAACTAACAGGTCTATAATTGCTAGGTTCATTCTTTGAACCCTTTTTAAACAATGGAACAACATGCGCAGTACGCCAATCCTCCGGCACTATTTCTAATGACATTTAAAATATTTCTGTCATAGCCCCTGCTATTTCTACACTAACTTCCCTCAATGTCCTAGGGAATATCCTGTCAGGACCTGGAGACTTATCCACTTTTATATATTCTGTCAGGACCTGGAGACTTATCCTCCTTTCTTCTTCCCGCGCCCCCACCCCCTCCCTACATCAGTCTGAAGAGAAGTCTCGACCAGAAACGTTGCCTATTTCCTTGGCTCCATAGATGCTGCCTCACCCGCTGAGTTTCTCCAGCACTTTTGTCTACCTTAGAACAATAAAATTCTTACTTGCAGCAGTACAATAGAATATGTAAACACAGTACACTGTAAATAATATAATAAACGAGAAAAAAAGTTCAGTGTGTGTATACATATATAATCTAAATCTTAAAACTAAAATCTATAAGAAAAGGGAAACTCAGTAGTTTGCACTCGGGTTCACCTTGGTCCTGATACTGGAGGGAGGGAACGGCAAATTCTCCTATTTACTGTCGGGAATCTACCCACAGATCCCCGGCCAGTGAGCAATTTCATCATTTCAACGCTGAGGGGCATTCAGGATAATTTACCAATGAATGGAGATCATTTATTCATGCGTTTTTGTTCAGTAGTTGGAGCTTCGGGTAAACCTCTTTGACAGTCGGGCAACGTGGCTATAAAGTTCCCCTCGCCCTGTTTGTGGATGGCGCTCGCTCCGACCACATTGTACCATTACAGCACTGAAGGCTCACACCGCGGATGCTTTATCGTCGATTTCCGGATATGTACACGAGGGAGGAAGCTCCGAATAACGTTGTACCACTTTCAGAGTTCAGCACCAAACATGTGCCATTCCCACTATAAAATCTAAAGCTCGATCCTTCGATGCGAACCACACGGGCTACAATGTCCCTCCGTGAGACAACAAGTTTATGCTTATGCCTTCTCATAAGATGCACTGCAACACTCCTCAAATAAAGTCTAATTCCCAGCCGATGCAAACCAGAAATAAACCTGCCCGTGGAACATTGCATCATAGAAAGAAGCGGCGTAAAATAGATCTGTAGGAAGAAACTGCAGATACTGGTCTAAACCGAAGATAGACACAAAAGGTAACTCAGCGGGCCAGAGAGCATCTCTGGAGAAAAGGAATATACGTTTCGGGTCGAGACCCTTCTTCAGAAAAAGAGGTCATCAGTTTATCGGGGGGTTTCCCATTTAGTCTCTCTAAACTATGATTTATCCGTTTTGCTGAGAATTATTTCCGTTTAACGATTTATCTCATTCGCTTTGATAAATTACCAGTCTCTCTGCTTTCAGCCAAACCACATTTAACTGATCACAACTCTAACTAAAACATAATTCCAACTGTCTTAGGTCTGTGTTGTCTGCTGTACTAATCCTACATTAGATCACAAAGTAACACTCCCAAGAACAACCCCAACTGTATATGTACCTCATCCAACAAGCTCCCTGGAACACAAAACCAGCGTGCCCGGGTCTAAAAAAGGGAAGGGTACAGAGGGTAGCGGATCCACCAAGATGCCTTAGATTCTGGAGAGGACGCGGAGGACGAGAAACATATATATAGGTGCCCTCCATAATGTTTGGGACAAAGACCCATCTTTATTTATTTGCCTCTGTACTCCACAATTTGAGATTTGTAATAGAAAAAATCACATGTGGTTAAAGTGTACTTTGTCAGATTTTAATAAAGGCCATTTTTATACATTTTGGTTTCACCATGTAGAAATTACAGCTGTGTTTATACATAGTCCCCCCATTTCAGGGCACCATAATGTTTGGGACACATGGCTTCACAGATGTTTGTAATTGCTCAGGTGTGTTTAATTGCCTCCTTAATGCAGGTATAAGAGAGCTCTCAGAAACTATTCTTTTCCCCAGTCTTTCCATCACCTTATTAAACTTTTATTGCTGTTTATCAACATGAGGACCAAAGTTGCGCCAATGAAAGTCAAATAAGCCATTATGAGACGGAGAAACAAGAATAAAGCTGTTAGAGACATCAGCCAACCCTTAGGCTTACCAAAATCAACTGTTTGGAACATAATTAAGAAGAAAGAGAGCACTGGTGAGCTTACTAATCGCAAAAGGACTGCAGGCCAAGGAAGACCTCCACAGCTGATAACAGAAGAATTCTCTCTAGAATAAAGAAAAATCTGTCTGACAGATCAGAAACATTCTTCAGGATTCAGGTGTTGATTTGTCAATGGCCTGATTTGAGTGATGGCAAGAGCAAAGTATGGAGGTGAGAAGGAACTGCCCAAGATCCAAGATATCATCATCTGTGAAACACGTGATGGGGGTGTTATGGCCTGGGCATGTATGGCTGCTGAAGGTACTGGTTCACTTATGTAAATTGATGATACAACTGGTGATGGTAGTAGCATAATGAATTCTGAAGTGTATAGACACATCCCCTCTCCTCAAGTTCAAACAAATGCCTCAAAACTCATTGGCCAGTGCTTCATTCTACAGCAAGACAATAATCCCAAACATACTGCTAAAGGAGTTTTTCATAACCAAAAGATGGTCAATTCTTGAGCGGCCAAGTCAATCACCTGATCTGAACCCTTTTATATGCTGAAGAGAAAACTGAAGGGGACTAGCCCCCTAAACAAGCATAAACTAAGGATGGCTGGAATACAGGCCTGGCAGAGCATCACCAGAGAAGACACCCAGCAACTGGTGATGTCCATGAATTGCAGACTTCAAGCAGTCATTGCATGTAAAGGATATGCAACAAAATACTAAACATGACTACTTTCATTTATATGACATTGCTGTGTCCCAAACACAAATCTTAAATTGTGGAGTACAGAGACAAATAAATAAATGGTGGGTCTTTGTCCCAAACATTATGGAGGGCACTGTAGGTTCGGCGAGTGGTTAGGAAATTGGCAGACGGTGCATGATGTGGGGAAGTGTGAAATTATCTACTTCTGTAAAAAATAATGAAAAGGGGAATATTAGTTAAATCTAGCTATATTACAACATATTATCAAGAAATGGATGGGGGGGGGGGGGGGGTAAGCAGTTGCGTTGTAGGAAGGAACTGCAGATGCTGATTTAAATCGACGATAGACACAAAAATGCTGGAGTATCTCAGCGGGATAGGGAGAGAAGTAATGGGTGACGTTTCCCGTCGAGACTCTTCTTCAGACTCACAGTTAAATAGTTGCGTACAGAAACAGCAAGTAATTTAGGATGGTTGATAGAATGGTGGCCTTCATTATAACGGCTTCCCAGTATAAAACGAGACTCGTTTTGATGCAGCTGAACAGTGTGTTGGTGAGACTAGAAACAGAATACTGTTACCCAAAATTGGAAAATTCAATGTTTTTTTACAAGGACGCGTGTCTTCCGTTGCCCATGTCACTGGAATTCTCTTCCTCACAGCGATGTGGAATTGAAATGAATGAAGAAATTCGTTAGAGATTGATAGAGGGGTTGAACTACACTGGACAAAAATAGACCGGTTAGCGGGCGGGAAAGTGGTGCTGAAAGAAGAACAGGATGGAGTCTGGTCGATACCTACTCTCGATTCTAAAGCCCTCCAGCTCTTTTATTCCTGATACCGTTGTAATCAATCTCATCAGGACAGGGAGCTGCGAGACCCTGGTATTTTAACGAGCAATAAGACAGAACGTTTGAGGTAAATGGAGTAAAACATTACTCCACAATGGAGTAGAATATTGTAAACTATCTTAATGTTTGAGCTCCACAAGGCTGATTCAACAAATGCGGAAGTAAATTTTGCGTTCCTATTTGTAAATGGCAAATGATGTTCTACTTTTGAGACAACTTGAAAAGGCCCCTATGAGTAATTGCATCAGTCGAACTAACGGAACGTATCACGATGAATTAAAGTTCTTCCTTTCTGGGGAACTCACGAAATATTCCGCTACACTCTCGGGCTGTGATGCTCCACATGCTTCAAACGTTACCCATTCCTTCTAGAAACATAGAAAATAGGTGCAGGAGGAGGCTATTCGGCCCTTCGAGCCAGCACCGCCATTCATTGTGATCATGGCTGATCGTCCGCTATCAATAACCCGTGCCTGCCTTCTCCCCATATCCCTTGACTCCACTAGCCCCGAGAGCTCTATCTAACTCTAGAGGTGCTGCTTGTCTAGAGATGCTGCCTGTCCCGCTGAGTTACTCCAGCTTTTTGTGTCCATCTTTGCTTTAAAGCCTCAACGGCTATAGACCCCGGAAGGACATGGTTTCTCCCTGTTCTGAAATAAAAGCAAAAAACCCAAAATGCTGGTGGAATGGGCAGACGAATCGGGACCCTTCTTCAGGCTGAATGGTCGGTCCACAGATGCTGTCTAACTCACTGAGTTCCTCCAGCACCTTGTTTCTTGCTCAAAGATTCCAGCGCCTGCATTCTCATGCCTTCAGAAAAAAAAGCCCGCCTTTTTCATCACATATATTTTCTCAACAAACCGAATTCTAGATTTATTGCATGATTTATCAAAATGCATTCATAAAAGTACACATTTAAATAACATATGGTAAAAAAAACATAGCATCGAGCTATTTTTCTAAAAAGGCTACATTGCTACAAACGAGATGCAGTTTTCCAGTGAAAAGTAATAATTAAATTCACAATCTATTATTGCATCGAGACTGTGGTCAGATTTTATACACGTTAGACATTCAACAATACAGTTAAATATTGGGACAAACTTCAAGATAGCATTAACACGTTAAAACGTTTACCTCTGAGGAGTGGAGAGAGAGAGAGTCTTCGATTCGGGACACCCTTTGATAGCTGTGAAACGTGGTGAAATGATGTGTGGATTTCTCTGGGTCAGCCTCCACTGGATGAAAGAAGTGAGATTCCAATTAGAGATGTTGGTGAGGCAGGTTATTCTTGCGTTGTGCTGATGGTTTTTTATGGATGGATAACAGTCTTCCGTCGTTTTCAATGTGCTTTATGCAGCTGCCTCGGCAGCACTCGCGATAGCACGGCCACGCATTCAATGGCAAATATATGATATGAGCGAGGCCACCGCAAAATGACCGAGGTTGAGATTCCTCGGGTTGTTTAACTTTAGGCAAAATGGAAAAAATGAACTGTGGTCGATCTGAATATAACCAATAGGATAAGTGCGGTTGAGGGAAATTATTTTAGTTGAGGAAAATCAAATCCGAACAGTCGGAGGTAGAGCTAAGTAATAGTAAGGGGTGGAGTAATATTGATCACAGTACAGTTCAAAGGTTAAAAAGTATTTTATTGCCATTTAAGGTACAGTGAAACACAATTTACCATAGGCATAGCAGAAAAAGCAAAAAGACACACAACTACATAAAAGTTAACATAAACATCCACCACATTGGATTCCCCACATTCCTCACTGTGATGGAAGGCAATATAGTCTAGTCTTCTTCCTCTTTATTCTCCTGTGGTCGGGGCAGTCGAACCAGCCGCAGTCGAGATGGTCGAAGCTCCCTCGTTGGGGCGATTGGGGTGGTCGAAGCTCCTGCGGTTGGAGCTCCCGAAGTTGGTCCCTAACCAAGAGACCGCGAGCTTCACGATGTTAAGTCCTCAGGCTCCCATGGTTGGAGCTCCGAGTGGATCCCCGACAGGGACTGCCAGCTCCACCGCCGTTGGAGCTCCCAAAGTCGATCCCCAGCAAGAGGCCGCCAGCCTCTCGATGTTAGGCCGCAGTGCGGACGGAGATACATACGGAAAAAAATCACATCTCTGTCGAGGTAAGAGATTAAAAAAAGTTTCCCACAACCTCCCCACATAATACAAAGCTAGAGAAAAGTAAAACGTACAATTAATGGTTGAGCGAATGGGCAGATGCGTGGCAGATGCAGTATTATATAGATAAATGTGAGGTTATCCATTTTGGCAGCAAAAACAAGGGGGCAGATTATTATCTCAATGGGGTTAGGTTAGGTAGGGGGGAGTTGCAGCGAGACCTGGGTGTCCTTGTACACCAGTCACTGAAAGTTGGCGTCCAGGTACAACAGGCAGTGAAGAAAGCTAATGGAATGTTGCCCTTCAGTATTTCAGTATAGGAGAAAAGAGGTTCTTCTGCAGTTGAATAAGGCTCTGGTAAGACCACATCTGGAGTATTGTGTACAGTTTTGGTCTCCTAATTTGAGGAAGGACAACTTTGTGATAGGCCTTGAGAGGCAGTGCAGTGTAGGTTCAAGAGTGATTGATCTCTGGAATGGCGGGACTTTCATAGGATGAAAGATTGAAAAGACTAGGCTTGTGTTCACTAGAGTTTAGAAGGATGAGGGGGGCTTATAGAAACATATAACATTTATAAAAGGACTGGACAAGCTAGATGCAGGAAAAATGGTCCCAATGTTTCTGCGAGTCCAGAACCAGGGGCCACAGTCTTAGAATAAAGGGGAGGTCATTTAAGACTGAGGTGAGAATTTTTCTTTTCATCCAGAGAGTTGTGAATTTGTGCAATTCCCTGCCATAGAGGGCAGTGGATGCCAATTCACGGAATGGATTTAAGAGAGAGTTATATAGAGCTCTAAGGGCTAGTGGAATCAAGGGATATGGGGAGAAGGCAGGCACGGGTTATTGATTGGGGACGATCAGCCATGATCACAATGAATGGCGGTGCTGGCTTGAAGGGCCGAATGGCCTCCTCCTGCACCTATTTTTTATGTTTCTATGTTTCTAACATACTAAACAACATCAAGGATGGAAAAGGACGAGACAGACTGTTGGCGAGGCTACCATTGTGACCTGGTGATTCTACATGGTCTTCCAGCCATCTTGGTAATGTAGTGTATAAGATAAATCAGGAAATTAATGGTGCGTGTAACAATGAGTGTACAATAATAATGGAGTACTTTAATAGTGCACTAATAATGGAGTACTTTAATTACATATGTGTTGAGCAAACTGGCAGCAGTACTATGGAGGTTGAATCCAAGGACTGCATCAGAGATAAGTTCTGAAATCAATTCAGAAAGGAGCAAAATTAGGCCATTCGGCCCATCGAGTGTACTCCGCCATTCATTCATGGCTGATCTATCTTTCTCTCTCAACCCCATTCTCTTGCCTTCTCCTCATAGCCTTTGACATCCTTACTAAGCTAGAACCTGTGAATCTCCGCTTTAAAATACCTAACGCCTCTACAGCCATCTGCAGCAATGAATTCCCCGGATTCACCAGACTCTGTGTAAAGATATTCATCACCTCCTTTCTAAAGGTACGCCCTTTTATTCTGAGGCTGGGCCCTTTGGTCCTGGACTCTCCCACTAGAGATCACTTTTTGAAAGACGGAGCAGGAGCATTCAACCCAAGAGTTTGCTCTACCATTCAGTAGATCAAAGGTGATCCTCTATTTCATTACC
This sequence comes from Raja brachyura, assembly GCA_963514005.1. The sequence continues at coordinate 18,152,071 of OY740800.1, forward strand.
ACATTTATGCTCTCCCTATATCCTGTGATGTCTTTTGCATCTAGAAATCTATACATCTCCTTAAATATGTTCAGCAACTTGAACTTCATCGCTTCCATAGTAGAGAGTTCCACTGGTTTACTATCCATTATCCACTAATTTCATAAGTGATAAGGGGAGAATTAGGCCATTTTCCTGCCTTCTCCTCATAACCCCTGACACCCGTACTAATCACAAATCTATCTCTGCCTTAAAAATATCCATTGACTTGGCCTCCACAGTTTTCTGTTGCAATGCATTCCACAGAATTATCAACCTCTGACTAAATAAATTACTCCTCATCTCCTTCCTAAAGAAATGTCCTTTAATTCTGTGGCTATGACCGCTGGACTGAGACTCTCCCACGCTCTCTTACAGCGATTCCTGCAGACCCCTTTGATGGTGGCTTTTAATATTTCTTGGACGTTTTTTAAACAAATACTAATTTATTTTAATTCCTCTTTTTCTTTAGCCAATTCCGTAGCATTTCTGGAAGTTATCTGTATCGATTTCTACAAAGGCAGATTTGGAGTATTTATATAAATGTTTTACCATTTCTTTGCTTCCTATTATAAATCCTCCCGATTTTGACTGTAAAGGACCACTAATTCAATACTAATCTTTATTTTCCTTTTACGCACTTGTAAAAGCCTTTACAAATCATTTTTTATATTCCTTGCAAGCTTACTATGACATCCTTACAATGATACTTTATTGTCACATGTACTTTGTTTTGTATACAATCCGGTAAAATCATACAGCAGACTTTACCTAGGCTGAACACAAAGTGTCGCCGCATTTCTGGCGCCGACAAAGGTTCAAAAGTTCTTAGTACAGTCTTATCCTCTCGCTGGTCTCCCACCGCAGGTGGACGCAGGCAGCTCGCCGGGTACCTCTTTACTCTTGGCGCCCCCCCCCCCCCCCCCTGCTGGGCCCATCTTTGTTTTCGGCGGCCTGTCTGGTTGCTCTGGGTGGCCCCCATGCCGTGTCTTCCTTAGTTCTTGGTGTCCCCCCACCGTCTCCCTCTTTGTTCGTGGTGGCCGGTCTGCCAGGTTGCCTCCCTTTGGGTCCCTCTTTGCTCTTGGTGGCTTGTCCACCAATTGTTCCCAGCGGTCCGCTCGTTGTTCTGCTCTGCGGCGCATCCCGAGAATCTTCTGTCGCTGCGTGGCACATCCTGGGCCATGTATATCTTTATTCTCATCATCAAATACTTGGCCCTTTTATGCTAAATTTAAATTGCCCCCAATCATCAGGCATCCTATTCTTTTCTCGCAACTTTGCCTCTTATCTCTTATAGTATCTATAACTTTACTTTATACGTCAGGGAACGTGGTCCTGTCAAGGGGGTCAAGAGTCGTGTTAGAAAAACCTTAGAACATTACTAAAAAAATTGTAAATCTGAAAATTGAGAAATATCTGAAATCATCGAAGGACAATAAAAGCAGTCTTATATTGGGGAAGAAATAATCCACATAAAGGCTACTAAGAACCATTTAAAAAGAATGTAGGAATTATGCATATGTGTAAAATGGAAGTCACAGAGTCTTAGAATCATAGAGAATCACAGCACGGAAACAGGCCCCTTGGCCAAATACCATGATGACCAAGATGCCCTATCTACACGAGTCCCATCAGCCGGCGTTTGGCCCAAATCCCTCTAAATCTTTCCAATCCATGTGTCGGTCAAAATGTCTCTAAAATATTTTATAGTACCTGCCACAGCTACTCCTGGCAGCTCATTCCATATATCCACTAGACTCTGTGTGAAATAGTTGCCCCTCAGTTTCTTAATGTCTCACCTAAAATCTATGTCCTCTGGTTCTTGATTCCCCTACTCTAGGTAAAAGACATTGCAGTTGGAATATCTAGTCCCTTCATGATCTTACATAGCTCTATAAGATCACTCCAATAAGATCTCAGACCTGCCCAACCTCTCCTTACAGCTCAGGCCCTCACGACCTGGCAATAGCCTCATAAATCTTCTCAACACTCTTTCCGTATGAACAACATTTTTCCTACATCAGGGTGATCAGAAGGATCAATTAAAAGAGATTTCAGCTGATATATGGATAATATACCAGCCACATAAAACAAGCATGCAGATAAGAAGGCAAATGGTGTGCTATTTAGCCTTCGCAGCAAGAGGATATGAGTATAAGACGAAGAATATTTTGCCATAATTATACAGGCTCTGTGAGCACACCAGCAGCATTATGTGCAGTTTTGTCTTTGTTAACTAAAAAATAATATCTCCCTCCAGAGAGAGAATGCTATGAAATTTCACAAACCGATTCCTGGGATGAGAATTTAACGGGTTCTGTATTCATGTGAGCTTAGCGGAATGAGATGCAATTTAAACCAACAATACAAAACTAGGGAGGATATTTCCCTTGGCTGAGGAGTCTAAAACAAGCGGTCAAAGGACAAGAGATTAACCTCTAAGATTAGGAAATATCTTCACTCAGAGGATAGACCCAAAAAGATGGAGTAATTCAGCGGGTCAAGCAGCATCTCTGGAGAAAAGGTAGGTGATTTTTCCAGTCGGAACCCTTCTTCAGACTGAAAGATGGAGGTGGTTGGGGTGGAGAAAAAGCCAGAACAAATCAGGGCCGGCAACAGATGACCTCAGGGAGGGTGGAGTCCATAATGGCCCATTGTTGGCTGGAGAAGATGTGCTAGCAAGAAGGATACAAGGGTATGAACAGTGGAACTGGTAGGAAGACTAGGGTGGAGGAGGGTGGGGAGGAAAGGGAATGCAAGAGTTACCTGAAATGAGTGAAATCAACATTCATATCACTGGGTTGTAAGCTGCCCAGGCAAAACATGAATTGCTGTTCCTCCAATTAGTGTGTGGCCTCACTCTGACAGTAGAGTAAGGCCACACAGGACATCAAGGTCAGTATGGGAATGGAAATGGGAGTTAAAATGTGTGGCAATCAATAGACCACATAGGCCAAGGCAGTCTGAACACAAGTGTTCAGTGAATGTTTGCATTAGGTACTTCAGGCTTTTTTTGCACTCGTGCTGATTTAACATTTTTATTGTATTACCTTATTTAACAAATCTTATTGTATTACCTATGAGTAGTCTATGCAGACCTGTTATGCTGCAACTAGTAAGAATTTCACAATTCTGTTCTCGGTACATATGACCATTAAACACTGTTGACTTGACTCTTGAATCAGAGCCGGAGTAGAGACCAAGTCATAATGTTTTAAAGAAACACACATATAAAAGGGCTGTCCCACTTGGGCGACCTAATTGGCAAGTTTAGAAGAGTTTGAAAAAATGTCATGTTGAAGACCTCCTTTGACTATGTAGAAGACCTCCTTCGACCATGTTGAAGACTAGCTTCGACTAACTTCGGGAAAATTGGACACCGAATAGTGGAGAGTGAAGATGACCTCCTTCGATCTCCCTTTGACTATGATGAAGACTATATACGACTACCCTCGATTACCTACGACTAACATGCCGACCTACTATGACTAAACCTACGAGTAAAAAAAGCATCGATTTTTTTCCACGGTGACCTTTTGTTACTCGTGGGGATTTTTTAACATATTGAAAACAACTCCACGATCTAGCTGAGGCCTCGAGTACGCAAAGACCACTCTCGAGCATGAAGGAGAGTTACGAAGACCTCCTACGACCTCGTGTCGACCGTGCTGCGAGTACGAGTCGAGGGCAAACTCGCAGGTTAGGTCGCCCAAGTGGGACAGGCCCTAAAGACTTCCAGATGCAAAAGGCATAAAGTGGTCTGGGGGAAAAGAGTCGGAATACTCTGTTGCAACAGATGATCAACTGTGGCAAGGTGGACTGGAAGGAGTACTCCGGCTTCTGTTGTTTTTTTGTTTGTGTGTTTCCAGTGAAATTTGGCTTGTGAACATAGACAAATTGGATGCAAATTTTTAAGCTATGAATGTGCTAGGTTCACCCATGAAGAGATTGGGAAATGTAGGTGCTACTTAGTACAAGCTGACAAGGTACTAATCCTGAGAAGACAAGGATCGTTTTAAGAGTATAACTTTATTTACAATATATACAATACAATGGGTGTTTCATTGAAACAAGAGTGTAGCATTGTTAATAATGCACCCTCTTTGCTAACAACCAAATTACCTCCATCCAAATTGTCAGCCTGTCACAGTTAACGGTATAGAAATGTACATATATAACTTTTACATAATGTCAGGTAAAGCCTTTTTAATAGTATCAGAAAATACAAGACATGAAGGCATTCTACCCACATTGATGAAAAGGATATGCTAAAAAGCAGCAGTCATGCTTAAAAGCTTTCTGTACTGCATGCTTTCACTGGTACAAATATTTAGAGTGAATTATACAAGTAGAATCAATGCACAAGCTTTTTAAAGTTCTGGTGACTGTCTTTGAAACATGAACTTCAGTTGTAAGTCACGGTTCATCATAGTTCTTTGTAAAAATGTTACAAAAAACAAATTGAAAAATTATAATTGTTTTGCAATTTTACAAACGTCAATGAGTCTAGCTTCCACTAACGAATAAGTCTTAAAATAGTCTTTATTTTTACTAATTAACAAAATTTGATATGGTTTGAATGTTGATCAACTGAGGTTCTGTTTGACAGCAACAACCAGGAATCCAGAACTGATGAATGTCCAGTCACTCAATACAAATAATTACATTGTGCCAGTTCACTTACTCGTTTGGCAATGTCACACCGTTGTAGCACTTGATATTGTGTTACACAAGTTATATTGAACAAAGGAAACACAAAGCACTGAAACAGAGTACCAGTAGTCAGCAGACGATCTTCTGCCATTGTTGCAGCTTTGAAGATAGTCCAGTAATTGTCTCAGAAGGATGTACAGGAACAATAATACCTCTTAAATATTGACAATGTATTTACAAATAGTCCAAGATTATGTACATTTATTTACATAGTCATAAATATGTTAAATTATACTGCTTTCCTCCGGGTCTATAAATATTCTATGACAAATAGCAAATTAAAAAATAAAACAGTTTGCAGCAGGTTGAACTGTCATAGGAAGCACAATATACAAGTTTTCTTTCAAGTAACCAAGTGGGAACAGCAGAATAACACTGCAATTTCAGGAGGCAGAAAATCATTCAGTACCGATTACGCAATATTGTTAAAAGAATGCCATATTTTCTTCTTGGATCCCCTTATCTCATTTCTGTTATTGTCACATTCAACTACTTGTCGTCATTTAAGACAACCGACAACATCATTGAAAATTACAGCCATTCTCTGTAGTGGCAACAGATGGCAAAAGAGACACAAAGGAAGTGCCTTAGTGGTGATTTTAAGCCCTAGTTGTCAATGGAAGTGCCACATTGTTCATTACAATCGAACAAATTCAACTTCCAACAACTACTGCTTGGCTTTAGACACGTGACTTGGAAGGGACAATGTAGTGGTGTTTTGTTTTCTGCTCGCAAATCATCATGAGTGCACTTTGATGAGAGTTCAATGTACTCTACAAAGTGTACCATTGATGTTTATTAGCAGGAAAGAAAATGGCTCTGTGAAAACAAAGGAGACTGCTCGCTCCCCTGTTTACATTGCACATTCACAGATTAGGCTTCTAGAAGTGGAACAGCTGGCAGATGTGACGAAATGCCCCAACTGTATTCAACAAATGGTACAAAACATTTTGAAAAATGTAAAATCTACTTCAGTCGTCTCATTAACTATGAAATGGATTCTTGATGCCCTAAATTCTCATTTATGATACATCACATTTAAAACTACATTATTATACAAGAAAAAGCAGCTTAAAAAAAAACTTTAAACATGCTGAATTCTTCAACAAGACATAGTTACATGTTTAGTGTTAAAACTAAATCTCCAATTGCCTATGATAAGCCAATTATGTTAGAGATGCAGCAAGGAAACAGGCTTTTCAGCCCACTGAGTTCAGGCTGACCATCAACTTCACACCAATCCTACATTCATCACATTTTTACTTTCCTTGCCGATTTTACCTCCCACCTACACACTTGGGACAATTTACAGAGGCCAATTTAACAACCAGCCCACAGGTCTTTTGGATGTGGGAAGAAACTGAAGCACTTGGAGGAAACCCACAGGGAGAGCATGCAAACTCTACGCAGACAGTACCCAAAGTCTGGATTGTTACACCTTTCCTCAATTGCAATCAGAGACATACTCAGCAAACAGATGAGAACCCTTAAAGCTGCAGAGCTGGACAAGATGTGTTCTTTTCATCTTTTGTTCACCTTGTGCCTGAGGTAGGTACAATGAGATAAACACCAAATCCACACTGAAATCTGTCCACTATCACTATTTATTTTTACGTGAATGTGGACAGTATTGGGATAGGGGATGCAAGAGTGGAATCTGATCCTACATTTACCCTGCACCCCAGGTAAAAGGGGGGGGGGGGGCAATCCTGTAGTTGATTTGTGAGGGACATCTCCTATCCCTCACTGGCCTAAGGATGTGGCCAAAGCAAATCTCAATTGATGCTCCTGTTGAGGTGCATCAACTCCAGCCAAAAACGGAACTTCTGTTCTGCGCATTTCCTTTATCACACTGGATGCATGCAGTTTATCCAAAGTCATTTTTATCCAGAACAGATTTGAATATTTCCAATATTTCAAAATCAAACAAAAATAATTAACATAGAGTAGAATTATAGAACCACACAGCACCGAAGCATGCCCTTATTGCCAACTTCATTCTAGTAGTTCTATTTTATTCATTTGTAAAATAAACTGGGTCAATTTACAGCAGAAATCTTTCACTGTCTTGCCTGCCAATGTGTTATTTTTTTAACATCAGCATTACATTTTGAACAAGAGTATACACTACTCTCAACTAAAAATGCAGGTTGCTGCCTTAAAATTAAATAATCAAGTCTATGTCCACAATAGTTTTGTTTGTTAAAAAACGTCAAAAATTGCTGAATTACTACATGCTGTCTGTTTAAATTACTAATGTACAGTGAAATATGGCCACACCCTAATTAATTTAGATTCAGTATCTACAAGAGTCAATTTTCTAAGGGTTTATAATGCTTTGTTCCACCACACACGTGGCCGTATAAATACATATTATACACCAATTAATCCATTCTCTAGGAATGGTATTATTATGGCCTGGGCCCACAATCAGTTACAATATAAATAGTTTAATATTTTGGACAACTATTCCTAACTTTGAGGAAGACAGCAAACATGAATGCCTTTCAGATTTCTTGGAAATTTCAAGGCTGGAAAAATAGTAATTGTTCTTCAGAGTAATGATCAGTTCTGTTCAGTCGAGTATGTGGTTTTCTTCAGCAGCAGTTTAGTGGCCATCATCCGCTGATGCGTTGTGGATCCAGTCAAGAATTATGAGCGTCATGCATCCAAACATAACAAATATGCCGCTGATCAGGAAAATTAATGCCTGTGGGGGGAGGGGGAAGAGTAAACTAGTTAATACGGTATTTCTTGTCAAATGGTCTATGTAGGTGTGTCTGCAAAACATCCTATTCTAATTAAGAACTATTTAAAACAGGAAGCATATTAACTACTTAAGAATACTTTGATGAAACAAGGTTCCTATTTTTTTGAAAAGTACTTTCATGTGTATTTGTGATTTGGTTGAAGAGACTGGATTTTAGCAGAGAGTCCAAATTGCCTCTCACTCTGCAGCCTGTCTCTTTTACCTTCACAGTGAAGTGTTATTATTTCCAGTGTCTTGTAGGCACAAAGGAATAGGTGACGTTTCGGGTCGAGACCCTTCTTCAGACTGAGAGTCAGGAGGGAGGAAAACTAGAGGTAATGAAAAGGTACGGAACAAATCAGAGTTGGGACTGATAACTCAAGAAAGGTGGAACCCACAATAGTCCATTGTTGGTTGTGGAAGAGGTGACAATGAAGGAATACAAACAGTGAAACTTGCAAGAGGATTAGGGTGGGGGAGGGACAGAGAGAGAAAGGGAATGCAAGGGTTACTTGAAATTAGAGAAATCAATATTCATACCGCTGGTTATTAAGCTGCTCAAGCAAAACATGAGGTGCTGTTCCTCCAATTTGCGTGTGGCCTCACTCTGTGACAGTGGAGGAGGCGCAGGACAAATAGGGTCAGTATGGGAATGGGATATGTATGTGACATAAAATCTAAATGCTCTTTTTGTACATAAAAAATGTGAAAATACATCATGCACCAAAATGATTGTTGCATAATCATATATTAAGTTGATTAAAAACAAAACAAATATTTAAATTTGGGTGAAGATAAATAACTCTAAGTATGAGCTAAAATAATAAAGGTTTGCTCTTATAAACATTTTATTTATTGCACTTAAAAATTAGTTTTTCAACATACCCCAATCTTCTGCACTGATTTCATTGGCTCTTTCTTTACAAGTTTAAGGTAAAATGCGGAAGGCAGGATAAAAATCAACATAGCAGCAGCAGATGAGCCTAAGGAAACATGGAAAGAGGATTAATTTTCATCAGGTCCCATACATTTGATAAAAAGTGCACATGTTAAAGACATTTTATATTATGTACGCACCTATGAAGCCAAAGATATCTCGGATGGTAGGAACAAAGATGACCAGACAGTTAATGCAGCTCAGAATTACAACAGTGATTACTGTATGACGTATCCAGTTAAATTCTTTGCTGGGGAAAAGCAGCTGCTGAACAGAGACTCGAATCTATGGGAACAAGTTAACATTATGTCACATCATTCATCCAATACCACATTTATTACACACTAACAAATGGAGGGAGTAAGTTTTGTGCCATCAAGTAGTGATGGCTAGACAAGATAAAACCAGCTAGGCGAGATGCTGCTCTAATGATAATAGTAGCAATAACTGGAACTGAGGTTAACTTGACCGACTTAATTGATCATTATTGATATCACATGTATTATTTTACCTAATTATTTTAGCCTTATTCAGGTCAGAAAGACAGTAAGCCTTAAAAGTAAAAGCATCACAATGATGCAATAAGTGTTTCTCTTCTCAATTTGGTCCAAAAAAAAAATCACATAACAAGTGATATGTTATAAAACATAACAAAATGCTGGAGTAACTCAGCGAGTCAGGCAGCATCTCTGGAGAAAAGGTGATGTTTCGGGTTGAGACCCTTCTTTCGAAACCTCACCTATTCATTTTCTCCAGAGATGCTGCCTGACCCCTTGAGTTACTCCAGCATTTGTGTCTATCTTCGGTGGAAACCAGCATTTGCAGTTAATTCCTACAAATAACAAGGGATTTTATCTTGCATCTAACCCAGGCTATCAATTCTGATCTTTAAGTGGCCAGACCATTTGTATGAATTTCAAAAAAAGCTTACAAGGAGGTGCAGCAAGCAGTTAAGAAGGTGAAAGGCATTTTGGACTTTATATTAAGAGGATCGAAGTTCAGAAATAGGGAGTAACTGATAAAGACATTGCAAAAGAGATTTACCAGGTTAACTGAAATAAGAGGACTGTCCTATCATGATAGTCTAAAGAAGTTGCATCTCTACACTTTGAAGTTTGAAAAAATTAGGGTGATCTTATTGAAACAGAAGATCCTGAGATGTTTCTTCTATTGGGAGTCTCGAATGAGGGCACACTCATTTTCTAGGGGAGGTAATTTAAAACCCAGGTCTGCCAAATTTCATTTTCACAAGGCAATAAAACTCTGGATCATTTTATTCTCTAGGGTTGTGGAATATGGGTCATTGCATGCATTTACAGTGGAAGTAGATTAATTTGTGAAAGATTAAAGAATTGAGGGTTGTGGCAAACTGGTACAGAAGAGGAATGGAGACCAGCGCTGATCAGCCAAGATTGTATTAAATGGTGGGGAAAACTTGAGGGGCCTGTTCCTCTGTTATATTCATGGCATAAAGCACAGAAAAGCATTTATTTATTAGCACATTGATCTTTCATGTTAAATGAACATAGGCAACAAATTCCCATATTTAGCATGTATAACCAAAGGTAAATTTCTACTAGATATTGATTTCTTCATAAGGAGTGTACTTACTGGAAAAAGCACAACTGGAACTGTCAATGTAACGGCCACAAGTACTGCCAGACGGACAATAAGGAGGACAGTATCAAATTGGTACACCCTTGAGTATGTGTGAAGTAACTCTGGCTCAACTTCACCTGTAGAAGGGAAAGAGATGAGAGGTTTTCATTTAAAACCTTATTTCCTTTTCTTTTTAAATCTATCAGGAGAGAAAACACCTCAAGAGAAAACATTCGGAAACGTCTCTAGTCATTTTGCTATGCTAAATTGGAGTAATTAACAGGCTTCAGGAAAAATAATCAAGGGTCAATGAGCTGAAACATAAACTATGTTTCTCTCTCCACAAATGCTGCCTGACCTGCTGATTATTCCTAGCACTTTCTAGTTTTAGTTCACAATTCAGCATTTGCAATTTCTTTAGTTTAAATATCAGCCTAAGGTTCAATCTAAATATATTTCTTTCTGGCTCAAGGCCATGGCACATACATAAAATATTAATGATAGTTTTTCAAACCATAAAAAAATGTAATTGCTAAATTTGTGTTTCAGACTTTTAGGTTTTCCGAATTTTGTGGAAACACTATTTTTCTGAAACTGAAATATACTGATTCTTCCCAAATAAAACATATACAATGATCAAGTTGACACATTTGCTGGAATTAATTAGCAGGTGATGCATTTCAGCCCTATCCTCGCATGAGAATGGCTGTTTAATCGAGGTGATGCCGTCATGCTGAGGACACAGTAAATGAGGAGAAGACAGTGGCTCAACAGAGCAAAGGATAAAGGGATGAGAGGGTGGATACGTTAATTGGGACTTACCAAGGAAGGTCAGGTAACCAAAGAGAGCAGCCAACAGGTACATAATATATATAAAAAAGAATGAAACGTTGGAAACTCTCTGCATCTTCTTGCGAGATCGGCTAAAAGAGAACAAAATATTGTTTTGATTAATTCACCCCAGTTCATTTAACATAAAAATATGGTAATTAATAAATTTACCACAGTCAATTTCAATAAATTATTAGCAAATGATCATACATTTCAGGTTTTTTCTTCAATAGGTAACACAGAATATTTTTTCTAGGAAATTAACAGGAGCATCACATTCCTGGCAAATGTTACAGGTGATTTTGTTGAGTGATGGCAGGCCGGAGAACAGAATGTTTTTTTCACTCTTGGAACTTCGTGTTAATATCAGATAGTGCAAAGTTTGGTGGAAGCAGATGGAAAAGTACATCTAATCTGCTCCAGTGACATGCTTCAATACCTTCTGCTGGAAAAGCCCTGCTGTTCCCATTAGCAGATATGTGACTGATTATAATGCAAGTGTTTATCAATAGTTTATACCCACAGGCGAATGCTGTCTACGAACTAGACCAGAACAGTCACCAATTTATTTAATAGAGAATACTTCTGCTGTATCACATGGAATTAAATCTCACACATGCTAAACGCAATATAATAGAAATGGGTTCTTACTCTTTGAGTTCTTCATAAATAGGAAGTACAGCTGGATGGCACACAAAGGCAAATGTCAGAATTGGTACGGCATAGACAGTCTGAAATACAAAGGAAAATGGAAAGCTTAATATTAACAATTTACATTTATCTAGCAAATTTATGTTAACAAATTCATTCCAAGTCAAGGGCATGATTAAATGTTATAATAATAAAGATCAGGCAATGGTGTTTTGTTTTAATTGACTTGAAAGATGGAAAGATGCAGCAAGAAAACAGGCCCTTCGGCCTGCTGAGTCCATGCCGATCATCGATCACCTGTTCACACTAGTTCCACGTTATCCCACTTTTATATCCATTCCCAACATGCTAGGGAAAATTTGCAGAGGCCAATTAACCTAGAAACCCACACGCCTTTGGAATGTAGGAGAAAATCGGAGCACCCAGAGGAAACCCATGTGGTCAAAGGGAGAACATGCGAACTCCTCACAGACAGTTCCCAAGGTCAGGATTTAATCTGGATGTTTGGTGCTGTGAGACAGCTTCACCAGCTGTACCACTGTGGCTCCCAATACCTCTCAACACTAAAATCATGGTACTGCAAGGTAACATGAGCAACCATATCACAGATATGGAACCAATTATAATGGAAGTAAATAAATCATGATCTTATGTTAATTTTTAAGCCCATTTTCACAATTGATTCAATTTACCTGTGAATTGAAGACAAAGTAGTGCGGTTTACACATATCCTCATCGGTTTCATTGTACATTAAACTGGGCTCTGAAACGCTGGTAACTACTTCATACGCTGATGTTGCAGTCATCATTATCGTCATATTCAGTGTTGCATTGCCTAGCTCCTGGTCCATCAGGGGCAATGGACAAGGAATTGCAGAGTGCTTGAGTATTACCTGCAAGTATTTGTAACATGAGAATTATAATGGAGAAAAATAAAAATGGATAACCACAGTTTGAGAATGCCAGTAGACATGTTTTCTTGAAGTCCACTCTAATTCTCCTGCTCCCCACAACCTCAAGGGTCAGTGATGACCCATTGAGTGCAGTGCCAGTGCAATGTGACCTACACCAGAAAGAGTACAAGTTCTAAGTGCTGGTGTAACTCAGCAGGTCAGGCAACATCTCTGGAGAACATGGATAGGTGACGTTTTGGGTTGAGACCCAATCTAAACTGCTCCAGTGTCATTCTTCGATACCCTTTGCTAGTATTATAATGGAAGTATTTAAAAGTAGTTTATACCCACAGGCGAATGCAGTCTACGAACTAGCCCAGAACCTCCCCAATTATTTTAATAGAGAATCATAAGATTAGAATTCTACACATGATAAGTGCAATATAATAGAAATGGGTGTCACCTATCCATGTTCTCCAGAGTTACACAATTTCTGCAGTCATTTCTAACAAGTTGAATCCAATTTCATACTTACAACTATTAGGAAGAAGAGCATGCAGAGAAGGGACAACCCGCTGGTGTAGCCCAAGTAGCCTGAAAAATAAGAGGGAATTTATAGATGTCAGTAACATCCTTTAAATATTTTCCAATTCATGATTTAACAGTAAAATCAAAGAATCGAAAGGTAATTATAATTTTGCTATATGTTGCACAGAAAGAAAATGTGATCTATTAATATAACTGCATTTCACAGGGTCACCTCAATGTTGAACATTAAAAAAAAACCATATCTGAACAAAACCGATTGATTAATAACTTCAATTTCCAACTGCGGCTGTGCAATTCTGTGTCCCCGAGTTTTGTGACATTTAATGATGTCTTGCGTCAAGTTCACATTTAAACAGCGGGTGGTGACACGGAGGGGGTGGGAGGAGGGGGTGGGAGGATCTGGATGTACATGATTTGTTTTCTACTAATCACTCATTTGATGATGAATCATCATTGACAACCCTATTCTTAATAACCGAGTGCAGCATGTCGCAAATTCATTGAATCAAGAGGATAAGTAATATGGATTTTGGTTTTACAAGCAGTAATTTTAGTGTTCAGATTAAATTCTCAGAAATTATTCTGATAAATGACAAACTGCCCACTTCAAAACAGAAAAGGCAATGCCTACAAGAAGTCATGGATTATTAAAAGTACAGTATATTCTTACTGCCATTGGCTTTTAGTGAAACAACTCACCTAAATTCTTCAGCAGGGACAAAGGAAGAATGATGAATAAAGACACTAAAAGAACCAAGTAGTCACCATTCACGTACCATTGTCTGAAAAAAGAAAAGCATTTCTGTTAGTCTTATTCCTGTTAGTCTCAACATAACAACTGAGATTTATTAACTTCACTATTGAACGTCTTGCTGACCAACATATGGTGGAGTCTTATAGGATAGATTGAGAAATGTTAAATGCTTAGAGGCTTAAGCTGTCATTACAATTTACATTTTATTTACAATTTACCCATACATTCAGCTGTGATTGCATTTCTCTACATTCCCAGAGAATAGGAGAATACATATGGAACCAGTAAGAACCAGAATGTAAGTTTACCCTAAACAAATTCACACACACAACATGGAACTAGATGAAACCTGTCCAAAACATTCATTAGCCACATGTCACCCGAGGCCAACTGGGACAAGCTGGGAAAACAAGTTGGAACCAATCCTGAAGGAGTTGAAAGACTCCACCACCTTTCTCAGCTAAATAATAAATAAATCTCACAGCTCTTATTTTCCACGCAGCTGCATCTTATTATTAAAACGTACAGTCCGAATACAGTTAATCGTCTGCACAAAAGGTAGCTACAAAGCTGCGTTAAAACCACAAACAGGTTTTATTCCATTTTATTCTAATTACGCCAGGCATGTGATGCTCAAGAAATATTCCACAAAGACTGCTTCACCGATTCAAGTTAACAGGTTAGTTGCCAATTGCACACTCTTTAATGGTGAAGAGCACATTATTGGCGGTTCTGCCTTTCCACTGATGTGAGGAAGGCAGCTTTATGTAACCACATGCTATGAGTATATGAGAAGCACAGGTCTGCTTGAGGCCTTCATTGACTTGTAGTCAATGTATAATGTAGAATAATGCAGCACATTAATTAAATTATACACATAAATCATACAATTAAAGAATATGATTGCACTGCGTCAATTTGAATCTGGTATACATTATTAATTGTTGGTACTTTTAGTGCATAACTATACTCATCCTTTAACAGTGGTGCTTATTCTGTATTTGGAGCTTAATTCTACTTATTTTGCTTCCAGGTTATATGACAATGCTGTATTCTCAGATAAAGTACGGAATTCCCATGGAGAAATACCACTCTTTAAATCTATTGAGGTGATATTGTTTTTCAAAGACTGCCAAAAGCTCATGTTTATTTGCCCTGTACCAAACTTGGTACTCATTTGGGATTGTTTGGTGAGGTTTTACGTCAACTCATCAGCTGATCATTGCGACAGAGTGTATCAAAGAACAGAGAAGTAAATGGGTTTACATAACTCGGTCATCTCTGTAAATGGGCGGTGGGGAGGTGAGCTCACAGTGTCTTGTCGGATTAAATATATAGAATGAAAAAGTAACCCAGTAAATAAAATGTTTCAATGTCACCCTATACTATTTTGTTTTGACAAGCAATTATATGCATTTATTCAAAGCTATGCATAGATGTCAGTTCTACTCTTAGCTTACCTTTCCTAAACGAATTGGATGATGCCACATGGTAAAATCTTTTGAAACTCCATTATAAGAACAACAGTACACTTTGTCATGTAGTTTTCCCAATCATTGTCGTACTTCCCCATTATTCAACCAATGTTGCTTAAATCGTTTGCATGTTTCGCATTACTGTTTGCATTGCGGAATCCACTTCCAGTTTGATGATACAATTACTGGATTTTACAATCATTGAGGTGGACTAATTATACCAACTAATTATAATATAACTTTTGCATTGAGTTCCTGTCCAACTTTGCACTGCAGTTTGGGGTGTCTAAGAATCCATTTCAGCAGAGGTGGCTCAAAATGGCAACTGGGACTTGTGTGAAGGGGGCAAGGAGCTGTACATTTGCTGCAGCAATCACAATTGATGCTGAGCTTTCTCTCTCTCTCTCTCTCTCTGCAATCAACTTGCAAGCATTTTTGGGATGAAATTAGAAACATCTTCACTATGTCCATTCTAATGAAAGCTTCACGCCTCAAATGAAAACATAGCTGTTCCATCTGCCCATCCTATAGAATAATTCTGGCATTGTTTTGTGTATACCAACTGTACCAAGCCACACTGTTCTCTCCCACTTCCTGCAGCAAGATCACAACAAAATAATTTATTTGGCATTGGATATGCAAACTATGGCAGGGCAATGAACATACCATGCCCTCAATTCTATTTAAACCGAGTTTTGGTTGATGAACAGTTTTTATGGAAACTAACCATTGGGTGTTAACGTGCAATAGATGGGAGTACATTACAGTTGAAGTCTGTGGCTGGAAATGCTCTTATACCAATTGAAACCAGCCCTTCATATAGCACTAGCTCAGTTGGATATTAAACAGGATTTTTAGAATAAAAATAGAAAATGCTGATAAAATCAACAGATCTGCTACATTGGAATGGGCCAGCATAATTAGGATGGTGATAGTCAACAGAATACAAGGCATAAGGAAATGTATTACCCTGGGTCAAATGTAGCATTCCATTCACGTAAGTTACTTTCTGCAAGGGATGCTGAACTTCACTAAATACTGTCACTTTGTGTAGTAGTATGAAACAGGCCCTTCAGCCCAACTCATCCATGCTAACCAGGAACCAACTATACTGGTCCCATTTGCCTGCATTTGGCCCATATCCTTGTAAACCTTGCCTTTCCATACACCTGTCTAAATGCCTTTTAAATGCTGCTACTTCATCTGGCAGCTTGTTGTGTATACCTACCACCCTCTGTGTGGAAATATTACTCCTTACATTCCCACTAAATATTTCCTTTTGCATCTTAAACCTCTGACCTCCAGTTCTTGATCCCCCTCCAACGGTGAATGTTTCTGGAATTTTTTTTTAAATCTCTGGTACACATCTTTAGCATATTGTGCCCAACATTCGGTTTGTAATTCAACGTACCCAGTCGTTTCCTCAAGTCCCAGGAAAGCATGAATGACAATTGGTAGCTCGTATTTCACAATGTAGAGGTAGCTCGATGTAGCTATAGTAAGAAAAAGGTAAAGAAAAGTATATAATGAAATAAATATCTAAGACATTCTAAACGTTGACGCTAAATGTCTTTAGATTGGAATATGTAGACCTTAGGAGGATGTTAATATTTTGAACGAAATGTAGTTTGGGAAAGTAGTGGAATTTTACCTCCAATATTCTGCATCGTGATTGAAATTGATGCTGCCAATTTCCCAGGTAACCCAAATGCTCTCAGTCCAAGTTGTTCATAGACCAGTGAACCTGGGACAAAAAGCAAGGTTTAATGTGTGAACATGAAAATATTTCATTCTGATTAGATTAAAGTAAGCACTGAAGCAAAGAAGCGAATCAATTACCTCCTTCCTTTGCAGTCTTCAGTAAGAGATGTATGGAATACAGGGAAAATACTGATACACCACTCAAAAGGATCCTGGAAAAATGCAAAACAGTAAGATTGCTGTTATATGACACTAAACAATGAATCATGTTTTCATTCAATAATGTTACCTTCTCCCAGCTAACAATGATTTATTCTACATTTTCCTTGATCTCCATTCCCTTTGAACTTTTTTCACACTTCCTTATCTATCTCCCTCTCCTTATCTATCTCCCTCTCCCCCCCCCCCCCCCCCCGAATGTCAGTCTGAAGGAAGGTGTTGACCCGGAATGTCACCCATTCCTTCTCTCCAGAGATGCTGTCTGTCCTGCATTTTGTGTCTATCTTCGGTTTAATCCAGCTTTTGCAGTTCTTTCATACATACACACTTCATTCAATAATGAATGGATTGTAATTGACATTAAAGTCAATGCCTAACTGCAATATTAACAAGTACATCTTCCGTTGTAAGGAAATAAAAAGTGATAGTGAACAGTCATTATTTTGCTTGAAAAACAAACTTCAAT
Source organism: Raja brachyura (assembly GCA_963514005.1). The sequence goes on from OY740800.1 coordinate 18,169,626, forward strand.
AATTTCACCATGTGGCTAACTAATTGGCTGCAGCACTGATTTTTCACACAACACTTTGCCTTTACAGTGATGTTACCTTGTCCCTGCTATCTTAAATAATGCAAGATCAGAGCAGCTTCCCAGCCAAATCCACGGACATTGCACATCCACAATAAGTAGTTATGTTTGCAATTGCACTGTGACCCAACTACATTTCCACCCAATGTTACATGCAATTTTTATTTTTTCCAGATGGTACAGCAACTATGCACATCATAGGAAGATTAATCACACTGCCTTCTCAGTCACTTGAGGAATAACATTTCAGCAAAAGATCATTATAGCAACCGCTCATTATATTATCTAACCAATGTCGAAACACACAAAAACACCCATTTACCTCCCTCACTAATGATTGATTCCATTTAAAATCTACTTTCATCTTTTCTGTTGCTACACTGCTTGCATTTCAGAATAAGAAACAGAACTATACAGTGTGCAAAATTAAATATCAAGCAAACTCATGATTTTACTATGCAATAGCATTAATAAGAACATGCAATTTGTTTTGTGTATTTATCCTCTTATTTCAAGAACAGCCATTACATTTCCTTGAATACAGACTGCTTTGCAAATGCTACAATCTATTGGCACAAAGCGATAGCAGTTTCTAAGCTTTCATGATGTTTTAGTGAACATGGATACATAACATTGGCACAAAGATGGTATGCCTTTATTATTTTAATCAACACCCTTGCTGTTGTGTGGGCATAGCTAGACCTATGGGAGAAGCAATCCTATTTATTCAGCCAGTCACAAGATTAGTTGCCTAATCTTGAAGTTTGGGAGTGCCCTTATTTTTCACTCATTCATCAAAGAAGCACAATCTTTCTTAAATAAGTGGTTGCCTCAGGCCAAATATTTCAAATGCCTCTTTGTTGTAAATTGGTTAGATGGAATGTCTTACAAGTAGTCTCCCTGGTTAACAAACAGTATAGGAAATACATTTAGCCTAAGAAACAGCAAATTAGCCACATAAGGCATGGGTAGGTTCTTATACTGGCTGTTTGCCACCACATGAAACCCATTTTACAATATAATCTGATGCATGAACAATAGGGTCTGCAACATAATAATCATATCACATTCCCCAAATCTAAACTTCTTAGGCTTAAAAACCGATTCCCACTGGTTGCCGCCAAATCCTTTGTTTGTAAACATCCCTTTAACTCCCTTCCCCACTAAGAAAGCATTACAAGTCCTCTCCCAGCCTGTGCTGCACTATTACTCAAGGTCATCTCCAACCAGTGACTGAGAAACACACAAGGAAACAAACCATCCACAGGCCCATGAATAAATGATTCACCTCAAACAGACTGAATAAGCAATCAAGTCTGAACAGTTCCATGCTCCCTCAGCCTATTGTTCCCAGCATACTTGCCCATCATTATCATCTGTTACTGTTTTGTCAGTTGCTGTGAAGGCAACTCGCAAGGATAAATTAAAAGATTTAAAGCTATTGCTTAGTCCTGCCCCATTATATGCTGAACTTCACATTTGTAGTTGCGATCCTTTCACATGTCAATTGAGATGTCATCAATGGTGTATATTAAAAGTGCACAATTTTAAAAAATGGACAATTTGAAAACCTGCTGCGACTCCTCCTCCCCAGACATGTGACTAAACAGTAGGTAAGGAATACAGCAAAGGACCGCAGTAGGTTGCTGCAGTCAGTGCTGCACTGCAGCGTCAGCAGGTTAGGAGCTGCATCTTGCAAAGCACGTGCTTTTTGTTTTGCCGTCTGTGAAACACTTACACAAAAAGTACAATTCCAGTGTTAGCCATGGCATATGCCAATCCGAGAATGCCACTGCCCATAATGGCATTGCTGAGGTTAAATGCTGAAATTCCAAATGAGGTATTTCCAGTTCTCTGGCAAAAGAAAATAATAAACAGATTCAGTAAACCATAGATGCCAGAGCATACTTCTGAATGGAAATACACAGAAAAAGGCACTTACATATTCTTCTTCAAATTTCTTTTTCCCATAGTACAAATTTGGCAGAAAATTCTGACTTTCTGCATCATTTTCGGTATATTGACTACAAGAGTAAAAATAAAATTGCAGCATTAAAGAAAGCTGAATTGCTGGTACATTCTTGAATGCATGTTATTAATTTTTTATGGCACAGATCACGAGTTGAGAGATCTGAATTATTCATTAAACCATGTGATGCTCTATAATGCAGCAAGGACGGTACAACATAGCTCGCATGGCAAACGGTTTTCCATTAAGTACAATTAGGAGAGCATTTTATTCAATTAAACTAACATTTCTCATTATCAGAAATCTGGAGATATTTCTTACCTATTAATGGGAATCTTTTTCGTTGGAGGGTAGTCGTTGCTGTTGGTGCTGCTCGTGTCGTCATCGGGTGTGATGTTAAATCTGTTCATCTCCGTTATGGTCATGGTCAGACGATTTTAGTGAAACACTTATAACTTTGCGTTTGGTTCCTTCTCGCTTGTGTTGCAACCGGCGGTGTGTACAATTTCTCAGCGACCTGCCTTCCAACCTTGTGCTTTGTCCGTGAGGTTTCCCCTAAGGAAATAGTGAAATGTCAATAACTAGGCAACCGGCTGAACATCCTCCTTAATTGTCTCTCTCCACGTGATCTATATCCACTGAGCTACCCACCGAGGTCGAATGGAAAAATACTGCGAAGCACGGCTTATGTGCCGTTGTCTCTGTCAGCCCACTAGTCTCATCACGAGATGCATACAAAATCCTGGATGTGTTCAAATCAGACAGAGTAGCCTGTATTAAACAATAATACATGGGCATACTTATTTTATAAATGGAATACAACCGTTGCCCTGATCTGATGATTCCATTATCCCAAACATTTATATCTCCGATCGCAACCTGTACATTTCAGTCACATTTTCTTTTTTTTGCTACAATTTTACATTTTATTTCTGATGAGGGGAGGTTTGCGCTTATTAAACACCGCAACCAAAACAGTCTCGTCTCTGCCCATCACTGATAATCCCGCCAGGGGGAGGGTGACATTTGAATGAGTCATGAGACTACAACACACGAATCCAATGTAATTTTCCTAATGATTGATTTAAACTCAGATTTACCGAAAGCAACGAGTGTGCAGAGCCGGAGTAAAATATGTTTTGCTCATACATCTTATATAAGATAAAGGAACCATGATCTCAAACAAAAGCAATCTGGCCATTGATGTGAAATTCGGAATGCCGGATAATGAATAGGCGGCATCGAGCCAGTTGCATCATTTTCCTCTTGATGACTATCGCAATACATATGCATGTTGGAAATTCACCGCGAAACGAAATTAACAAAATGCTATCTAAATGTAATATCTATATTGAAGGCTGATCAGACATCAATCCATTTCTACTAGAATAAAATAAGAAATGAGGTTAAAGAGACAATGGCTTGAACGTATTGCTTACCTCTTCCCAGGCGTGGCTTTTAAAAATAAAAGATCTTCAATTACAAATCAGTCCGATGCTTTAAATAACAAGGGTAGTTATTTACATCCAAAAAAATTGTCGAGATTAAAAGAAAGCAGACCGTAGTAGAGGTCAAGGTATCTCAAGAAGAGTGTTTACTGAAGATTAATTCTAAGATAGCCCCCCTTTAGATATTTGTCCAGCTGTATCTGTTTGTCTGTATAGGTATATTGTTATTAAGCTGAGATCCGATCCGATCCGAAAAATACGCCCGACCGTCCAGTGCCGTCTCGGTATGAATGGTGTTTCAGACGACTATGAAACGCCGGTTTAAAATTGCATCAGAAATGGGTGGAGTTTTATTTTCAATCCGCGATTCGTTGGAGTGGCGACTGTCACCGCCTCCAATTGTAAGTTAAATGTATCTAATTGCAATGTTTGTAAACAAAGCCGTCCATATGTATATTGTACATACATGCCATATATAGGTTGCGCCTACAAAGACAAACTGTCATATGTTGTACTTGTAATAATATCACATTTAGGTATCAGATCCCTCTCTTTGGTTTGTAATATAAGAATATCCTATGTTAATTTGTGATGCAAACTACATTTCAGGGTTTTCGTGATTTGCAGGAAAGGGTTCCTGCTGATCCAAGCTCTGTTTTAGTCTCTGAAGAGACGATTCTTTGCCATAGAACGATTTTTTAAAAATAATTTCTATTCATTTCCAGAGAAGAAAAATGTGTACAGACAATTTCCGGAAACTGTGAGCAAATGCTCACTGGATCCACCCAAACGTCATGTTCAAGGTAGGTTTAAAGGCGATGCTGGTACGGATCATCAAATATTTGATCCGGATGTGAGTAAATGTTTTATTGGGGAAGGATCCGCTGTGAAAGTCCTTAAATACTCCTGAACTGATCAAAGATTATTTTATAAAAGCACTTTTGAATCAGGGCTGGCAAATCAGAGGGAGCAAAGCTTGGCATTTAACAGCCTGACGACTGATGCGACAAGTGCTGCTCATACATTGCTTTTTTTTGGTAATTTAAAAAGAAATAAACTTTATTCAGAATTAAAAATATATACAAGACAAAAACTGTAGAAGAACTCTTCATGCCTTCTCAGTGTCAAAACATTGAACAGTGTTGAACAACGCACTGGTGTTCGCACCTCTCTTTAAACAAAACACAGTTGCCACGCATTTGCCCCCCCCCCCAAACCGCCCCCCCCCCCCCCCCCCCCCGTGGTGACATCCCTTCCCTTGTTTGAGGGGTGTCCCCATCGGATTCTGTCTTTCAATGTCCAGCAGCGGAAGAACCCTTGGCTGGGCTGTTGGTACATAGATAATGCAAGTGATTTTACAACATAACATTGTACCTAGGCAGCGGCACCCCCACAGAAACATTCCTATCTGAGGCACCACGTTAGGTTTGTAGCACGGATTTTGAATTAAGGTCATTTTTGTTTTTGCCTGGGAGAAAGGGGATTTTGCGTTTCTGATTTCATTGTTTTCAATAGCAATCTGTGTTCTTGCAATATAATTCATCACGAGCAGAGCCGCCGTCATCGTTTCCTTTGCTTTGGAACAACTAGTGCGTCATTTTGACACTCGAGCATGCACCTCTCTTTGTCGTGGCCCCTCCTGTAACTGGGACTGGTGCCAATTCCAGGCAGAAGGTGCGTACATTCATGTGTGTGTGTGTGTGTGTGTGTGTGACTTATGCACATGATGTTATGCAAAAAGAGACCAGAATAAAACTCAGGTGAGTTAAGACCGAGGAGACGGCAGATGCTGGAATCTAGAACAAAAACAGAACCCTGCCAGAGCTCAGGATGTTAGGCAGCATCTGCAGTGGAAGTAAAAGGTGTAAGTGGGGGGTTCAGGTCAAGACCCTGCATCATGATCAGGGCAGGAAAAGTGGCCAGTATATTGCAGTACTTAGAGGTGTGGGATATAGGCGGGTGGGAGGAACAACACGATGGTATGGATATTGAATTTTCCTATTTCAAGTCACCCATCCACCCGAAGTGTTTATCTGCCACGCACATTTTCCCTTTGTTCGTCCCTACCATCAAAATCCCGCCCACTCCCACACAACGTGAGTCCATCTGACCGGGATCCACTACTCATCTGGCGCCACCTATCTGTTACCAACCTCTGTCTCATCCATCTTCCCTTCACCTCGTTCTGTCATCTTATCGTCCCCTTCCCATTTAGCTTTAGTTTATTTATTATGGTCACATGTATTGAGGTACAGTGAAAATCCTTTGCTTGCATGCTATAAAGTAATAGGAAATACCTGGTTCTTTGACTGTAACCAAGCTGTCCACAGTGTACAGATAAAGGATGAAGGGTACAACATTTAGTGCAAGATATAACATTGAAGTCCAATTAAGGTCAGGACCACATCTGGGTCCATCTATCACCTACCAATCTCTGCCACACAGGGAGTTGTGAGTCTGTGGAATTATCTGCCTCAGAGGGCAGTTCTCTGGACACTTTCAAGCAAGAGCTTGATAGGGCTCTTAAAGATAGCGGAGTCAGGGGATATGGGGAGAAGGCAGGAACATGGTACTGATTTTGGATGATCAGCCATGATCACATTGAATGGCAGTGCTGCCTCGAAGGGCCGAATGGTCTACTCCTGCCCCTATTGTCTATTGTTTGTTGTCTCACCATCTCCCCCAGTTGATTCCATCTGTGCAGCATGCCCCACCCCAACCAGTTCCACCTGTCACCTAACAACCTCTACATCACACCCTGATGTAGTGCTCTGTTCTGGCAATCTTTCTGTTCCCTCCCAGTCCTGACCCTGAAATGTCAACTTCCACCTTTTACCTCCAGACTTATCCCACTGAATTCTCCCAGTGCTCTGTCTTTTTCGCGACAGTGGGAGTATGCAGGGAGATGGACTCCATCAGGAAAATGTTAAGAACAGGTGAAAGATTTATCAAGGGAAGCCTTTGCTCCAAATCAGAAGATAGACACAAAGTGCTGGAGTAACTTAGCGGGTCGTGGCAGCATCCCTGGAGAAAAAGAATGGGTAACGTTTCAGGTCGGTACTTTTTTCCGGGAGTTCTGGTTTTCTCCAGGAGGTCTGGTTTCGTCCCACATTCCACAAACGTGCAAGTTCATTGGCTTCGGTAAAAATTGTGAATTGTCCCAAGTGTGTAGGATGGTACCAGTGTATGGGGATCGCTGGTCGGCGCAGACTCAGTGGGCTGAAGGGCCTGTTTCTGTGCTGTATCTCTAGTGATCATATGTTTTTTTTAATCCTGTTTTTTTTGCAGCAGTGTGTAGGAAATCAAACCCGAAGCATAGTCAACATTCTGTAGCACAGTTAGAATCTTGGACTGGAATCACGGCATTTTTACAGTTTTGATAGAGGCCTTTCGGCCCATTGAGCCAATGGTAGCTCCACGTAAAGTAATCCTTGTCAATTCCATTCACCAGCTCAAGTCACAGAGTCATACACCATGCAAACCTTTGGTCCATCAAGTCTGCGCTGACCAACAAAGCATCCATTTACACTAATCCTGCAGAAATCCCATTAGTCCTACAATTTATGCACTGTCATGTGCCTATCTAATTCCCTGCTAATTATATTCCTGCAGGGAAAGAGTTCCAGATCATTACTGCTTTCAAAGTAACTTAAAATTTCCTTGAACTTTTATATCCAATTTTTTAATATGCTTTGTAAATGATAGGATTTAATCAAATTTAAAACTAATGGAAAGTCACAGTAGAAGGGGCAAGTCTTTAAGGTAAGGTCAGAACTTTGGTCAGAATGGAAGGGTAATAGTAAAGGTGTGTAAGAAAGAACTGCAGATGCTGGTTTAAATCGAAGGTAGACACAAAATGCTGGAGTAACTCAGCGGGTGTGGCAGCATCTCTGGAGAAAAGGAATAGGAGACGTTTTGGGTTGAGACCCTTCTTCAGACTTCTTCAGTAATAGTGAAGGAATGTGTGAAGAAACAGAAATGGGAACTGACCAGATCTTGAGTGCAGTCCCACATCCGGTACTGAGACACAATAAAATGAAGGATTTATGAACTTTACCTCAATTAATTATTGCTAAGGAACGCTGTTTAGTTAAAAGTAATTAAAAAAGGGCTAGTCAAAAGGGCATACTGGAAAGCTTGAACACACTCCAGGAGTGTTCTGCAGACTGTCTAGAGGCTACAGCTAAAGTAGTCTTAGAGAGAGACTGTTTAAACCCACCACAGACAATGCACTGTTTGGTGCTGTTAGTGTGCGTGACCATGGAAAAGGCACAGTGGAAAATTACTGAGAAGTTCTGACTATCAGTTAAAACAGGAAAAAGAGACACATCAAAGCTCTGTGAACAGTTCATGTTATAAAAATGTGTTGCAAGTTGTTGGTGAATTATTAACCTCTTACTATGTAAGATGCCAGGTGCAAATTGACCTTTTTGCGTATATAATGTTGAACAAAATTCCATTCTGTGTTTATGACTGTATCCCTGAGTTAAAGAGTGCATGCTTCTTCCTATCTATACCAATTTAATATTGATAAAACCATGAGAAAAGTTTTTAAGTTTTTGATGATTTTCTTTCTAATTAATAAAACAAACACAGACAGTATTCAAACACTCGAGGAGCTGCAGAATGGATTTTCAACCTCAAATAATGGGAAAGTAAATTTACCCTTGGCAGCCTTGATCTTTTATGAAAGATACATATAACTTTCATGGAAAGATAGATTTGGAAAATGTCAGTATACTAATCCAAGAGGAGCAAAGGATTAAGCCATGAAAGCAATTCCAGGACTGATTCACAGAATCATAGCATGGATGAATGCCTCTCAGCCTGTCATGTCTGTACAGGTTCAATGCAAGAGCAAACCAGCTAATTCTACCTACCTGGCCTCTCCCATGCCCTAATGCATAATTTTTTCCTACCTACCTTTTCAGAGGATAAATCAAATCTTCCCTCACTACTCTCTCAGGCAGTAGATTTCAAACTCTAATCATTCGCTATGTGAAGAAACAGTGGTGCCATAGTGGTGCAGCGATAGAGTTGCTGCCTAACAGCGCCTGAGACCTGGGTTCGATCTTGACCTCGGGTGCTGTCTACTAAGTTTGTACGTTCACCCCATGACAGTATGGGTTTTCTGCCAGTTTCCTCCCACATCTCAAAAGGCATGCAGGTTTGTAGGTTCAGTGGCTCCTGTTAATTGCCCCTGTTGTGTAGGATAGAACTAATGTGAATGGTTGATCATTGGTCAGCATGGACTCAGTGGGCCGAAGGGATGTTTCTACGCTGTGTCTCTGAACTAAAAACTAAACTAAATACTTGTTCTACCGTATGTCCTACACTTCTTGATCTCTCCATCAATGGCAACATATTCTCTCTATCCACCATTCATGATTTTATAATATAACACAGCACAGGAACAGGCCATCCAGCCCTTAATTAAATAACAGTTCCAGGTACCACTCACAACCTGCTATGTTCTGAGGCGACCAATTCTAGTTTCTCCAGTCCCTCCATATAAGTAATGACACTTGTTCTTGGAGTCATCTTAGTAAATCTCTGTATTCTCTCCAATGCTATCATTTGTTTATTGTGGCACCTGGTACCAGACACAGTACTCCAGTTGTGGCAGAACCAATGTTTTATAAAACCCTTGCTACTGAACATTGTTACACGAGGAGCCAAGAGTAGCACTGGACATCAATGGTTCCAGGGCTTGATTGTTCAATGGTTCTTTATTGTCACATGTACTAAGAGACAGTGAACTTTTATTGCATACTATTCAATAAATTATTAATACAGAAGCACAATCTTCGATAAGGTACAAAGTGTCTAGAAATACTCCACTGAGACAATAAACAAGCGTCGCCAGGTGTTTGTGTTGGTGCCATTTTTAAAGTCCAAATTGCTTGATGTGCAGCTGGCCATAAAGGCCCATTGAGCAGGTGGCATTGCTGGGTCGGCCAGGCCAAGTGAAGTTGATGGTGTCCCCCACTGCTGCTCCACTGCAGCCTCGTCCAGTCCGCAAGTTCCACCTTTTGGAGTGGCCCCGATCTTGTCGTATCCCTAGCTGCTGCAGGGTCTTTAACCATCAGCTCGCCACGGATCCTCAGATCGCCCAGCAAACCATCGTCTCTCTCTTCACCTGGCCACCGTTCAGTTTTTGTGCCCAGGCCGCTCCTCCTGCAGCCAAACCTGAGAGCACAGAAGGTTTCTTTTACCAGCCCTTTGTTCTTGGCATCCACCGCTGCCATCTTGACTCTCTCAACCCTTCTCTCCGGTCCTCCGGTCCTCCGGTCCTCAGAGATGACAAAGGGCCGGGCCTGCCAGGTTCCTTTTCGAGGATGGGCTTCCCGGCTCCATGTTTGGTGAGCCAGGCCTGCTGTTGGGTGATGGGTGCGGTACCATGGTCTGCCATGTGGCACCACAGTTGAGAAGGATGCATTGGCTTGATGGCACAATGAATGTCAAGGAAGAATGAGAAAAACATTGATTGCATTTAGTGCATATTAGGAATAAAATATATATTTGAAATTAAAAATAAATATGTTTCTATTCTTAAAACACTGGATCTCATTTACCTTTTCTTAACCATTTTGCCAACCTACCTTGTCACTTTCAACAAATTCTAGTTCCCAGTTCTCTCTGCTCTTCTACCCCTTTCAGAAATTATGTCAGTATGTTGTTTCACACACATGCTGCTCAGTGTAGTTGAGTCCAGGGAAGTGCAAGATCAGACATTCTAATGCAATCCATGGAATGCAATCCCTCCCTGTCAAGTCAAGAATGTTCAATTGTCATATGTACCGAAATTCATTGCCACAGACGGCTTAGAGCCCAAGTCAATGGATGTCGGGTATTGACAGATTCTTGATTGGTTTGGGTGTCAGGGGTAATGGGGAGAAGGCGGGATAATGGGGTTGAGAGGGAAAGATAGATGAGCCATGATTGAATTGTGGAGTTGACTTAATTGACCAAAGGTTTTTGCCACCAAAGGTTATCCACTTTGGTGGCAAAAACAGGAAGACAGATTATTATCTGAATGGTGTCAAGTTGGGAAAAAGGGAAGTACAACAAGATCTGGGGGTCCTTGTTCATCAGTCACTGGAAGTAAGCATGCAGGTACAGCAGGCAGTGAAGAAAGTGAATGGCATGTTGGCCTTCATAACAAGAGGAGTTGAGTATAGGAGCAAAGACGTCCTTCTGCAGTTGTACAGGGCCCTAGTGTGACCATGCCTGTCGTATTGCGTGCAGTTTTGGTCTCCAAATTTGAGGAAGGGCATTCTTGCTATTGAGGGAATGCAGCGTAGGTTCACAAGGTTAATTCCTGGGATGACAGGACTGTCATACGTTGATAGATTGGAGTGGCTGGGCTGGTATACTCTGGAATTTAGAAGGATGAGAGGGGATCTTATTGAAACATATAAGATTATTAAGGGTTTGGTCATGCTTGGGGCAGGAAACATGTTCCCGATGATGGGGAGTCCAGAACCAGGGGCCACAGTTTAAGAATAAGGGGTAAGCCATGTAGAACGGAGATGAGGAAAAACAATATCACACAGAGGGTTGTGAATTTGTGGAATTTTCTGCCTCAGAAGGCAGTGGAGGCCAATTCTCTGGATGCTTTCAAGAGCGTTAGATAGTGCTCTTAAAGATAGCCGAGTCAGGGAATATTGCGAGAAGGCAGGAACGGGGTACTGATTGTGGATGATCAGCCATGATCATATTGAATGGCGGTGCTGACTCGAAGGGCCGATTGGCCTACTCCTGCACCTTTTGTCTATTGTCCATTGTCAAAGCCTTTGATCAAGTCCTGCACAGAAGATTAGTGGGCAAAATTAGAACACATGGTATTGGGGGTAAGGTATTGTCATGGATCGAAAAATGGTTGGCAGACAGGAAACAAAGAGTAGGAATTAACACGTCCCTTTCAGAATGGCAGGCAGTGACTAGTGGTGTGCCGCACGTCTCGGTGCTTGGACCGCAGCTATTTACAATATGTATTAATGATTTAGATGAAGGAATTAAAAGTAACATTAGCAAATTTGCAGATGACACAAAGCTGGGTGGCAGTGTGAACTGTGAAGAGGATGCTATGAGGATGCAGGGTGACTTGGACAGGCTCGATGAGTGGGCAGATGCATGGCAGATGCAGTATAATGTGAATAAATGTGAGGTTATCCAGGTATGATTTGTTATGCAGGTACAACAGGCAGTGAAGAAAGCTAATGGCTTGTTGGCCTTCATAACAAGAGGATTTGTGTATAGGAGCAAAGATGTTCTACTGCAGTTGTACAGGACCCTGGTGAGACCACATTTGGAGTATTGTGTGCAGTTTTGGCCTCCTAATTTGAAGAAGGACATTCTTGCTATTGAGGGAGCACAGCATAGGTTCATGAGGTTAATTCCCAGGATGGCGGGCTTGTATTCGCTGGAATTTAGGATGAGAGGATTCAGTAGAATTCCAGTAGAATTCTCTGCCTCAGAAGATAGTGGAAGCCGATTCACTAGATGCATTCAAACGAGAGTTAGATACTCTTAGGACAAGCGGAATCAAGGGATATGGGGAGAAGGCAGGAATGGAGTACTGATTGTGGATGATCAGCCATGATCACATTGAATGGTGGTACTAACTCAAAGGGCCGAATGGCCTACTCCTGCACCTATTTTCTATGTTTCTATGTTGCTATGAATGGCCTAATTCTTGTCCTAGAATTTATGAACTTATGAAAATGGAACATGAATGTCTTACTGGCAAGAGCATAAAAGATTTGTAAGCCCAGAAACGTCTGTCCATTTGCTACCTGACACAGGGCAGCACGGTGGCACAGCCGCAGAGTTGCAGTCTCACAGTGCCACAGATCCGGGTTCGATCCTGACTATAGATGCTGTCTGTACGTAGTTTGTACGTTCTCCCCGTGACCATGTGGGTTGTTCCTGGGAGCCCCAGTTTCCTCCCACATTCCAGACATACAGGTTTGTAGGCTGATTAGCTTTGGTAAAAATTGTAAATTGTCCCGAGTGTGTACGATAGTGCTAGTGTTTGTGGTGATCGCTTGTCAGCGCGGACCCAGTGGGCCAAAGGGTCTGTTTCCTTGCTGTGTCTCTAACCTAAACTAAACTAAACCAAACTAAATCAAACACACTTAGTTCTTCCAACAGTTTGTTTATTGCCCACAGAACCATAAGCGTCTTATCCTCAAAATCCCATTAACAAGTGCATTTGAACCGCTGATAGAGAGAAAACATAACTAGAGAAATCAGTGCAATTGGATTTGACAGCATTGCTCTTGCAAAACAGCTTCTCCCTTGCAGTCGTTTGGAGATTCCAAGAACCAGCTTGTGACTGATACTGAATTCCTGCAGCTGCTGAGGGAGGCAGATGATGGTCCACTGCCCTTCTTCTTGGAGAGCAGTAGTTCTGTCTGATTGTTGCTCTTATTCATTTTGAGCAGGTGCCTGGTTTCCATCAGCAGAGTGCCATCAACAAGGCAACAAGGTTGAAATTGCAAGTAATGAGTTGTAGAGAGACTGAGAGGCTGTAGTTAATACCAGTCGCAGGTGAATCACAGAACTATGTCATCACATAGAAAGTGGAGAAGGTAAAACATTCTCTGTTAGCAGAATCTTGATAATGACAGAGTCTTGAGAACCAACATGAACACTAATATTTGTATAAAAGCAGAAGCAAGTTCAAACAGAGGGTGGTGAATCTGTGGAATTCATTGTGACAGACTGCTGTGGAGGCCAAGTCATTGGGCCTTTTTAAGGCGGAGATTGACGGATTATTGATTAGTAGGGGTGACAAGGGTTACGGCAGGGAGAAGGCAGGAGAATGGGGATGAGAGGGAATGATATATCAGCCATGATTGAATGGTGGAGTAGACTCGATGGGCTGAGTGGCCTAATTCTGCTCCTTTGACTTATGACCTTATGAACAGATGATAAACCCAGTTAAATGATTGTGAAATTAAACAAGGAAGTGAAAACAATCAAAAGGGAAGCTCTATGTCTGGTGTGTGATGAGAACCCAAGCAGGAGGCAATAGGTATCAATTCCTTTAGTTGGAGCTGAAGTGAGACGGCGTAGTTGTGCAGCTGGTAGAGCTGCTTCCTCACACTGCTAATGACCCGGGTTTGATCCTGACATCAGGGGCTGTCTGTGTGGTAGTTTGCACATTCTCCCTAAGAACACATCGGTTCCCTCTTTGTGCTCCTGTTTCCTGCCACATCCCAAAGACGTGTCGGTTGGTAGACTCAGTAAAAAAGTACCCCTAATGTGTCGGGAGTTGATGAGAAAGTGGGATAACCGAACTGATGCAAACAGGAGATCGAGGGCGGAGGGCTGAAGGACCTCAAAATTAAAACTAAAACAGAAGCAATGGGCCGAGTTCCTATGCCTGGAAGATGGGGGAGATAAGTTCTGTGCATTGCAAATCCCTAAAGAGTTGGTAAAGAGGATGATTTCACTCTGAGCAGTGCACACATGATTCTTTCCCTTTGATTGACCCATGGCCACCTTACTGAAAAGAAGCTCAGATGAGAACAGGATATAATGAAATTGTTATATCCCACTATTCCCAATTAGATTGGACAAACTAAGCTAACAGGAAAAAAGAAAGGAGAGTAGAAACAAGGAACTGCACAAAAGGATGCAACATGCTGGAGTAACTCAATGGGTCAGGGAACATCGCTGGAGAACATGGAGAGGTGATGTTTCGGGACGGGTCCCTTCATCAGACTGATTGGGGGTGGGAGGTGAGAAAGCTGGAATAGAGGAGGGGCAGGACAACATGGCAGGTAATAGGTGGACACAGGTGAGGAGGGAACGTTGATAGGTAGTTGGTTATAACAAGGGACATAGATTAAAGCAGAAGGTGTAAGATAGACTGGTTGAAGAGTTGCGAATTATGACAAAGGAACAGCATAGTTGCACCACTGGTAGAGCTGCTGCCTCACAGATCTGCAGACACAGGTTCGATCCTGACCTCGGTTGCTGCCCCTGTGGAGTTTGCATGTTTTCCCTCTGACAATATATGGTATATATTGTCCACACCGCCCAACATGTCCCATCTACACTAGTCCCACCTGTCTGCATTTGGCCCAGAATCCCTCCAAACATGTCCTGTCCTTTTGTCTGAGGCCCAGGCCTTTTGTTCAATAACAAACACCAAAATATCTGTTGCCAGGACTAGGACTATGACAGCAGTGTGATGTTCATGTCTGTTGCTGTTGGAACTGTCCATTAAACCCTTCATTAAATAACACCTCACATTTCAGTTTGTAGTTTTACTCCCAACTAATAAAGCTATTACCTAACTTTAAAGACAATTATAAAATGCAACCTTGCAATGATAATGTTGGTATTCCATGTCCTGATCATTGTGCTTCGCAGTGAAAAACAACTGTGTGTGATTTCCTTCACTGTGGGGTGACTTTAAGGAGCAGCTACCAGCTAGAAGTGTCAGCATGAGGTCTTGGTCCAATGTCAAGGGGCGGCAGGCAGGCAGGGGCGGAAAACACGGGGGGGGGGGGGGGGGCAGAGAGGACACGTTCCCCCCCCCCCCCCCATGTTTTGAGAGGTGGGGGACATCCCCCCCCAAGTTTTTGTAATCCGGATTTTAACATCTCCGCTTTCCACGAGACAGTGGAGGTGGGACTGCTGATCGAGGGTGCCGATTGGACGAGAGAAATGTCGGTCAGCAGGCAATGGGGGCGGGACATGATGATTAAGCTCGATGATTGAATTGAATTGAATTGAATACCTTTATTGTCATTCAGACCTTTCGGTCTGAACGAAATTTCGTGCCTGCAGTCATACATATATAAAAAACAACAATACAATACCATACAATAAACACAAAATTAACATCCACCACAGTGAGTTCACCAAACACCTCCTCACTGTGGTGGAAGGCAAAAGTCTTAGGGTCTCAGTCTTTTTCTCCCCTCCTTATTCTCCCTCTGCGCTGAGGGGATCCAGGCCGCCGCCACCGCTGACGCCGGAACGCCGGAACACCGCCACAGGGCCCGCCGCCGGAACGTCGCTGGAGCACCGCAGCTCCCGAAAACCAGGCCGCCGCTGGAGCACCGCAGCTCCCGACACCCAGGCCACCGCTGGAGCACCGCAGCTCCCGACACCCATGCCACCGCTGGAGCACCGCAGCTCCCGACATCCAGGCCACCGCTGGAGCACCGCAGCTCCCGACACCCAGGCCACCGCCGGAGCACCGCAGCTCCCGACATCCAGGCCACCGCTGGAGCACCGCAGCTCCCAACATCCAAGCCGCCGCTGGAGCACCGCAGCTCCCGACATCCAGGCCACCGCCGGAGCACCGCAGCTCCCGACACCCAGGCCACCGCTGGAGCACCGCAGCTCCCGACATCCAGGCCACCGCTGGAGCACCGCAGCTCCCGACACCCAGGCCGTCGCTGGAGCACCGCAGCTCCCGACATCCAGGCCACCGCTGGAGCACCGCAGCTCCCGACATCCAGGCCACCGCTGGAGCACCGCAGCCCCCGACATCCAGGCCACCGCTGGAGCACCGCAGCTCAGAGGGAGCCAGGCCGCCGCTGGAGCTCCCGAAGCCCAGGTCGCCGCTGAAGCTCCGAAAGCCGTGCCGCCGCCGCTGGAAGCTGGAAGGCCGTCACCAGGGCCTCAGCACAGACGGCCTCAGCACACACGACAGGAAGTCGCATCCCCCCGAAGGGAGAGACTAAAACCCCGTTTCTCCCACCCTCTCCCCCCCCCACACACACATACACAACCCAACAAACCAAAAATAAACGCCAAAAACAGGGACGAGGACAAAAATAAAATAAAGACAGACGGACTGCAGGTGAGCCGCAGCTGACAAGCAGCGCCGCCACTTCCGGAATGCCGATGATTGGAGGAGGGAAGAGTGGGGGGGGGGTGGGACTGAGGATAGAGTGCGGTGATTGGAGGAGGGACGTGGCACAGACCTGCGCCTCATCCACAGCCAGGATCGATCCCGGCAGGGTCTCCAGCGCTGTCCCGTCCCCACCCGAGTAGCCCCCTCCCCCCCCCGCGGGTGGCCAGAGAGGTCGTGAGTCAGACGGCTGCGGCACCCCCAGGCCCACAGCCAGCGCAGAGGAGCAGCGCTAAACCCAGCTCAACTCAGTCTGGTTAACCTGCCTGGACTTGCGGGAAATATGGGCAGCATGGAGAAGCAGCGCTGGTGTCCCGTCAGTCCAGTCAGGGCTGTAGTTAACCCTGCGAGACAGGCAGAGTTGAGCTGCATTTAACGCTGGATTGAGCCTCCGAAGCATCGCTCATGTGTGTGTGAGTCGGCGCAGGCGCGCGCGGCCGCCAAAAAATTGTTCCCCCCTGTCCCCCGGTCCCCTCCATGTTTTGATAGCAAGTTCCAGGACAGGCACATCCCTCTCTTATCCTTACCCTCTCCCTCAATCACTTTCTCAACCTCCTCCCCAAACCCTTCATTCCTTAAAATCATCCCTCTCCAATCATTAAGAATCACGGATTTTCATTTACACAGATGTGACATGGATTTACGTTTAAGAAACATTTAGACTGCTACAGGGATAGGACAGATTTAGAGCGATATATGGGCCAAACACAGTCAGGTGGGACTAATGTAGATGGGGCATGTTGGTCAGTGTGGGCAAGTTGGACCGACGAGCCTGTTTCCATGCTGTAATACTCTATGGTGAATTGATTGAATTGAATATCTTTATTGTCATTCAGACCTTTCGGTCTGAACGAAATTTCGTGCCTGCAGTCATACATATATAAAAAACAACAATACAATACCACACAATAAACACAAAACTAACATCCACCTACAAAACTAACAGCAGATACAGTGAAAACTACTGTATCTGCATCCCAGACTGATAAATCAGAGCTTCAAAATTAATGAAGGCACCAGCTCTGTAAGACCCTTTTAATCATTGTAATCATGCTTTTGGAAAGATTTCATTTTCTAATTTTACTTTAAAGTTGGATAATAGCTTTATTAGTTGAGAATAGAAATATAAACTGAAATGTAAAGTGCTCTTTTAATGAAGGGTTTAATCCCAGCTAATCCTAATTTATTAGTTCAGACATGTCAAAAGTATCAAGTCTCAGAAACTGCAGAAATACTCAGGCGTTGCATTCACTTGCCAGCTATTTTATTCCCAAACTGGTGATGCGTAACACGACCCATTAAAGGTCATTTCAAAACTATAAACATATTATACGTCAGGGGTTGGGAGGCATAATTCTGTCGCCAGGTATGGATGGATCTATGGAAAAATTAAACAAGCTATTGTTGTGAAAGGAAGTGGTTACTGTATGAAAACGAATACATTTATACTGTGCACTTAGAATCATTTGCTATTGGCCTGGCAGTAATCACAAGAATAACCTGACTCACTCAATAAGAATGTACCTTTAGAAAGGAGATCAGGAGGAATTTCTTCAGTCAGGGGGTGGTGAATCTGTGGAATTCATTGTCACAGGATGTTGTAGAGGCCAAGTCAATGCATATTTTTAAAGCGGAAAGTTACAGATTCTTGTGTTAAAGAAGGAACTGCAGATGCTGGAGAATCGAGGGTACACAAAAGGCTGGAGAAACTCAGCGGGTGCAGCAGCATCTAAGGAGCGAAGGAGATAGGCGACGTTTCGGGTCGAGACCCTTCTTCAGACACAGTTACAGTTCAGTTACAGATTCTTGATGTTTTCACCATTCATTGGTAAATGATGGTAAAATGACATTGAAGATGCCCAAATCACGTCTCTGCAGTCATGGTCCTTGCCAGTTTGGCATCTGACGCCTTGCATCCCTGCATGTGTGGAACAGATGCCATTTTAGTGCCCTGCCATTGAAAGTATCTGAGGAAACACGCTAATGATCCCAGTTTCTTGCACATGCAGATTTTGCACAAGAGCCAACATTCTCATCAATATTGGCATATATATCCCTTTAAATCTGTCTTTCTGTATGGCTCCATGTAATTATAGATTGCTGACTAGCTTGAGAACAGTGTGTGTTGTTTCCTTGTACTCACTTCCAGTCAAGTAGGATACTAGGAGTTAGTGCAGGATAGGTTTAGGGGTTTTTGGATTTGGCACCAGAGGTACTTCTAGCGGTGAGTTCTTCCTTGTCGCCATGCCCTTCTTTCTTCTGGTAGCTGGTGCTGTGTGACAGGTATAATTTCCTCTTCCTGCACCTCATTCAGCTATGCAATTCCTTTCTTAAATTATCATCCACCAGCTGATCTATAATAGTATTTGAACATTTTTGTGATGAAGCTCTGAATTGCATGGATCAATTTTGTCCAAGCCTAGACACGTATTCTAGAAACAGTTCTAGTGTGTTTCAGATGTCCTCTTCACAGCTCGTGTGGCAAAGAGCATAGTGAGCAGAGCTAGTGAATAGTGCTTAGAGCCATTATGTCATACAGCATGGAAACAGGCCATTCAGCCCAACTTGCCCATGCCATCCAAGATGCCCCTGCTATACCAGTCCTACCAACCCATGTTTGACTCATGTACCTCTAAACCTTTCCTATCCAACTTGACATTGATGGTAATGCTTGTTGGCGATCACAGTTGAGAGAAGGAAATGAGTGGAGCATCAACTAGCAAAATGCCATGTGGCTTCTTGTTAACTAGCAAGGACTGTTTTTGTTGACCAGCAGCCCACAAGCACCCATCCCTAGTAATGGTTTTAGCCCTTTTACCAAGATGGCATTAGACATTTAATGATGACCAACTGGCGTTTCTATGAACAAACTAGTTTTTACCACCTACTGATCAGTGTGGCATATTTTGCTGAATATTGGTCCTTTATGATGCTCACTTCAATCAAGGCTGTTGCAGAAACTATTCATAAGTTCATAACTTCTAGGAGCAGAATTAGGCAATTCGGCCCATCAAGTCTACCCTGCCGTTCGATCATAGCTGATCTATCTTTCCCTCTCAACCCCATTCTGCCTTCTCCCCATAACCCCTGACATCCTTACTAATCAAGAATCTGTCAATTTGTGCCTTAAAAATACGCAATGACGGCCGCCACAGCCGTCTGTGGCAATGAATTCCACAGATTCACCACCCTCTGACTAAAATAATTCCTCGTCATCTCCTTCCTAAAGGTACGTCCTTTTATTCTGAGGCTCTGGCTTCTGGTCCTAGACTCTCCCACTAATGGAAACATCCTCTTTATATCCGATCTATCCAGGCCTATTACTATACTATTGTTTATCTCTTAATACAATTAGAATTGTATATCACCATCATCATGTCAAAATAAGGTTAACTAAAACCAGATAGATCCATAGGCAATGATCCTATTCCAGTCAAGACTTAGGCGGCATCAAGCTAGTCAACTTTGCAAATAGCTCTTTCTTTTATTCACTGCCCATCACTGCCTTAGTTGCTTTATTTATTACTCATCCCTAATTTATCAAGGTAGTGTAATTTAAGAGTTGGCCGTTTTGGTGAATCTGGTGTTTTATACATGCCAGACCAGGTAACAAAGAGAGTGAATACACAAGTAAACAGCAGCAAAAGTTGGCCATTTGACCTGCTAGGTCTGTCCTACAATTCAATATAATCATGGCTGATCTACTTTGGCCTCAACTCCCCTTCTGTGCTTGTATCTCATGATCTTTAATTCCCCACTCTTTCAAAGATTTATCTACATCTTAAATTAATACAATGAACTGGCCTCTACTGCCCTCACGAACAGAGACATTCCAGAGATTCACTACCCTTCTGAGAAAATAAATTTCTACTCAACTCAGTTTAAAATGATGGGCTACTTGGTTTGCAGCAGAGTTCCTTCCCTGAAGAGTATTAGTGAACCAGAGAGGCTTTTACAACAATCTCATCGTTTCATGGTCATCATTCCTAGTAAGAGCTTTACAATTTCAAATTGATTTAATTACTTGAATTTAAATTCACAAATGCACTTAAATCAATTAAGCTACTGGAAACCAGTTCATTAACATAACTACTATGCTATTTGTTTCTGTAACAACAAGCTGGGAAGAAATTAGGGCAGATGCCAACCAAAAGATTCTTCTGTCAAGGTTCCTGGGTGATCTTTACCACTGATGCTATCACATTTGCTGAATGTTTAAAGTTTAGAGTTTCCTTTATTGTCATTCAAACAATAGTTTGAATGAAATTGCGTACCTTGCAGTCATGACAGGAAAAAAAAGCAACAGAACACAGAATGAACACAGTTTAACACAAACATCCATCACAGTGAATCTCCTGGCACCTCCTCACTGTGCTGGAAGGCAAAAAGTCTTAAAGTCTTATCTCTTCCTTGATTGTTCTCCCGCTGTGTTGAGGCGATCCAGGCTTTCAATGTTGGGCCCACCGCCGGGTGATGGTAAGCCCCGCGGCTGAATTCAAGCTCCGCGAACGGGCCGATTCAAACTCCGCGACCCCGGGGTGGACGAAGCTGCCACCCTCCAGTCCAGCAGACGAAGCTGTTGTTACGGGAGCTCCCGAGAATCGGTCACCAACCTGGAACCTGCGAGCTCCCGATGTTACCGTCCACAGGGCCCGCGGCCGAAGCCTCTGAAGCTCTGAATTCGGGTCGCAGCCACAGCGCCACCACAGCCTCCGAAGTCAGCCAGCTCCGTGATGGTGAGTCCACAGGCTCTGCCACCGGAGCCTCAAGGTCGCTTCCCGTTGGAGGCCGCCAGCTCCACGATATTAGGCCGCAGCGCAGACGGAGACGGAGATACGACAAGGAAAAGGTCGCATCCCCATTGAAGGAAGATGTTAAAAAAAGTTTCCCCCACCCCCCACACATACACAACAAAAAGTAAACAAAAACATACATCTAACAAGACAAAAGAAAACAAAAAAAAGTAAAAGACGGACGGACTGCAGGCGAGCCGCAGTTGCTTGGCACCGCCACCACTTCCATGTTGCTGGCATTTTCAATTTTAATTTAGAATTCCAACATCTGCAGCTTTGATAGATTTATAGTCATCGAGTCATGCATCCTGAGAGCAGTGGTCACTGGTCCCAAATGGCTCATCTACAAACACATCATCCACTTGCCCCTCCTAATCTCCTAATATTAATTTTTTTAAAATAATTTACTGTAGAATTCTCACTGCTGGTTCCACACCCCATTCCGTTACATCCAAGTCACACACATTGCTGACGTGATTTTCCAACTTATGGTTTTGCATCTAATAGTTTTCAGATTTAACACCATGGAGAACTTTTTGTATGCTGTGGTCCGTGTACAGGCTATATTGATAGCAATGCAAAGGCAACAGCTCCATGATCATTGTATCACATGAATCTCACAAGACCAATTATTGGAGCTTCGTCACTTGTTACTAGTTATTACTAGTTCTTATGATCACAGGTGACCTAATTCAGATGTGAAATTGTTGCAAAATTCATTCCATTACACTTGATAGCCGGGATATCGTTTCATACGCTAAGGATGGAATTTCATAAATAAATCAAATTTTGCAAATGACTGCGATCTGTCTCATGCTTTTGTTCTCTGGAGAAAAAATAATTAACTGGGTAATGTTTGCACGGTCTACAGAAGGCTTTACACATGTTGACAAAATCTCTGTGATCCGAAAGCAATTTTTAAAATCCAACAGCATTTTACATCAGATTTCTTCAAAAATTAAATAATTTAGAAAGCTGGAAATGCTGGAATCTTGAGCAAAACACAAAATTCTGGAGGAACTCAGACTAAGGAACGGTACTGACCCAAAACATTGCCTGCCCATACCCTCCATAGATGCTGCCTGACCAGTTAGATTCCTCGTGTACTTTGCATTTTACTCATGCTGGAAATGCCAGCAGATCAGGAACACTGTAGGAGGAAGAACTAGTCCAAAACTTGGAATAATGAAAGATAAAGCAGGTTTCAAAATCCAGAGAGAGGAGTGATGGATGAAGAGAACAAAACATGTGAGATAATAAAGAACAAGCCAGGAAGGGTCAAATAATAGAAGTGGTGAAGGTGTAAGATGAAAGGTGGTATGTTTATGATTGATTAAAAGGTTCAGCACTGAAATATGCCCTTCAGTCGATTGAGTACTCACCGACCATTGATCACCCGTTCACATTAGTTCTATAAAAAAGATAGACACAAACTGCTGGGGTAACTCAGCGGGGCTGGCAGCATCACTGGAGAAAATGGATAGTCAACTTTTCAGGTCGGGACCCTTCTTCAGACTTCACACTAGTTCAAGAGTCAAGTCAAGAGTGTTTTATTGTCACATGTCCCAGACGGGACAATGAAATTCTTACTTGCTGCAGCACGACAGAATATGTGAATATGTAAACATTGTATGTAACAGGAAAAAAGGAAAGGTTCAATAAATAACAAATATAGTGCAAATTACAAATAATAATATAGCCTTTTGCAGTTCATAGCTCATAGCTTATTTGTTGTGTTTAATAGCCTGATGGCTGTGGGGAAGAAGCTGTTCCTGAACCTGGACATTACAGTCTTCAGGTTTCTGTACTTTCTTCCTGATGGCCGTGGTGAGATAAATGTGTGGCCAGGATGGTGTGGGCCCTTGATGATTTTCGCTGCCTTATTGAGGCAGTGACTATGATAGATCCCTTCGACGATGGGGAGATCAAAGCCGGTGATGGACTGGGCAGTAGTCACAACTTATTGTAGTCTTTTTTGGTCCTGGACGTTCAAGTTGCTGAACCAGGCCACGATGCAACCAGTCAGAATGCTCTCTACCATGCACCTGTAGATGTTTAGGAGAATCCTCTTCGACATGCCGAATCTCCGTAATCTTCTCAGGAAGTAGAGTCGCTGATGTGCCTTCTTTACAATTGCATCGGTGTGCTGGGTCCAGGAAAGATCTTCTGATATATGCACGCCCAGAAATGTGAAGTTATTGACCCACTCCACCATTGTCCCGTTGATATGAACAGGATTGTGGATCCTCATCCTTCCCCTACTAAAGTCCACAATCAGTTCCTTGGATTTACTGATGTTGAGAGCCAGGTTGTTGTGCTGGCACCATGTGGTCAGTCGGTCGATCTCACTTCTATACTCTGACTCGTCCCCATCTGTGATTCGTCCAACCACAGTGATATCTTCGGCGAACTTGATGATGGAGTTCGCACTATGACCGGCGACGCAGTCATGGGTATAGAGTGAGTAAAGCAGGGGGCTGAGCATGCAGCCTTGAGGTGCTCTTGTACTAATTGTTACTGAGGATGAAGTGGTTCCTCCAATTCGAACAGACTGTGGTCTGTGGATGAGGAAGTCGAGGATCCAACTGCAGAGGGATGCGCAGAGGCCCAGTTCCGTGAGTTTCGTAACCAGCTTGGAAGGGATGATGGTATTAAACGCAGAGCTGTAGTCTATAAACAACAGCCTGACGTAGGTGTTTTTATTGTCCAAGTGGTCCAGTGAGGAGTGGAGAGCCAGTGAATTTGCATCTACCGTTGACCTGTTGTGATGGTATGCAACTGTAGTTGGTCGAGGTTCTTGTCGAGGTAGGAGTTGATGTGCACCATAACCATCCTCTCAAAGTACTTCATCACCATAGACATGAGTGCCACTGGTCGATAGTCAGTGAGGCACGTCACCTTACTCTTCTTGAGCACCGGTATTATTTGTGCCCTCTTAAAGCAGGTGGGAACCTCAGACCTGAGAAGTGTGAGGTTGAAAATAGTTTTTCAAACAGTGGGTTAACATAGAACAGTTCCTAGTTCTATGTTAACCCACTTCCGCGTCCACTCCATATACACTAGGGACAATTTATGGAGGTCAATCAACTGACAAACACACACGTCTTTGGGATGTGGAGGTAAACTGGAGCACCTGGAGGAAACCCGTGTAGTCACAGGCTGAATGTGCAAACTCCACACAGTCAGTACCCGAAGTCAGGTTCGAACCCAGTATCTAGCGCTGTGATGCAGCCACTCTACCATTTGTGGTTGCGTGCCACTGGGTTGAACAAGGTTGAAGTGCAGACAATTATTTGAAGAGGAATGTAAAGCAAATGTCAGCAATGTGAGACATTCTGACATTTCAAAATAAAAATGTGAGAAATGCTGAATATTTGAAATTATAGAAATCAATGATGGACCCAGAATGTCACGTGGGAAGATAAGTTACAGTTCCTAGGCCTTAAGGGCCTGTCCTACCAGCATCCGACTCCATGCGAAGAGCGCGATCAAACTAGAAACGGGGGCCGGGCGGAGGTCGGGTGATCCCTGTACAGGGCCGTTCCCACCAGCTTGCGCCTGCATGCGGCAAGCGCGACCAAACTGGCAAGGAGGGCCGCGCGGAGGTCGGGTGAGTGGCGCAACGCGGCGCAAAGTGAGGCGAGCTTGGAGCGAAGTCTTAAAGGTAAGTTCACCAGGACAGAGAGGGGCACAGAGCCACACACAGAGAGGGGCACAGAGGCACACACACACAGAGGGCCACGGAGCCACACACATAGAGGGTCACGGAGGCACCTACAGAGAGGGTCACGGAGGCACGATGTCGAGACGGTGTGTAATGCGTTGAGGCGACTGCGAGCCGACAAGCCATTGCCGCGCGGAATTTTTGAACATAGTCAGTTTTTTGGAGCCCCGCGCGATGTCGGGACGAACTCCGCACAATTCCGCACGGCTCCGGCGATCGAAGTGGGACCGGCCCCGCGACGCCGGACGGCTCAAGAGACCACGTTAGGTCGCGCTCATCGCATAGAGTTGCATGCTGGTGGGACAGGCCCTTTACATTGCACTTCATTTGAACATGATTGAGGTTGAGGACAGAGAGGTCAGAATCCCAGAGAGATGGAAAATTAAAGAGACATGTAATTGGAAGTTCAGCGTCATGGCTGTGGAATGAACATGGCTGCTCCATGAAACACGCATCGAACTTGGCTTGAGTTGCTCTCATGTATAAGGGACCAGATTGTGAGCAATGGATTTGGCATGCTAACTTGAAAGAAGTACATGTAAATTGTTGCCTAATGTGGAAAGAACATTTGCAACGTTGGATGATGTGGAGGGAGGAAGATTGTGGTAGGTTTTATACCAATTGTGGCCCAGGATGCTGCCATTGGAAGTGGAATGGGTAATGGTGGAGATAGAAGAGTGCCCCAGAGCATCCTGGAGATGATGGTCCCTTTGGGAGGCTGTAGATCGTCAACATTTTAGTTCATTGCAGATCGCTACTTCTGAGTTGCAGAGCAATTTATTCTTTGTTAGGATCACGACTAATTGGAATTGCCAATATTCTGAGCCTTATTTAGAATGGCATAATTCCATTAAGTACTATCCTGGCACTTCATGGTGGTATGCACTTAAGAATAACATCAGGACTTCAAAGACATACAGATCTTGGCTATGTCTAGACTGTCCCATAACATTATGCATGTGATTTTCTGCTGATGGGCACTGTACCAGTATGACTCAGGTGATAATTGCCTTACCTTATAAACTGTGCGGAGATCACATGTTCTCAGTGTAATCCATGAACTGGATTGATCTCAGCCGCACATTATTGCTGGCTTTGTGAGCATTAATCCATGCTACTTTCTACATGGCCCACCAAATGTTATAACACATTTCCTTGCCGTTGTCGCCTCATGGGACAATTTTAATAAATTGAACTGTTGGAAAATTTCCAACGCCTTCACCATCACAGATCGAAAGTGCAGGACAAAGCAAAAGGTATGTAGTTTATTTACCCGTTTTTCCCAGTCCCTACCTGGGCGAGCACGCGTCCTTCCTCCGAGCGGCCCGCCGAACCTCGCCGCCCCACCGGGGCCTACCCACCTCATCGCCGCACCGGGGCCTACTCACCTCATCGCCGCACCAGGCCCTACTCACCTCATCGCCGCACCAGGGCCTACTCACCTCATCGCCGCACCAGGGCCTACTCACCTCATCGCCGCACCGGGCCCCGCTTCGGCGGCAAGGTGGGTAGGTCCCAAGGGGCGGCGAGGTGAGTAGGCCTCGGTGGGGCAGTGAGGTGGGTAGGCCCCGGTGGGACGGCGAGGTGGGTAGGCCCCGGTGCGGCAGCGAGGTGAGTAGGCCCCGGTGCGGCGATGAGGTGGGTAGGCCCCGGTGGGGCGGCGAGGTGGGTAGGCCCCGGTGGGGCGGCAAGGTCCGGCGGGCCGCTCGGAGGAAGGACGCGTCCTCGTCCAGGTAGTGACTGGGAAAAACGGTTAAATAAACTACATACCTTTTGCTTTGTCCTGCATTTGCAATCTGTGACGGTGAAGGCGTTGAAGGTGTATTTAGTCTCGTAGAACGGATTTTCAGCATCAGGTCTTTGAGTAGCAGTCCGAGCAAATCAAAGATCCAAGGATCTTTGGAGCAAATTCCTCTCCGACAATTAATATAAACCTCACCTGCATTTTAATCCCCCCCCCCCCCCACCCCCCACACACCACCAAAGTGGAATCGCAAGCACAGTGCCACTGTGGTAGATTTTGTAACAACGCCGCTATGTAAAAAATTTTATACGCTAGGCCGAGGCCCCCCTAGATCTCGAGGTCCTAAACTTAAGGTTGTGAAGCTTATACCTAAATCCAGCCCTGGATAAAGGGAATAACAGTTAGTATAAGATAAAGTCCAGTAAAGTGCGATTAAAGGTAGTCCGAGAGTCTCCAAAGAGGTAGATAGTAGTTAAAGACTGCTCTCTAGTTGTTGATAGATGGTTCAGTTCCTGATAACAGCTGGGAAGAACTGTCCCTGAATCTGGAAGGATGTTATGAGATAGGTTAATTGCAAAACTATTAAATTTTCCCTTTGCTCACTATCATATGATGGCCATTTGATGGCACTGGGCTGGTACTCGCTGGAATTTAGAAGGATGAGGGGACACCTCGATGAAACTTACCGAATAGTGAAAGAGCTGGATAGAGTGGATGTGGAGAGTATGTTTCAATTAGTGGGAACAGGAGGCCATAGGAACAGCCTCAGAATAAAAAGGACATGCCTTTAGAAAGGAGATGAGGAGGTATTTTTGGTTCGTCGGATGGTGGTGGATCTGTGGAATTCATTGCCACATGAAGCCAAGTCGATTAATATTTTAAAGGCGAAGGTTGATGGATTTTGATTAGTTTGGGTGGCAGGGGTTATGGGGGGTAGACAGGAGAAAGGGGCTGAGAGGGAAAGCCATGATTGAATGTCAGAGTAGACTGGCCGAATTCAGATTAGGCCAGTGGTCCTGAACTCAATTGTGTCTGCCTGAATCACTGAAGCAATTTTATTAAAATCTTTGTACTTGTAACAATGCCATGAGTGCCTTGTGGTGGCATTACCATAGATCAATTGGTATCTGAGACCAAAAGTATCTAACTGTATAGACAAAGTTAAATACAAAATGCTGGAGTAACTCAGCGGGTCAGGCATCATTTCTGAAAAAAAGGAATAGGTGATGTTTGGGGTCGAGACCCTTCATCAGACTGAGAGTCAGGGAGGGGGAACTAGAGGTATGGGAAGATACAGCACATAGCAGAGCCTGTATCAATGACTCAGGAAATGCAGAGCCCACAATGGTTCATTGTTGGCTGGGGATGAGGTGATAATGAAGGGATACAAACTGTGAAATTAGCAAGAGGGCTAGAGTGGGGGGTAGGATGGAGAGAGAGAGAATTCAAGGGTTACTTGAAGTTAAATAAATAAATATTCATGCCAAATGAATATGGTTGCTCAAGCAAAATATGAGGTGCATACGACACTGCCAGGTGAAGTTATGTCTTGAAATGAATAGCAGACAATTGGAAAATACATGGGAGCTTTATGGAGCAGTATGATGTCAGCTACCCAAATCAAAGTCAATAAAATCAACAGAGATTTTGAATAGGGCAACAATAACCACTTGTCATAGTGTAGGGTGAGTTCAAACATTGACCAGCATCAGCAGTTCCTTCTCAAACATTGCAGTAGTTTGGTCAGGTGGTGTCCTGTTGTGGTTGTCAAGAAACAAGACGTTCAGTTACATGAAACAGAGCAAGACATGTCATAACATTGAGCCTAGAGTTTGTGATCCGAGATATGAGGAAAGACTGGAGAAACAGGATTTTTAACCTTGAGAAAATGCATCTGAAAGATGACTTTGCAGATTGCGACGGCACGTCCTACCAAAGGGCCTGTCCAATCCACATCACTGGCAGACAGGCCAGAAGAAGCCAGTGATCAGCACTCCAGACTGAGTTGAGGCCACAGTTAAAAAAGAAAAGTAGTGTCCAAAGAGGTGGAATTTGTCTGTACCTTGTCAGCCTTGCCCCTTATAAACCCGGGGGTTCCAACCAAGGGAAAGGAGAGAGAGGAAGCAAGACAGGAAGAAAGCAGGACAGTGAGAAAGGGAGATAAAGAGGAAGACCCCTTACTAACCGGACTTCTTTACATGGGCTTGGAAGAGGTCTGAGACTGCCAGCACCTCTGCTTGAGGCCAGAGTGAGCCGCCAGGCCAAATCCAGGTTAGCCAGCGCCTCCTCGCTGACGATGAGGGACTGCACCCCCACATGCAACTGGACTTTCTCGTCACTATTGTCCGTCATTTGAAGTAAGCCATATTATGTGAGTTCACCCTGCTACGAGTGTTTGCCAATCCGGTGTCATCTCTGATGCCACAAGAAATATGTAAGGTTTCAGAAAGGCAAAAGCTAGAATATTTTTATTTTAAATTTAGTACTCGGAGTGGAACAAGGAGAAACTGGTTTAAACCGGTAGAAACCAAATTCCAGAAATAAAAATTGGAAGTGTTGGGAATGGACATGGAGATTGCACATGTGGACGGAGAAACAAGGCTTCAGCAGCACTGGGAACTAAGGAAATGGAGAGTGATGAAAGGTCTCGACCCGAAACAACAGACAATAGACAATAGGTGCAGGAGTAGGCCATTCGCCCCTTCGAGCCAGCACCGTCATTCAATGTGCTAATGGCTGATCATTCACAATCAGTACCCCATTCCTGCCTTCTCCCCATATCCCCTGACTCCACCATCTTTAAGAGCCCTATCCAGCTCTCTCCTGAAAGTATCCAGAGAACTGGCCTCCACCACCCTCTGAGGCAGAGAACACTCACAACTCTCTGTGAAAAAGTGTTTGCTAATCTCCGTTCTAAATGGCTTACCCCTTGTTCTTAAACTGTGGCCCCTGGTTCTGGACTCCCCCAACATCGGGAACATGTTTCCTGCCTCCAGCATGTCCAAATCCTTAATAATCTTATATGTTTCAATAAGATCCCCTCTCATCATTCTAAATTCCAGTACACAAACCCAGCCGCTCCATTCTCTCAGCATATGACAATCCTGCCATCTCAGGAATGAACCTTGTGAACCAACGCTGCACTCCCTCAATAGCAAGAATGTCCGTCCTCAAATTTGGAGACCAAAACTGCACACAATACTCCAGGTGTGGTTTCACTAGGGCCCTGTACAACTGCAGAAGGACCTCTTTGCTACTATACTCAACTCCTCTTGTTATGAAAGCTAACATGCCATTCGCTTTCTTCACTGCCGGCTGTACCTGCATGTTTACTTTCAGTGACATGATTTCCCCGTTGTAAATCCATGCTGACTCGGACTGATCCTGTTACTGCTATCCAAATGTGCCGCTATTTCATTTTATGATTGACTCCAGCATCTTCCCCACCACCGATATCAGGCTAACTGGTGTATAATTCCCTGCTTTCTCTCTCCCGCCTTTCTTAAAAAGTGGGATAACCCTCCAATCCACAGGAACTGATCCTGAACTATAGAACATTGGAAAATTATCACCAATGCGTCCATGATTTCTAGAGTCACTTCCTTAAGTACCCTGGGATGCAGACCATCAGGCCCTGGGGATTTATCAGCTAATTATCTAAAGTCCCATCAGTCTACCCAACACCATTTCCTGCCTAATGTGGATTTCCTTCAGTTCCTCCGTCACCCCATTCCTCCAGCCACTAGTACATCAGGAAGATTGTTTGCGCCCTCCTTAGTTAAGATGGATCCAAAGTATCTGTTCAACTCATCTGCCATTTCCTTGTTCCCCACAATAAATTAACCCTTTTCTGTCTTCAAGGGTCCAACTTTAATCTTAACTATGTTTTTCCTCTTCACATACCCTAAGAAGGTTTTACTATTCTCCTTTATATTCTTGGCTAACTTACCTTCGTACCTCATCTTTTCTCCCTGTATTGCCATTTTAGTTATCTTCTGATGCTCTTCAAACGTTACCCAATCCTCTGGCTTCCCGCTCATCTTTGCTATGTTCTATTTCTTCTCTTTTATTTTTATACTGTCCCTGACATCCCTTATCAGACACGGTCGACCCTTACTCCCCTTGGAATCTTTCTTCCTCTTTGGAATGAACTAATCCTGCACCTTCTGTATTATTACCTGCCATTGTTGTTCCACTGTCATCCCTGCAAGGGTATCTTTCCAGTCAACTTTGGCAGCTCCTCCCTCATGGCTCGATATTCCCCTTTGTTCAACTGTAATACTGACACCTCCGATTTACCCTTCTCCCTCTCAAATTGTAGATTAAAAGGTCAACCATACCTTCTCTCCAGTGATGCTGCCTGTCCCGCTGAGCTCCACTAGCATTTTTTGTCTATCTAGTGCAGTGGTTCTTAACCTGGGGGTCGTGACCCCCGTGGGGGTCGTTTGGGGGTTTTCCAGGGGTCATGAAGGGGTTGTAAATAACATCAATTTGTTGAGCCCATTTTTAGGACCCTAACAAAGGTACATACCACACACAGTATTTTGTTTGCGTATTCGTGTACGTATACACAGGGTCTATGAAAGGAGGTTGCAGGGGGTACATTGTACCCAGGCCCGGAGTCCAAAAGGGGGCCAGGGAGCCAAAGGAGGGGGGGGGGGCGAGAATTTCCTGTATGGGTCTTCCCTCTAGGAGGGGGGGGGGGCACTAGGACCCAGCTGAGTTAGACCACATGCTGTCTGCATGGTGGAGGTTGTGGGCCTCGTGCTGAGCCTGGATCTCTGGTGAGGTGACGGCCCTGGCCCGCTGGCGGCAGGTGGAGAGGCGAGGGTCGGCAGAGTCGCTGGTGGTGACCTGTGGGGGGCTGGAGTAGAGATACGGGCAGCAGCATTGGTGGCTTTCTGAAGACAATGAAGGTCGGTGAGAGTTGGCTGGGGTTGCCTCACCCGGGGAGGTGGCGAGAGTCGGCTGCTGCTGCTGTTTCAGTGGTCCGGGCATGGGTTTGGGTGTGACAGTGAGTGTGAGTGGGTCAGTGGGTGTGGGTGTGTGTGAGTGGGTGTGGGTGAGTGGGTGTGAGGGTGGGTGAGTGGATGTGGATGGGTGTGTGTTATTGGGTGTGTGTGTGTGAGTGTATGTGAGTGGGTGAGTGAGTGTGTGTCTGAGTGTGTGTGTGTTAGTAGGAGGGTGAATTTTGTAAATGCAGTTAAAACCATTAGATCTGTTCAACGTTAACAGAGTATAGACTTGGTGACCTGTTTCCAAATGTTTGTTTGAGCTTAAGAATACTATTAACAATTCCAGCAACAGTAGCTTCTGCAGAGAGGTAATTTAGCAAACTCAAGCTGATTAAGAATTATTTAAGGTCTACAATGTCTCAGGAACATCTTGTGGGTTTGGCCAGGCTAAGTATTCAAAGTCAAAGTCAATTTTATTCATCACATGCACCCGAAGGTGCAGTGAAATGTATTTGCCAGCAGCGATACACTTAAAAAGACCACACAATACACAATAAAACTTAACCCAAACATCCACCACTGCATTCTTCACTGTGGTGAAAGGCAACAAGGTTCAGCCAGAGAAGATGCACAGCTCAAGAGTGATTTCATGGAACAAGAGCTCACCACGTTTTGGCTGAAAGTGAAGGAGTGTCCTGTTCTTTCGAAGAGGGCCCTGACCTTATTGGTCCAACCCCCCCCAACGTATCCCTGTGAGGCTGGACTCTCAGCCATGGTAACTCTGAAAACGAAGATACACAATAGGCTTGTAATCGACGCTGCCACGAGGTGCTGCCTGCTGAGCATTTGTCCTCGTTTTGATTGCCTGATGGACAACCATCCCATTGACTGAGCATTGGCAGACATGTTTTAATAAACTGGGCTGGTTTTTTTTTCAATTTTTGTCTCGGGGGTCACGGTACTGACCAATAATGTCTGAAGGGGTCGTGGAGCCAAAAATGTTAAGAACCACTCATCTAGTGTATGATTAAAATCTGAAATTACGGACAGAGCAAATTTATTCTGGGTACCTTAAGAATAAAAGTGGAACAGAAACACAATAAAGGGAATGTAGATGTTGGAAATATGCACCAAGCACTCAGCAGAGTAAGCAGTGTCCGTGGAAGTAAAATGGGGAAATGAGGTTAACATTTGCGATTAAAGCATGATTTGTGCTTGAAACATACTTCTTTGTTAGCTCTTCTTGTCTATACACAACTAAAACTCTCATCTTGCTATCTTCTGGTTTGTGTTGCTTTTACATTTACGCAAAAAACGGAATGTGATAGCGCTACGGTACTCACCGTTGCCCTGTGCTGCAAATGCACCAAGTCTTGTTCCAATCGGTGGTATATTAAAAAAGTTATTAAGGTTTAAAAATCTCTCCTCTCCTGTCAGTCATGGCTGGGACGGTGACGCCCCTTCCTGCACCATCGCCGCATTGATTGGCCGGCCCCAGCTGTCAGTCACCGGCTGCGCCCGCCTCCCTGCCGGCGGCCACCTTCCTGCACGGCACTCACCTTCCAGCACGGTCTGCCTGCTTTCCTGCAGCCGCCGCGGCCCGCAGCCGCCGCTCCGGCTCACAAGGAGGGAAAGGAGCGGCAACCTCGAGATCCTGGGGAGGTGAGGAGGGAGAGTGGGGGGATTGAGGGGAGCAGGGGGTAGGGAGGGAGAGGGGGAAAAGTGGGGGAGGTGAGAAGGAAGAGTGGGGGAGGTGGGGAATAGAGGCAGAGGAGTGGGGGAGGTAGGGAGTGGGGAATAGCGGAAGAGGAGGGCAGCGGAGGAGGTGAGGAGGGATAGTGAGGGGGATAAGCTGAGGTGAGGAGTGGGGGATGGAGGGATAGGAGGGGGGCAGGGACGGGAGAGGAGTTGTGGAGGGAGGGAGGGAGTGACTGAGGGTAGCTGAAAGGAGAGGGAGAGAGAGGTGAGAGAGGGATTGGAGGAGGAGAGGGGAAAGAAGAGGAAGGGTGAAGAGGAGGTGGGTAGAGTGCTGGGGGATAAGGGGAAATGAGCGGCACCTGCGCAGTTGGGGGCTATGGGTGAGTGGTGGAATATTGCGTTGGGGGAATGGGATTGCCTTGGGGATCCAGGTGTCCAGTGTGACAGGGACCCAATGGGTCCCACAGTCTAGTATCTCATGATATTCACCTGAAATTTTAACTGTATTTCTCTCTCCACAAATGCTGCCTGATCAGATGAGTGCTTCCAGCATTTTCTGGGTTTTAATTCAGATTTCAAGTGTCTGCAGTTTTTTGCTGAAGATTTAATGTGAAAGGTAACTGAAAGATCGGGGTCATCTTTACAAAGTGAATGGACGTTTTCAGCAAATCAGCCGTCTCATCAGTCACCTTTCAGCAAAGCAGTCACCTTTCTTCAACAAAAAGGGAAACCACATAGTACATGTACCAGAGCCATAGAGTCATACAACATGGAAACCGGCCCTCTGCCCCCTCGCCCACAACGATCAACCTATCCCTTCTATACTAGTCCCACCATCCTGCATTTGGCCCAGATCCCTCTAAACCTGTCCTATCCATGTATTCTAATTGTATCTTAAACGTTGCATCAACTCCCTCCTCTGGCAGCTTATTCCATGTTCCCATCACCCTATGTGTGAAAAAGTTATCCCTCAGATTCCTATTAAATCTTGCCCCATTCACCTTAAACCTATGTCCTCCGGTTCTTGATTCCTCAAACCTGGGTAAGAGACTCTGTGAGTCAACCTGATCTATTTATCTCATGGTTTTAAGACCTCTATAAGATCACCCATATCCTCCTGTGGTCCAAGGAATAGAATGCCAGCTTGCTCAACCTCTCGCTGTAGCTCAGGCCCTCGTCCTGGCAATATCCTTGTAAATCTTCTTTGCATGCCTTCCAACTTGACAGCATCTTTCCTATAACAAGGTACATGGGACTGAACACAATACTCTAACTGTGGCCTCACCAACATCTAATATAACTGCAACATGAACTCCGTACTTCTATATCCATTAGATATCTAACTGATGAAGGCCAACGTGGCAAAAGCCTTTTCAATCACCCTTTCTACCTGTGATGCCACCTTCAAGGAACTATGTACCTGCAATCTTAGATCCCTCTGCTCTACAACATGCCCCAGAACCCTACCATTCACTGTGTAGGTTCTGCCATGTTAGACTTTCCAAAATACATCACCTCACATTATCTCTGCATTACATTCTTTCTCTGTATTACTGTAAATGCTATATACACTAAATCTGAAGATTGAAAACTATATATTGTCAAAGTCAAAGTCAAAAGAGTTTATTGTCATGTGTCCCTGACAGGACAATGAAAATCTTTATTTGCATAGCACAACAGAACATAGAAGGCATTAACTACAATTCTATACGTAAATACACCCATGAATGAATAAATTAATAAAGTGCAAATAACAGATGGAGGGATATTAATGTTTAGAGTTCCGAGCTAATTGCACTGTTCAACTGAAAAAGAGTGGGGTCCTGGGTTGCAGGAAGAGAGGAGATAAAACTAAAGGTGGTGTATCTTCTGTTGTTGGCATGGGATAGGAAAGGCCAATGAACTGCAGCAGCTCAAGAAGACGGCTCATCAACATACTCTCAGGGCTAACAAATACTAATCTTTCCAGCAATGCCCATATCTGAAAAATGAACAAACGACAAAGAAAATGTACCATCTCCCCACATTGACTAATGTAGCTGTTTGCCACTTACATGTTGAAAAGAATGAGTTCCAATCTCCAAACAAACCTGGCATAAGGTTGGTGTTGGACTACCCCTATGTTCCTTGCCATTGTCTGCAAGCTCTGCACTGGATGTGCTGATGCACTTAGAATTTCATTGCATATTTCCATTAATCCATCCTTTGGGCCTGCCCTTTGAGTCATCTGTAGAAAAACTAAGATTGTCTCAGGAGAGATATCGCATGTCCTACATTTTCTTCCATCTTTCCCACAGGTTATTCATGTCCAACATCTCAACTTGCTCTCGATTATATTGATCAATCATGATTCATCCCAAATAGTCAATGTGCTAACCGACCTTATCCTCTTAAAATGAACACAATTGCAATTCTTGCACCGACATCTCAGATTGGCGGTAATTCAATTATGGCAGCCAGGTCTCCCGAAACATCACTGAGAATTGAGGCAAATGTAACATTATTTGTATGGATTTGTTCGTACTGTCCATGTTCATTGAGTTCACTGTTCTTTTGCCGATTTTCCCCTCACAGACCCACTTAATACTAATCCCACAATCTGATGTGCAAATTGCAGTTGTTGTAAGCATGTCATGTGCTATCACTGCAATCTTACTCAAGTATTTCTCCTTGTAGATAGAAAAAACGCTACAAGCAGTGGTTAAGCAGTGTGGAACTCTGCAGAACGCTCACAGTCTATTTCCAAGAGTAGTGGATTCTAAAACTAGAGGACGTCGGCTAAAGGTGAGAAGGGGCAATTTTTTCACTTAGAGGGTAGTGCATATCTGGAATGAGCTGGCAGAAGAAGCTATAGAAGTGGATACAACTATGACTTTAAAAGACATTTGGACAGATATGCAGATAGGAAGAGTAGAGGGCTATGGGTCTAATGCACCATATGGGACTTGCCTGATTGGGCAGCACAGTGGCGCAGTGGTAGAGTTGCTTCCTTACTGCACCAGACACTCAAGTTCGATCCTGACCTCGGGTACTGTCTGTGCGTAGACGACACGCTCTTCCTGTGACCAAGTGGGTTTTCTCTGGGTGCTCCGATTTCCTCTCACATTCCAAAGACATGTAGGTTTGTAGGTTGTTTAAGAAGGAACTGCAGATGCTGGAATGATTGAAGGTAGCCAAAAATGCTGGAGAAACTCAGCGGGTGAGGCAGCATCTAGGGAACGAAGGAATGGGTGACGTTTTGGGTCGAGACCCTTCTTCAATCTGAAACGTCACCCATTCCTTCGCTCCATAGATGCTGCCTCACCCGCTGAGTTTCTCCAGCATTTTTGTCTACCTTCTAGGTTTATAGGTTAATTGCCTTCTGTAAATTATCCCTAGTGTGAAGGATAGAATTAGTGTACGGTGATTTCTGGCTGGTTTGCGCGGACTCAGTGGACTGAAGGGCCTGTTGCCACGCTATATATCTAAACTGAACAATATGCCAATTTGGTTAGCCTGGGAAAAGTGGGCTGAGAAGGGTTTGATGCCATGCAGTACAGCTCTCTACTCGACTCAAAGATGATGAACAGATATAATCCACATTTAATTTACGACCTACATCTTATCAGGTCAGATACTAATATTGCACATAATTAGGTGGTTATCACATGTTGGGATATGGACATGAATAGTCTATAGCAAGGGTGGAAAGAAATTTAGCATGTGGCATTTCTCATGAGGCAAGGTTGGAAGTGAAATTTTCTGCTAATGATTCACAGGAGAACTTTAATTGGGCATGCTACACAAGACGGTATGCACAATGAAATCCTGGTGTAAACCTTCCATGCAACGTCAATAGACAATAGACAATAGGTGCAGGAGTAGGCCATTCGGCCCTTCGAGCTAGCACCGCCATTCACTGTGATCATGGCTAATCATCCGCTATCAGTACCCCATTCCTGTCTTCACCGCAGATCCCTTGGCTCTGCTATCTTTAAGAGCTATATCTAACTTTCTTCAAAGTATCCAGAGAATCGGCAGAGAATTCCACAGAATCACAACTCTCTGGGTGAAAAAGTTTTTCCTCATCTGGGTTCTAAATGCCCTACCTTTTATTTTTAAACTCTGGCTCCTGGTTCTGCATTCCCACGACATCGGGAACATGTTTCCTGTCTCTAGCGTGTCCAATCCCTTAATAATGTTATATGTTTCAATAAGATCCCCTCTTATCCTTCTAAATTCCAGTGTATACAAGTCCAGTCGCTCCATTCTTTCATCATATGACAGTCCCGCCATCCCGGGAATTAACCTTGTGAACCTACGCTGCACTCCCTCTCATAATGTTGTCCGTATTAAAGGAGGTGTAGAACCACCTGTTGCCAGAAATTCGGTGGTGAACCTGTACATGTTGTGCAGTTCCATATGAAGAGATGGCTGGATTTCTGGCTGGAAATGTATTTCATAATTGTGAGAAATATATCCAATAAATAACTAAATATGAAATAAAATGTTACGAATGTTTGCAAAATAAACTAATGGTCCTTTACTTTGGACTGACAAATATTTATTTGTTCACTTATTCTTGCTCTTTAGGATCTAATATACTCCACTATTCATCTTTGCAATCATTTAGGAATCTATAAATGAAAAGGATCTATAACGAATGGAGCTGATTAAATAGTTATTAAAGCCCCTTGATTATTTTACTATTTTTAATACGATCAAGTTAAATGTACTTTTCCACAGAAGATATTTACCAGCTAACCAACAGATCTAAATTTGCGTTTAGAACTATTTGAATATTGAAGATTGCTATATTTAAATCTGTAATCCATAATTATAAAATACAAAAATCCATTGAATATCGCAAACTATCATAATCCTATCTTCCAAATTATTAATTTCTGTTTTCAACCTTTATCACGTAAAAGCAATGGGAATGGGAAAATCTTGTCTTCTTTACATAGCTGGAGATGTTTAGACTTTAGAGATACAGCGTGGAAACGGCCTCTTTGGCCCACCGAGTCCGTATAGACCAGCGATCATCCCGTACACTAGCACTATCCTATATTCGAGGGACAATTTACAACTTTACTGAAGCCATGTAACCTACAAACCTGTACGTCTTTGCACGTGTGGGAAGGAACTGGTGCACCCAGAGAAAGCCCACGTGGTCACGGGGAGAACACACAAACTCCGTGCAGACGGCACCCATAGTCCGGATCAAACCCAGGTGTCTGGCACTGTAAAGCCCCTGTCCCACTTTCCCGAGTTACTCACAAATTCTCCCGAGTTTTCCACTTGATTCAAACTCGGAGAATTACGCTAATAGCCAGCCGTAGGTACTCAGGGCTATTTTTTTTACTCGTGGACATTTTTCAACGTTGAAAAACGTCCCGATTTACCTGATGCCCCAGATACCTACGGCTGGCATTACGAGCCGTTACGAAATATCTACGGACGCCAACAACCTCCTATGGACTCGCTGCGGACTCCTACGGACTCGCTAAGGACATTCTCCGAGTTTGAAGCAAGGGGAAAACGTGGGAGAATTTGTACGTAACTCGGGAAAGTGGGACAGGGGCTTAAGGCAGCAACTCTACCGCTGCACCACTGTGCCGCACCAGATCTGGACAAAACGTAAAGATACGAAGCAGGCAAGAGTAAGCAAAAATTAACGGGGTATGGAGGGAGAACCCTTAAACCAGAACAAACCTGACCTATCAGACACACAGCTTTGATTGCTTTGAACTATATGGTGGAAAGTTTGTTTTTTCATGCAAATCAGCATAAATTATTTTATTTGTGTCTGGTTTTGTTTTGGTTGTTTATTGGAGATAAATAATGGGAGAATTTTTTAGATGAAAAGCCAAAGTTCTGAACCAAAGAAGGGAGGCTTCCACTATTCACATGAATTATATTACTGTAGGGCCACATTCATTGTTGTTGTTGTGTTTTTAAAATTAAATGCAAACCACTAGGGAAGTAAGGTGTCAATGGCTTCTTTTGTTCTGCAAGCTAAGGTTTTACTGACCCACTAGTGAACCTATAGTCACTAAACAAAACGTTTCAAAACATGTTTGTAACCTGGTCATAAATAAGCAAGAAAAAGCTGATGTGCCAAATTTAACAGTAGATGGGTCAATAATTCAATGATTTCTACACTGTGGTATTTTGTGTTAACTAGTTCATACCGGCTAAAGTGTTTGAAAGCCTGCAGCAATGTGAATCCAGTCACCCCATACTATCTAATTCAGTTTATATGCCAGAACATTTTGTTGGATGGACTGTTACATTGTGATCAATAAATAATATTAAGCCAACAATTTAAAATGCATCAAAATTAATTAGTGTAGAGATAACGGCATAGGGCAAAGCATAATGCGTTCTCATGCTGTAATTTCATAGATTGGAAGATAAATTATTTTCGAAATAAATCAATGTATGGATTCCTCTAATATTGAAAATAAAATCCAGATTTTTTGTTGTTGCTTTTTGCCAGTTTTGTGGTTCTTCCATAAACAAAATAAATCTGATTATTGACAATATGCACTTAGAAGTAACATTTAATGTCATCCTATGATAGGTTACCATGTTGCACATAAGTAGATTAAGAAGATGGATGATCCTGGTCAACTAGGTCTGACCCCATGCTTCTCAGACTACAGAGAGAGAGAGAGAGCGAGAGAGTGACAGTGAGATTGTTATCACTTCCCAATGGAGGGTGGTCGTTGAGTAAAGTGAGGGTGAATGCTTGGAATGTCTCCAGTTCTAAAATGCTGTTAATGCTGGTTTACAAAAAAGGACACAAAGTG
This sequence comes from Raja brachyura, assembly GCA_963514005.1. The sequence continues at coordinate 18,209,691 of OY740800.1, forward strand.
CTGGAGGTAGACAAAATGCTGGAGAAGCTCAGGGGGTGAAACTCTTCTTTCGACCCAAAACGTTGCCTATTTCCTTCGCTCCATAGATGCTGCCTCACTCGCTGAGCTCCTCCAGCATTTTTGTCTACCTTTGATTTTCCAGCATCTGCAGTTCCTTCTTAAACACAAAGTGCTGTAGTAACTCAGCAGGTTAGGCAACATTCTTAGAGAACATGGAGAAGTGAGGTTTCAGGTCAGTCTAAAGAAGGGTCCCATCCCAAAATGTCAGCTATCCATGTTCCCCAGAGATGCTGCCTGACCCACTGAGTTACTCCATCACTTTGTGTCTTTTTTCCTCGAGCAGTTTTCTTTTTTGCTCCAGATTCCAGCATCTGCGGTTCTCCATCATGTAATCCTATTGTTTAATTATAAAATATTGTTTAGACACAAAATGCTGGAGTAACGCAGCGGGACAGGCAGCATCTCTGAAGAAAAGGAATGGGTGACCTTTTGGGTCAAGACCCTCCTTCAGACTGATGTTGCCTTAGTTACTCCAGCATTTTGTATCGGTATCTTCGGTTTAAACCAGCATCTGCAGTTCCTTCCTACATATAAAATATTGCTCATTGGCTCGAGTGGAAGTATTAAAGCTATAAATTAAGGGGAAGCCAAAAGAACAGGTTGTTTCAGAGGGAGATCTCAGAATGTTAATCCTTTGTTTAAGCTCCAGATTTGGAGCTAATCAGGCTGACAGACTCTCAATCACCTCCTGCTTCTTGCTGTATCGATTCCTATCTTCAGTCAGCTCTCTATGAAATGTGAACAGGAACCTACTCCCGATGGAGAGGTGATTGAGTGATTGGGGGATGGAAGAGGGGTATGCCCTAATTCCTGCCGATGACAAGCATGTTCCTACTTGCCATCACTATTTCCCTGTAGGCCAACAACCTGCTACTGCAGGAAAGCAAATCAGCTGACATGCAACGTCTCTACATTTGTTTTGGGAGCTAACTGTTCACTTGCAGCATTCCTCTGCGTCTCGATGGCTGTGAGCTGCAGATAAATTGCAGCCCTAACCTGCTTAATAGTGGCATCCCTCTGCCATGTATGGGTATCAAGCTAATCCCAGCTGGCAGACATTGAATCTGTAGCTGGATTAAAGTGAGACTGTACTGAAGCAGTCCGATAGCTCTGGGCCTGTGCTCGCTGGAGCTTAGAAAGATGAGGGGGGATTGCAATAAAACCTACTGGAATATTGAAAGTCTTGGATTGAGTAGATGTGGAGAGGATGTTTCCACTAATAGAAGAGTCTAGGACCAGAGGGCACAGTCTCAGAATAAAAGTATGTCCCTATAGAAAGGAGATGTGTAGAAATTTCTTTAGCCTGAGGGTGGTGAATCTGCGGAATTCATTGCCACAGACGGCTGTGGAGGCCAAGTCATTGGGTACTTTTAAAACAGAGATTGATAGGTTCTTGGATACTAGGGTGTCAAAGGTTATGGGGAGAAGGCAGGAGAGTGGAGTTGAGAGGGAAAAATATTAGACAAGATGGAATGGTGGTGCAGATTCTGCACCTATGTCATACGATCTAATGATCATATAAGCAGCTCAACTTTATGCAGTCTCAGTCTTTGCCTCCGCAGAAGCTGCTGCCTGAACCAGAAGGATCATTATCAATCCCCAGCATCAGCAGAGTTAAGTCCTAATGCCCTGACCCTGCCGCAACTTCCAGCAAGAGTGTTGATATGGAGTGTTGATATGCTCCTGTTTTTTGCTTCTTTTCTGCATTCACTGAAGCCTGCCTGAACCCATACAAGCCACCTCACTGTGCATCTGCTTCAGCCTTGTTGAGGAAGCACTACCATTTTGATTATCACTTGAACCCTCCGCAGCAATGTTTAGTTTAGTTTAGTTTATTGCCACATGTACCGAGGGACAATGAAAAACTTTTGTTGCATGCTCGCCAGTCAGCGGGAAGATTATATCTGATTACAATCGAGCCATCCATAGTGCACAGATACATTATAAAGAGAATGACCTTTAATGCGACATAAAGTCCAGTAAAGACCAATTAAAAATAGTTCAAGGGGTCTCCAACATGATAGAGAGTAGCTCCAATCCTCTCTTTTTTGGATTAAGGCGAGACTGCACTGAAGCAGCCTGATAGTTCTGGGCCTGTGCTCGCTGGAGTTTAGAAAGGTGAGGGGGGATCGCAATGAAACCTACCGGTTAGCTTATCCAGCTTGTTAAAGAAGGAACTGCAGATGCTGGAGAATCGAGGGTTACACAAAAGGCTGGAGAAACTCAGCGGGTGCAGCAGCATCTAAGGAGCGAAGGAGATAGGCGACGTTTCGGGTCGAGACCATTCTTCAGACTGGTCAGGGATCAGGGAAACGAGAGATATAGACAGTGATGTGGAGAGATAAAGAACAATGAATGAAAGATATGCAAAAAAGTATTGAAGACAAAGGAAACTGGCCATTGTAAGCTGTTTGTAGTGTGAAAATGAGAAGCTAGTGCGACTTGGGTGGGGGGGGGGGGGGGGAGATGGAGAAGGAATGTCTGGGACCGAGGGCTGAGGGAGAGGTGGGGAGGGGGAGGAGGCAGTCTGGGTTAACAGAATTGAGAAAATTCAATGTTTAAACCCAGAGGATGCAGACTCCCCAAACGGAATATGAGGTGCTGTTCCTCAAACTTGCGGTGTTGCTCACTCTGGCCGTGGAGGAGGCCCAGGACCGAGAGGTCGGATACGGAATGGGAGAGGGAGTTGAAGTGCTGAGCCACCGGGAGGTCGGGTTGCTTATTGCGGACCGAGCGGAGGTGTTCGGCGAAACGATCGCCCAGCCTCCGCTTGGTCTCACCGATGTAGATCAGCTGGCATCTGGAGCAACGGATGCAGTAGATGAGGTTGGAGGAGGTGCAGGTGGACCTCTGTCGGACTTGGAATGACTGCTTGGGTCCCTGAAAGGAGTGGATGGGGGAGGTGAAGGGACAAGTGTAGCATCTCTTGCGGTTGCAAGGGAAAGTGCCCGGGGAAGGGGTGGAGCGGGGGGGGGAGATGGGAAGATGTGGCGAGTGGAGGGGTCACGCTGGAGGTGGCGAAACTGGCGGAGGACTATCTGTTGTATGCGCTGGCTGGTGGGGTGAAAGGTGAGGACCAGGGGGACTCGGCCCTTGTTCTGAGTGGGGGAATGGGGAGAGAGGGCAGTGTTGCGGGTTATGGAGGAGACCCTGGTGCGAGCCTCATCTATAGTGGGGGAGGGGAAACCCCGTTCTCTGAAGAACGAGGACATTTGTGATGACCTGGTGTGGAACACCTCATCCTGGGAGCAGATGCGGCGTAGACGGAGGAATTGGGAATAGGGGATGGAGTCCTTACAGGAAGCAGGGTGGGAGGAAGAGTAGTCCAGGTAGCTGTGGGAGTCAGTTGGTTTGTAGTGGATGTCAGTCAGGAGTGTATCACCTGCAATAGAGATGGTGAGGTCAAGGAATGGTAGGGAAATGTCGGAAATGGTCCAAGTGTATTTGAGTGCCGGATGGAAGTTGGTGGTGAAATGGATGAAGTCAGTCAGTTGTGCGTGGGTGCAGGAGGTGACACCAAAGCAGTCGTCAATGTAACGGAGGTAAAGGTCGGGGGTGGGGCCCTGGTACGCCGAGAACAAAGATTGTTCGACGTGCCCGACAAAGAGGCAGGCGTAGCTGGAACCCATGCGTGTGCCGATAGCTACGCCTTGTGTTTGGAGGAAATGGGAGGAGTCAAAAGAGAAGTTATTGAGGGAGTTGGAGGAACAGCACCTCATATACCGCTTGGGGAGTCTGCATCCTCTGGGCTTAAACATTGAATTTTCTCAATTCTGTTAACCCAGACTGCCTCCTCCCCCTCCCCACCTCTCTCTCAGCCCTCGGGCCCTGACATTCCTTCTCCATCTCCCCCCCCCCCACCCAAGTCGCACTAGCTTCTCATTTTCACACTACAAACACCTGACAATGGCCTGTTTCCTTTATCTTCAATACTTTTTGCATATCTTTCAATCATTGTTCTTTATCTCTCCACATCACTGTCTATATCTCTCGTTTCCCTGATCCCTGACCAGTCTGAAGAAGGGTCTCGACCCGAAACGTTGCCTATCTCCTTCGCTCCTTAGATGCTGCTGCACCCGCTGAGTTTCTCCAGCCTTTTTTGTAACCCCCAGCTTAACCAGCTTATTCTGCCCATCCCACATTAGTGGAAAAGAGTTCAATTAAGGTTACTTTTTAACTTTGTGTATGTTTTTGGTTGGTTTGCAAACATATCCATCAGATCTATTCAGAGCAGCCCAAATCCTGGGAGCATTGGGCCAATTTTGTGGAAAGGCCCTAAAATACACTTTAAGTCCTTCATATGTGAGTGGGGAGGCTGAATGATGTTGGAACCAAAATCGTAGAGGGAAGGAATTGAGTGAGGGAGTCGAGAAAATATGGGAAATAAGCCAGTGATCAGGCCAGAGAAAAGAGTTAGCATTTCAGGGAAATGATCATTTATGGGGAAGCCGGGAAGACATTCAAATCCTTTCCTTGCTTTGCCTGCTTGCTTCTAGCAAGGTCCAAGTGAAGCTGACTGGGGAGTTTCAATGGTTCAATGGTTCTCAAGCATTGCAAACCTCAATGTGTTTATCATTGCTCCAGATGGAAAAATGGGAGTTGTGTACATTGGCATGAGTGTGGTTGGCTGAAGGGCCTGTTTCTGTGCTGTACAACTCCATGTCTCTATGAGTCTATGACCTAGAAGAAACTCACCACAAAGGGCTTAAGTGGTCCCAATCTGGGCAGCACATTGACACAGCGGTAGACGTGCTGCTTTACAGCCCCAGAGACCTGAGTTCTATCCAGACTACGTGTGCTGTCTGTACATTCTCCCGGTGACATAGTGGGTTTTCTCCGGGTGCTTTGGTTTCCTCCCACACTCTTAAGATGTACAGGCTTGTAGGTTAATTGGCTTCTGTAAATTGTAATTTGTCCGTGGTGTGTTAGATAGTGCGAGTGCACGGGATTATCACTGGTCATCGCGACTGCATCCCTTTCAGTGCTGTATCTCTAAACTAAACTAAACTAAGCTAAACTAAACTGAAAGGCATAATTAGAACTAGACTAAGCAGGACCCATTGGGTCCCAGCATCACACGGGATGGCTGGTCACCAACGCAATATTCCACCTCTCCACAAATTCCAATATTGCTCGCCAGTGATGGGGGGGGGGGGGGGGGGGCTTTCTGTTGCTCTAGTACGGGTGCTCTAGGGTGCTGTGGGCCGAAGGTACTGATTTCCAGAGGGCTAGTATAGACATTGAGGGCCAAATGGATTCTTGGGTTGGCAGCCAACTGTTGCAATGATTTTAAAAGCCAAGCCAAGGCAAACAATTGGGCTGCAGCCACCTGCCAACCTAAATCCATTTTGTGAACACAAACGTTTAAAAAAGGCGAGGCAAACAATTGGGCTGCAGCCACCTGACAACCAAAATCCATTTTGTGAACACAAAAATTTTAAAAAGGCGAGGCAAACAGTTTGGCTGCAGCCACCTGACAACCAAAATTTATTTTGTGAACGCAAACCTTTTAAAAAGGCGAGGCAAGCAATTGGGTTGCAGCCACCTGACAACCAAAATTCATTTTGTGAACACAAACTTATTAAAAAAGGCGAGGCAAACAATTGGGCAGCAGCCACCTGGCAGCCATGACCCTCTCGCTTCCTGGCTCTGGCAGAGACTGAGTGAGGCACGACACTTCCGGGTTTTATAGTCCCTCCCCCCTTCCCCCTGCCACCAGCAGGGGCAGCAGAGAGAATGGGAATTTTTTTTAAAACATTAATATCTCTCTGATTTTTCATCGATGGGAAAGATCCTCTGGTCCTGCAAGGCAGAAGGGGTCTCTGAGCGAGCTGGCCAAAAATGACGTAGATGGCAGCGTTCTCTCGGATACTCTTGGCGTTCTCAGCGTTCTCTTGGCCCCACAGTGGGCCAAAAGCGGTCAAGATCAGACTTTTAGTAATATAAGATTAGAATGCCTTTTATTGTCATGCTTGGTTTGAACAAAATTTAATTCCTACAGTCTTAACATTACAAAAAAACCCAAGACCCACACTTAACACAATTTACACAAACATCCATCACAGTGAATCTCCAAGACCTCACTGTGATGGAAGGCAAAAGTCATATCTCTTCCCTTTGTTCTTCTTCCGCGATCCAGCAGTCCAACCGCAGTGTCGAGGCAACAGGGGCTCCTGATGTTAAGTCCCGCGGCCGTTTAAGCCATGCCGGGCGATGTTAGGCCCTGCTCCAAGTCATTTAAACCCCGCGATTCCGGCGGGAGAAGTTGCCATTGCGGGAGCTCCAAAAAGTGGTCTGCCATCAGGGACCTGCGAGCACCCGATGTTCCTGTCCACCGGGCCTGCGGCCGGAGCCTCCGAAACACCGGTCGGGTCGCAGCCGCACGCTATCACAGCTCTTCCCGTTCCGGTCGGCCAGCTCCGCTATGGCAAATCCGCAGGCTCCGAGACTGGAGCCCTCAGGTTGGTTCCAGTTGGAGGCTGCCGCCGGCTCCACGAAGTTAGGCGCAACGACATCGGAGACCCGACAGGAAAAAAGTCAGGTCCCCGTACAGGGAAGAGATTAAACGGTTAAACTGCTAAAATATAATAAAAACTAGAATTAAAAACATACATTTAACTAGACAAAAATTTTAAAAAGACAGACGGACTGCAGTCGAGCCACTGCCATTAGGCGCCGCCACACTCCAGATCACTTAAGTGCTGTGTTCACATTACCAAGGAATTGTGTTCTAAACACTGGTGGAAGAGATCATGCTCTTCCTGGATGCCTTTTTAAAAATATTAGCACCTAAATAAAGACACAATGCAGGTCTTAATAGCTTGAATTAAACAGTTCTCTTTTCTTTAACAGTGCTTCGTTAAAAGCTAAATTCCACTCCTAAATAATTCTAGATGATGGTGAAGCATTATTTTCTTTTTCCTGCTTGGTGTTCATCAGGTTGTTAATAACTTCATTCATTTGTTCTATATGTACGTATAAACGGGTCCCTGTCAGAATAGCAGGCAGTGGCGAGTGGAGTGCCGCAAGGCTCGGTGTTGGGGCCGCAACTATTTACAATATGTACTAATAATTTAGATGATGGGATTAAAAGTAACACTAGCAAATTTGCAGATGACACAAAGCTGGGTGGCAGTGTGAACTACAAAGAGGATGTCGGGAGGTTGCAAGGTGACTTGGCCAGGTTGAGTGAGTGGGCAGATGCATGGCAGATGCAGTATAATGTAGATGAATGTGAGGTTATCTACTTTGGTGGCAAGAACATGGTGGCAGATTATTATCTCAATGGTGTCATTGAGGTGCAACGAGACCTGCGTGTCATTGTACACCAGTCACTGAAAGTAAATATGCAGGTACAGCAAACAGTGAAGAAAGCTAATGGCATGTTGGCCTTCATAATGTGAGAATAGGAGTAAAGAGGTCCTTTTGTAGTTGTACAGGGCCCTGGTGAGACCACATCTGGAGTATAAAAAGGCTGGACAAGCTGGATGCCGGAAGAATGTTTGCAATGATGGGGGAGTCAAGAACCAGGGGCCACAGTCTAAGAATAAAGGGGCGCCATTTAAAACTGGGATTCTCTGCCAAAGAAAGCAGCAGAGGTTGGATGAATTAATCACTGGATGAATTTAAAAGATAGTTAGATAGAACTCTTGGGGCTAGCAGAATCAAGAGATATGTGGAGAAGGCAGGCACTGATTGTGGATGATCAGCCATGATCCCAATGAATGGCGGTGCGGGCTCGAATGGCCAAATAGCCTCCTCCTGCACCTATTTTCTTTGTTTTCTATGTTTTCTATCTCTTTGAATCACCGTCTATATCTCTCGTTTCCCTTTCCCCTGACTCGTCTGAAGAAAGGTCTCGACCCGAAATGTCACGCATTCTTTCTCTCTAAAGATGCTGCCGGTCCCGCTGTTACTCCAACATTTTGTGTCTTTCTTCGATTTAAACCGGTATCTGCAGTTCTTCCCTACACAGGTTGTTAATAACACTCCATTAACTTTAGTAGAATAGTGCTGGTTTACTCCGATTTACCGATAGTATATTTAACATATCCTGTGGAAACTATTTCAATGGCATTGCGGATAGGCTAGCTGCTGCTGAACTATTAACTGGTAGAGAGGTTCAAATGGACAGTGTTTATTCCTTTTATAGACCTAACTGGGATGTGCCTTCTTGTCAAGAGAAGGGGAATGTGCGCAGAATTGTATTAGTGCAGGATTAAGGAGTGCTCGATAGTCTGCCTGGACTCGGTAGACTGAAGGACTCATCCCTTTGCTGAATGACTAAATGGCAGATCACGTAAGGGATAAACAAGACTGGAGGAAAATCCACCCAGACACTTTGGTTTACAAAAAATTACACAAAATGCTGGAGTAATACCCCTGTCCCACTTAGGAAAACTGAATGGAAATCTCTGGAGACTTTGCGCCCCACCCAAGGTTTTCGTGCGGTTCCCGGAGGTTCCTGGAAGTTTTTGTCAGTCTCCCTAATGGTCGAAACTGGTTTCCACTTCTTCTATGTTCCGGCGATTATTTCAAAAAATTCAAAACCGAACGCGACTAAAAATAGGTTGCCGTTTTAAAAATCGGTAATTTTTTAGTCGTAGCCGGTTGTGATGCTAGTTGAAGGTGGTTGCCGGAGGTTGCAGGTAGCGGAAGGTAAGACCTTTTTTTCACCCAGTTTTATTCCACCATGGAGGTCTTACCTTCCACTACCTGCAACCTCCGGCAACCACCTTCAACTAGCGTCGCAACCGGCTTCGACTAAAAAATTACTGATTTTTTTAAATAATCGCCGGAACATGGAAGAAGCGGAAACCACTTTCGACCATTAGGGAGACTGACAAAAACCTCCGGGAACCGCCGGGAAATGCACGGAAACCTTGGGTGGGGCACAAAGTCTCCAGAAGTTTCCGTTCAGGTTTCCTAAGTGGGACAGGAGCATAACTCAGCAGGTCAGGCAGCATGGGTTACACAAAAAGCTGGAGAAACTCAGCGGGTGCAGCAGCATCTAAAGAGCGAAGGAGATAGGCGACGTTTCGGGTCGAGACCCTTCTTCAGACCTCTGGAGAACATGGATAGGTGAGGTTTTGGGTTGAAATCCGTCTTCAGATTCTCCCGAGATGCTGCCTGACCTGCTGAGTTACTCCAGCACTTTGTGTCCTTTTGTGTATTAACCAGCATCTGCAGTTCTTTGTTTCTACTTTAGTTTGCACCCTGACTATGGCGTGGAACTGTGTCCTGCAAGCTTTTCTTTTGAATTTGAGTGTTACTTTGAGAATAAGTTTCGTACCGAAAAGTTGTGATGGACTGACAATTTGGCAGAACAGACGCTGCTTGATTTTGTGGTTGGGTGAACTTTCTACTCAAAAACAAACACAGGGCTAGGTTTCTCTAACAATGGGCTCAACTTTGCCCTGTCTCTAATTTCCTCTTTAAATGACGGTCTTACACAGCAGACAAAAGTAAATTCTTGGCTGCTGTGGCAGGGGGGATCAAAGTGTTCTGTGAAGTGGTTGAGCATGCCTATTATCTCAATTCACAGTCAATTAACATAAATCTGCGGGAAATTATCAAGGTGCTGTCTTTCCATAATATGATTACAAGATAACTATGTTTAGTTTCAATAAACCATATGAATGAGATTAAAACTCTGCAACCTAAATTGGCAATCATATTGAAAAAGTAATGTTAATATCCAAGCATAAACACTCCAAAGATGTACAAGTTTGTAAGTTAATTGGCTTCGGTAAAATTGTACGTTGTCCCTGGTGTGTAGGATAGTGCTAGTATACGGGCTAATAACTGGTCAGCGTGGACTTGGAGGGCTGAAGGGCTCGTTTCTATGCCGCATCTCTAAAATCTAAAGTCTAAAGTCATATTTGTGCAAAGCAAAACTGTCATGGATTTCTAGTGTGTAGGGTAGAACGAGTGTACAGTGTATCTTAGTTCTTGGTCCTCCAAAATATTCCAAATGGAATTTAAACTGGAGGTGGCAGAGGGTGGACAAGCAAAAAAGGATTCTTGGAGAAGATGAGCTACCTTAAAATTAGTTCCGGCTGGCTGAGTAACTATGGTAGGGTGAAGGCTATTCCATGTTTTAATTGTGCAGGGGAAGAATGAATTTCTGTACATATCTGTCTTGGTAGCTGGTATCTCAAATTGGATTGAATGCCCTCGTCTGCTCCTAATAGGTTTGGGTTTGGTGTAGGTTTAGTAATTAGTAAAATGTTGTAAAAATAGGTCAAAAGCTGAGCTTTACGTCTGTCTTGGAGAAGGTTCCACCCCAGTGAATTCAGAAGTTTGGTAACGTTTGCTTCTCTCCAATAGGTATTTGTAACAAATGAGCTGCCTGTCTTTCGACATGCTTGATGGAAGAAATATTTCTATTTGTGTATGGATCCCATGCAACAACTGTGTAGTCCAAATGTGGTCTAACGAGGGTGAAGTATAACTTCTCCTTGATAGAAGTTGAACAATTATGAAAGTTGCATCTCAGAAAATTTAGGACACGTGTTGCTTTCACCGTTTATGCTGTATCTCTAAACTAAACTAAACTAAACTAAACTAAACTAAACTATAGGTTCATAAGATATGGATGAGGCAAGGGTGGAGTTGAGTGATATAATACAGAGGTGGAGCTACCTTGTTTTTCAGATAACATGTAAATTATCTTAACACCTAATATGATACCAAGATTGCAAAGAGTCTGAGTCCACTTTGGTTAAATTGAGGGAAGGAGCTGGCATACCGGAAGTAAGGTTTGTGGCAGAGACTGGATATAATGGATTTCCTCATTCCATATTTAGTTGATCTTCATTCCATATTTAGTTGAAGCAAATTTCTGCTCATTCTGTTTCAGACAAGGGATCTAACAATTTTGACCCAGTGGCGAGACAACGAAACGTCTCAACAATGTAAATACCCCAGAGCATATGTAATAAATCCAACAGTCAATACATAATTACATGCAGAAAACAATTGAAGTATTGTGGCAGAAGCTCTGTTAAAGCAATAAAATGTAGTTTCAGTGCAGTAACCATAAAGGCAAATGCTGATTGTTTTAACTATGTGTTGATGAAATAGATTATTTTAAAAATTTCAAGGCAAGGACATAAACATTATTGGTATCTGAGACCGGTCTAAATTCTGATGGCCAGTACCTCCTTGCTTTTTCATTCCGTCAAGAGTTATGAGTCAAGAGCGTTTTATTGTCATATGTCGTGGGTGGGACAATGAAATTCTTACTTGCTGCAGCGCAACAGAATATGTGAACATGTAAACATAGTAGATAACGAGGGAAAGAGAACAAAAATAAAACATTCAATAAATAACAAATATAGTGCAATAATAATATAGTCTTTTGCAGTTCAGAGCTCAGAGCTTATTCGTAGTTGTGTTTAATAGCCTGATGGCTGTAGGGAAGAAAATGTTCCTGAACCTGGACGTTACAGTTTTCAGGCTCCTGTACCTTCTTCCAGATTGCAATGGTGAAATGAGTGTGTGGCCAAGATGGTGTGGGTCATTGAACGTGCGTGTGAAAGGCCGATTATCAATTATAAGAATTTGTTGACACTGGCAGCCATTAGTGCAAAGTGGAAATTCATTTACAGTGACACCCACAGCAAATACCATTGCGTTCTCAAAACACAGCTGTTAAGGTCAAAATGGGAAATTCCTCAAGGTTAATAACATAGGCCCAACCTTTAATTTCCTAAACACTGGTCCTACACTGATGACGCAACTTCTATAGTTGAAAATTATATGGTGGATTTAGAACTGTGTGAACTTAGTCTTTGATGTATCTTAGTTCAATTGTGTTTTCATTTTTATATCATATCCATAAAGATTAACATCAGTGTGAAGGAAGTGGCAATAATTCAACCATAATTTAATAATAGATAATTTGATAATTTGCTGGAGCATTTATGAGGTTATCTTTTCAACCCCTAATAGACAATAGACAATAGACAATAGGTGCAGAGGTACGCCATTTGGCCCTTCGAGCCAGCACCGCCATTCAATGTGATCATGGCTGATCATCCCCAATCAGTACCCCGTTTCTGCTTTCTCCCCATATCCCCTGACTCCGCAATTTTTAAGAGCTTTATCTAGCTCTCTCTTGAAAACATCCAGAGAACCTGCCTCCACCGCCCTCTGAGGCAGAGAATAATGGTCATTGAAAAAGTATAATTATATTGTAAATAATATGATGTTGGAGTGCATTATTAAAATTATTTCCAAATTTGAGCACATTAAAGACTGTAACAAAACTCGAAAGAGATCATTGGATACATTTTTGCTAATTTCTACTTGAAAAATATGGATGGAAATTGTTTTGTAACTACTTTAGCTCAATCGTGCCCATTGGGAAATTGGACCAGGTTCTTCCTGGTGCAATTCTTCCAGGAGAAAGTTACATTTCTATAATATAATGGGAAACACAATGCTCCTCTCTACTTTTCCAATAGTAATCGGCCAAGTGTCTTCAACCTGAGACCTTCATAAGTCAAGGATCAAAACATATCCATGCAGAAAGTCGTTAGTGATGGGGCATCACCGTTCTGAGTTTATGCTAGACTTGGGACTGCATCTGATGTTGAAAAAAAGGCATTATGACGATGGTTCCTATCCATGGTCATAACTTCCAAATGTAGAAAATGACACACAATATACCTTATTTATCATTGCCAGACAAACTAACTTTAGGAGTAGATTAATTCAGGTAAAATGTCATATAAAGCACTGCAAATAGAAATGCACTGAAATGGTCACATATGTAGTTATCATTTAAGTCCGAACACCAAGAAATACAAGGGCTGTGGGAGCGCGTCAGGTAACATAGAATTTGAGACTAACTGTCTGCATTGGGGATGGATAAAAAGTAAATCAAGGCTTTTAAAAACAAACTGGATAGACACTTGAGAGAAATAATTTGTACAGTTTTGGAGAAATAATAGGGGAACAAGATAAAGAATTGGATCAAACTAGATGTCCTAATTATGGCCTAATTTCATAACAATTCCACAATTTGTCTTACAATGTACAGATCAGTCCTTTCTCACAAAAATAATATTTCCTTTCCCAGCATAATTCTTCCTAAGAATAAACGTTTCTATAAGGGAAAATCACTGCATCAATTTTCTACATGAACTGTTACACTATTTAATCTTCCATAGTTCAGATTTACTAGACCATAATTCAATATGAAACATAACATAGTAATCCTCTTACTGGTGGGAAAGTGATTTCAGTCGACATTTCTGAATAGAATAAAGATAAATATAAGAATGATCAGGGATGTGGAATAAAATTATATTGACTAGATCTCCGGATTGTTAAAGTAGAAATTATGATTTGCACTAAATTATGGTTGTTTAAATTGTTTCCACTTCACATAAATACAAACAGCGACTTATTACTCAAAGATTATATGTTTTATCACAGAAGCAATTGTCTACAAATTTGCTAAAGATTAAAATGTATTATTTTTAACTGTGTGTTACCAAATTTGCCAGTAGAGGATAATTTTAAGAGAAGTGTCTTAAGCTGACAAGATTATTTTAACAATTGCTTTGATTTGTATTGGTCTTATGATCTCACTGCTGTGTGACCTTAAAAACTATTTGGATTTACATATGGTTGAAGAAAATTGCTCTTAGTATTTAACTCAATATAAGCAGGTTTTTACATCAGACCCTAACTCAACATTCAGAGAAACAAATTATGCTCAAATATTATCACTATTTCAAATTTGTTAACTAAGTCATGTTGTTTATTTAGTTTGATTTCTTGGCAAGTATTTTCTTTTTTTAGTTTAATTTTGATTGATTGATTGAATTAAACATACAGGATGGGAACATGCCCTTCTGTCCACCGAGTCCATGCCAACCATCGATCGCCCGTTCATGCTAATTCTATGTTATCCCACTTTCTCATCCACTCCCTACACACCAGTGGCAATTTACAGCGGCCAATTACCCTACTGACCTGCCAGTCTTTGGGATCTGGGAAGAAACCGGAGCACCTGGAGGAAATCCATGCGATCACATGTAGAACATGCAAACTCCACACAGACAGCACCTGAGGCCAGGATCAAATCCCGGTCTCTGGAGCTAATAGACAGTGGCTCTACCAGCTGTGACACTGTATTGACATTTTCCTACTTAAAAGTAGACAAAGGAATGCACACGGATACACTGCAAAATTTTGGTTCTGCTGAAGGGTCTAGAAATATTAACTGTTTCTCTTTCCACTGATACTGCTGAGTATTTCCAGAATTTTAATTTTTATCTCAGATTTCCAGCAGCTGCAGTTTTTTAATTTGCAGAATTGCAGTGTGTGTGCGCATTGTGGTGAAAATGCAACTAGTGGGACAGTCAGAACCTATTTATTACTATAATATTTACTTTATTATATTTAACAGTCTAATTCCATTTCTGATTGGGTTTCACTAGCCAAGTAATAGGAAGGAAATGTAATGATTTATAACTTTGAAACATGTAATATTTATCCCTTGGATATGACCATATAAGGTCAGGTTAGTAAGTGTTGTCATGCATTGTTGCCGAGGAGATTGTGATTAGCTGCTTACTTTAACCATGTTGTCTGAAAGCAAATGGAAACTTTGAAACTCAATTAGGTAAAAATATAATAAACTCTTTGGATTCCATTTGGGCAAAGTGGAAAAAACAAATTAGGTGGGCCTGAACGTGTCGAATCAAGGAACTGCAGATGCTGGTTTATACCAAAGATAGATACAAAGTGCTGGAGTAGCTCAGCGGGTCAGGCAGCATCTCTGAAAGAAAGGGATGGGTGACATTTTAGGTCATGACCAGACCCAAAAAGTCATCCATCCTTTTTCTTCAGAAATGCTGTCTGACCTGCTGAGTTACTCTAGCACTTTGTCTATATTTTAATCTAAACCTGAATGCTGAGTTAAATTGTCTGACTGATTGGCATGCAAGAAAAACCTTTTCACTGTATGCTTTTTACATATCTTTCATTCATTTGTTCTATTTACCTTCTATATCTTTTGTTTCCCTTCCCCCCCCACTCTCAGCCTGAAGAAGGGTCTCACCTCGAAATGTCATCTATTCCTTTTCTCCAGAGATGCTGCCTGATCCGTTCAGTTACTCAAGCTTTTTGTGTCTATTTCAGGTGCTGACTCTCCACTACTCAAGGGCAATTAGGGATGACAGGAAGTATTGGTCTTATTGGCAGAGCTAAATCCCAAGAATGAACTACATTTATTTAATTGTAACTAATTGCAAATCCCAAATGCAGAGTATTGGAAATTAAACTAGAAAGAGCCTGTCCACTTCATATGCATAAACAATCATTAAAGGCATGTAAATATGGATTACATATAAATATAAGCAGCCTTTGAAGATTATATCATGGGTGTTTGCAGTTTGCAGTATAAACCCAATTCATATTTGGAGTGTTTGGAAAAAGGAACTGAGATCTATTTCCATCCACTTTGCAAAATAAACTGTCGCACAGATGTTTCTCAGGTGTTGTGAAATTTCATTTTCTGAGCAACTACAGTAGTTAAATCATTCAGAACTTCCCTTTGCAAACTAGGTGGGTTGAGAAGTATTCAGTGTTTGCAGATATTTTGGGTGAGCTTGTAAAGTGTCGATTACCTGATAGAACAATGGTTTCTGCATCAATAGAGCTAACCACTAAAAAAAAATAAAGACTTCAATTTAAAAATGAACAAAACACCAAATATCGCTAATGAGCATATTCCTAGAATTGCGGAGGATTAATTTTGCATAAGTCTGTCATTGAACCAAAGAGGAATGTACACTTGGGACTGAGAATGATGTGGGAGTCAAATCACTCATGATTCAGGCAGCTATTGTGTTAGCCACATGACAGGATACAAGATCAAATCATATTTGTATAAAACTCTCAATTTGACACTCTACATAGATCAAACAACTTAGATAAAGTTTCTATTGTTAAAGCTATCCTTTCTATGTCTGTATAGTATTTCAACATTTTAAGATTAAATCTCACATATCTAATTGTCAGACCTTCCTAAATCTTATTGAATTTGGTCATGACATTATTTTAAGAGACATGTTTAACTTAGTCCACATTAAACATGGAGCCTTTTGGACAATCACAAATAAAATAAAACTGATATGGATTTTGAGAAACGTTCTTGTTTTACCTCCCCTGGTTATTACTGAGGTGATTCACATCAAACTGAAAATACAAGTGATCGATGAGCAGATGAAGTTTTAAAATATTTTTCTCATTCTCTCTTTCCTGCACTTTTAAGCTCAGTTTTCCTACTGCAACCTTTTCAATACTCAAAGCAATGTTTCTACTTTCAAAGTAGCAAAAGAGTTTAGCTACTCTTATTTACTTTAACTGTGACAGCAGAAAGAAGAACTCAATCCTTTCAGTTATCATATGACTCCGTAGTAAATAGACTGTAAAAAAGCAACAATCCACAGCTAATGCCATAGGCGCCAATTGTAGCTCAGTGAGCGAAAGATTACTGAAGTTCTTTTGGCCCATTTATGCAATCTTAATCTGGTTAAATTGGTCATGCATAAGTGAACCCTTCTTCAAAGTCACCTCCTAGCTTCATCCATTTACAGGTCATAATTGAAAAACATTTTTATGGAACAATCCTCTTTAAAAAATCAAACATCTCCTCAACCTATTGCACCCTATAGTTACCAAGAAACTTTCAGTCATAGGTATTCTGTGGCGTAAGACCTTAAGACCACAATTTCAATCTTCCTATTTTATGTTCCCTGTTTTGCTCCACGCTTCTTAGAAAATGTATATAAGCACATACAGCATACATGGAAATATGTAGGAAGGAACTGCAGATGCTGGTTTACACCGAAGATAGACACAGAATGCTGGAGTAACTCAGCGGGTCAGGCAGCATCTCAGGATAGAATGAATGGATGATGTTTTGGGTCGAGACCCTTCTTGTCCGAAGAAGGGTGTCGACCCGAAACGTCACCCATTCCTTCTATCCCAAGATGCTGCCTGTTCCACTGAGTTACTCCAGCAATTTGTGTCTAACATATACCTGTGAAATTGTTTGACAAAAGAAAAAAGCTTCTGGTTGTCAAAAAGTACGTATAATAATATTGATGTCCATTCATAGCAATCAATCTCCATCACTTGGTCTGCAAAAAGTGGTCAACAACTTCAGGTATCATGTAACACCATCCAAACTTCAATGGGTAATATAATGTAGAAACAAGGAACTTCAAATGCTGGTTTATTAAAAAAAGACACAATTTTCTGGAGTAACTCAGCAGATTAGGCTGTGTCTCTGGAGAACATGGATAGGTGATGTTTCGGGTCGGGCTCTTCTTCAGTCTGAAGAGTTGAGTTGAGTTACTCCAGCACTTTGTGTCTTTTTCAATGGTTAATCAGAAGGACCCTTGTGTAAGTCCTTCTCCAGGGAATAGAGCACAAAAAATCCAGGTTGACACTTGAATTCATTGTGCTGTTAAAGCTATAGTCTTTTCATACAAAACATGACATTGAGCTTTGATTACTTAACTGGAAGCTATATTAGATTCTATACCACTGTGAAAAGGTTATCTCTGTGAAAAGGTTCCTGACCAATAATTTTACTACGGAGTCACGTGAGTGACTACGTGCTGAAGCTCCGCCAGGCGCATGCGCGTCATTACGTCCGACGCATGGCACACCGATGGGCTGGAGAGCGCAGCTCCACCAGCGGTAAGTAGTAAACCGGCAGGTAAGTGATTTAAAAACTTTTCTGCGGGTAATTAAACTCTGTGAGTCTGGCTCGAGAGCCAGCGGGAGTTGTTAGCAATGGAGCGAGTTGGGAAAAAGTCTGTCCATAGTAGGAGCTTAACGAGCAGGCCCGCGGTTAGTGCTCACAGATCGGGTAGGGAGATACCGGCTGCGGTAAAGCCGGCTCCGACACCGACTGGTTATCTACCGGCAGCTCAACTGCCTCCGTTAACTCCAGTGCTTCAGGGCACTGAGGCCACTCCACCAGGGAGGAAGGCCAAAAGGAAATCTCTCAGGCCCGTCTTATCCGACGAGTCTGATGAGGAAGACTCCCCTCCTTCTAACAAAAAGGTCTGGGGACGGGTCGATCAAATGGAGAAAATGCTGCAAACTATGATGAATCATGAAATATTCCAATCGGGGTCGAATGGCCCTAGGATTCCCCAAACAGCCTTACGTAGAGGACCATATGGCGAAGAGGACTTTATCGCCTACGAATATCAGTCGGAATCACCCTCGCCAGCACCTTGTTTAGGGCTGGTAGAGACCTCCCTGGAGCAAGACTTGGGAGAGCCAGGGCAGGAGGTGTCTGACCCTGAAGTTGGTGTCACTGGTTTTGGGCACACACCAAGGCACATGAGCCATGCTCCAGGTGTCCCGGATGTAGCAAGATATTTTGCCATTCCGGAGGGTACTGGTGAAGCCATGGAGGAAAATCTGGCTGCTAACATCAACTACATGGTCTCTCACCAGCTACAGGATTCTATTATGGAACAAACAACCACCCGTTATGTAACACCTGTTAACTGTGCATCGCTCAAGGTGCCCACTGTGAACTCTGCTATCTGGGCACAAATGAGAGCAACGATGCGTGGACAAGAGAATCGGTTCCAGCGAGTCCTCAAATTGGTGGGGGCTGTGATCACGGCTTTTGGCAAAATGGTCCGAGGGGCACCGATGTCCGGGACACAGCAGGATATGTTGGCCCTGCTGTGCAATGCATACTTTGAAATAAACTGCATCCGGAAAATTGCTATTAAGCTGACACTAAACCCAAGATTTGTAGCTCTGTGCAGGTCATCCAATATTCAAGCGCCAAATTATCTATTTGTTGATCTATTATCAAAGACCTGGAAGACGAGGCCAAAACGATTGGCCTCATGAAGACTTACGTCCCTTCGGCCAGCAGGCCACCTTGCAGGTCTTTTTCGACAGACGTGGGTCAGATCCTGGGGCAGGGCCAAGCGGAGTGGTACCAGTGGGACGGCGTTATTACCCACCTGTGTACACCAACTACAACCCTAGCATGGCAAGAAGAACAAGAACTTCTAGGTTGACTATGTAGGTACGGGTGATTCATTCAGTCCAGGATAAATCCTCCGGGGAACAACCTCTGGTTGGGGGTAGGTTACAGTTATTTTATGATGAATGGTGCTGCAGAACATCTGATCTGTTTATACTGGACACTGTCTCAGGGTCTCAAATAGAGTTTATGTCAGGAATTTATCCACCTGCACAAAATATGCCTAGTCGGGTATTGTTTTTTTCTGGACCAGAAACTCTGCAGGTAAATAAAGAAATTGGTGTTTTGTTCCAAAAAGGGGTAATTAAGAGGACGACATACCATCCTCAACAATTGGTGTCCAATATATTCCCTAGACAGAAAAAGGTTGGTGGGTGTCGAGTCATTCTGGATCTAACCCAGTTGAATTCCTATGTCCAGTATATTTAAAAATGGACACCTTCAATACTGCTAAACAGCTGTTATCAGAAGGTTGTTATATGGCAACCATAGATCTGAAAGATGCATATTATTCAGTACCAATTCATCATCAGTACCAAAGATACTTGAAATTTAGTTGGATGGGACAGCTGTGGCAATTTAAAGCATTGCCCAATGGATTAACCTCAGCTCCGAGGTTGTTCACGAAATTGTTAAAACCAGTTCTGGCGCTACTTCGTGCCCAGAATCACATTGTAGTGGCTTTTCTAGATGATATTTAAATTATAAGCAACACTCAGGAAACAGCTGAGGAGTCAGTTTCAGCAACCAAACACCTGTTTGAGAGGTTAGGTTTTCTTGTCAATCCAACAAAATCCAAGCTAGAGCCATCGCAAAAAATGGATTATTCGGGGTTTGTCATTGATTCAGTTGATATGTCGGTGAATTTGCCTACGGCCAAGGTTGTTGAAATCACGGAGGTCTGTACCAGTCTCACTGAAAAGCCACAACCCTCCATCCGGCAAGTAGCTAGTGTTATTGGTAAATTGGTGGCAGCTTTCCCTGCAGTGGTGTTTGGACCCCTGCACTATCAAAGTTTGCAACGAGCTAGAGAACAAGCACTTAAAGAACATGCAGGTCATTTTGGTAGACCTATGCAGTTGCCAGACAAAGCCATCGCAGAATTACAATGGTGCATAATCAATATTGCACAAAGTACCACAAACATTTTGGTTTAACAACCTTCAGTGGTTTTACAAACAGATGTCAGTGCTTTGGGATGGGGAGCCACGGACAGCGAGTCTGACTGTGGTGGTAGATTGAGTGTGCAAGAGGATTTAATCCTGCAAAGGCATGGCATAAATTACTTAGAATTGCTGGGTGCATTCTATGGATTAAAAGCTTATTGTTCAGCAATGAAAAATGTACATGTTCAGCTCCAGATTGACAATACCATGGCTGTTGCCTATATCAATCACATGGGAGGAATAAGGTCAGTATCATGTGATAATCTGGCTAACCTCATTTGGGAGTGGTGTATTTCCAGGAATATCTGGGTCTCAGCTATCTACCTACCAGGTAGAGATAATGTGGTGGCAGACAACAGGCCACGGAAATTTAATGACAACATAGAATGGATGCTAAATCCTGATGTTTTTAAAATGATTTTCAGCCGCTATGGTTTGCCAGATATAGATCTGTTTGCATCCAGGCTAAATCACCAGTTGCCTAAATATGTTTTGTGGGAACCAGATCCAGGAGCAGTAGCAGTGGATGCATTCTTGCTACATTGGGGACGTACGTTCTTTTACTCTTTTCCCCCATTCTGCCTCATTAGGCAATGCCTCACCAAAATAGAGCAGGACTCCACCTCAGGCATTTTGGTGGTTCCGGACTGGCGTACACAGCCATGGTTCCCATTGGTCCTGAGAATCATGATAGCCATTCATGGCTGTCCCCAACTGCAGTAATTTATTGGTGCATTCAGTAACAGGAGAAAGTCATCCGTTACATGATCGTATTAATCTGTTAATCCACAGGTTCTGATCAGACCGTTCCAAGGGCTTGGACTGTCGAGTAGGACCATGGATGTGATATCTGCAGCTTGGAGAGATAGCACTAAAAAACAATATGTGTCTCACATTAAGAAATGTGAGATGTTTTACTTGCAGTCAGATATATCTTATACTGCAGGCATACCGGATATATTGGAGTTCCTTGCTGCATTGCATTTTGATGAAAACTTAGGGCAGTGTTCCTCCTATTTAGGGCAGTTTTCAGAACAACAATCTATCGGGTCTCCTATTTAGTTCTCCTATTTAGGGTAGTTTTCAGAACAACAATCTATCGGGTCTCATCCGTTAGTGTCCTGATTCATGAGAGGAATCTTTAACAAGAACCCTCCTAAGCCTAGATATACAGAAATCTGGGATGTCAGTATAGTTCTCACACTGCTTCGGCAATGGGCTCCAATTACGTCACTGTCTTTTCAGAAGTTAACACTTAAAGTGGTTATGCTCATGGTGCTAGTATCAGCGCAATGAGTTCAAACATTGCAAAAGCTACGACTAGATAGCATGTACTCTTCTGCAGATAACATTATGTTTTATGTGTATGATTTAATCAAACAAAGCAGGCCAGGAATAGCCGGAACCAAAGTAAGCTTTAAAGCCTACCCCGTCGACCAAACGTTATGTGTAGCCAAGCACCTGAGTCAATATATCGAGGTAACTAAGAGTCTCAGAGGCTCTGAGACAGCAATGCTCATCAGCCACAAAATAACTCATAAAAAGGTGTCAGTACAAACTATTTCTAGATGGTTAAAACAGATTTTGGATTGTGCTGGAGTAGACACTCATGTGTTTAAATCTCACTCAACCAGGGCGGTATCAACATCCGCAGCAAAGGCACAGGACGTGCCTTTAGACCAAATCCTCGGGGCTGCAGGATGGTCTAGGGAGGCGACCTTCTCAAAATGCTATGATAAACCTGTCCTGACAGTGCAAGGTTTTGGGCATGCTGTTTTGGGTTTGGTTTGATTTCTTTTCTTTCTAAATTTCATTTGTAATTTCCCCCTGGGACAGAGGGGCTATTACTGTTTTGTTTATTATTATTAAAAATGTTTATAGGATAATTCAAAGCAATGTTCAATACATTATTTATTCACTACTGTGTCAACTGAAGCATCGTGTCGTATGGAATGGATCTACGGCATGAAATCACAGAGCATTGAAATCTTCATGTAGTCACTCACGTGACTCCGAAGTGAAATAGTAAGATTAAACGAGAACTTACCAGTTTGAAGTTTGATCTTTATTTTATGAGGAGTTACGATGAGAGATTAGGTGCCCTCCGCTCCCGGCCCTCATAATCGCAAAGATCATCTGGTAGTTCTAATCTTCTGAGTCTTACTATATCACTTCGACTATAGTTTCTGTGTTTTCACACCACTGCTTTGAAGTATGACGGGCATGCGCTTGGCGGGGCTTCTTCACGTAATCCCTCATCATAACCCCTCATAAAATAAAGATCACACTTTAAACTGGTAAGTTCTCATTTAATCTTACTATTATCTTTTAATTATTACCAGGTTATGATTGAATATGTATTTGTGGGATGTGTAGGAAGGAACTGCAGATGCTGCTCTACACCAAATATAGACACAAAATGCTGGAGTAACTGAGCAGGACAGGCAGCTTCTCTGGCAGCTGGCAGGTACATAATTACATCTGTGACTATACTTCAAAAAATAAGTGTTTTGGGATGTAGGGATGTAAAAGTTGCTGTTTCTCTTTATTACTTTCTAAAAGTCCAACATCATTTTTGTTTCCTCCCGAAGCAAACAGCATTAAAATGTTTCAAATAATCATGGACTGTTTTTGTAGGAAGTCAATTTTCAGAATCTTTACAGTTTCTGCAAATGGCCATTCTTTGACTAGATGGGCTTGAACTGGAATCTAAGGCAAAACACTTGCAGATTCTCATCATCACTCCTGGTGAAGCCTTTGATTCTGGTGGCCAACGATTCATCTGAACATTGCAACTCCTTGTGTTGACAAATTGTAAGTATTAATATGAGGGAAGCAGAGAGGATCCAGGGAACTGTAGGTTGACAAGCCTCTGGCAGTGGTAGGAACACTATTGGAGAGGATTCTTTGTGATAGGAATTACTCCCATTTGGAAGGGGATGGGTTAATCAGGGATAGTTAGCATGGCCTTTTACATGGCAGATCATGTTTTATTAACAATTACATTTTTTGAGAAGGTGATGAAGGGGAACAATGGGGGTAGGGAGAGTGGATGCTGTCTGCATGCATTTAAGGCATGTGATAACGTGCCCATAGTAGGCTGATCCAGAAGATTCAGAAGCATAGGGTTAACAGTAACTTGATTATATGGTTTCCTGACTGGATTACTGATAAAACACAAGAGGGCTGTGGTGGAAGGACAGTATTCAAGCTGGTCTTTGACCAATGGTGTTCCACAGGGATCTGTGCTAGGAGCTCTGTTTGTGATATATATATATACATCTTACTTGGATATAGAAACATAGAAACATAGAAATTAGGTGCAGGAGTAGGCCATTCGGCCCTTCGAGCCTGCACCGTCATTCAATATGATCATGGCTGATCATCCAACTCAGTATCCCGTACCTGCCTTCTCTCCATACCCTCTGATCCCCTTAGCCACAAGGGCCACATCTAACTCCCTCTTAAATATAGCCAATGAACTGTGGCAGAGAGTTCCAGAGACCCACCACTCTCTGTGTGAAAAAATTCCTTCTCATCTCGGTCCTAAAGGATTTCCCCCTTATCCTTAAGCTGTGACCCCTTGTCCTGGACCTCCCCAACATCGGGAACAATCTTCCTGCATCTAGCCTGTCCAACCCTTTAAGAATTTTGTAAGTTTCTATAAGATCCCCTCTCAATCTCCTAAATTCTAGAGAGTATAAACCGAGTCTATGCAGTCTTTGTTCATAAGACAGTCCTGACATCCCAGGAATCAGTCTTCTATATAAACATAGAAGAGTTGGTTTGTAAGTATGCAGATCACACTAGATTGTTGGTGTCATAGACTGTGAGGAAGGCTGCCAAAGTATACAGTGGGATATAGGTCAGCCACAGAAATGGAGATAGAAAAAATAGAAGTTTAATCCAAGTGTGAGGTGCTGCACTTTGGGAGGAAAATTGGGGGAAAATTAGACAATTAATGTCAAGACCCTTAATAACATTGATGTACAGAGGGATCTTGTGGTGCAAGTGCATAACTCCCTGAAAACACCAACACAAGTAGATACAATGGTAAATAAGACATATGGTATGCATGGTCCCATAGGTCAGGGCATTGATATAAGAGTCAGGAGGTCATGATGCAGCTTTATAGGACTTATGTTAGGCCTCATTTGGAGTATTGTGTGCACTTCTGATCACCCCTATACAGGAAGGATGTGCAGGTTTTGGAAAAGGTGCAGAGGAGGTTTACCAGATTGCTGCCTGGATTGGAGGGTATTAACTACAAGGAGAGGTTGGACAGATTTGAATTGTTTTCTCTGGAATGCCAGGGGTTGAGTGGAGATCTGATAAAGGTATATACAATGATGAGAGGCATGAATAAGGTAGCCAGTCAGAACCTTTTTCCCAGGATGGAAATATCAAATGAGGACATGACAGTGGCATGTAAGAGACTTTTCATTAGGCACATGGATATACAGGGAATGGAGGAATGCAAATTATGTGCAGGCAGATAAGAGTTTGTCCTGGCATTATGTTCTGTACAGGCAGAATTTTATGATTCTCAGCTGACAACAGTATGTCTACATTGTGCTTAATACAAACCATGTAAAGTTAATTTGCTAATTCAATTAAATCGGGCCACAGCTCTATTGCAAGTATTCAATTGCAGCAAGCTCTATCTTTCATCCAAGTTGAAACCCCATGAGAAACGTCCGATCAGAAGAACAATGTTCCCCTTTCTCTCTGAGTTTTAACTTTGCATCAATAAAGTCCTAATATTTCCATTGTGATATATTGACCCATTGCTACCGAGTATTACGTTGCTTAACATTAATACTGTGTGTGCCCATGACAATTCACTGCACATCTACTGAGACTAACAAGCTAATTCTTATTGGACATCCACCCCATTAAGGTTTGTGCCCTTCCAGAACAGTGGAATGTACTTGTTATGATAGGAAAATGATAACAGGGATTCTCACAATGGATTTCACAGACAACCTTGCAAAGATGATTGTTGTGACTGCTGATTTACTGTGATGCCTTTAACTTTCTTGTTTTATTTGGAATTCCTTTTGTGTTATATATTGTAGAGCCTGTTCTTCCAAACATTGGAGGGGGGGGGGGGGGGGGGGGGTAAGAACAATTTATTAGAATTACAGTTCCTTCCTACACCATTTATCAGAACACATGTTCTTGTGAGATATACTAATTGTCTAATTTTATTTTGCTATAAGGATCCTGTTAATTTTGCAAATGTATTGCAATTTATTTTAAAATTAAACCATTTATTGATCAAGGACATTTTTCTGTATCCAAAATGTGATGATAGGTGTGTAATATTTCCAGGTCTTTAGAGTAATGAGGATTTTTGCTGGAGAAAATTAATATGATTTACTATTTGTCAAAAAAAATTGCAAGTTCTGTTTTTTTCTTGTAATATGAATCCAAAGAAATGAAAGATAAATAATTTACAGATTAGTAATGTTCCAATGAAAATTGATTAGTTAATTCAAATATTTAACTGGTAGATGATGGGGTTCTGTGGAGTGTTGTGGAACAGAGGGATTTTGGGGTACAGATCGTGTCCTGAAAGTGCCACGACAGTGAGGATAGGGTGGGAAAGAAGGCTTTTGGGCTTCATCACAGGGCACGGAATATAGAAGTTGCGATGTTATGTTACAGCTGTACATGACATTGGTGAGGTCAAATTTGGAGTACTGTGTTCAGTTTTGGTCATCTTGCTATAGGAAGCATGTCATTAAGCTGGAAAGAGTGCATGGAAGATTTACACCGGGATGTCGTCAGGACTTGAAGGCCTGAACTATGGGGAGAGGTTGAGCAGGCTAGAACTATATTTCATGGAGGGCAGGAGATTTAGGGATGCTCTGAAAGCAATGTATAAAATCATGAGGGGAATGGATAGGGTTTTTTACTCAGGGTAGGAGAATTAAGAACAGACAGATATAGGTCTAAGGTGAGATGGCCAAGATTTAATGACCATTTTTAGAACAGAAACGAGGAAACATTTTTCTCACAGAGAGTGGTGAGTCTGTGGAATTCTTTGCCTCAGACGCTGGTGGAGGCAGGTTCTCTGGATGCTTTCAAGAGAGAGCTAGATAGGGCTCTTAAAAATAGCAGAGTCAGGGGATATGGGGAGAAGGCAGGAACGGGGTACTGATTGGGAATGATTAGCAATGATCACATTGAATGGTGGTGTTGGCTCGAAGGGCCGAATGGCCTACTCCTGCACCTATTGTCTATTGTCTATTGTCTATAACATGAGGGGCAACCTTTTTAATTAGCGGTTGTTGGGTATCTGGAATGAGCTGCCAGAGGTGGTAGTTGAGACATGGTATAATAACAGCGTTAAAAGAAACTTAGACAGATACATGGATAGGAAAAGTTGAGAAGGCTATAGGCCAAACACGAGCAAATGAGACTAGCTTAGATGGAGCATCTTCATCAGCATGGATGAGTTGGGCCGATGGTCCTGTTTCTGTGCTGTATAATTCTACGATTCTTTGACTTCAACGTCAATACACGAGAGCCATTTGGAAATGGCTCTTGCCTCTTGCCTCTTGCCCCTTGTCTCTTGCCTCTTGCCTCTTGCCTCTTGCCTCTTGCCTCTTGCCTCTTGCCCCTTGCCTCTTGCCTCTTGCCTCTTGCCTCTTGCCTCTTGCCTCTGCCTCTTGCCTCTTGCCTCTTGCCTCTGCCTCTTGCCTCTTGCCTCTTGCCTCTTGCCCCTTGCCTCTTGCCTCTTGCCTCTTGCCTCTTGCCTCTTGCCTCTGCCTCTTGCCTCTTGCCTCTTGCCTCTGCCTCTTGCCTCTTGCCTCTTGCCTCTGCTTCTTGCCTCTTGCCTCTTGCCTCTTGCCCCTTGCCTCTTGCCTCTTGCCTCTTGCCTCTTGCCTCTGCCTCTTGCCTCTTGCCTCTTGCCTCTTGCCTCTTGCCTCTTGCCTCTTAGCTCTGCCTCTTGCCTCTTGCCTCTTGCCTCTTGCCTCTTGCCCCTTGCCCCTTGCCCCTTGCCTCTTGCCCCTTGCCTCTTGCCCCTTGCCTCTTGCCTCTTGCCCCTTGCCTCTTGCCTCTTGCCTCTTGCCTCTTGCCCCTTGCCCCTTGCCTCTTGCCTCTTGCCTCTTGCCTCTTGCCTCTTGCTTCTTGCCCCTTGCCTCTTGCCTCTTGCCTCTTGCCTCTTGCCCCTTGCCCCTTGCCCCTTGCCTCTTGCCTCTTGCCTCTTGCCTCTTGCCTCTGCCTCTTGCCTTCCCCTGCATTTCACAACTTCAAAATTAGAATGGTTTTAACGTATTGAGTGTCTTTAGTCTTTAGACCTAAGTCATTAGATAGTCCGGAAAGAGGCCCTTCGGCTCACTGAGTCCACGATCACTAGGACTATCCTACACACTAGGGACAATTTTTTTTATCAAAGCCAAATAAACTACGCAACCTATACGTCTTGTGGGAGGAAGCCAGAGCACCCAGAGAAAACCCTTGCGGCCCAGGGAGATAGAACAAACTCCGTACAGGCAGCACCCAAGGTCAGGATCAAACCTAGTTCTCTGGCACAGTAATGCAGCTACTCTACCACTGCACCACTGTGCCACCTCGCTGCACCATTGTGCCAAATTTAATAGTGGATTTAACTTATGACATTGAACAGAGGATCAGGATTGAAGGTCAACGAGGGCCACTGATTAAAAAAAATCTTTATGAGATGTGGACATCATTGGCAAGTCTAGCAGTTACTGTTCTTCAATAATTGAAGGGTTGTTGGGTATCTGGAATGAGCTGCCAGAGGTGGTAGTTGAGACATGGTATAATAACAGCGTTAAAAGAAACTTAGACAGATACATGGATAGGAAAAGTTGAGAAGGCTATAGGCCAAACACGAGCAAATGAGACTAGCTTAGATGGAGCATCTTCATCAGCATGGATGAGTTGGGCCGATGGTCCTGTTTCTGTGCTGTATAATTCTACGATTCTTTGACTTCAACGTCAATACACGAGAGCCATTTGGAAATTGCTCTTGCCTCTTGCCTCTGCCTCTTGCCTCTTGCCTCTTGCCTCTTGCCCCTTGCCTCTTGCCTCTTGCCTCTTGCCTCTTGCCTCTGCCTCTTGCCTCTTGCCCCTTGCCTCTTGCCTCTTGCCTCTTGCCTCTTGCCTCTGCCTCTTGCCTCTTGCCTCTTGCCTCTGCCTCTTGCCTCTTGCCTCTTGCCTCTTGCCCCTTGCCTCTTGCCTCTTGCCTCTTGCCTCTTGCCTCTTGCCTCTGCCTCTTGCCTCTTGCCTCTTGCCTCTGCCTCTTGCCTCTTGCCTCTTGCCTCTTGCCCCTTGCCTCTTGCCTCTTGCCTCTTGCCTCTTGCCTCTGCCTCTTGCCTCTTGCCTCTTGCCTCTTGCCTCTTGCCTCTTGGCTCTGCCTCTTGCCTCTTGCCTCTTGCCTCTTGCCCCTTGCCCCTTGCCCCTTGCCTCTTGCCCCTTGCCTCTTGCCTCTTGCCCCTTGCCTCTTGCCTCTTGCCTCTTGCCCCTTGCCCCTTGCCTCTTGCCTCTTGCCTCTTGCCTCTTGCCTCTTGCCTCTTGCCTCTTGCTTCTTGCCCCTTGCCTCTTGCCTCTTGCCTCTTGCCTCTTGCCCCTTGCCCCTTGCCTCTTGCCTCTTGCCTCTTGCCTCTTGCCTCTGCCTCTTGCCTTCCCCTGCATTTCACAACTTCAAAATTAGAATGGTTTTAACGTATTGAGTGTCTTTAGTCTTTAGACCTAAGTCATTAGATAGTCCGGAAAGAGGCCCTTCGGCTCACTGAGTCCACGATCACTAGGACTATCCTACACACTAGGGACAATTTTTTTTATCAAAGCCAAATAAACTACGCAACCTATACGTCTTGTGGGAGGAAGCCAGAGCACCCAGAGAAAACCCTTGCGGCCCAGGGAGATAGAACAAACTCCGTACAGGCAGCACCCAAGGTCAGGATCAAACCTAGTTCTCTGGCACAGTAATGCAGCTACTCTACCACTGCACCACTGTGCCACCTCGCTGCACCATTGTGCCAAATTTAATAGTGGATTTAACTTATGACATTGAACAGAGGATCAGGATTGAAGGTCAACGAGGGCCACTGATTAAAAAAAATCTTTATGAGATGTGGACATTATTGGCAAGTCTAGCAGTTACTGTTCTTCAATAATTGTAGTTAAGGACCAATCACATGGATGGGTTGAAACCATGAGTGGGGGCTAAGGATAGTTTATTTCCTTCCTTGAAAAACATTAGTAAGCCAGATGGATTTTTGTAAATATCTGATATTTTGCTGAGGCTAGTATTTTCTCTAGAACAGATTCGCTACAATGTTGAAAATTATATTTTACACACTGTATCTTCCCCTATGCTCTATCTACTGCAGTTGAGTTTGACATGATTGTATCTATGTGGATACAAGGAACTGCAGAGGCTGGTTTACAAAAAAGGCACAAAGTGCTGGAGTAACCCAGTGGGTCAGGCATCATCTCAGGAAAACGTTGATAGGTGATGTATCAGGTAGGGACCTTGGTCGGTTGTCTGAAGAAGGGCCCTGACCTGAAACGTCACCTATCCATGCTCTCCAGAGATACAGTACTGCCTGTCCTGCTAAGTTACTCCTGCACTTTACGACTTCTTTTGATTGTATCCATTTTTGGAATATCTGGTTTGTTTGGATAGCATATTTTTTTTAAACTCCCAGACTTATTAAACTACGGGCTCTCCAATTTTGGCTGGAATTGAATGTACATGGAATTTAATGGACACTCCTGGATCATTCATTGTAGCCTTTGTCCAAACTTGAACAACAGAGCTGAACTCCAGAGGAGTTGAACTTGCCAACACCCATGTCCGCTGGTCACATAATAAACGGCCCCACAGCAATAAGATACCGAATTTAACCAGCACAAGAGGTAAATACTTAAGGGAGAGGAGTGCGAGTGATATTAAACTTGGCTTGAAAGGGAAACATAAATAAATCCAGCAAACCCTCACAATAGTGGAGCTCTATATAGTGTATTTTGGTTCTAGCGGACTGAGACTTACATTGCACCCCTCCCCCCTACTTCTGTCAGTTTCCCAATGAGCTGGTACCACGTGGCGGGAGCATCGGGTCAAGGGAGTGGAGAGAGCGGGCAGCATGCAGGTGGCGTGAGTACTGGGCCCGTCCCTGGCGCACCGCGTGTGGGTTCAGCGGCTCTGTGGCTCCCCAGCCTGTGAATTCCAGCTTGTTTAACCTCCCCAACATCACCTTTTAACCCTCCAGGCCTTGTGTTAAACTTTACTCCCTAACACGGTTATAGCTGACCAATCAACAATAATGGGCATCAAAGCCCCTTTATAAATTTGACTAAAGATAATAATCACCTTGTGGATATATTTAGTTTAGTGTCCTCTGACCTGGATCAAATGTTGGCTCTTTGTTCATAATGAGTAAAATTGTGACTTTAAAAAAATATTCTGCTCAAAGATTGTAATATATTGTAATGATCTATGCATGCTCTTTGCAATATTCTAAGTATTGTATAAAGTGTATCATATCACCAACACTATAAGATGCCTGACACTATCTGGGGAAATGCAGACACAAAGAACTGCAGATGTTGGAATCTTGAGCAAAACACAAAAAAATGGAGTAACGCATTGGGTCAGGCAGCATCTGTGGTGGGAATCGATTGGCAATATTTCAAGTCAGGATCCTTCTTCAGATTTATTGGTGAGTTTTTGGTTCAGGACCTTTCAAATTCAAGTCTGTAGAAGGGTCCCTTTCCAAGCCATTGCCTGTCCATTTTTTCCACAAATGTTGCCTAATCCACTGACTTCCTTTGGCATTTTGTGTTTTGCACGGGCCAATGCTGTATCCTTGATGGACTTAAACAATGTCCTTGCATCACATCTTACTAACCAACCTATTCCAACAGAATATATTTTTCTCTTAGCACTACTTCTACTATGTGGCACAGTGGTGCAGCGGTAGAGTTCCTGCCTTACAGCGCCAGAGACCCAGGTTTGATCTTGACTACGGGTGCTGTCTTTACGAAGTTTGTACGTTCCCCCTGTGACCACGTGGATTTTCTCCAGGTGCTCTGGTTTCCTCTCGCACTCCAAGGACGTGCACATTTGTAGGCTAATTGCCTTCTGTAAATTGTCCCTAGTTTCTAGGATAGAACTAGTGTACGGGTGATTGTTGATTGGCGCAGTTCGGTGGGCCGAAGGGCCTGGCTTCAGGCAGTATCTCTAAACTATACTAAGCTAAAGTAAACTTATGTATTGCTTGATCGTACGTGTACAATACGATTTGACTGGATATCGTGTAAAGCCTTTCACTGCATTTCGGTAAATGTGACAATAACTAACCAGTGCCAATACCAATTTTCCTCCATTATCTCATTTGTCACAGTATGCCTGGTCAGGATAAGCTACAGTCAATCACCTGGTCTTCCTCAATGCCACCATTATGAAGAACAAGGCAGTAGGAACTCCATTACCTTCATGTTTCCTTGAGACATATGCCGTGCTGACTTTGGGTTTACTTTGTCATTCTTTGCCAGGTTCAACATTTCCTTCACCATTTGGCAAGGGTTCAAGCAGCAGGTTCATTGCCAATCTTCTCAGAGCGATTGTGAATGGGTAATAAATGCCATCCTCAACAAATGAGATCATATCCTGGCACAGGGAAAGCGTTCAGGTCCAATAAAGAGTGATTCTTCCACAAGCATGAGTTGTTGCATCATGGATATGCCAGAAACATCTTCATAAATGGGAATCAAGATAATCCTCACTGATATTGGAAGGAAGACAGCAACAACTGGCCAAGCTGACCCTGTAACATTGAATAAGTTGAATAGTTTGGTGTGGAGTTAAGCACTTCTGTGAGCAGACTTTGAAGGGAGGGAAGGTAATTCCACACACTGACCTTGTCCACTTTTCAATGACATCACAGCTGATCTATGACCTAATTCTACACACTCACACTTTTCCCCATAGGCTTCTTCAGCACTGTGCTTTTATGAATGATCACAATATATATTTACTTATTTCATTAAGACCCGGTGGATAATGTATTTTATTTGGTTTGTCAAAGAACGCATCATCTTACAGTGGTAGACTTTTGAAACAATAACAGTATAACAGTAGCGCTGTAAGAAGAGAAATAACCATAATAGTAATTTGTATCATGCCATGATCTAGTGTTAGTTGCTATTTGAACCATACAGTTACTTCCCCCCTATGTTCTTTACTTTACTCTTGCGTACAATATAAAACAAACAAAAATATTAACCAGTATAACCTATGATTAAACACTGATTACGTTTATCTACGTCATTTTGACCGTGGCACAAACTTGAGATTTGGCACAATAGTCATTTCCTGAGCCTTTCAAGTATTAGCAAATAATGACATTGCTTAATGTCAACAGTGCATAGAATTTCTATGTTTTCTAGAAATAAAAGACCAAGAGTAAATAAAAAAGGTTGATTTAATCTGTAATGATTAATGGGTGTTAAAAGGAAAAACAATAGGTGTAATTATGTCAAGGTAGCCTCTGAATTAGAACATAGACCCATACAGCATAGGGACAGGCCCTTTGGCCTACCATATCAGTACCATTCATGATTGCACTCTTAACCAATTGTATCTGCTTATACATGGCCCACATCCCTCTATTCCCTGCAATAACAGAGAACTTCAGATGACACAAAGTGCTGGAGTAACTCAGCGGGTCAGGCAGCATCGCTGGAGAACATGGATGGGTTAACAGGAGTGACTACTCCCAAAAGGGTGTGCACATATTTGTGGTCGAGGAACGTTCAGAAACGGATTTCAGCGGAAATGGTCAAATAATAAACCTTACACAAGATAGGAAATTATTAATAGAAACAAATGTGGGTTATTCAGTTCCTTGTGCTAGGTCTGTCGGTTCATAAGATCAACATCACTTTCCTTCATTAACTTAATTTCCCTTGAAAAGTCAACCTTTGATTTTTCCAACATCTGCAGTTCTTTCTTAAACATTCTGTTTGGAATATGCTCAGTGACTGAGACTCCGCAGCCCCCAGGATAGAGCATTACAAAGTTTCACTTCCCTCGGCATGAAAACATTTCATCTTGTCCCTGTTCTCCGTGGCCAGCTCCTTGTCTCGAGACTGTGACCCTGATTTTAGACATCTCTACCAGGGGAAACATCATACCCAATAGGACTATAAAACACTTTCACTTGGAGAACTGTCACTGTTTATTGATTCCATCTATACCTCACACTGCCTTGGGAAAGCAGCCAATATAATACAGGATCAACCATACCCGTTTTCCCTATTGGGAAGGAGATACAAAAGCTTGAAATCATGTACCAACTCGATTCAAGAATAACTTAATCACTGCTGTTATCAGAATCCCAAATGCAAGGGATGAATTCCCAATCTTCCAATCTACTTCATTACAGCCCTTGCAGTTTTTTTAATCAGCATTTTCTCTGTAGCTGAGACACTATTTTCTGCACTCTGTTTATATTCCCTTTTGAAAATAGGTTCAGGTTTAGATTTATTCTTATCATGTGAAAAGCTTTGTATTGCATGCTATCCAAACAGATACCATACATAAATACAATCAAGGCAAACTCAAATACATTAAATATGGCAAAGGGAAAGATACACAGTTCAGAATATAGTTCACAGCATTGTAGTGCATCAATTCCATAGACCACGTCCAATGTCCACAATGGGGTAGAGGTGTAGAGGGGTAGAGGTATGGTACAATTTGCCTGGATTGCTGGCGAAACAAAGTTGTTCCCTGTGTCTTGGTGCACGTGACAGTAATAACAAACCAAAGCAAAGCCAAAGAGGTGGCTCAACATCACTTCCTCAGGAGAGTTAGGGATGGGCATTCGATTGTTTTGTCATGATTCTCAAAATAAATACCTTTATAAACAGGTTTGGCCAATTTACAGTTCTTGGCTATTTTGAAAGGAGAATGGCACAAGGGTGTTGTGAGATGGGGAAGGGAAAGTCAGAGATGCCTGCTTGCAACATCCATACCATGTGAATCTAAAGGGAGAGTGAGGTCTGGGTGAAGGTTGTGAGGAGAAGGACGGGGTTCAACGTTACCACCATCTTCTGCAACCACAGGCTCCACTTAGTTTTTTTAGCTTAGAGTTACAGAGTGGAAACAGACCCTTCAGCCCACCGAGTTTGTGTCGACCATGATCACTCGGACATTGGTTATATCCTACAATCTAGGGGCAATTTACGGAAGCCAATTAACAAAACTGCACATCTTTTCGGTGTGGGAGGAAACCAGAGCACCCGGAGAAAACACACGCGGTCACAGGAAGAACGTACAAACCCCATACAGACAGCACCCGTGGTCAGGATCAAACCCGGATCTGTGGCACAGTAAAGTAGCAACTCTACCTCTGCATCACTGTGTCACCCACTTATGGTGAGCATTGCTTCATAGACGGTTGTGTGGTGATTGCCGGGCTTGTATCCCGCCGATTGGCTGCTGGTGTCTGTGATTATGCACCACGTTATCTTTCCAGAAAAGGTCGTGTAAATGAGAAAAAGACACAAAGTGCTGAAGTAACGATAGCCAGCTTCTCCGGAGAACATGGAGAGGTGACTTTTCCGATCGGGACCCTGCTTGGATGGTGCCAGCAGAGAATGAAATGGTGAGATGTGGACCGAGGCTTGCAGCAATTCCAAAAAAAAATGAGGGTGTGGTGTAACTCATGATTGTCTTTTTTGACAGAACTTGTGTGGGTGGTGATACATTTAGGCTGGTTGTGCCGTTGATAGGATCTGCACTCACTGATCTTACAATGCAGTGAACACTTGGGAGAGACCCAGGGCCTTGAATCTTCGCTTTGGCTATTTGCCTCATGAGCTATTTAATAGAGGGTTACTGCCTTTAATACATCAGACCACCTTCAACCAGAATTAGGCAGCCATTAAGTTGGATCCCCTGCTGAGATACCATGACTTAGCAATGAAGTGAGTGCAGGAAGGGCACTATAATTATAATAATAAGTAGGCAGCTTGAAAATCACTTACTGCCTGCATGGTATTCAAGGATCAAATGATTCCCACACTCATTCTCTGCTGCTGTCCAATTGATCCCTCAGGAGGTTTGGCAGTGATAATATATACCATTTTGATGGGTACAGTAATTTGAAATGCAGTAAATAAAGCTGGGGTAAATGTTATTCTGAAAAAGGGTCCTGAGCCAAAATGTTGAATGACCATTGCCCTCCACTTTGGCTGGCTGACCCACTGAGTTCCTCCTGCATTTAGATTTGTTCAAAATTTCAGAATCTTGTAGAGAATTGTGGATGCAGTCTAGACCATTGCACAAACCAACCTCCCTTCCATTGACTCCATTTACACCTCATGCTGCCTCGCCAAGGCCAGCAGCATAATTGAATTGAATCGAATTGAATACATTTTATTAGCCAAGTATGTATACATACAAGGAATTTGCCTTGGTGTTTTGCTCGCAAGTAACAACACGATATATAGTTGACAATTAAAAATAAAACATTATAATTTACACGTGAAGAATGACATAAAATACCAGAACAAAAGGAGGCTACAGACTTTTGACTGTTGAGTAGAGCTACTGCTTGTTGAAAAAAGTTGTTTTTATGTCTGGCTGTGGCAGCTTTGACAGTCCGGAGTCGCCTTCCAGAGGGAAGTGATTCAAAGAGTTTGTGGCCAGGGTGAGAGGGGCCAGAGATGATCTTCCCCACTCGTTTCCTGGCCCTTGCAGTGTACAGTTCGTCAATGGGGGGAAGGTTGCAGCCAATAACCTTCTTAGCTGATCGAATGATGTGCTGCAGCCTCCGGGTATCATGCTTGGTGGCTGAGCCAAACCAGACCATGACGGAGAAGGTGAGGACAGACTCTATAATGGCAATATAAAACTGGACTATCATTGTCTGGCAGATTGTGTTTCCTCAACTGCCGCAGGAAGTATATCCTCTGTTGGGCCTTTTCGACTGTGGAGTCGATGGTGGCCTCCCATTTTAGGTCCCTGGAGATGACGGTTCCAAGGAACTTAAAAGACTCCACAGATGTGACCGTGGTGTTGTTGATGGTGAGTGGGTTGAGGGGAGGGGGAGCTCTCCTAAAGTCTACAATCAATGCCACCGTCTTAAGAGCATTGAGCCCCAGATTGTTGCGATGGCACCAGGATGCCAGTTGTGTCACTTCCTGTCCATAGGCAGATTCCTCCCCATCCTGGATCAGTCCAATCAGGGTTGTGTCATCCGCAAACTTGAGAAGCTTGACCGAGGAGTCTGTGGAGGTGCAGTCGTTGGTGTAGAGAGAGTAGAGGAGAGGGGAGAGTACGCAGCCTTACGGTGCTCCTATGCTGAGGGTTTGCGGGTCCATAGAATCATAGAATCATAGAAAATAGGTGCAGGAGTAGGCCGTTCGGCCCTTCGAGCCTGCACCGCCAATCAATATGATCATGGCTGATCATCCAACTCAGTATCCTGTACCTGCCTTCTCTCCATACCCCCTGATCCCTTTAGCCACAAGGGCCACATCTAACTCCCTCTTAAATATAGCCAATGAACTGGCCTCAACTACCTTCTGTGGCAGAGAATTCCACAGACTCACCACTCTCTGTATGAAAAATGATCTTCTCATCTCGGTCCTAAAAGACTTCCCCCTTATCCTTAAACTGTGACCCCTTGTTCTGGAGTTCCCCAACATCGGGAACAATCTTCCTGCATCTAGCCTGTCCAACCCCTTAAGAATTTTGTAAGTCTCTATAAGATCCCCCCTCAATCTCCTAAATTCCAGCGAGTACAAGCCGAGTCTATCCAGTCTTTCTTCATATGGAAGTCCTGCCATCCCAGGAATCAGTCTGGTGAACCTTCTCTGTACTCCCTCTATGGCAAGAATGTCTTTCCTCAGATTAGGAGACCAAAACTGTACGCAATACTCCAGGTGTGGCCTCACCAAGACCCTGTACAACTGCTGTAGAACCTCCCTGCTCTTGTACTCAAATCCTTTTGCTATGAATGCCAACATACCATTCGCTTTCTTCACAGCCTGCTGCACCTGCACGCCTACTTTCAATGACTGGTGTACCATGACACCCAGGTCTCATTGCATCTCCCCTTTTCCTAATCGGCCACCGTTCAGATAATAGTCTACCCTCCTGTTTTTGCCACCAAAGTGGATAACCTCACATTTATCCACATTATACTGCATCTGCCATGCATTTGCCCACTCACCCAACCTATCCAAGTCATCTTGCAGCCTCCTAGAATCCTCCTCACAGCTAACACTGCCCCCCAGCTTTGTGTCATCTGCAAACTTGGAGATGTTGCATTCAATTCCCTCATCCAGATCATTAATATATATTGTAAATAGCTGGGGTCCCAGCACTGAGCCTTGCGGTACCCCACTAGTCACTGCCTGCCATTCTGAAAATGACCCGTTTACTCCTACTCTTTGCAAGATGTGCTTTCCCAGCATCACATGCTTCTTCTTGTCTGTCAGGAAGTTGGTGATCCACTGACGAGTAATCAAGGATGAGTCCCACCCCAGTCACTCCTTCTTCTCCCCTCCCAACAGGCAAATGAGAATGCACAACTCCAGATTCAGGGATAGTTTCTTCCCATCTGGTGTCAGGCTTAACTATCCTACCAATATCTAGAGAGCTGTCCTGAACTACAATCTACCTCATTGGAGTCACTCGAAATATCTTTGATCAGACTTTACTGGGCTTTATTTTTGTACTAAACGTTATTCACATTATCCCCTTTATCACATATTGATGGTTCAATGGTAATCATGTTTTGTATTTCCGCTGACTGGTTAGCACGCAACAAATGCTTTTCACTGTACCTCTGTACACATGACAATAAAATAAATTCAAACTTCAAATTTGAAATAGTTTTATATTTTAAAAACTGATGGGCCCAAAGTACACTAAGCATACTGTATGCTAACATTTTTGCATAGAATCAAGCAACTTGTAAAGGAATTTCAGAAGCAAAATTCAACAGACATATATAAAATAGAAGACAATTACCACATCATACCTTCCACAGTTCCTTTAGAAGCAAATGAAGAGAAGACCAAATTTAAGTGAAACACCACGCAACAAATGAGGCCTCAATGGAAGATTTTTTTACACAAAGGGTGGTGGGTGTATGGAACGAGCTGCCAGAGGAGGTAGTTGAGGCAGGTACTATCGCAACGTTTAAGAAGCATTTGGACAGGTACATGGATAGGATATATTTGGAGGGACATGGGCCAAAGGCTGGCAGGTGGAACTAATGTAGATGGGGTATGTTGGTTGGCGTGGGCAAGTTGGGCTGAAGAGCCTGTTTCCACTATGGCTTGATGACTCTAAGATTAAGCTTTTACTTTTTTTGTTCTTTCCAAAAAAATACCCTCCACTGTGAAAAAGAGGTGGGCTGAATCCAATAAAATCAAAACGCATTTTTTACTGGATACAGCACTGTGAATCTGATTCTTTTCGTAGGAGTGCTTCTAACCTGCCTATGGGCTTTTGGCCAAATGTAGCTCAATATATCTTTCCGTCAATCTATACAACATCCATGTATGAGTGTGGGCGGAAAGATCCAGTTAATAAAAATCATATTCCCAGAAGGTTGAACGAACATAAATTATTTGATTTGTAGCTCTTGATCTTGACCTATTGTCCAAGTTTATGAAGGAAGAAAATTGATTTTCATATAAAAGACAATTACTTTTGACATATGGCAATTAGAACATACTTTATTCCAACCAGACTGCCCTTTGAAGCACTATTTGCTTTAGTTTAGTGTAGAGATACAGAACGGAAACTGGTCCTTCAGCCCATCGAGTCCGCACTGACCAATGATCGGCCATTCACATTAGTTCTATATTATCCCTCTTTCGCATCCACTCCCTAAACACTAGGGGCAATTTGTAAAGGGTATAAGACCTAAAAACCCACACTTTTTTGGCGTGCGGGAGGGAACTGGAGCACCAGGAGGAACACACCATCACAGGGACAATGTGCAAAATCCACACCGACAGCAACTGAGGTCAGGATCGAACCAGGGTCTCTGGCACTGTGAGGCAGCAGCTCTACCAGCTGAGCCACTGTGCCGCCAAGTGTAGTGAAGATGCCACTGTTAGGAATGTTGGAAGAGGAACAGTATATTCAATACTTCAATCCATTCCAGTTAGAAAGATATTTGTAAACAGGTTTTGTTTTAGTCAGAAAATTATTCCTTATGGTACTTTCTGACCTCAACAAGATACAGGTGTATTGTGCAAGGGTGGAATTACACATCTTATTTAATATTTCCTGTTTTTATCCTTTGAATCATTTTACATGGAGATCAGAAGTAGCTTTCATTGATCGGTGCATTCCAAATTCACGATGTTTTTCAGACATCAGTGCCTGTTTTACTGCCAAAAACATATTTTCATGATCCAGCACAATATCTCCAAGGATCAATAATGTTTTGAACTGGGAAGAGGGGTGGATTGTTTGCTAAAGTCTTGATGCACTGCACTTGTTTGGATCAACTACTGACCTGCAGCAAAGTTATTTTGTTTTAAGGCAATGTTAAAGTCATGAATCTATCAATAAACGTCAACCAAATGCAACCAATTTCTGTGATCATAGATTCATAGAATCATAAATAATAGATGCAGGAGTAGGCCATTCGGCCCTTCGAGCCTGCACCGCCATTCAATATGATCATGGCTGATCATCCAACTCAGTATCCTGTACCTGCCTTCTTTCCACACCCCATGATCCCTTTAGCCACAAGGGCCACATCTAGCTCCCTCTTAAATATAGCCAATGAACTGGCCTCAACTACCTTCTGTGGCAGAGAATTCCACACTCACCACTCTCTGTGTAAAAAAAGATCTTCTCATCTCGGTCCTAAAAGACTTTCCCCTTATCCTTAAACTATGACCCCTTGTTCTGGAGTTCCCCAACATCGGGAACAATCTTCCTGCATCTAGCCTGTCTAACCCCTTAAGAATTTTGTAAGCCTCAATAAGATCCCCCCTCAATCTCCTAAATTTCAGCGAG
This sequence comes from Raja brachyura, assembly GCA_963514005.1. The sequence goes on from OY740800.1 coordinate 18,250,012, forward strand.
TACAAGCCGAGTCTATCCAGTCTGTCTTCATATGGAAGTCCTGCCATCCCAGGAATCAGTGATGCTGTGTGTTCAAGAAACAGTGATGCACAGGATTGAAAACTAGGCTGTGGTTAATCAGAAAGCGAGAAAAAAACTTTGATGCATGTTTAATTTCACTATTACTGTGTGCAGTCACCTCAACCCACACTTCAATAGCTACATGCATTAGATTGAAGGGAGATGACAGCAGGTTTTGCAATTGAGGAGAGAGCTGCAATGCTAGGAGATTGCATTGCTCCTTAAATGCAGCAAGCTGGTTGTAAATGGCAAGGGTATTTTGCGTGGTTTATTGCCTGAGGTTGAAGTGACTTTAGTAACCAAGCCCATGAGGAGAGTAAGTGGGAGATTCCATTCCCCTGCAGTGGTAGCAGTGAAAGAAGATTTCACATGAAGTCAATGTCAGGAACGATGTTCTCAATTTTTATGCTTTAAAACATTCTCATTGAGTTGATTGTGGTTGTCAAGGTATCACTGACATGTTGGAACAAGTAAGACACAAAATACTGGAGTAACTCAGCAGGTCAGGCAGTATCTATGGAGAGAAGAAATGGGTGACATTTCGGGTTGCGATCCTTCATCAGATAAGTAAATTTGTTCCAATCATCACCCTAGCAACCCCTCCTCGCCTGTAACCACTTATTGCCCGCTACACTTTGTCCTGCCTCTTCTCTCACCCAGCTTTCTTTTCCCACCCCACCCCACAATCAGTCTGAAGAAAGGTACAGACGGAAACATCACCTATCGATGTTCTCCAGAGATGCTGCCTGACTCGCTGAGCTAATCCAGCACTTTGTGTCCTTTTGTTCAAGTACCTATTCATCTTGGCAGTACAATTCACATTCACTTTCTCATAAGGTCATAAGTGATAGGAGTAGAAGTAGGCCTTTCAGCCCATCAAGCCTACTCCGCCATTCAATCATGGCTGATCTATCTCTCACTCCTAACCCCATTCTTGTGCCTTCATCCCATAACCTTGAAAAACTGTACTGATCAAAAATCTATCCATCTCTGCCTTAAAAATATCTACTGACGGCCCCCACAGCCTTTGGTGGCTAAGAATTCCACAGATTCACCATCCTCTTCATCTCCTTCCTAAAAGAATATCCTTTAATTCTGAGGCTATGACATCTAGTTCTAGACTCTCCCACTAGTGGAAACATCCTGTCCACATCAACTCTATCCAAGCCTTTCACTATTCTTTATTTTTCAACGAGGTCCCCCCTCATTCTTCTAAACTACAGTACAGGCCAAGTGCCGACAAACGCTTATCATAGGTTAACCTACTCATTCCTGGGATCATTAGAAACATAGAAAATATGTGCAGGAAGACGCCATTCGGCCCTTCGAGCCAGCTCCACCATTCATTGCAGTCATGGCTGATTGTCCCCAATCAATAACCCGTGCCTGCCTTCTCCCCATATTCCTTGATTCCACTAGCCCCTACAGTTTAATCTAACTCTCTCTTAAATCCATCCAGTGATTTGGCCTCCACTGCCCTCTGTGGCAGGGAATTCCACAAATTCACAACTCTCTGGGTGAAAAAGTTTTTTCTCACCTCAGTCTTAAATGGCCTCCCCTTTATTCTAAGACTGTGGCCTTCAGTTTTGGACTCGCCGAACATTGGGAACATGTTTCCTGCATCTAACTTATACAGTCCTTTTATAATTTTATATGTTTCTATAAGATGCCCCCTCATCCTTCTAAACTCCAGTGAATACAAGCCTAGTCTTTTCAATCTTTCCTCATATGACAGTCCCGCCATTTCAGGGATCAATCTTGTGAACCTACGCTGAATTGCCTCAATCACAGGGGTGCCCTTCCTCAAATTAGGAGACCAAAACTGTACTCAATACTCCGGATATGGTCTTACCAGAGCCCTACTGCAGAACTGCAGAAGAACCTCTCTACTCCTATACTGAAATCCTCTTGTAATGAAGGCCAACATTGCATTAGCTATCTTCACTGCCTACTGTACCTGCACGCCAACTTTCAGTGACCGGTGTACAAGGACACCAAGGTCTCGCTGTACCTTCCCCTTACCTAACCTAACCCCATTGAGATAATAATCTTCCCCCTTGTTTTTGCCACCAAAGTGGATAACCTCACATTTATCTATATTATACTGCATCTGCCACGCATCTGCCCACTCACTCAACCAGTCCAGGTCACCCTGCAACTTCCTAACATCCTCTTTACAGTTCACACTGTCACCCAGCTTTGCGTCACCCGCAAACTTGCTAGTGTTGCTCCTAATTCCCTCTTCCAAATCGTTAATATATTTGGTAAACAGTTGCGGCCCCAACACCGAGCCATGCGGCACTCCACTCGCCACTGCCTGCCATTCTGAAAAGGACCCGTTCATTCCTACTCTTTGCCTCCTGTCTTCCAACTAATTTTCTATCCACATCAACACCCTACCCCCAATACCATGAGCTCATTCTTGTACACCTCCTCCTTGCTAGATTTATCTTGGGATTAAAAGGTATCTGATGAGAACAGAATGAGCAGGTTGGATTCAATTTTTCAGGAGTTTGGAAGAATGAAGGATAAATGTATTGAAACATATGCATGTGAGCGGTTTAATTGTAGACAAAACAACCCCAAGGTCAGGAATTAGATTGTGCATTCATCACAAGGATGTATGCTGTTTATTTCTGCAAACAGGTTATTAATTATTTGTTAATTTGGGGTTCAAATTCCACCGTGGCTATCAGCAATCAAAAATCCAAGTAATTCAATTAATCCAGACAATAAAAAGCTGGCAAAAGTAAGAGTAACCAAACACCGGGTGAACTCCCAGTAAGAAATGGACAAACAAAGGAAATCGGAGCAGCAGGGGAAGTCATATGGGTCTTCAAGCCCATTCTATTATTCAACAAAATCACAGCTGAACTGATTGTAACTTTTGTCGAAACAAAGAACAGCAAATGCTGGTTAATACACAAAACGACAGTGTGTACTGGACACAAGGGCAGCACGGTGGCATAGCGGTAGAGCTATTACCTTACATCACCAGAGACCTGGGTTCGATCCTGATTAAAGGTGGTTGTCTGTACAGAGTTTGTGTGTTCTCCCCATGACTGCGTGGGTTTCCTCCCACACGCTTATAGGCTAAATGGTTTGGTATAAATGTAAATTGTCCGTAGTGCGTGTAGGATAGTGTCAGCATGTGGAGATTGCTGGTCGGCATGGACCCGGTGGGCCAAAGGACCTGTTTCCGCGCTGTATCTCTAAACTAAACTAAACTAAACAATGTACTCAGTGGGTCAGGCATCATCTCAATGGATCAATGGTGCTTTATTGTCACATGTGCACTGCACAGTGAAATTTTTTTTTCATAGATCACACATGCATATTTTGGCACCATTTACAAAAAGTACAAAGTCCGGTCCGCACTCTCGATGTATTGGAGCAGCTCCCAATCCAGCATTGGTGGAATGAAGATTAAAGAGAAGGGACGTGACATAACAGCATAAAATCACACCAGCAATCCTGCAGGATGGTGCAATAAATCCCAGGATCACTTTCACTTCCTGTTACCCGTGAGCATGTAACAAATGGCATGGAACAATATAATGGACAGAGCAACCAACTAACTCAGATAACAACTCCTAAGATTCTGGGATTAATGTTCTTGTCCTCTCCTGCAAGTGTTGATCATATACAATGTGGTTGGCATGTTCAGGCCACAGTGTGTCCACATTTCATAGGCTGGCTCATTGCTGTGTTGAAGTCACACCCAAGGTGCTTGCTCATCCTAGGGAACTTTATGGGCACTTACTCCATGGGCGGCACAATGGTGCAGCAGTAGAGGTGTTGCCTTACAGCTTCAGAGACCCGGGTATGATTTTGACTATGGGCGCTATCTATATGGAGTTTGTATTGGAAGGAACTGCAGATGCTGGTTTAGACAGCAGATAGACACACAATGCTGGAGTAACTCAGCGGGTCAGGCAACATATCTAGAGAATGGGAATAGGTGATGTTTCAGGTTGAGACCCTTCTTCTTCAGACTGAGAATCAGGGGAGAGGGAAACAAGGTATGAAAAGGTACAGAACAACTTAGAGCCGGCAATGATGGCCAAGGTTTCTCCCTGTCTCTGCATGGGTTTCCTCTGGGTGCTCCAGTTACCTCCCACTCTTCCAGAGCCATGCAAGTTTGTAGGATAATTGGCTTCTGTAAGTTGCCTCCACTGTGCAGGAAGCGATACTGGGATAACTAGTGTATGGGTGATAGTTGGTCAGCATGGACACAGTGGACCAAACGGCCTGTTTCCATGCCGTAACTCTAAAACTAAAACTGAACTCTAAAACTAAAACTAAAATGTCTTTATGGCCAATAAAACAGACAGAAATAATTCACTGTTCTCCAATAGTGGCAGAAGGAATCTTGGCTTCACAAATTTCTGGATGACAGCAGGGAAATGGATACACGTTCTCAGCCAAATTCTATCGTGTTTTTTGGATCCTCTTCCAAAAGATGGAACTGAGTATTTTGAAGTTTCAGGTTATCTGCCTCCGAACACGTATCCAGGATAATAAAAGATAGGGTTGTGGCACATTGGTCCTTCCTGCGCTAACTAGTTTCTTTATTATGAAGGATTTTAGTGATTGAGTTCTTCAGTCTTCTATTCTATTCAATAATAAAAATGGCAGTTTATTTACTTTAATTTGCATTAGAGTCATAGAGTCTTACAGCGTGAAGACCGGCCCTTTGCCCGATTTGCCTACACCAGCCAACATGTCTACACTAGTCCCACCTGCCTGCATTTGGGCCATATCCATCTAAACCTGTTCTATCATGTACCTGTCCAAATGTTTCTTAAACATTCCGACAGTTCCTGCCTTAACTACCTCTTTCCGCAGCTCGCTCCACACACCCACCACCCTTTGTGTGAAAAAGATGCTCCTCAGGTTCCTATTAAATCATTTAAAAGGTTTTCCTTCTCTGCTACAAAAATGATTCATGAGGGAGTGGGTGCAAGTTAAAAAAGGCTTACCCTACAGGTCTAAGCAAGAGTGTTGAAGGAGTAGGAAAATATTTCACTACATTAACACTTTTAGTTATTTATGAATGGGGAGAGAACCTCGCAAGTCTGAATAATGATTCATACTTAGAGACAAAGGGTGCATAGATTTCAAATTAGTTTTACTCTTCAAACATGTAGCCAGGGGTTCTGGCAATGGTCCGTATTCTTTGTATGCATGACGTTGTATGCTTTGAACTCATTGCACAAAATCAGGCTATTCAACCGGTCCTTGCTAACGTTTGTACGCCACATGAGTCTTAATTTACTCTCATGATCTCTTTCCCTGCATTAAAGCTGTCTGTTTATAATATCAATATTGTCAGCGTCAAACACTGAAGCTGAATATTTGCCTCAGATGATACACACGACCAGTAGTATCTACTCATGCACTAGGTGCATGTAGTGTAATCCAATCTCAAACAATTGTTCAGGCTCAATAGACACACACCCAATAATCCAACCATAATACAAAAGGGCCTGCCGACATGGGTATCATTTGCACGTCACGCAGGTGGTGCATAGCGATTTTATGAATCCCAAAATCCTGGGGGGCCGCAGGCGACTGCGTGCCACTGCCTATATCACCACGCACCATGCACGCGTAATACAAGCCATGCACACGTAATGCATGCCACGCGCACATCACGTGCGCGTCATGACACGCGAGTCATGCGCCGTGACACGTAAATGATGTTGCGTTAATGACGTGCAAATGACGCCCAAGTGGCACAGGCCCTTGACAAATCACCTGTAGGTAGAGGTCAGCACTAAGAGTAGAAGTACAAAATATGTATTCTGGAAAATTCTGCAAATGTCTGAAGGAGGGTCTCGATCCTAAACGCCACCATTCCTTCGCTCCAGAAATGCTGCCTGACCCGCTGAGTTACTCCAGCTTTTTGTGCCTACCTGCAAAAGTAAATTGTACCTATTTGCTAGGGAGTACACAGTTGATTTTTTTATAGACCATCTGAGATGCATTTATTCAATTTCCTAATTCTAATTTTCTTAGTTCCTCTTTTGCTTACTGCAGAACACAGTGGAGTTCCAAAGATTGTTGTGTGTAGGAAGGAACTGCAGATGCTGGTTTAAACCAAAGATGGACACAAAACACTGGAGTAACTCAGTGGGCCAGACAGTATTTCTGGAGAAAAGAAAAGGTGCTGTTTGACCCGTTGAGTTACTCCAACTTTTTGTGTCTATCCAAAGATTTTTAAGTGGTCAATAGGTCAATAAATTAGACAGTTGCAAATATCTTGGTCAGCAGACCCTCTTTACCTGATGTGGGTGCTGACGGAAGGACTTTGAATTGAAATGTTAACACTGTTTTTCTTTCCACAGATGCTGCCTGACTTTAGAGATACAGCGTGGAAACAGGCCCTTCGGCCCACAGAGTCCACACCGATCAGCAATTACCCAATACACTAACACCATCCGACACACTAGGGACAATTTACAATTTTACCAAAGCCAATTAACCTACAAACCTGTGTGTCTATGGAATGTGGGAGGAAACCGGAGCAGCTGGAGAAAACCCATGGAATCACAGGAAGGACGTACAAATTCTGTACAGACAGCGCTCATGGTCAGTATCGATCCCGGGTCTCTGGTGCTGTAAGGCAGGAACTCTACAGATACACCACTGTGGCACCCCAACCTGCTGCCTCAGTGACCTACTGAGTGTTTCTGGTCTTTGCTTTTCTTTTTTTAGATAATGGACCTCGGAAGTTTTTTTCATTTTCAACCCTCTTTAGCTTCCATTTTTAAGAAACTGTGATGTGACAGGGATTCACTTCCATTGATGAAAATCTGGAAGAAAAAAGATCTTGATTTCACCCAATTATGTGGTGCATTGTTCAGCACTAGAACTTGAGATGGCCTGTAGGTGCTGCACCGAGAGAATGCTTCTTTCTCAGTGGTACCATCCTTCAGTTGGGAAATTAAACCCTGAGGCAGACACAAAATGCTGGAGTAACTCAACGGATCAGGCAGCATGTCTGGAGAGAAGGAATTAAACCCTGACTTCTATTCAGTTGGAAAGGTGTGAGTGCTCCCAATCTCCTATTCGGATTTGTTCCTCTATTAGCACGTTTAGATTTATTCAATAACTATTTTAGGTTGAACATGTGGCTCGATTCGAAATGCCACCCATTCCTTCCATCCAGATATGCTGCCTGTCCCACTGAGTTACTCCAGCATTCTGTGTCTATCTTTGCTTGATGCGAGTCTGGCTACAAAGATAATTCACGTGGTGCCAAAGCCTTTTGGGAAGTTGAAATGATCTGTAAAAGTGTGCTACGTCCCAGTGCAGAATAATGGCCAGAGAAAATAAATGTGCTCACCCCGCTTACAATTCAGTATGCAATCTTTTCTACATTGGAGAGACCATTTTCAAATTAGGTGACCCCTTAATGGAACATTACTATTCAATCAACAAGGGAGATACCATGTTTCCAATTGCCTGCCACCTTGATTCCCTTTCCCTCGCTCACTCTGATCTCACTGTCTTTGGCCTCCTACACTATCTGTTCCAACACTATTCCAACAAAAGACAGAATTGTAATTTTCAAAATGGCACTTTCTGGCCCCCAGCACTTAATATGATCTAGGTCTTGACGAATGGGATAGTCTGGAACGTTAGATCAAATGGGATCTAATTAGATGCATTGGATCCGATTAGAACCAACAGGTATTTTGCATTCTCATCCAAATCGTTGATTTAAAAAAATAATTAAATAATTATGATTGTTAACAAAGAAACCAGAATCAAAATCTCTGCCTCAAACAGCTGGTCACAGCCGTCAATGTATGAAACAACCCTCCACCTCCTTTCTCTGCCTAGGTGGCTGGAGGTAGAGGCAAAAACAAAGGGTGATCTTATTGACACATGTAAGATGCCAAGGAGACATGACAAGTAGATATTGAGTTGGAAGGAACGGCAGATGTTGATTTATACTGAAGATAGACACCGAATATTGGAGTAACATAACGGGTCAGGCAGCATCTCTCGAGAAAAAGAATGGGTGCCATTTTGGGTCGGAACCCTTCTTCAGACTGAAAATAAAAGGGCGGGGGTGGGGGGTGAACTGCAGGTGGGAAAAGATCAGCATAAATCAGAGCCGGCAATAGATGAAGAGGAAAGGGTGGAGATCATAATGGTCCATTGTTGGCTGTGGAAGAGGTGATACCAAAGGGATACAGGGCTGCGAACAGTGGAACTAGTAGGACAACTAGGGTGGGGGAGTGGAGCGGAGAAAGAAAATGCAAGGGTTACTTGAAATTTGAGAAATCAATGTTGGGTTGTAAGCTGCCCACGCAAACTATGAGATGCTGTTCCTCCAATTTGCATGTCTGACAATGGAGAAAGTCCAGGACAGAAAGGTCAGTGTGGGAATGGGAAGGGGAGCTAAAATGTTTAACAACCAGGAGATCGCGTTGGCCAAGGTGGTCTGAGCATCGGTGTTCAGCGGGGTCAGGCAACATTCATGGAGGTAAATGGACAGAAGGCGTTTTGAGTCGGGGCCCTTTGCCAGACTGCTGGAGAAGAGGGCAGATATCTGCCCGGTTGTTTAATGGCAAACAAAAGCAGAATGCTGTGCGTGTCAGTCCCGGGGAGAACAGCTGGTCATGACCCTATGTCCAAAAGCAGGAGGAGGACTGTGCAGTAGTTTGATTGGAAGAGAAGTATTTGCAGATTTTTAGGCGAAGGTGCTGACTGCTGGGCTCAGCAGTCTGACATAATTTGGCATCGATCTGATGGAAAAAGCAAATTGAGAAATTATTTACATTGTTGTTTATTTCGAAGGTCATTTGTTCATGCTGTTCCCCAAATGATTGTCTAGTCCCTGCATCTGAGGCATCTCACACGCTCTTCACCACTTCAATAGCTTCCAATTCCTGGGACCACATTGCTTCATTTTTACCATGGATTTACACTTCATATACCCTTTACAACTCAATTTCCACCAGGAAGGTGTCAAGCCCCTCCGGTTCTTCCTTGAACGGAGACCCCAATTAGTTCCCCTCAACTAACACTCACCTATGCTTGGCAGAACCTGTCCTCGTCCTTTACAACTGCTCTCACATCCTTCAAGTCAAGGCTGTAACATTTCCGCCACCTTAAACGTGATCCCACCACTGGTCACATCAGACCAAGCCTACCCACACCCTTTTCCGTAAAGGCCACTCACTTCACAACTCCTTGGTTCACTCATCCCTTCCCACCCAACCCGCACCTTCGGGCATTTTTCTCTGTAATCGTAGAAGATGTAACTGTCCCTGTAGAAGAAGACCTGTCCCTGCACCTCCTCCTTCACTTCCATCTGTGGTCCCAGCTGGTCTTCCAAGTGAGAAAGAGGTTCTCATGCACCTTTTCCAACCGTGTTTATGGCATTTAGTGCTCCCTATATGGCCTCCTTTACATTGTTGAGGCTGAGACATAGATTTGTTGACTGTTTCAACGAACACAGCCATGGGCACTTGCATGAGCCCCAGCTATGCCTATCTTTCTGTTGGTTAGGTTAAACAATCTATGTTGCAAATGCATCCCGGCAACATTCCCAAACCCTTTATCTGCAACAACGATGTGACTGCATTGGGGCTGCCTCCTGCAGTCATGTGCAATTTGTTGATTTCTTCACCTTTCCTACTAATTTCCACCCTGTCCATAAATTTTCCCCTGCACCTCTTTCCCCTTTCTTGATCTCTGTGTCTCCATCACAGGGGACAAACAATTGACTGACATCTACTGCAACCCCTGACAACAAACCCAATAACTCTCACTGTTACCTTGACTACACCGCCTCCCACTGGATCCCATCCCTTACTCACAAATCCTCCATTTCTGCTGCATCTGCTCCAAAGATGAAGCTTTCCTCTCTGGAATATTTGAGATATTCTTCAGTAAACATGGTTCCCCTCCTGCAGTTGTAGATGGAGCCATCACCCGTGTCTCTTCTGTGTCCCACAGTTCCAAGGATTCTCGCCATTTATCCCAACAGCCTCTGCATCCAACGCATCCATTCACATGCACCTTTTCCAACCTTGTTCATAAGGTCATAAGGAATAGTAGAATGAGGCCATTCGGTCCATCACATCTACTCCGCCATTCAATCATGGCATCTCCTGCCTTCTCTCATGTGGGCTCCTTTACATTGTTGAGGCTGAGACATAGATTTGTTGACTGTTTCATTGAACACTTGCTCTCGATCCGCCAAAGCCTGGTGGGTCTCTCAGTTGCTAATAATTTTAACACCTTTTCCCATTCTCATACTGATCTTTACATCTTGGGACTCCTCCATTGCTAGAGTGAGGCCACATGCAAACTGGAAGAACAGAACCTCATATTCCACTTATTGAATTCTCCAATTTAAGGTAAGTAAGTCTGCTCATCGTCTACCTCTTCCTATTCTGAGTCCCACATTTTCTTTTTTTTCCCTCCTTCCCCAGTCCATTGTCTTCCATCCACCATCCATCCCAATGGTCCTGCTTTTGGGCCTCAACACCACCTAGCGGTTGACCAACAATCCATCTGGACAAGGTCAACAACATATTATCAGTTGGATTGCACCATTTTAGCTTGGTTGTGGGCCAGAGTGTTTATCTGAAGATTTGGTCAGTGTGAATATTTAGCTAAGGGTAACTCTAGTGCAAATGCTTTCTTGAAATTATAGTTTCAAGCTTTCACCTTGATGTAGATTACCGTTTACCGATTTTAATATATAAAGCAGCTTTCATTGCCTCTGGATGTCTCAAAGGACAGTCCAGTATATGAAAGTGCACACAGCGAGCTTACATAAAGACACAAGGTGCTGGAGGAACTCAATGGGTCCGATAACATCTGGGACATTTGACCCATATCCCTCCAAGTCAATTTACCTGCCCAAATGTCTTTAAAATGTTGTATTTGTGCCTACCTCTACAACTTCCTCAAACAGCTCATTTCATACAGTATATAGCCACTCTTTTTAGAAAGAAATTGCCCCTCAGGTCTCTCTTACATCTTTCCCCTCTCATCGTAGACTTATGGCCTCTAATTCTGAAGTCCTCCACATTGGGGAAAAAGGCTGTGACTATTCACCTTATCTATGCCTCTCATGATTTTCATATACTTCTGGAAGATCATCCTTCAGCCTCCTACACTTCATGGAAAAATGTCCCATCCTATCCAGCCTCTCCTTATAACTTAAGCCCTCAAGTCCTGGTAACATCCTGGTGAATCTTATCTGCACCTTTTTACATTTTAATGGCATCCCTCCTCTTGTTAAGTGGACAGAAATGTACACAATATTCCAAATGCAGACTCACTAACTTTTTGTGCAGCTGCAGCATGAAGTCTCAATATCTTGTACTTAATATCCTTATTGATTTGTAAGTTTGCCCAATGCCTTTTACATCATCGTGCTCACACTGTCGACACTTTTGGAGAAGTGTATACCTGAACCCTTTTGTATCTCTGCTCTGGTTTACTATGTAAGTGTTACCCGGGTTTGAATTACCAAAAAGCATTACGTCACACTTATCAGAGTTAAATTCCATCTGCCATTCCTTGACCCACTTCCATAGTTGATCCAAATCCTTTAGTAAATTTAGATATCCTTCCTCACTGTCTCCTTTACCACCAATTTTGTGTTATCCACAAATTTACTAATCACGTGAACTCCATTGTTTTCCAAAATAGTAAGATTAAATAAGAATTTACCAGTTTGAAGTTTGATCTTTATTTTATGAGGAGTTACGTTGAGGGATTACGTGAAGACCCCGCCAGCACGCATGCGCGACATTCTTCAAAGCAGCGGTGTGGAATCACAGATAACAGAAGTTGACTAATATATAGTAAGATAAGAGAACTAAAATGCCAGTTGACCTTTATATAGAGGGTTGGGAGCGGAGGGCACGTAATCCCTCAACGTAACTCCTCATAAAATAAAGATCAAACTTCAAACTGGTAAGTTCTCTTTTAATCTTACTATTTTACTTTGGAGTCATGTGAGTGACTACGTGAAGATTTCAAAGCTCTGTGATTTCATGCCGTGGAGACGAGTCCATGCATCACACACTGCATCAGTGAAGAGTGAATTTTAATAATGCATTCAGACATGACATATGTATAGACTTGTTGATGCTATTAATGGACAAATAGTGATAATAGTCACCTCCCTCAACCGGGAGGAACTGTAAGACAGTCCTAAAATTGGCAAATGCTCCCGGTCTGGCAAAGTGTATTTCTAAAATGTTTGGAAAATCGTTCGTTAGACCATCCTGCAGTTGCCAGGATGTGGTCCCACGAAACGGCCATCCCCTGCTGCTGATACAGTTGCAGCCTGGGTGGAGTGAGACTTGTATGTCAGTGTTCACTCCTGTATCCCAGAACCCATATTAACCACCTGGCGATGGTCTGTAGTGATATGTTCTTATGAGGCTTCATGTGACTAACAATCATAGCTAGTTCAGAGTCCCTAAGGCTCTAGTGACCTTAACATACTGGTGTAGATGTGTGGCTACATACAACCGAAGGTCCATGCGATATGCCAACAATTCTAGTTTGAGACCTAATGTCCTTGGTGTATTCTGCTGATTAAGTCATATTGTCATCTTGTCCAGTTACAGCTATGCAAAAAACTGGACCTGTTGTGCTGACTCAGCGTCATGAGCATAACCACTTGGTTAGTGAGCCAAGGGCAGGGATGTTCCATTGTTAACATCCCTTATCTCTGAGTATCTGGCCTGGGGGGTGTCGAGTTGAAGATACCCTTCATAATCTAGATATCAGAAGGTAACCCGACAAAGTGGATTCTGCTCCTTGCAGCCAATATGCTGAGAAGGCACGTGCGGCACAGTAAATGACACTCTTTTAATGATTGTCAAACCCCATATGGAAACTGAACTTCAAGACGTCAGTCATCCGTGTCAACTTATATGTAATAACAAAATACTTCCCATCTCTTATGAGGGAAGTACTGCTTATTTGGTGCTATCCCTGCAATTGCAGTGAACACGTCCATAATTTGGTTTAACAATTCTAGCCGCAGGAAACGGTCTTCCCATTCTGCAAGTCAATGATTTGATTTATGTATGCAGAGGATGGTTTCCTGAGTCACCGCTAACCAGCAATTTTGTGCCTGGAAATAACCATATAAGGTTCTATCATCATTCCCAACAATCAGTGGGAATCATGGCTGTATAGGCCAGTCAGGCACTACGAAATGCCTGAAGTGGGAAATTGCTGAATTTGCAAGGCCCGTCTGGTAAGGTAAAATGAAGGGACACAAAGAGCATTCTTCCCCAGTGTAGCGAGAATGCATCCATCGCCACTGATATGCCACGTATATTGCAACTGGTGATTGAGCCTGGATGCAATATTTTGATCTTTAGGTGTTCTATCGAGCCCACAATGTCCTTTAATACTGCGATTCAACATCCATTCTGTGTCATTGCGTTTACCTCATAATACACCAATGCCAAATGAAGTTAGGTAAACTATTACCAGATACTTTTACTTGATTGCACCCATGTGATTAACATATAACAGCACCTGAGTGTATCAAGTTAGACTTGAGCATGCAGATTATGCATATTTGCACAAACCTTTAATCCACAGAATGCACCTAGTGTGAATAGGTAGTTGATACCATAAACTGAACAATTGGTAACTCATGCAACCCCATCTGCCTCAGTAACTAAAGATGGTATTTAGTAATTATCCATCTTTGAGCAATAGCATCAGTTAGTAATTAACTGACGAGTACTGATGAAGGTTAGTGGGGCAATGCTGAATACTGTTTGTTCACCATGGTGACTTTGATAGTTTCAGCTGGGAATAGCATAGGTCTGGTAGTAATGACCTACATGGTACCTGTGAGCTTGCTCCTTTGCACGCCGTATAGCTCTGATGGTGCAAAAGGCGTAAATAGCACAGCTGAAAGCCAATATATTGCCAATCCCAGACAATTTAATAGAGTTAAAGGTAATCCCAACACTCAATAATTTCAGTTGGTATCAATTTAAATTTAACTGGAGGAATGAGAATCCAATTTCTGCAGTATACTTTGTGGCTGATACCGTTGATTTGTCAAAATACAGCGTTGTTAGAACATCATCCAGATAGCTCATAATAATAGCTTTTAGTTCTGAGCAGCCGAGCACTGGTTTTAGTAATTTGGTAAATAGCCTGGGGCTTAAGTTTGCCCATTTGGCAATGCTTTTGACTGTAACATTGTTCCATCCAGCTAAATTGCAAATATCTTTGGTGAGCCCTGTGAGTGGAAACTGTTCCCCTGTTGATGTGGACGGTAATGAAGTTTTCTATTCAGAAAAGTCTGTACTGCACATGTGAATTGAACCGGTATCTTTCATTGTGATAATGAGCGTCCCACAACTGCGGCCTGTCTTGAAAGGCAACTCTGTCTTGCATAAAACAAGTGTAAATTTACCAACTTGTAAATGATCCACATACCTCATATATCGGAAATAACCAGACCCACCTACCTTCATGGTTATTGGTGGTCTTGTGGTAAGCCCAAAGGCCCCTGGTGCGGGTTCTAATTCTGTCCCAGATTTGGAGAGTAGGATTGCTGGGGTGAGTGGACACAATTCCCTGAGGACCAGTTTGGGCCTTGGCCTGAAAGGCCTGAGCCCAGTTTTGAAGCTGCCACCAGCTTCAGTGAAACGCTTGCTGTCGATAGAGGCGTGGGGTGTGTTGTTGCCGTGGTACCTTGATAAGCCGGACAGCTTTAATTCTTCATCCGGGTCTTACCTGTTTGGGCAGGTTCCTGAAGAGAGGATTCGGCGGCTGGACATTGCTGGCCTTACTTGAACCTGCAGATTTGGAATTTTAAGGCAGATCCGATGGCGTTCTTCTGGAAGCAGTTCATTTGAAGTGTGCATTATACCCCCACATAACGCTGTTCACTGCTTGTCCTTTCAGGAACAATTTTGCAGGTGCATGGTATCCTACAGCCGGCACCTGTAATGATGTGGCGTGAGGTGGCTGCTCCTTCACAAGGGAACTCTGGCCTTCAGGTTTCTTCGTTAGCGAAGGTCTTGATGCCATGCCAGAATTTTCAGGAACCTCACGCTTATACTCCAGTATGTTCCCTAGACATACTTCCGAGTCTTCCGCTTCATGCGGGATACGTAGGCGGTGGACCTTCCAGCCCGGACCCCGCTGAGTCACCGGGGTTTTACGTCGGCGGTATATTTCTCTGCAGGCGGTGAATCTTCGAGCCCGGACCCTCCGAGTGTACGGGCTTATCCGCCGGCGGTATATACGCAGCCCGGGCCCTGCCAGGTCTCTGGGCTTTACCGTCGGTGGTATATCTCTACTGATATGCCATACATGGACCATATCAGGAGGGAGCATTAGTGGGATGAGCGCTCTCTGACGTTATCCATGCTCCTCATGGGTAAACGGCCGAGGAAGTACCCATGTCGGAGGGGGAACCTCCTGGCCGTTGAACCTCTCTGGGCCGCTGGAGTCTGAAAAATACCACCAGCTATCCGCGCTCCTGCGGTCTGCAGCCGTGTCTTCCACACGATCCCCGCAGTCGGGTTCCCCGAGCCGGGTTCACCCCGTGGTTTGGCTTCTCCGCCGTCCCCGCAGCCGGATTTCCACGAGCCGGGTTCACCCCGTGGCTTGATTCCTGTTGTTGTCCTGGGTTCCCCGCGGATTCCAGTCCATGGTTTACCACAGCAGAGCATCCCCGCGATTCTCGCAGACGGAATTTCCCCGCGGTGTCGGGGAATCCTCGATATCTCCAGCAGGAACTCTATTAGTGCTTCTTGCAAGGAGAAAAAGCAGACCTGGAGTTAGGTTGAAAAACTTACCTTCAGGTTTAAAACTTACCGCTGGTGGAGTGCTTCCACAGCCTGTCGATGCGCAATGCGGTAGACAATATGTTGCGCATGCGTGTTCACGTAGTCACTCACGTGACTCCGAAGTAGAATTCCAATATAGATAACAAACAGTAGTGGACCCAATATAGATCACTGCGGTACTTCATTGGTCACAGGCCTCCAATCAGAAAAAAAATCTTCCACTAGTGCTCTTGGAGCCCTTCCACAAAGCCAATATTGAATCCAGTTGGCTAGCTCACCTTGGAGCCCATGCTAACCTTCTGGAATAACCTAAAACCTGGGATGTGGTCTAAGGACTTTGAAGGTCCATATATATACTATCATAAGATCATAAGATAACTGATAGGAGTAAAATAAGGCCATTCGGCCCATCAAGTCTACTCCGCCATTCAATCATGGCTGAACTATCTCTCCTAACCCCATTCTCCTGTCTTCTCCCCGTAACCTCTGACACCCGTACCAGTCCACTGTCCATCTTCTCAGTGACCTCTTCAAAAAACGCTATCAAATTGTGCACAAACTCACAACTTTCGACAAGATTGGTATTGGCAAGGGCAGAGCTCAAACTGCAAATACCGAGATGAAAGGAAGAAACTATCTCACTACCTGTGGCCCAACCCCACTTCAGCTCTTCCAAAAAAAAAAAAATTCTATGGCAGGAGAGAAATGGACCTGGAACTTCTAGCAGATAATTTCCTGCTGCTGTAGTTGGCTACTGTCAACTCTAGTTGTATCCAAGTGATGTTCAAAAGACAACTCTCCTTGAAGATATAGAAGCTGCAAAAGCAAAGTACTGCTTGATTGTGATCCATTACAATCATGTTGACACAATGTTGGAATCTTGCATGAAACACAATGTGCTGGAGTAACAGTGGGTCAGGCAGCATCTCTGGAGGCCACAGATAGGTGACTTTGCAGGTCGGGACCCCTCCTCAGGTCAGAGGAATGGTCCTGTCCTGAAAAATCGCCCATTCATATCCTTCAGAGATGCCGCCTGACCCGCTGAGTTACTCTAGCACTTCGTATTCCACCCACTACCATCATCATTCATTCAAACTTCAGAACCAGCTAATAAGGTACTTGAACACAATGCAACTGGCTGAAGATTCCAAGAAAAAGCAATCCCAGAAATATTGGAAGATTTGGCAGAGGTGGTATCTGGAAAGCCCATCAATATTTGATAGAATTAAAACATATGTGGACTCAGGGTGAATATACCAAACAGCTGGAAGCAGAGGTTAGAATCAAATCTTGGTAACTGGAACTATGAGATAGCACCTGCACTATCTCTGCTTGCGCCCTTCAGTTTATCTGATTGCTTCTGTTTATGCAAGCACATTTTACATATGTGTGCTTTTAAAACAAACCTGGAAGATTAATAGAGAAAGCAACTTTTTGGCACTCTGACACTCTATGTTTTACTGCTGTAAAAAGAATAAGAAGAATAAATATGAAAGTTTCAGGAAACAGATTCAAAGTAAAAAAAAGTTGAAGGACAACAGAAGAGATAAATGTCATCAATTAATAGCCCAATTTTTCTTAATAATTTAATATCATATAGGGGAACAACGCAGGCCATTGTGTTAAGGCATCAGACGTTACTAGCCTTGGCATTACCATTTAATTTTAAACATCAGTAATGATATTTGGAAAAGACAATCAAACTTTCAGAAGAATGAAAAGATCTATTTATTAAAGTTGTTAGAATCATATATTCTAAACAGTAACTACTTGCAAAAATTGATGTTTATATTTTTATACTTAATCGGTCTGCAAAGAGGTGAACAAGAACTGCAGATACTGGTTTGCAAAAGAAAAGACACAAAGTGCTGAGTAGATCAGCGTTGTCAGGTAACATCTATGGAGAACACGGATAGGTGACGTTTCGGGTCAAGACCTATTTTCAGACTGCTTTTATGGGGGAGGGGGGGAGAGAAGAAAGCTGGAAAGGAGGAGAGGCAGGACAAACATTGGTGAGTTATAGATAGATACAGGTGAGGGTTATTTTTTAATAGGCAGATAGTGACTTACAACCTAATGTATGAACATTGAATTCTCCAATTTTAGGTAACTAACATCAACGGTACCCCCACCCACTCTTCTCTCCCCATCTCTTTCCTGTGCCCCAGTAGGATGCGCACTCATTTATTTCCCTCCTCCTCCACCTCCAGCTATATTCCTTCCTCCAGCTTCACAATTTGCACTTCTTCTGTCCTCCTCTCACACTTTGTGTCTTTTCATCTCTGGTCTATGCCCAAACATCTGCCCATCAATGCCCCCTTCCCACCTCACCTGTACCCATCTATAACTGCCAGGCTTTGTCCTGGGCCTCCGACTTTGCAGCATTCTTCCCCCCACAACCACAATCAGCCTAAAGAAGGATCCTGACCCGAAACGTCACCCAGACATGTTCACCAGAGAGCAGTTGAGTTATTCCAGCACTTTGTGGCTTAGTCTGCAGAATCTCTGGTACTTTCACTGTCGAGTTTGGCTGAATCCATAACCATGACAATGGAGATTGCAATTCTCATGTGCATTCTTGAAATATATCTCTAGCTGCTGCTCTCAATGATAACCTTGGATTGTTTTTTGATGGATGCGACCCACAGATCTATGTGAGGTGCATACTCTTCTGGATTCTTCCGAGTATCTGTAGGTTTCCTCCTCGTTCATTTTCACATGTAACTATTAGAGGGACTGCATTGATTTGGTTAGTGACCTTGTTTCATGCAGCTTGAACTGCACTTATACTAGTCGGTGATTTTAGCTCATCATATGACATACCTTCTTCCTCAGGAACTCCATATTCCACATCAAAGGGAACATTGATGAGCACATTTACAATCCTCCTCCCCATGCCTCTAGGCATGGTAATCTGCTGCCCTTTGAATAGTTGAATCACTGTTTTTCTCAAACTTCCGATAAATTTAATAAGAAGTAGACTGTGGGACCCGTTGGGTCCAAGTTTCACACGGGAGGGCTGGTTCTTCAATGCAATATTCCACCTCCAGCAATTCCAATATACACACACACTCACACACACACAGACTCACACCCTCCAACTCACACACTCTCACTCACTCACTCACTCACTCACACACTCACACACACACTCACACACACTCACACTCACACATACACTCACACATACACATACACTGCGCACGCACACACCCTCCACCTCACACACTCACTCACTCACTCACTCACACACTCACACTCACACACACACACACACACTCACACACTCACATACACACACCCTCCAACTCACACATTCACTCACACACACACTCACACTCACACATACACTCACACACACACACACACACACACACACACACACACACACACACGCGCACACACGCGCACGCACACATACACACACACACACACATAAACACTCTCACACACTCACACACCATATATATGACAGTAAACTTTCATGAATCTACTCATACGGCTAAGCGCGGCCTCTCCACTGTGGGGCTCCGCAGTCAGTGGCACTTCCGCAATCAGCGTGACCTCTGCACTTACCAGCAATTAGTGCGACATCTGCACTCACCGGAAATTACACAATCAGCACGACCTCTGCACTTAATGGAAGTTATGCAATCAGCACGACCTGTCCACTAAGCGGAAGTCGCAAAATGAGCGGGACTTTTGGGCAAAACACAGTCGGACCTAATAAAGCATTTATTCCTTCCAAACACAGTCGGACCTAATAATGCATTGCAGTTTCAGGCACAGGCAGGGCAGCATGCCAAACAACTTATGGCATTGTCATTTAATTTAATTTAATTTCCAATTAAGCATTGCACTTTCAAGCATAGGCAGGGGAGCAGGACAAACAACTCATGGCATTGTCATTTCATTTAATTTAATTTCCAATTAAGCATTGCACTTTCAAGCACAGGCAGGGCAGCAGGCTAAACACTCATGGCATTGTCATGAAGGGCTAACAAATCATTTAATGCAAGTACAATGCAGACACACAGTTCAGTTGATTTACAGCTTAGAATGACAGTCGTGGCCTCTCCCTCTCGATCTTGCAGAGTGACTGACTGACGTCCAGGCATCCGGGGTTTTATAGTCCTGCCCCCCCCCCCCCCCGGAAGGGGCGTTACCTTCATCACGGTGATTGACAGGCGAGAGGATCAATCAGCTGATCTCAAGGTTTTTTAAACACTCATAACTGTTTATTTTTCATTGATGGGAAATATCCTTGGGGTTGGCTCAGCGGAGGAGGACTGTGAGTAAGATGCCCAAAAATCACAGTGATAGAGGGTAGCATCTTTTTCTAAAATCAATATATAGCGCAGACAGGATGTGGTCAAGATGAGATTTTTAATTATATAGATTTTGTGTGAGTTCAGACAGCTCATTCTCCAAACTGCAATGATCAACCCTGCATGGGAGCAAACCAAAGTTTAGGTCTCAGGCTACAAACATATGTTTGCAGAGGCATTTAATAGATGTCTCTGCAGATATATGCGGTGTTCATTTTGTGTCGTAATATATTCTTCCTGATACCATTCAGGCACATTTTTAAAACATTTTTTGAGATACAGCATAGAAACAGGTCCTTCGGCCTAACATTGTCCTTGCCGAACTTTGACCATCTGTTTACACTAGTTCTATGTTATCCTGGTTACTCATCCACTCTTTATACACTAGCGGCAATCTACACAGTCCAATTAACACACAAACCCACACGTCTTTGGGATGTGGCCTCTGTAGATTGCCCTCAGTGTGTAAGGAGTGGATGAGAAAGTGGGAGGTAGTGTGGAAGGGTGGTCGATGGTCAGCATTGACTCAGTGGGCCGAACGGCCCATTTCCACGCTGGATCACTAAACAAACCACATAGGTGATGTCCACTTTCAAAAGTCCAAGGGCAATTTACAGAGGCCAATTAACCTACAAACCCGCATGTCTTTGGGAAGTGGGAGGAAATTGAAGCACATAGGCGAAACCCACCCAGTCACAGGGAGAACGCAAGAACGTGCAAACTCCACACGAACAGCACCCGAGGTCAGGACCGACACTGGGTCCCTAGCGCTGTGAGGCAGCAGCTCTACTGCTGCACCACCATGCTGCCCAAAAGGAGACAAGAAACATTTAAGGAGACAAGAAACACTTACTTGACATAGGTGTCCGTTCATCAATGGTAGAATATTGAGCAACTGCGCCACTCCTTCATCTTGACAAGTTTTCATCAGTACTCTTAGTGAATTGTGTGTAAGCACATTCAATTTAACATTGCACAAGTAGCTTAATGTTAGATCTGGTTAAAATGTGTCAGCTGCAGCTTAGTTACCTCACCTTTGAGTCAGAAGATCGCAGGGGCGTGTGCTCCTGAGACCTGGGTGCCAAAAATGTGGGCTGTCGCACAAGTACTAATGTGGAATATTACTTGGAAGTATTCCAAAGAACAAGAGTGTTAATCTCCAGTATCCTGCTCGATATTTACCATCAATCAATATCACAAAACAAATGATTTGGTTATGAAATTGCAGCATGTACTTGTGTGTGTTTAATGCAGGCTGGTAACATTGAGTGTACTTCATTGGAATCCCTTGGCAACAAAGCATTTTGGGGCACTTAAAAGGGATTAAAAAACACTATATAAATGCAATCCTTTAATATAATCCTATATAAATACAATCCCATATAAATATAATCCTTTAATAGAACATAGTACAGCAACAATGTCTGTGATGAATGTGATGCCATGGTCAACTCTTTTTTCCCCAATAACTTTGCACTTCATAACATTAGTTAAGTTTAGTTCAGAGATACATCATGGAAACAGGCCCTTCGGCCCACCAAGTCCGCACTGATCGATGATCACACTAGTTATGTCCTCGACACCACGGGCACTTTACAAAAGCCAATTAACCTACAAAACTGCACACCTTTGGAATGTGGGAAGAAACCAGAATACCTGGAGAAAACCTCCACTATCACAGGGAGAACGTACAAACTCCATACAGATTGCACCCATAGTCAGGATTGAACCTGGGTCTCTGGGGCTGTGAGGCAGCAATTCTACCACTGCGCCACTGTACCACCCATCTCAGGGGAGAATGAATTGGACACCTTTAGCATGGAGTTAAAGGTAATATTTATTTTAGATAAGCATAGAACATAGAATATAGAGCAATACAGCTGAGTAACAGGCCCTTTGGTCTATAATGTCTGAGTAATGTCCAAACATGATGCCAAGTTAAACCATTTCTCTCTGGCTGTATTTGATACATATCTCTCCGATTCCTGCATATGCATGTACCTGTCGGAAAACCGGAATACAACTATTCTGTCTTCTTTAACCAAAACTCCTGGCAGCACATTAAAGAAACTCACCACTCTATGTGTAAAAAACTTGCCAAGGATATCCCACCCTGGAAAAAATATTCCGATGCCTACCCTATATATGCCACTCATAATTTTACAAATTTCATTCAGGTCTCCCCTCAACCTTCAACACTTTGTCCACACTCTTCCTATTTTTAATAACCTCTAATCCAGGCAGTATTCTGGTAAACCTCTTCTGTTCCCTTTCCAAAGCATTCACATTCTTCCTGCAATGGGGTGACCCGAATGCATACAGTACACTTTTCCTATAATTCGACTTCCCAAAGTGTGACACCTTGGATTAAACTCCATCTGCCCACATCTGTTACTACTCTGTGTCTCACAGTATCCCTTGGTAGCCTTCCTCACTTGCTATTACCATATAGAGTCAGGTATGGTTAGTTTCTCTTAGTTTCTGCACTGACAGCTAAATAAACTTTGTCTACATTCGAAGTAGTTATTACATGATGTTTGTACAGAGATATTTTCATGGGTGGTTGCATTAAACACTATGTACAATAAAACCGTCTTTGAAATACAGATCTGTTAGAATTTAGATTTAGAATACAATGCCTAGGAAATCAGGAGCTACTGACTTTGAATGAATATCTAAACGTTAGTATTCAAGTTTCCTCAAATTTAGCTGAGCTTCATTAAAAAATACAAATATATTGGTTATTGAACAGGATTTATAAATCACCATAGAACAGTACAGCACAGGAACAGGCCCTTCGGCCCACCGTGTCTGTGCCAAACATGATACCAAGACCAACTTTTATTTGCCTGCACATAATCCATATCCCTCCATTCCCTGCATATCCATATGCCTATCCAAAAGTCTCTTAAATGCTCTATTGTATCTGCCTCAATCACCCCCCCCCCCCCCATGGCAGTACGTTCCAAGCACTCATCACCCTCTGTGGAAAAAAACAGCCCCGCACTTCTCCTTTTAAACTTTGCCCCTCTCACCTTGAAGCTATGCCCTCTAGTATTTGATATTTCCATCCTGGAAAAAAGGTTCTTACTGTCTACCCTATCTGTGCCTGTCATAATTTTATATACTTCAATCAGGTCTTTCTCCAACTTCCTGTGTTCCAGAGAAAACAATCCAAGTCTGTTCAAACTTTTCCTGTAGCTAATCCAGACGTCATTCTGGCAAACTCCTCTGCACCCTCTTAATCCAGGCATCATTCTGCTATACCCCTCTGCACCCTTTCATGGTGGCACAGCGGTAGAGTTGCTGCCTTATAGCACCAGAGACCCAGAGTTACGGGTGCTGTCTGTATGGCGTTTGTACGTTCTCCCCATGACCTGCGTGGGTTTTCTCCGGTATCTCCAGTTCCCTCCCACTCTCCAAAGAAGTACAGGTTTGTAGGTTAATTGGCGTGATAAAGTTGTACAGTAAATAGTCCCTAGTGTGTGTGTAGGATAGTGTCAGTGTGTGTTGCGATCACTGGTCGGCGCGGACTCAGTTGGCCGAAGGGCCTGTTTCCGCGCTGTATCTCTAAACTAATAAAGTAAACTAATTGGATATTCTTTAAGGATCCATTTCATTTATGGAAAATACAATTCCTAATGACAAAACTGTTAAATGCAACCAGACACATGGATAAATAAAAGCAAACAGGCGTAATTCTTAACATTATCTAGAGTACGATGGACAAGGGCAGGATTGATGTCAGTGGCACCCTTCCTATCAAACTGACTGCTACTGTTTGGATGAGAGTAAAGCCCTTTGGCATGATACCAATAGAGTTGCTTATCTTATTGAGCGCTATTAGTGGCTGGGAAAACTGGGTGAAAGGATGGAAAATAACTTATTGGCAGAGGTGATTTTGAACAGTTGTATCCAATATCACTGGCTTACAGAATGCCGCCTTCACTCTCTTGTTACTGGAAAGAAAGGCACATGATTATGACAAGGCCACTTCCGAATGAATAGTGCATGCAGTCACGGATACTTTTATTACAGATGCAAGCTCCCTTTGAGAAACAATAGATAGATTGTTGTGCAGCTTTTAAGAAAAATCACAATCTGATCTCGTGGAAAAATACAGAAGACTGCATATGGAATGAGGGTTATTTCTGTGCAAGAATTGAAAACCAAAGTTGCATAGAATTTGATGATCAGGTAATAATAAGCTTGCTAACACGCCAGCAGCTCACAAGGGTTCTGCAGCTACAAACTAAAATATTTCTCTCAAAACTTGTACATATTGGTAGTGAGTGACAAAATGAACACTACTAATGTTAATTAGTACTACTGTTAATTAACGAGCTATTAATTATCGTGGGTGGATTGGGAGCACATCAAAGCTTTTTAAACCCTGATCATACGTACATAAAAGGCATAGACAGGTACATGGATGGGAAAGGTTGGGAGGGATGTGAGCCAAATGCAAGCAGGTGAGACTATTATAGATGGGGTATCTTGGTCAGCATGGACAAGTTAGGCCAAAGGGCCTGTTTCTGTGCTATATGATTCTGTGCTATATAGTCATATTATTAATATAACTGATAATAAAGTTAGATGTAGGAATGTGTAACTATGTTATCAATTATATTAATAATCTACTAGAAGTATCTAATTACTCTTGATAGAAGTTCCAGGCAATGATAAAAACTTTCAGAATACTTAAGAAGCATTTACACAATTAGTTTAGTTTAGTTTAGAGAGACAGGACATTTGGCCCACAGATTCCATGATGACCATTAATCACCTATTCATACTAGTTCTTCATTATCCCACTTTCCCATTCACTCCATACATTCTAGGGCAATGAATGGCCTTCATCAGTCAGAGTATTGAGTATAGAAGTTGGGAGGTCATGTTGCAGTTTTATAAGACGTTGGTGATGCTGCATTATTGTGTTCAATTCTGGGCATCATGTTATAGGAAAGATGTGGTAAAGTTGAAAAGGGTGCAAAAAAGATTTACAAGAATGTTGCCCGGAGTTGAGGGCCTGAGCTACTGGGATAGATTGAGCAGGCTGGAGCACAGGAAGCATTCCTTGGAGCACAGGAAGATGATCGGTGATCATATTGAGGTGTACAAAATCATGAAGGAAATAGATCAGGTAGATGCACAGAATCACATGCCCAGAGTAGGGGAATCGCGAACCAGAGGGCACAGGTTTAAGGTGAAGGGGGAAAGATTTAATAGTAATCCAAGGGGTCACTTTTTCACACAAAAGATGGTGAGTGTATGGAATGAGCTGCCAGAGGAGGTAGTTGAGGCAAAGACTATCGCAACATTTAAGAAACAATTAGACAGGTACATGGATAGGACAGGTTTGGAGGGATATGGGCCAAACGCAAGCAGGTGGGGCTAGTGTAGATGGGACATGTTTGTTGGCTTTGGGAAGTTGCGCTAAAGGGCCTGTTTCCACGCTGTATGACTTTATGACAATGAAGCTCAGTGCAGATAAATGTAAGCAGTATGGATAGGTTCAATAGTTGGTTGGGACAAGGCAGGCCACAGATCATGTTTCTATGCGATTTAACTCCATAACTCTGGGACATGATTGCAGTGCATACTCAGTGGATGCAGAAACCATGTTGAAAAATGTTGTCGTGCTCTTTTTTAAAGCCCCAACACTCCCAGAATTTGCAAACAAATTTGAGTCAGCATTCTCGCTTAATGGAAATAAAAGCAGCAAATAGGCAAAACAATAACTAAAACTACACGATAGCTTTTTCCTTTGGGAAAAAAACAATTACCAGGTGAAATGAATCCAGATGTTATGATTGAAAAAAGCTGAGCCAGCTGCAGGATGTGAAACTCGGACTTCCGAAAGACAATTCATCACGCTCCATTTCCACATATTGTGTCGATGCTATCCTAGATGCAGAATGCCACAATAATGATAATATTTATTGAATGTGTTGCAAAATATCTGATCTGTTCAGAATGGTATTTATGGAATGTTAATGTTCATTCTTTCAATCATTTATTTTTGTATTTCCTATCTTTTGAGAAATTAGGCAAGGATTCAAAGCTTAGAAATTAAGACGCGTTGAATGCACACCCAATAAAGGTGCAAAATGGTTTGCTATGACTTGCATTTGATACATTCATTTGATGCCAAGTCAAGCATATGCATCAACTTCCCGTGAAGACAACTGACTATTTCAAAGCATGCTACTGCCAAATCTATATGTTGCCTTTAAACATACCAAGTTAGCAAATGGACCTGATTTATAAGAAATACATTGAACGCTTTTCATGCATACAAGTTGATTTCTTTTGTTCCACTGAAAACATGTAATGCAATTTAACAGAGCATTGTACACTCAGTAAGAAAACAAATATCACCCATCTGCTAAAAATTGCCGAGAAGCACTTATGCCAAAAATAAATAATTAATCAGGCAATTAGATTTGCTTTAGCCTGTAGTATCATTTGATATTTTTTACTTTGAATGTTAGTTATTACTGTTGGAGTACATAATTGTTGGGAAACAATGTGCTTAATCCTTTGCGGATTCCGCACCTGATTTTGAATGAGTGAGTTTCTATTAGTAGCAGGATAGAGCATATCCTGTACTTATAGATTGATGGTGTTTTTGGACTCAATCCAAATTAGTGATCAACAGCAGTAAATAAATTGGATTTTTGTAGCACTATTCAGATATTTCAAATCATGTTAATGGCAATTAATCTCCGTGAAGCATGGTTACGTTGGCAAACATAAGAGCCAAAGACAAAAGGTTAAGGTTCTGCCAACAAACAATTGGCTAGTTTATTTCATTAAAAAAAATTGAATTGAATTGAATTGAATTACCTTTATTGTCATTCAGACCTTTCGGTCTGAACGAAATTTCATATCTGCAGTCATACATACATTAAAAATAACAAAACCACACAATAAACATTAAAAAAAAAAAAAAACATTTTCTCTTTATGTTTCAGATTTCCAGCAACCTTAGATTTTGGGTTTGTCTCTATCTTTTAGCAGCTGCACTTGAAGGATGGGTATCATTTTATTATTGAATGCTTTGTTGCAATTTATTATTTAAATCTTTTTTTTTAAAGAAAGCAATGTCGGTGGTGGGGGGCGGAGGGAGAGAGAAAGCAGACAAATAAATATAAAACAGATGTAAATAAGTAAAAGTAATCAAATGATCAATTCTAAAACAATTCCCATCCAACTATATGCATTTAACTCCTTATATTACCCAGAAAGGGGTAAGATATAAAATATACATCTCTTCCTGTACAATTCTGGCAATAACTTTGGCAATAAACTGTCAGGATGATTGATAGCTAGGGTTGGATGTGTGTAGCAGATTCAAGTCAAGGTTTCTCCATTGTCAAGATTACTGCCACCTGCCACAATTAGGACCATTGCCAGTCGAAGATGTTGTGACCATGCCAGGGACCTCCTTTGAGATACTGCTTTCACAGAATAGCAAGGCTGGAACGTTATACAGCTTACAAAGATGTCATGTGGCCCAATGGGCTTGTACCAGGTCTTTGAAAATTATATCAAATTAGTTCACGATTTTAGTTTAGAGATGCAGTGTGGAAACAGGCTCTTTGGCTCACAGACTCCACGTTGACCAACGAGCACGCGTACACTAGTCCAGTCTAAGGTCCAGGATTGTCACTGCATCTTCTGTGAAGACACGTTCTATGCACATTGTGGGACAATGGTGAATTTGACAATTTCAGATAACCATCATTTTTTTCTACAAAGACATGGCTGTACCTACGATAGACCCAAAACCGATAGAGTAACTCAATAGGGCAGGCAGCTTCTCTGGGGAGAAGGAATGTGTGATGTTTCAGGTCAAGACCCATCTTCAGACTGAGAGACAGTGGGAAGGGAAACTAGAGATATGGAAGGGTGAAGTGTGAAAATTACAGATCAAAGCCTATGATGCTCAAGGAAATGTAGAATGGTTCATTATTGGCTGAAGGGAAGGTGACAACGAGCCATACCTGTCTCAGTTTCTTTCTTTACTTTCTCTTGTTTCTAGCTACTGTTTTTTTAAGAGCAAATGCTACCTTGTCAGCTTTGGTCTGCAAGCCCTCATAGGCATTCCTGTAGGTTTCTACCACTCCCGGTCTCTGCAACTGAAACCATTGTTATTCTCTCAGTTTTTCCAGTTCTAATGGCACTGTTGCTCTCTGCAACAATGTTGTATGACTGGCAGAAGTTTCCAGATTCTCTGTTTGTGTGTTTAGGAATTCTAATATTTGGGCGGCACAGTGGAGTTGCTGCTTTACATCACTAGAGACCCAGGTTCAATCCTGACTATGGGTACTGTCTGTACGGAGTTTGTACGTTCTCCCTCCAATTTCCTCCCACATCCCAAAGACTTGCAGGTTTGTACATTAATTGGCTTCTGTAAATTGTCCCTAGTGTGTGGGATAGTGCTAGTGCATGGGATGATCGCTGGTCAGTGGGCCGAAGGGCCTGCAACCCTGTTGAATCACTAAAACTAAAACTAAGAAACAAATATCAGCTGATTTATTTGCTGGCTTTTCTATTAATACCAAGCTCCAACATAAAGAACAGAGAAAGAGGAAACACAAAAAGCTGGAGAAACTCAGCGGGTGCAGCAGCATCTAAGGAGCGAAGGAGATAGGCGACGTTTCGGGTCGAGACCCTTCTTCAGACTGCTAAAATAAATCTTCGTAGGGAGGAGGAGAACTTCTTCAAAGTAGGCATACCTTGAGGAGATATCGCAGTGGAGTAGACAAAGTGTTAAAGAAGGAACTGCAGATGCTGGAGAATCGAGGGTTACACAAAAAGCTGGAGAAACTCAGCGGGTGCAGCAGCATCTAAGGAGCGAAGGAGATAGGCGACGTTTCGGGTCGAGACCCTTCTTCAGAGAAAGATGAAATACTGCCGATCATTGTATGTGCTTTCTTGCGACTTTGCTTGTCAATTAATTTTTATAACCATGCGAGTCTCTGTTCTACTGACTCTTACATCCTTGCTGTTCTTTCTTGGCCGGTTTGTGCTCCCTCAACCAACCTCATTTTTTTGCTTTTCCTTTTACTTTTGCTTACCTCTTTGTCTGCTCATAGGACCCTCTGTGCCACCCTGGTCTTGGTTAACCTCCACTCTCTTACAGAGCTGGATACTCATTCTTTCCCAATCTTAACGTGCTATTCGTTTTGTTTTCCTGAGTGTCAGGGTTAATGAAACCCCACATAAAGCAAACCTCTCTATTAATGATATCTGCTAAAGAAGCTCCCAGATGAAAATAAAAAAAGCTTCTCTCTCAACTCTAAAATAAAAACTAGACCAAGCAGGACCTATTGGGTCCCTATCACATGGGAGGCCTGGTCCCCCAGCGCAATATTCGACCACTCATCCATAGTCCCCGCGGGAGGCCTGATCACCCAACGCAACCCGTTCCCCAACATAATATTCCACCACTCACCCTTTCCCCAAACGCAAGTCAATCCCTCAATGCAATATTCCACCACTAACCCATAGCCCCACTGGAGGCCTGGTCTCCCAATGCAACCCGTTCCCCAACGCAATATTCTACCACTCACCTATAGCCCCCAACTGCGCAGGGCTGCTCATTTCGCTTTATATACCCTCCCTCATTTTAAAATTAAAATTAAAAAATTAAAAATTCAGTGTACTCTGACTTTAAGAAAAATGCATTTGCACCTGCTAAAGCTAGCAGGACTCAGTGTACTTGGATAGCAACAATGTTGTGAGCAGGGCTATAATCCCATTGTGACGTCATGGCTGTAAGCACAGGGAAGACATTTTTCTCAATTTGTGGTTTTGTAAATCTAAAAATGTCAATAACTTGTGAAATATAACATCAATCTGAACGAAACGTGACATAAAAAAACCAAAGGACAATTGTGATTAAGGTGGTGCAAACATTTTTTTGCGCTATCGTGTACCGTTTTGGCGTAGTTCCGGGAGCACATACGAATAGATAGATAGATAGATAGATAGATAGATAGATAGATAGATAGATAGATAGATAGACAGATAGACAGATAGCCAGATAGCAGACAGACAGACAGACAGACAGACAGACAGACAGACAGACAGACAGACAGACAGACAGACAGACAGACAGACAGACAGATCAAACACTCCTCAATTCTGCTAACTGCCAGAATCTCCGATCAACCATCCCAGCATCTATCAAGGTATTCTTCTCAAAGTGGTTTTTTAAACATTTAAATGTCAATAACGTGAAATATAACATCAATCTGAATGAACTCTACCATGTACCGTTTTGGCGTAGGTCCCTAATTACATACATATAGAAACAGATGAGACTTTTAGTAATATACTTGTCAAGTGGGACTCATTGGGCCCCATTCCCCCAATGCAATAATCCACTACTCACCCGTTCCTCCAACACAACCCATTTCCATCACTCACCCATTCCTCTAATGTAACCCGTTCCCCCAATGCAATAGTCCACCACTCACCCATAGTCCCCAAATAGCCCCACCCCCTTTCCCACAACCCACAAGGAAAGTTCTCGAAATGAAACCTCTCTCCTATTCCACCCCAACAAAGAAAAACCCCATCCCTGTGAAGTCATCAGTGGAAGCTGGTCATTTTAAATTCAAAGTCTTTTGACTTTTTTAAACTTTAATCAGTAATAAGTCAAGGAATAAAGAATAAAATGTTCAGTGAAGATGCTCTCTGCCTAAAGGGGAAAATGTGAATCAGAAAATGTAAAAATCTTGTGAAAGTTGACATTTTTTAAACCTTAATCGCAAATAACGTCAAATTAGGATGAAATCTTCGGTGAAGCTGATCACTGCTAGCCGAGCCATTATGACATCAGCAGTTGAAGCTGGTCGATTACATTTCAACGTCTTTTTACTTTTTTAAACTTTTAATCAATAACGTCAAGAATATGACAAGAAATAAAGCATAAAATGTTCAGTGAAGGTGCTCTCTTCCTCGAGGGAAAAAATTCCAATCAGGATATGTAAAAACGTAATCGTGATAGTGTAGTGTTTTGGCGAAGATGTAAAGACAATGACATATACACACACACATATGCACACACATATATATATGTAACAGATCAGAATTTTAATGTTCTAGACCAAGTGCTCCCCCACCGCACCCATTCCCTATCCGTAGCCCCCACTGGAGGTGTGGCCCTCCTGATCACTGCTAACTGAACCATTGTGCCATCATCAGTATAAGCTGGATTTCAGTGAAGCTGATCACTGCTAGCCGAGCCATCTTGACGTCATCAGTTGAAGCTGGTCGTTTTAAATTCAAAGTCTTTTGACTTTTTAAAATTTTAATCAGTAATAAGTCGAGAAATAAAGCATAAAATGTTCAGTGAATGTGATCCCGGCTTCGAGGGGAAAAATATCAATTGGAATATATAAAATGTAATCATTACCGCATAGTATTTTTGCAAAGATGTAAATACAACCACATATACACACACATATACACATATACACATGTACAAGATCAGACTTTTAATAAGTATATGATGACTATGATTAGATAGATAGATAGATAGATAGATAGATAGATAGATAGATAGATAGATAGATAGATAGATAGATAGATAGATAGATAGATAGATAGATAGATAGATAGATAGATAGATAGATAGATGAAGATTGTAACCATGCTTGAAAGTGTTAATCCATGCACCAATACAATAATTACATTCAATTTTTTAAAATCATCCATAGAACTACTTGACATTGGAAGAGAATTAGGCCATTCAGCCCATCAATCTACCCTACCATTCATGACAGATCCATTTTTCCCTCTTAACCACGTTTTCTTGCCTTCTCCCCGTGATACCCTTGCTAATCAAGAACCTGTCAATCTTTGCCTAAAAAATACCCAACAACTTGGCACTCTATGTCAATGAATTTCACAGATTCACCAACCTCGGCTAAAGAAATTCCTTTTCACCTCCGGTTTGAAGGTACGTCCTTTTATTCTGAGGCTATGCCCTCTGGTTCTAGACTATAAACATCCTCTACACAATCACTCTGTCTTGGTCTCTCATTATTCAATGTGAGCTCCCATCTTTCCAAATTCCGGCGAGTACAGGGCCAGAGTCATCAAATTGCTTCAACGCTGTCTCACCTTAATCCAGCGAAAGATTAATTCCCAAAAACTCCAGATAGTACAGACCCTGCATGTTCAAACACTCCTCAACGTGAGGTGGACCGTCGAGAGTGAGGTGCACCATCAAGAGCATTGGTGGATCGACGAGAGTGAGGAGGGCTGGCAAGAGTGACTCCGTGAGGGCCCGCTGAGAACAATGGGGGGACCCGGTGGGGGGGGGGGGGGGGTTGCCGTTGAGAACAATGGGGTACAATGTGGCGGGCCAACTTCTGCCACGTGCAGTGGCAGGCAGAAGATAGGACAGTTCGGTGAACTTTTGTTACTTTGGCTGCACCAGAAGCATGGTGACTCTTGTGTACTGCCTAGGTGAGGTCTGCTATATGGTTTTATCAGATTGTATGCAGAATAAAGTATTTCACTAGACCTGACAGTAAAGTTACATTGAATCATTGAATTAACCCAGTCATCGCTGGGATCATTCATTCCTTTGCTGTAAGCCTAGTTCTGTGCCCATATCTAACCACTGAAATCCTTTACTTACAGTATGAAATTGAAGCATTTTGAAGCAATGTGAACCATTTGTTTTAATCTTAAATGTAATTATAACTACATTCGTGGGATTTGTCATTGTTGACGTGTGTGTAACTATATTGGAATGTTTTCCTTTGAATCCAAGTACATCTAGATGCATGTCTTCCCATTTATATTTCAGTTATGGGACTCGGGTGCACACAATAAGCAACAGCATTATTCTCACAACTTTATTTATAGCAAAAAATGTCATAATATTTATAAAATTCAGACCACCCCTATTAGTTGGAAGCATTTAAATAAAACTCTCCAGATTTATTCTATTTGCACTCAAATAGCATATTTATCCTTTGACCCTGGAGTATTGCCAGTAACAATATCACTGCAATTACCAAGATACATTAAAGCCCATGTCAGTAATAACTTAGGCAAACATGCTTGTACTGTGGACAACTGTAAAAGTATCTGATCGCAGATGTTCCTATTTCATCAGAGGTTATGATCCTAGTTGATTTCCATAAGCATGTCTCTTAAATTCTCATGGGAAGATTCATTGCCACATTTCACGTTAGTTGATAAAGGCATTTGGAATCTTTTCCTTGGAAGATATCACTTCCTAGAACTTGGATTTTTGTTGCACTACATTATAGCATGTGAATGAGTCACCAGCTCCCAAATGGGTGACGTGCAAAATAACCCCGCTCCAAAGCCCATTTAAGATGCCGTTGGAGTGTTCAAAACTTTAACTGCACATAAAAGAAAACAAAATCCAAGTTTGCAGGTGACACAAAAATGGGTGGTATTGTAGATAGTGAAGATGGTTGTCAAAAATTGCAGCAGGATCTCGATCGGTTGGGCAGGTGTGCTGAGGTATGTTGATGGAATTTAATACAGAGAAATGTTGGATTTTCGACAGACTAACATAGGCAGGACCAATACAGTGAATGGTAGGGCTCTGGAGAGTGTTGTGGAGCAGAGGGATCTAGTTGTGGTGGTACATAGTTCATTGAAAATGGTACCACAAAGTATTTTGGCACATTGCCCTTCATCAGTCAGTGTATTGAGTATGGAAGTTGGGAGGTTATGTTGCAGTTATACAAGACGTTGGTGTGTCCGCATTTAGAGTACAGTGTTCAGTTCTGCGCACCCTATTTTAGGAAAGATGTTGTCAAGTTGAAAAGGGTGCAGAAAAGATTTACGAGGAAGTTGCCATGACTCAAGGGCCTGAGCTATAGGGAGAGGTTGAGCAGGCTAGGACTCTGTTTCTTGGAGTACAGGAGGATGCGGGGTGATCTTATCCAGATGTACAAAATCAGGAGAGGAATAGATTGGGTGGACATGCAGAGGGCTTAGGTTTAAGGTGAGGGGGGGATTATGTAATAGGAACCTAATGGGCCTGTCACACTTACACAACTTTTTCGACGACTGCTGGCGCCTGTCATAGGTCGTTGCAGGTTGCTGAAAATTTTCAACATGTTGAAAATCCAGCGGCGACCAGAAAAACGTTACGACTCTTTGGGTGACTGAGGAGCCTACTCACGACAATATAGGCGACACCCTGGCGACATGTCGCGGGTATGATGGGTATCGGCAGTCACCGAAAAAGTTGTGTAAGTGGGACAGGCCCATTAGAGATAACTTTTTCACACAAAGGGTGGTGGGTATATTGAACAAGCTGCCAGAGGAGTTAGTTGAGGCAGGAACTATCGCAACGATTAAGAAACATTTAGACAGGTACATGAATAGAAACATAGAAACATAGAAACATAGAAATTAGGTGCAGGAGTAGACCATTCGGCCCTTCGAGCCTGTACCGCCATTCAATATGATCATGGCTGATCATCCAACTCAGTATCCCGTACCTGCCTTCTCTCCATACCCTCTGATCCCCTTAGCCACAAGGGCCACATCTAACACCCTCTTAAATATAGCCAATGAACTGGCCTCAACTACCCTCTGTGGCAGAGAGTTCCAGAGACCCACCACTCTCTGTGTGAAAAAGGTTCTTCTCATCTCGGTCCTAAAGGATTTCTCCCTTATCCTTAAGCTGTGACCCCTTGTCCTGGACCTCCCCAACATCGGGAACAATCTTCCTGCATCTAGCCTGTCCAACCCCTTAAGAATTTTGTAAGTTTCTATAAGATCCCCTCTCAATCTCCTAAATTCTAGAGAGTATAAACCGAGTCTATGCAGTCTTTGTTCATAAGACAGTCCTGACATCCCAGGAATCAGTCTGGTGAACCTTCTCTGCACTCCCTCTATGGCAATAATGTCCTTCCTCAGATTTGGAGACCAGAACTGTACGCAATACTCCAGGTGTGGTCTCACCAAGACCCTAGGACAGGTTTAGAGGGATAATAGCCAAACGCAGGCAGGTGGGACTCATGTAGATGGGACATGTTGGTCGGTGTGGGCAAGATGGGCCAAGGGCCTCTTTCCACACTGTAAGACTATAACTCTATCTGCTGATGGGAACTGCTTTCAGTGCGTCCACTGATGCATCATTGCCACACTGCTGGGACGTGAGTCAGACATCAAAGAGCACTGGCAGCCACAATCGAGTGGACTAGAGCTGCGGGAATGTGGGGTGTGGTAGGAAGGGGCCATACTGTGCTCCCTGTGCATTTGGGCATCCTCCACACAATGGTTTAGCTCCACTGATCCCTGAACTACCAGTGTAGACTACCAAGATATTTGGAGGACATTTGGACCGATATATAGATAGGAAAGGTTTAGAGGGCTATGGGATAAATGCAGGCAAATGGGTTTTGCCCAAAAGGGTGGCACAATGGCACAGCAGCAGAGTTGCTCCTTTACAATACCAGCGACTCGGGTTCGATCCTGACTACAGGTGCTGTCTATACGGAGTTTGTATGTTCTCCCAGATGTCCTGGTTTTCTCCCACACGTGAAAGACGTACAGGTTTGTAGACTAATTAACTTTGGTAAAATTCTAAATCCTTAATGGTGTGTAGGAAGTGAAAAACCTTTGTTACGTGCTAGCCAGTCAGCGAAAAGGCAATACATGATTGCAATTGACCCATCCACTGTGTGCAGATAAATGATAAAGAGAATAATGTGAATTAAGTTTAGTGCAAGATAAAGTCCAGTAGAGACCGATCAAAGATAATCTGCCGGTCTCCAATGTGGTAGATAATACGGCAGGACATAGAAACACAGAAACATAGAAAATAGGTGCAGGATTAGGCCA
This sequence comes from Raja brachyura, assembly GCA_963514005.1. The sequence goes on from OY740800.1 coordinate 18,286,088, forward strand.
TTCAGCCCTTCGAGCCTGCACCGCCATTCAATATGATCATGGCTGAGCATCCAACTCAGTATCCCGTACCTGCCTTCTCTCCATACCCCCTGATCCCCTTAGCCACAAGGGCCACATCTAACTCCCTCTTAATTATAGCCAATGAACTGGCCTCAACTACCTTCTGCGGCAGCGAATTCCAGAGATTCACCACTCTCTGTGTGAAAAATGTTTTTCTCATCTCGGTCCTAAAAGACTTCCCCCTTATCCTTAAACTGTGACCCCTTGTTCTGGACTTCCCCTACCTCGGGAACAATCTTCCTGCATCTAGCCTGTCCAACCCCTTAAGAATTTTGTATGTTTCTATAAGATCCCCCCACAATCTTCTAAATTCTAGCGAGTACAAGCCAAATCTATCCAGTCTTTCTTCATATGAAAGTCCTGACATCCCAGGAACCAGTCTGGTAAACCTTCTCTGTACTCCCTTTATGGCGAGAATGGCAAGAAGAGGACTCCTTCTAAACTCATGAGATCTTCTTTGCCACGCTCCTATGACTAGCTATGACTATGACCCTTGTAAACTCACCTGGGGGCCATTCTAACACTCCTTATAAACTCACTCGGGCCCAATTCCCATATTTCTTCTAAACTTCATATGTCCTTCCCTTAATCTTTTTGATATACTCAGGCACCGTTGAATGTGCACTCGTTAACCTTTCAGAGGCCCCATTTCCATGCTTCTGAACTCACTGGAGTTCCATTCCAACACATTCATTAAAACCATGGCCCTGCTTCCCATACTCCCTTCATGCTCATTGGAGCACCTTTGCTATCCTCCTTATAATCTCTCTCACTCTCACAATTTCTCGCACTCTCTTTAAGGTCATGTTACTCACTAAAATAATGAATATACCACCGCAGAATATCTAAACATATGAACTAAAAGTGAAGGTAGACACAAATTGCTGGAGTAACTCTACGGGACAGGCAGTACCTCTGGAGAGAAGGAATGGGTGCCGTTTTGGGTCGAGACCCTTCTTCAGACCTGAAACCTGACCTGAAGTCTGTCCCGCTGAGTTACTCCAGCATTTTGTGTCTACCTTCGATTTAAACTAGCATCTGCAGTTCTTTCCTACACATGAATTAAAAGTGACTTGGGCTATTAATAGGAGTGACAGCCAATAGACTGAAAAGTTTGCCAGTAGCTCATCACCAAGTTCTGAGGACTCTGGTTAATCAGAGTTTTAGCACAGTATTGTTCAGCACTTGTATCAAATCTAGTGAAGCTTGTAAAAGGTTGTAATTGTACCAATCTTGATGCAGATTAAAAGGTGGTATGGAACTATCTAAGAGAGTGAGAAACCAAGTTACATTTCTAATAAATCTCTAAAGTAATTATGCTCCTTTTGAAAGATTATCTAAAAATACCTTTCAGTAATGGCCAAGAGGGCTCATCCAACCTGGTAATGAAACAAATGTAACCATAACCTGGCACAATTAATTATGATATAGGATTACACTTACGCTAGCAAGATATTTAAAACATGCAATTTCACTTTAATTTTGGGATAGAATTGTGACAGTTTATGAAAGTGTTATTCCCCAGGCATCATTTAATTGGCAGTCACGATAGACAATAGACAATAGACAATAGGTGCAGGAGTAGGCCATTCGGCCCTTCGAGCCAGCACCGCCATTCAATGTGATCATCGCTGATCATCCCCAACCAGTACCCCTTTCCTGCCTTCTCCCCATATCCCCTGACACTGCCATATTTAAGAGCCATATTGAGATCTCTCTTGTAAGTATCCAGAGAACCGGCCTCCACCACCCTCCAAGGCAGAGAATTCCACACTCACAACTCTCTGTCAAAATCAGGTCCAAAATGTCTGAATGTGTGTGAGATTCTAAAATCTACAGTTAATTCTGAACTAATATTGTTTTAAATGCATTAAATTGAATTGATTTTGAGTCTGGCCCATAGTTTGAAAGCTTAACAACTTACAGTACATCTGTAGATGTATCTGTGCTAAATGATTTGGCATTCATCCTGTCTCATCAAACGTTAGGTGATGCCAGACCAGTACAGCTTTCACAGATGGGTAAAATTGGCTTAATACTGCAATTATATATTGGCATACAGCAAATACAAATAGGGTCAGATCTTGTGGTAATTTCTTAAGGTCCGTGGATGCTTGAAAAGCTTTGCTCTCCCCCACCCGCCTCTCCTGGGCCCCACCTGGATTCCCATCAATTACTCCCCTCCCCACCTTCCCCCCGTTACTTTTCTCTCCCTGGTATCACAATCTGCAACTCTTCAATCCTGACTCATACCTATTGTTCTTATCGCTGGCCTTCATGCAGTACTTGGAGACTGGTGATGGTGCATTTTAACTCCAGCTCCCAGCCAGCCTTTATCCACTGCAGTTTACTTGCCATCTGCTTGTCAAAAAGTCCCCTCACCTGTGCCGACCTGCTGCACTTTGTCTTGTCTCTCCCTATTCTAGCTTTCTTCTCTCCCCTACAATCAGTCTGAAGAAGGATCTCATCCCGAAATATCATCTATACATGTTTTCCAGACATGCTGCCTGACCCGCTAAGTTCCTCCTCAATTTGTTTCCTTTAATGTATTAACCAGCATCTGCAGTTCTTTGATTCTAGTCGAGCGCATGGCTTAAGGACTCCTGTCCAGTGTCTCTGACATCCACCATCATGCAGTACTTGGAGACTGGTGATGGTGTATTTTAACTCCAGTCTCCCAGCCAGTCTTTATCCACTGCAGTTTACTTACCATCACAACAGCTCCACAGCAGACACAATCTCCCTAGCCCGAAACTCATCTATGGAACATCAAGACAACAAGGGCTCCTACATAACCTCCTATTTGTTGATTCTACTGCTGCTATAGAATCCCATTCAAATTCATCTCCAAACACTGGGACCTAAGAATCAGTTGTCCCCTCTGCATTGGACCTGAGCCACAGACCTCAATCAGTGAGGATAGGTAACAACACCTCCTCCACAACAACTCTCGACCCCGGTGCCCTGCAAGGATGCATTCTCAGTCCCCAAAAACACTCAATCCCTTAACAATCGCAACTGTACAGTCAAATTTGGCTCTAATTCCATCTACAAGTTTGCAGACAGCACCACTGTGGCGGGCGGAATCACAAACAATGTCGAGATGGAGTACAGGAAGGAGACAGAGAACCTAGTGACATGGTGTCAGAACAATAACATCTTCCTCAAAGTCTGAGCACCACAAGACTAAGGAGCTAGTCATTAACTCCAGGAAGCCTGGTGGAATACATGACCCTCAGCATTAAACGGTGTTCCTTTCGGAAGGAGATGAGGAGGAATTTATTAAGTCAGAGGGTGATGAATCTGTGGAATTATTTGCACAGAAGGCAGTGGAGACCAAGTCAATGGACATTTTTAATAAAGAGGTAGATAGATTCTTGATTAGTACGGGTGTCGGGGGTTATGTGGCGAGCGCAGAAGAATGGGGTTAAGAGAAAGAGATAGATCAGCCATGATTAAATGGCAGAGCAGACTTGATGGGCTGAATGGCCTAATTCTGCTCCTATCACTTATGACCCAATCATCAATAATGTCGCGGTTGTGGAAATGGTTGCAAGCTTCAAATTCCGTGCTATTAACATTACCGATGATCTAACCTGGACCAACCACATTGATGTAAGAGCCAAGAATGCACACCAATACCTCTACTTCCTGAGGACGCAGAGGAAGTTTGGCGTGTCTCCAGTGACTCTTGCAAACCTCTACATAAGCACCAATCAAAATGATAGCAGGCAGCCTTGGAAGCCTTACCCTACTTCTCAAACCTCACGTCAAAAACCTTGGCGTGATATTTGACTCAGCACTGAAATGTGACAAACAAGTCAATGTCGTGGTAAAAGCTAGCTTCTTTCAGCTTCGGACGATAGCTAAAATAAAACAATTCCTCCATTTTGATGACCTCGAAAAGATCATGCTCACATTTATCTCCTCCCGCCTAGATTACTGCAACTCCCTCTACACTGGCATCAGCCAATCTTCCCTGTCCTGCCTACAACGGGTCCAAAACGCCGCAGTGAGACTCCTGACGGGCACCCGAAAAAGGGACCACATCACCAGGATCCTGGCCTCTCTCCACTGGCTCCCTGTGCGGTTCCGAATAAATTTCAAGATCCTCCTCTATGTTTACAAAACCCTCAATGGGCTCGCCCCCATCTACATTAAAAGTCTGCTCACCCACCACACCACCTCCAGATCCCTCAGATCGGCCGACTTGGGGTTGCTGAACATCCCGCGGTCTAGGCATAAGCTCAGGGGCAACCGCGGCTTTGCGGTTGCAGCTCCTAGACTGTGGAACAGCATCCCTCTTCCCATCAAAACTGCCCCCTCCATCGACTCCTTTAAGTCGAGACTAAAAACTCATCTCTACTCCCGCCTTTCTTGACGTCCTCTGAGCGAGGGCTATTTGTCTGTAGTGATGTTTGTGTTTAATCTATGCACCACTGTTGTTTGTTATACTATTCTTATACCAATGTAAAGCACTTTGGCCAACAAGAGTTGTTTTTTAAATGTGCTATATAAATAAAAGTGACTTGACTCGACTTGACCATGGAAAGCATACTGTCAGGTTCCATCAGTGTGGTTTGGGAACAGCTCTGTCCAGGACCATTTGTATCCACACAAACTCCGTACAGATACAGATGGGTGCTGTGTGTACACAGTTTGTGCATTCTCCAGGTGACAGTGTGGGTATTCCCCAGGTGTTCCTGTTTGTAGGTTAATTATCTTTGGTAAAATTGTAAATTATTCCCAGTGGTGTAAGATAGTGCTAGTGTATGGGGTGATTGCTGGTCAGCGTGGACTTGGTGGGCCAAAGGACCCATTTCCTTGCTGTATCTCTGAAGTCGAAAGTTTAAAGAAATTTCAGAGAGTTAAAGATGTAGCCCAGTCCATCACACAGACCTAAATACCCACCATTGATTCAATCTACACCACGCCACCTTGGTAAAGTAGCCAACATAGTCAAAGACATGTCCCACCCCCAGGGGCGGAAATTGCTATCAAAACATAGGGGGACACAATTTCCTAGTGTCGCCGCCGCCTCGCGCATGTGTGGCTTTGGAGGCTTCTGTCGTGGACCCTGTGGACGGTAACATCGGAAGCTGACCTGGTTGGTGACCAACTCTGAACTCCAGCAATAACAGCTTCGTCCGCTCCGAATCGTGGGGTTTCAATTGGCCCGTTCGCGGGGCCTTTCACCGCCTAGCGGGGGCTTCAACATCGGGATCTCAATCGCCTCGACGCAGCAATTTGACCGCGGGGCGGTAGAAGATCCTGCGGCCGATTTTAAGCGACACCAGGCCGGGCGATGTAAAGCCCTGCGAACAGGTCGATTCAAGCTCCGCTTTGCTCCACCAGGACAACTCCCTCCTCCAATCACCGCACACTATCCCCAGTCCCACCCCCCTACCTCCGCCTCTGAACGACACCTCCCTCCTCCAATCATCGCGCTGAATCATCATGTCCCCCCCACTGTCTGCTGACCGACATCTCTCTTGTCCAATCAGCGCCCTCGATCAGGCCGGGCGATGTAAAGCCCTGCGAACAGGTCGATTCAAGCTCCGCTTTGCTCCACCAGGACAACTCCCTCCTCCAATCACCGCACACTATCCCCAGTCCCACCCCCCTACCTCCGCCTCTGAACGACACCTCCCTCCTCCAATCATCGCGCTGAATCATCATGTCCCCCCCACTGTCTGCTGACCGACATCTCTCTTGTCCAATCAGCGCCCTCAATCATCAGTCCCACCCCCACTGTCTCGCTGAAAACTGAGATTTTTAATAGATTTTTTTCCACCGAGTTTTAAAATCCAAATTACAACACATGGGGGGGATTGTTCCCCACTGCTCAAAACATGGGGGGGGGGGGGGGGACTTGGCCCCCCTGTCCCACCCCCAGGATTTCCGCCCATGCCCACCTGGTCATTCCTTCTTCTCCATGGTTTCACCTGGCAGAAGGTACAGAGGCTTGAAAGTGCCCACCTTCAGATTCAGATGCAGCTCCTTTCCCTTCATTATCAGGTTTCTAAATGGTCCCTAAGCTAGAGATCTGTTCAATTGACCTCTACACTGTTGAGGACATTGGACTTTGTCTAAGGAATTGATGCACTGCAATGTGCTGGAATGCCGATAGCTATATTCTGCACTCTGTTTCTTCTACTTTGCTCCATCTATTGTACTTGATTTTATCTATGTATTGTATATCTGATCTCTTTGGATAGCATATAAAACAAAGCTTCTCACTGTACCTCAGCCGATGTGACAATAATAAACCGAAACCTTAACCGAAACCCAAACCCGTTCACACTAGTTCAATGTTATCCCATTTTTGCATCCACTCCCTGCATGCTGGAGGCATTTTACAGAATCCAAATAACCTACAAACCTGCACGTCTTAGGGAAGCCAAAGCACCCAGAGGAAATCCATCCGGACACACGAAGAATTCAAACTCTATATGGACAGCACTCGGGGTCAGAATCAAACCTGGGTGTCTGGCGCTGTGAGGCAGTAGCTCCATCAGTTACACCACTGTACAGTCTGTATTGATATCTGTCACAGTTCACCCAATAATTTAAACTATTAATATTGCTCTGTAATTTTATGGCCCCATCTACACTAATTAATAAACACCAGTCTTCTGTTTCATTATCAATTTGGATTTATGACCCTCTATTGTGTTATTCAATTCAATTCAATTTAATTCATTGCACAGATACAAGTATGGGTACAAAGAAATGCAGTTTAGCGTCAGTTCGTAGTAATAGCAATATAGAAAATGAATACAGAATGCAGACAATGTGGACGGAGAGACTGGAGAAATCTGTTGGCGGGACTCCGAGTTCAGCAGTGTGATGGTGTTGTTGTAGAAGCTGTTCCTTATCCTACTAGTGTGGGACCTGAGGCTCCTGTACCGCCTCCCTGATGGTAGGAGGGCAAACAGTCCATGGTTAGGGTGGGAGGGGTCTTTGATGATCTTCCCGGCCCGTCTCAGACACCGTTTTCAGTGGAGGGCATCCATGGCAGGGAGCGGGGCACCGATGATGTACTGGGCGGTTTTCACTACCCGTTGTAGTGCCTTCCTGTCTGCCACGGTGCAACTGCTGTACCATACCGTAAAGCAGGTGGTCAGGATGCTTTCTATGGTACAGCGGTAAAAGTTGGTCAGGATCTGAGGGGACAGGTGGGCTTTTTTGAGCCTCCTCAGGAAGTAAAGGCGCTGCTGCACCTTTTTGATCAGCTTGGAGGTGTTGAGGGACCAGGACAGATCCTCCGAGATGTGTACCCCGAGGAATTTGTAGTTGGAGTCCCGCTACACCTCAGTCCCGTTTATATGGATGGGGGTGTGTCTGCCCCGTCTGTTCTTCCTAAAGTCAACAATTATTTCCTTCATCTTCTGGGAGTTGAGGACGAGGTTATTGTTGGCACACCAGGTTGTCAGGTGCTGGACCTCCTCCCTGTAGGCTGACTCGTCGTTGTCGCTGATCAGTCCTACCACCGTGGTGTCATCAGCAAATTTTATGATGGCGTTGGAGCCATACTTAGGGATGCAGTCATGGGTGAAGAGGGAGTAGAGGAGAGGGCTGAGCACACAGCCCTGTGGCACGCCAGTGTTCAGTGTTATAGTGGAGGAGGTGAGGTTGTTGGCCCTAACAGACTGTGGTCTGTTAGTGAGGAAATCCAGTGTCCAATTGCAGAGGGAGGTGGAGATGCCAAGACCGCTGAGTTTGGTGATCAAGCTAGCGGGTATGACAGTGTTAAAGGCGGAGCTGAAGTAAATGAACAACAACCTGATGTAGGTGTTATTGCTGTCCAGGTGGGTCAGGGCGGAGTGTAGGGCCGCCGATATGGCGTCCTCTGTAGACCTGTTTGTCCGGTAGGCAAACCGATGGGTGTCCAGTGTGGAGGGGGAGGCTGGCTTTGAGGTGAGCCAAGATCAGCCGCTCAAAGCACTTGGCGATGACAGGGGTGAGTGCCACTGGCCGGAAGTCGTTGAGACTCCCTGTCGCTGATTGTTTGGGCACTGGCACAATGGTAGATGTCTTGAGGCAGGTGGGGACGACACCCTGGGCCAGTGACAGATTGAAAATGTCAGTGAGGACCAGGGATGGTTGTCTAGCACATGCCCTGAACACCCGCTCTAAATCATTTTACTGAATAGGGTAAATTATTGAGCGTTCGGTGTCAATTCTTATGAGACACCACTGTATTTCCTTCCAATTCACCGCACATTGTATTATCATTACTACATATTATCATTACTCTCTATCTTCTTTTCATAACAAATCACCTAATGAGTTCGGTAATCTGCCATTAGTGGGCTCTAGATAAAGTTTTAAATAGCATGTTGTCAAATTGCTCCGATTAATTGCACAACATAAAACTGTAAAACGTCTGAAGAAGGGTTTAGGCCCAAAACGTCGCCTATTTCCTTTGCTCCATAGATGCTGCCACACCCACTGAGTTTCTCCAGCATTTTTGTCTACCATAAAACTCTAAGAGGCTGCAATTTGGTAAGTTATGAATTCACACCTTTAGTTTCTCTTTGTTATTGATCGGCAAGTTTACCTGCTGAAATCAAGAGAAATAAGGATGAACTTGTCGTGTACACTTGTTTGGTCACATTTAATGAGAGAGCAGGGGATAATTTGTCAGCCCTACCTCAGCTGAAAAAAACTATTGCAAGAAGAAGGGTCATAAATAAATCAGTTAGGTAATTGGATCAATAGATAAATAATTGGAGTTAATCTACTTTGAGAGTTTCAATTTCATCTGGTCGTGCATAAACTAACACATTTGTGTTAAATTCCACTACCTACCCTTGTAACACAGCAGGAATGAGTTAACAACCGCAACATAGTGGACATTCAAGAAGTTTTAATTTGCAGAAGTATTTTTGAAACAATACAAAGAAACTTAACTTCTGAGACACAAGTTTGAAGTGACAACTTCCTGCTGGTGTTACATTTTGCATTAGAATTAAAAATATTTAACATGGCCTTCCCTATTCTAAAATGTTCTTCTTTTAATCTAATTTTGTTTCACTAAAACCGATTATGTTAAAATATTATTACATGGATTTCAGAACACATTATAGACTAGCACTGTGAATTATGCTCCCTAATTGTGTCATATTTGGAATGGAAATGTACCAGTTAGTTTTGATAGTGGATTTTTTTTTAACACATCCTGCGAATAGATATCTTTGGCTACTCACTATAAAATGACTCAATAAATTTTAGAACAACATGCAAGTTAGCGATCTGACTCGATTACATTCTTTGCATGGAATTTAACAAACATGGAGAGGGGGTTGTTTCTGGAGTTGCTTTTGATATAATTGCCTGTTATGGAAATTTCCATCGAGGAAGAACACAATAGAATTGATCCATCACAGACCCGGCATTGTTCCCACAGCCTCCTGCATTCTTGAAGGAAAGTTTATTTTTAATCAGTTGGATCATCCACATGAACCTTTGTAATAGCAGCCCAGCAGAGACATGTGATCTAAATAAAGTAGCATTTGTGCAGAATCTCAAGACGTTCCTATTCTAAAGGATTTATTTCTGAAAAAATTTGAGCATTGGGCTTTTTACAAAATTTACAAAGGGAACCTTGTTAATACCTTATGGTACTGGTAGGTTTGATATTCAAAATATCAGCTCTCTCTGATGTTATCATCTCCAATCTGGAATTAATAAAAATGTTGTTGAAATGAATTCAGTCAACCTGCTGTGCTCTGCTTGTTCACATATCAGCTTTTGAACAGGATCCTCCATGAAAAGGCAGGCTGTAAATTGTCCAGAGGTATGTGTTTTTCCCCCCAAGTAATTTTCCTCTTGTCAATCAATATCAGCTGCAATTTATTTCAATTTATTAACCATTTGATGTATTTGGAGCTTTTCCTCTTCCAATGAGCGCTATTGTGTTTCAAGTATGGTAGATGTTAGAATCGAAGTACATGATCCTACAGGAATGAATGACCCTCTTATCTAGTCTACCAGCTTGCTCCCCTCTACTCCATCAGTCTGAAGAAGGGTCCCGAGCTGACACATCGCCTGTCCATTCCTCTCCATAGATGCTGCCTGGTCCAGTTGGTTTCTTGTTAACTATTTACACCATTTACTTTCTCCACAGCAACATGTTCTATCACCAGGGTGATGCTGTGGTGCAGAGGTAGAGTTGCTGCCTTACAGCACCAGAGATCCAGGTTCGATCCTGACAATGGCTGCTATCGGTACGGAGTTTGTACATTCTCCCAAAAGTCACGTTGTTGTTGAGAACAACATATAGGAATAGTCCTAGCAAAGATACAAATCCAGAGTGAAAATAATTTACACTCATTCCAATGTCTGGTGCATTGCAACAAACTTAGTGTTTTCTGTCACTCCCTTCTCCTCTTCCCCTTCCTTCTTTCCCCCTCCTATTCCCACCTCCTCTGCACTTCCCTATTCTCTACCCCCTGTGCCTTTTATCTTCTTCACCTCATTTTACTTCCTCTCCTCTCCCCCCTTCACTTTCTTTCTCACTTGAAATGTTCACTCTCTGAGTGGAATAAATATAGATAAGTAAAATGGATGATAGCACATTTGATGTTATGAATGAAGACACTCATTATTGCAGCCAAAACTGTGATCAATTGTTTATCTTCCTGAAAGAAACCCTGATTGCTTTCTTGACAATTATTTTTTGCTATAAATCCTCCATCTAACATTGGATGTAACAAGTCATAGAATCTTACAGAAACAATGTTTCCAGCTCAACCTGTCCATGCCAAACAAGATGGCACATCCAAGATATTCCCATTTATATGCACCTGGCCCATGTCCATCTGAACCTTTCCTATCCATGTACCTGTCCAAATGTCTTTTAACTGTTGTTGCTTCAGCTACTTCATTTGGCAATTCACCCTTCACCTAAGTTCCAAGAGAATTGAACAAGTTTAGAGTTTAGAGTTTAATGTATTATTGTCATATGTACCAAGGTACAGTGAAAGGCTTCTTTGTTGCATGCTATCCTGTCAGCAAAAGCACAATACATGATTACAATCAAACCATCCTCCAGTGTTCAGATTCAGGATAAAGGGAATAACATTCAGTGCAATATAAAGTCCAGAAAATACTGCATAAAGATAGTGCAAGGGTCTCCAATGAGGTAGATGGCAGGTCAGGGCTGCTCTCTAGTTGGTGATAGGATGGTTCAGTTGCCTGATAATAGCTGGGAAACTATCCTTGAAACTGGAGGTGTGCGTTTACATACTTCTGTACCTCTTGCCTGATGGGAGAAGGGAGAAGAGGGAGTAACTGGGGTAAGACTCACCCTTGATTATGCTGGTGGCCTTGCCAAGGCAGAGTGAAATGTAGATGAAGCCAGTGGAAGGAGGGTTGTTTGTGTGATGGCCTGGGCTATGTAGATTGGTTACATTACTTACTAAACAATGTAGTGCTTTATTATTGTAAGCTCCGCCTACTACCACACTGTTCATATGTCGCAACCTGACATGTGCTGTTAGTTGGTACTGCTGCATGGTAGGATTAACATGCTGCAATGTGTTGTATACATACTGAATAATTACTGTTGTACCAGCTCCTGCGTATGTGTGATTTACTCAACAGGCAACGCTCACATTTCTCTGCAATTTCTTTGGTCTTGGATGGAGTTGGATGGAGGTGACTACTATTTCTTCATCTCAACTGAACATTCAAATTTAGAGTCTGATTCAGATTAGTTTATCATCATATACACCAGGGGACAGAAATTCCTTGTTCACATGAAGTTCATAGTGTACAAAGTATACATCATAATGATGGCTGACGAATAATTTGACTGACGAATCAATCAAGGCCAACGGCGGGCAAAGGTTCATCGTTTCAGAACGCATGCCAGGCGCTCATCGGCAGTTCACTGAAGCTGGTGGCAGCATGACAGCTGGGCAGATGTTCCACGCACCCTAACAGCCCAACTCAACAAGGTGGGTCTGGCACTTCCGAAACATGGGTAAGTGGACCACTCACAAGTTGTAATATTTACACTTGTTTGTACAACACACAAACGATAAAAGCATCTGCTTAGAGGCACAATACTAGCATTCCAAGCAAGTTTTGGGATTATGGCCAGGATTGTCTTTTAAGACAGGCTCGGAAATCAGGCCAGAGTTATCGTGTGAAGCACCCATGAAATGATGGCAGGAGTGGCCTGTTCATTATGAAAAATGGAGAGTGTCGGTTAACTCGCATATGAACTGTCTGAATAGGAAACTTCATTACTGACTAACAACGGATTCATAAGGCTCTCAAAGATCCATTCTATGCAGTTCCCATTACAGAGGTTATCAAAAGGCAACGATAACTGTACTAATAACAGTAAAACATTGCTAAATGGATAAACTATTTGTTGGTCATTGGGATTTACTTTTAACTATTAATTAGCCTATGACTCCACCCTGTGGCAAGAGATTGGAGTTAATAGCAACCTGTTATAAAACGGACTTCTATTCATCAAGAGTAATTGGCAATATAGTAGCTGTGTTTCAGCTATGCAAGTCGGGGAACTGACATAGTGCAAAGTAGCGACCTCTCAAAGGACAGGCAGATCATTGTTAACAACCTTATGCTATTGCCAGCTGAAGCTACCTAAGTCACAATGATGAACAAACAGTATTCAGCATTGCTCCAGTAGCTTGGTCTGTCGAATTTCAGTTATTTACAAACTGATGCTAAGAGCTCTAAGGTGGGAAGTTGTGAATATCATCTCTAGTTGGAAGTGGAGGAGATTTGCATGAGTTGCCAATTCTTCAGCTGTTGGTAAATATATACACTGGATGCACCCCATGGGTAAAGGGCTATTGAGCGAATATACATAATCTACATGCTCAACTTCCAGTTGCTACACTACGGTGGTGGCATATGTTAGTCACATGGCAATCAAGTAAAAGTATCCTGTAATAGTTTACCTAATCTCCTTTGCCACTGGTGTATCATCAAGTTCAGATCGATGACAACACAGAATAGGTATTGGTTCTCAAAGTATTATGAAAGTATGGTTCAATGGTACATCGAATATCGACATGTCGGTTTCATGTTTATTCACTGATTGCAAAAATATGTCGCAGAACAGTGCGGAGAAATACATTCCCGCTACAAAAAGGAGGAATGTTCTTTTATGTCTTCCTCCATTTTGCCTCATTAGTCGGATCTTGAAATAAGTCAGCAAGATCTCGCTTTATGTTTTCATACTGTCTGACTGGCTAAGCAGCCATGTTGCCTGCTTTCATCAGGCATAATAATACAACCATATATGGTTATTCTAAAAAATGAAAACTTTGCTGGTTCAAACTGTGGTTCAGGAAACCGGCCTCTGCATAATAAAACAATTATTGACTTACACATTCTGAATGGACTGCCTTATGGCTCAGGTTGTCACATCAATCCATGGATGTGCTCAATGCAGAGTGCAGGGATAGCACCAAAAAACAGTACATTTCCTATTGAGGGGATTGGAAGCAGTTTGTTTAATGTTAATGTTACATTTAATATGGTACAGATTACTGACATCTTCCAGTTCATTCTTAAATGGTCTTTGACAATAATTCAGTTATAGAGCCACTGAAGCTGCAGCAAATGGGAACCACTCTGTCGGGTTCAACCCAGGATATCGAGTTGTAAGAGAGATCTTGACACAAGTTCTCCCACTACAAGTATATGCAGTTTGGATATTGAAAATGTGTTAACAATACTTCACCAGGAGGTTCCAGCTACATCCTTAGTCATGACACTAGTATCAGCACAACGAGGGCAAACATTGCAAACGCTGTGGCTAGATAGGATGGAATTGGCTGCAGGTGCCATTACATGTTACATTTCTGATCTACACAAGCAGAGCAGACCAGGGGTGGCAGGATTTAAGATCATATTTTGGCATACCCCACGGACCCATGTCTATGTGTGAGGGCAGGCTTGCTATATTATATCATGGCCACCAGAATCCTAAGAAGTGTGGAATCTGCATTGTTTATTAGGCAACAAACAACCACACAAGGAAAGGTCGGTTCAGACTATTTCAAGGTGGCTGCAGCAGGTTCTGGTTTATGCAGGTATTCACACTGACAATTTTACATCTCATTCCACCAGGGTGGCATCAACTTCAGCGGCCAGGGCAATGGACATTCCCATCGACCATATCCTCGCGACCGTAGGATGGTCAACTGAATTGATTTAAAAATGTTTTTTACCATAGGCCGGTTACTGACCCGGGCTATTTGCCCATTCTGTTTTGCATCCACTTTAGCCTCCCCTGAGATGGAGGGGTTGCTATTGATTTCTTTATTAACGTAAACCATTAATACATTTGAATCAATGTCATGGTTAATGCGTTGTTAATTATTCACTCATCCTGAGTCAATCGATGTAGTGAGGCGCCGGGATTTGAAACTGCGGCATAAAATCACAGGGCTTTGAACCCTTCACTTGAAGTAAAATAGTAAGATTAAATGAGAACTTACCAGTTTGTACTTTGATCTTTATTTTATGAGGAGTTACGTTGGTGATTATGTGCCCTCCCTCCCTCACAAAGGTCACCTGGTTCTCAAGTTGCTGATCTTACTATGTTAACTTTGATTATTGTTATCTGATTTCATACCGCTGCTTTGAAGGTTGACGCGCATGCGAACTGGCGGGGTTCTTCACGTAATCACCAACGTAACTACTCATAAAATAAAGATCAAACTTCAAACTGGTAAGTTCTCATTTAATCTAACTATTCTCTGCAATTTCTTTGGTCTTGGATGGAGTTGGATGGAGGTGACTACAATTTCTTCATCTCAACTGAACATTCAAATTTAGAGTCTGATTCAGATTAGTTTATCATCAAATACACCAGGGGACAGAAATTCCTTGTTCACATGAAGCTCATAGCGTACAAAGTATACACGATAATGATAGATACAGCGATATGTACAGATTTGTAAGTTAATTGGCTGAGGTAAGACTAGTAAATTACCCGAGTGTGTAGGATAGTGCTAGTGTATGGGGTGATCGCTAATCAATGCGAACTTGGTGGGCCAAAGGGTATGTTTCCGCATTGTATCTAAAGTTCAAAAAACTAAACTAAAGGTGCAACAACAAATGCAAAACAGCAGAATGATGCAAAGATTGTTGTGTAATATGAAGTTGTGCAAAAAATATACCTTACCACAAACTTTACCTCAGGA
Source organism: Raja brachyura (assembly GCA_963514005.1). The sequence goes on from OY740800.1 coordinate 18,301,351, forward strand.
AAGTTGCTTCGATGGGGATTTATGGTGGCAAGGTGCTAAAATTACTAGCCTAGTTTATAGCCTAGACTATAGATCTAGAGATATGATTTCAAATGCCTGCATGGCAGCTGGATAATTTGTGTAATTAATTACATCTGGTGTAAAACCTAGTGTCAGTGATGGTGACTGTGAACCATTCGCTTGCTATTGATAACTCACCTGGTTCTTTCATAACTTCCAGTCATGAAAATCACTATTCCAGGAGTTCAAGGGGCATGTATGTAGTGAAAACTCACAACAGTGTGCAAAACACAAACTCAGCAGGTCAGGCAGCATCTATGGAGGACATAGATAGGTGATGTTTTGGATCAGGATCCTAAAGAAGAGTCCTGACCTAAAACATCACCTAGCTATGTATCGGGGCATGGTAGAGTTGCTGCCTTACAGTGCTAGAGACCCCGTTTTGATCCTGACAATGGGTGGTGTCTGTATCGATTTTGTATGTTCTTCCCATGACCACTTGGGTTTTCTCCGAGTGCTCCAATTTCTACCCACACACCAAAGAAGTAGGTTTGTAGGTTAATTGGCTTCGGTATGAATGATAAATTGTCCCTAGTGTGTAGAATAGTACTAGTGTATAGGGATCACTGGTTGGCACGGACTCGGTGGGCTAAAAGGCCTGTTTGCACGCTGTATCCCTAAACTGAACTAAAAAACAAAACCTCTACAGATACTGCCTGACCTGCTGAGTTCCTCCAGTACTTGTGTGTTTTGCTCAAGAATCCAGCATCTGCAGTTCCTTGCTTCTCCACTCACAATAATGAGGTTGGCTATGAACTCACCAAAGCAATGGCCTAGCAAGCTCTTCAATTCAGTGTCAGGTTGGGATTGAAAATAAATAGTGGCTTAACCAGCAATGCATGGATCTGGAGTGTATTAAAGGAAGAATTCAGGCATGAATGAATGTGACAGTGTTGTCCAATTAATGACGGCAGTTATAGTAGAGTTATAATGCCTTTAGTTCCTAATCATTTCATGCTAACAGAAATGATTTCCTATTCGATTTTGAAATCATCTATCATTTCCTACGCAGCTGCGGTAGAATGACTTCCATTCTGTTTGGATGCGATTATGATGTAATCTAAATGCTGATTAAATTGCTGTTTACTCTCACCAAGATATTTTAATTTTATATATTGCATCATCCTGTGAATCATGGTTTTTAATTAACTGTGAGATATGAGTGGTCTGTTTTGGTCTAATATTATTTCAGCCTCATTGGCCTTAACATTAATTGTACGAGTCGAGGTCGAGAACCTCAGAGGCCAAACACCAGAGTCATTGTGTCATAGAGTGAAGCACTATGGAAACAGACCCTTCGTTCCAACTTGACCACATCGACCAACATGTCCCAGCTACGCTAATCCCACCTGCCTGTATTTTGGCTGGGAAGAAGGTACAGGAGCCTGAAAACTATAACGTCCAGGTTCAGGAACGGCTTCTTCCCTACAGCCATCAGGCTATTAAACACTACAACCTCAAATAAGCTCTGAATTACAATGGACTATTATTGTTATTATAGCACTACTATTGTTTGTTTTTTGTGTGTACTTATGTGTGTATATGTGTATATGTGGGGTTTTTTTCACGCTCATTTATTATATTGTTTACAGTGTACTATGTTTACATATTCTGTTGTGCTGCTGCAAGTAACAATTTCATGTTCTATCTAGGGGTGGGAGATTGCAACCTTCACGTGGTCCGCCCTATTTCGACTAATGCAATCAACCTGACGTGCACAATCAAATAAGATCAAATAGAACAAGATGTCCTACAACTTTAGGCTGTGCACGCCATACGCAAGAAGAAGACGTTCTATCTAGGATATTTCACAATAAAACACTCTTGACTTGACTCTTGACGCTTGGTCCATGACCCTCCAAACCCGTCCTATCCTTTTAATAGAGGGGAAATTATTTTTCCACATTGCATCCAGGCAAATTTTTCTGTTGTGTCACACGATTGCAACCATTTCCTGCTTGGATTGTGCCATTCATGAATTTCCACCAGGCATTTCTGGCTATGATTCATCCTCATACCTCCAAACAGTTTCATACCTCCAAATCGATATACATGAAAAATCACCCTGATTAACCTAGAGTTTTAAAGAGTTTAGTTTATTGTCACATGTACCGAGCAACAGTGAAAAGCTTTTGTCGCGTGCTAACCAGTCAGTGGAAAGATAATACATGAATACCATCGAGCCATCCATAGTGTACTGATACATGATAAAAGGAATAACGTGAATAATGTTGAGTGCAAGATAAAGTCCAGTTAAGTCCAATCAAAGATAGTCCGAGAGTCTCTAATGAGGTTGAAGGTAATCCAGGACTGCACATCTAGTCCATCTGTTCGAGCACAAGTACAACATGAGTATTTGATAATGTGGAACTCTGCTTAGGTATGAGCTTAGTTTAGTTTAGTTTACCAATACAGTGAGGAAATGGGCCCTTCGGCTCACTGAGTCCACGACGACCAGTGATCACCCAAACAATAGTTCTATCCTACACAATAGGGACATTTTTTATAGAAGCCAATTAACTTCCAAACTTGCATGACTTTGGAGTTTGGGAGGAATGGAGCAACCAGAGAAAACCCATACTGCCACAGGGAGAATGTTTAAATTCCATCCAGATAACCCCATAGTCAGGATCGAATCTGGGTCTCTGGCATTGTAAGGCAGCAACTCTACTGCTGCGCCACTGTGCCACCCTAAACAACAACAACAGGGAAACAGGCCCTTTAGCCCGCCAAGTCCACGCCGACCATCGATTACCCCTTCGCTGTAGTTCAATGTTATCCCACGTTCTCACAGTTTTGATGAAAAGCATGCAATAGGCAGAGCCAAGCAACCAACAGATCAGATCAACAATCTGCTGTCCTGCCACATCCATACCTGAATGATAGTGACAATTTGGGGAATTGGCAAGAGTAGGAGGCCCAAGAATATCTATGGCCTCAACACTGGCCGGGCCCTGCATGTGATTGCTAAAGGTAAGACTAAAGCAACCAGGTTCAGTCAGAAGTGCTGAGAGAATGATCTGCCATGGATTCTTCCTTACCTTCCCAATGCCACAGTAGCTGGTCTTCAGACAACTTGTTTACCCCATGTGTAGAACGGAACTGCAGATGCTGGTATATATTGCAGATAGACACAACGTGTTGGAGTAACTCAGAGGATCAAGCAGCATCGCTGGAGGAAAAATGGGTGACATTTCAGGTCAGGACTGAACTACAGCCTGAAGAAGGGTCCCGACGAGAAACGTCACCCTCCTTTCTCTCCAGAGATGCTGCCTGATCCACTGAGTTACTCGAGCACTTTGTGTCTATCATTGATTTACTCCATGTTTAATTTTAGTTTAGCTTCGAGGTACAGCAAGGATAGAGGTCCTTCGGCCTTCCGAGTCCATGTCGACCATGATCACCTGCCCACTAGTTCTATCCTAGACACTAGGGGCAACTTAAAGAGCCAATTAATCTACAATGTACAAACTCTGTACAGATAGTAGCAGCAGGCAGTATCAAACCTGGGTCTCTGACGCTGTAAGGCAGCAGCTCTACCATTGTGCTGCCCGTGATATGTGTGAACTCAGAAAGCAGCTCACAACACTGCAATATGACAAGAGCTTTGGGACCAGACAGCACTCTAACTCTGCTTCAAATATCTCCCTATCAATTCACAGGAATTCTTTACATTCTTGTTATTCACTGGTGATAAGTGAAGGGTATACTAGAACCTTGCCGTCTTTCTCAAATTGATAACGTCATTAGATTATTGTGCCATGATAAATCCATGGTAACTTTAAGAGCCACTCCTTGGAAATTGCTTCCTTATTGCCATGAATATTATTAAGCAGGGACTATAATTTCCAGTTTTGTGCAACCATTTAATCAAAGGTGTCTTTATTTACTGGAATCAACCTGCTTCAAAGAAACTGACAATCTGCATACATTCAACTATGACTTTGCTTTAATTTTAGAAATTGCCTTCAATTCTCTCCAATTAATAATACAAAATAATTAAAAAAAAAAACATTTTGAAGTGTGAGTTAATCAATTTGGGGACGGTAAACAAAAGGGGCTGTCCCACTCGAGCGACCTACTCCTCGAGTTTTGGCGAGTTTGCCCTCAACTCATACTCGTAGCATGGTCGACATGAGGTCATAGGAGGTCTTCGTAACTCTCCTTCTTGCTCGAGAGTGGTCTCCACGTACTCGAGGCCACAGCTAGGTCGCGGTGTTTTTTTCAAAAATATGTTAAAAAAACCCACAAGTAAACAAAAGGTCGCCATGGAAAAAAATTGGTGCTTTTTTTACTCGTAGATTTAGTCGTAGTAGGTCGTAGTAGTCGGCATGTTAGTCGTAGGTAATCGAGGGTAGTCGTAGATAGTCTTAATCATAGTCGAAGGGAGGTCGAAGGAGATCGAAGGAGGTTGTCTTCACTCTCCACTATTCGGTGTCCAATTTTCCTGAAGTTAGTCGTAGCGAGTCGAAGCTGGTCTTCAACATAGTCGAAGGAGGTGGAAGGAGGTCTTCTACATAGTCGAAGGAGGTCTTCAACATGTCATTTTTTCAAACTCTTCTAAACTCGCCAATTAGGTGGCCCAAGTGGGACAGCCCCTCCTACGACCTCGTGTCGACCATGCTGCGAGTATGAGTTGAGGGCAAACTCACCAGAACTCGCGGATTAGGTTGCCCAATTGGGACAGGCCCTAAAGAAACTGCTTACATGGTAAATGATTAAGAAATGGTGAAGTTCAGATAAAACTGAAGTGCCATAAACTAACTATCCATAGATTCCAGAAGCTAGTGGAGCAGATAGATGATATGGTGAAGGAAGCACATCAGATATTTTATTAGCCAAGGAGCAAAATGGGAAGGGTAGTTAAAGTGTTTGGCAATCAGGAGAGTAGGGTGGCACAGTGGTAGAGTTGCTGTCTTACAGCGCTTGCAGCACTGGACACTGGAGTTATTCCAGCAGTTTGTGTCTATCTTCAGTGTAAACCAGCATCTGCGTTTCCTTCGTACATATAGGCTTATTCGTATTTCATCCATTGAGTTCATGCCTGCTCTGAATATAAGAGCAGTCCATCTAATCCCAGGGAGGATGTGCTACATTCTAAGCACCCTCAGAAGAATATGTACCATGCAAAGACGGTGAGGTCAGAAGACTAGTCAAAGAGGTGAGTTTTAATTACCATCTTAAAGCAGAAAAACGAGTTTGAGTACAAGAGCTTTGGAGGAAGAATTTTAGGATTTTGACCTTTAGCAGCTGAAGGCAGGGGTGGCAAATATTGAAGGAATCAAACCTGCGGCTGAGATTAAACCAAAACTGAAAATACATCGATAAATCAAAGGGTTGTGCCTGGAAACGATTGTTGAAATGGGAAGGGACAAGGTTAGAGAGGATTTGGAACCAGAGTTTAGAATCCTAAAATTGAAGCAAGGCTTATCTAGGCAGATATTATAGGACAGAAATGTTGGACTTGGATTTGATGTGCATTAGAGCATAAAGAGAAGAGAGCCTCGTTTAGAGAGAGCAGCATAAGTGTAAAACCCCCAGAAAGCAATGTAGCTTCCAGGTGGGAAAATAACCAGGACATGAATAAGAGTTTTAGCAAGAGATGAGGCGAGGCCAGATGAATTTAATTTAGTTTAGAGCTACAATATGGAAGAAGGTCCTGCAGCCCACACCGACTATCGATCACCCGTTCACACTAGTTCTGTTTTCACATCCACTCCCCATACAGTAGGAGTGATATTCAAAGACCAATTAATCTACCAACCTGCGCGTCTTTAGGATGTGGGAGGAATTGGAGCAAATGGAAGAAACCCATGTGGTCACAGGGATTATGTGCAAACTCCATGCAGACAGCTCCGAAGGTCAGGATCGAACCCAGGTCTCAGACGCTGTGAGGCAATTTGGGCAAGTAATTTGATAACTCGGTGATTTGTACCTAATTAAGATCTTGTGTGAACCTGACACTTTGCATTTTCATGGTATTTTAATGCCAACTAGATTCTATGCTGTGAGGCTTCTATCTTTTATTTTGCCTGCCAAAGCCAATGCAAGTTGCCTTTTGTGCTTAAATCAAACTGAATGGAATCAGGAAAATATAAAGAAATCTGAAATGTGAAATGTGTTATCATATCCAGTAAATCAACTCAATGTTGCCATGGGTCGTTTCCTATTTCAGCAATAGCTTCCTGGTGCGAATGAGTCATTTACTTAGAACAACCAACAAAAGACATAATTGAACAAGGAAAGTCACAAAGTGCTGGAGTAACTCAGTGGTTCCTGCAGCATCTCTGGAGAACTTGGAAAGATCATGTTTTGGTCGGACCCTTCTTCAGAATATTACTATGACCATTCTTTTTGAACAACAATGCCTTCATCTTTTCCGACTGAAAGAAATAGCTTTTTTACCATCAGCAAAATCTCCAGCCTTGCAGATACATGATGGAAAATCTGAAAACCTGATTAGTAACACCTTTGGCCCGTTACACTAATGCCTTATTTTTGCAGTTTGAATTGGCATAATTTATGTATAACTTATGGTTTGTGTGCTGTCTGAATCTACGTACCGTAACGTTACTGCAAGCAAGATTTGCATTATACCTGCACGTCTCTGAACATGTGCATATGACAATAAACTTGATTGGACTTGATTTTTATCTCTCAAACATTTAGATGGCCTTTTGGAACCCATGTCATTTGCATGAATTGGCAATTTTACAACTAAAATGAGCAATTAATATCCCATTCTATCAATTTGAGTAAAACTATATTCACAGTGTGAGATACCTCGAGTAAAACCATAGACCACAATCAGTGAGGAGAGGCGACAAAACATCTTCCTTGATAATTTGATAATACTCAATGCCAGTCCCCTACAAGGATGTGTTCTCAGCCCCGGACTATACATTCAATGGTGCTTTATTGGCCACATATGCAACCGCACAGTAAATTCTTTTTGAATATATTACACATGCGGACACCACCATTTTTGGCACCATTATTCAAAGTCTAAAGTCTGGTCGGCTCAGAGCTCAATGACCTGGGGCAGTTCCCGTGAACCGAAGTCCCTCTTCTCTCCTCACACGGCCATCTTTGTGCCCTGGGCTGCATCCTGCAGCTGAGCTTGAAGGTGCTGGAGGCATTATCCCGGTTCACTACCGGCCCTTGCTCCTTGTGCCCGATATCTCCAACTCCCTCCCGGTTGTGCCGTCCAACAAGCCTTTGGGCCAGTTACTGGTCCCGCCAACCAATGAGTTGTTGGCCTCATACATTCATGACCTTGTGGCTAAATTCTGCTATAACCCCATTTGCAAGTTTGCAGATGTCACCACTTTACTAGGCCAGATCTCGAACAATGATGTGACAGAGTACAAGATTGAGATTGAGAGTTTAGTAACATGATGTCAAGACAAGAACCTCTCCCTCAAGGTGAGCAAGATGAAGGAGCTTGTTGTTGACGTCAGGACTCGGGTAGTGTACGCGCCCGCTTAGTATCGATGGTTAAAGGGCCTGTCCCACTTGGTGATTTTTTTCTGCGACTATCGGCATCATTGACTGACGTATCAGGTCACCGAAAAAGTTGTGGCGTGATGCGGTGTGATGCGGCATGACACGGCATTTTTTCGTCACCGCTGGATTTTGAAATTTTCAAAATCTTTTGGCAACCCTGATACGTCAGTCAATGACGCTGCAGTTGCCGAAAAAATCGCCAAGTGGGACAGGCCTGTAAGAGCTACAAATTTGTCGTGCACCAATCATACTGAAGCTGTGGCCAAAAAAACCTCACTCCAAAGCCTTATGGACCTGTCCCACTTAGAGGATTTTTCAGGCGACTGACCAGCAAGTGGAACGGTGACTGTCTGAGTGGAACACACACTTTGTCTGCCAATGAAATTCATCAGTCAGCTACCTCCTGGCAACCCACTAGGACCTCCTGGCGACCCACCTACCGCACACGAATTCTCGCCACTCTCCATGGAGGCTTCATTCTAGTCACTGGTAATTTTTCAACATGTTGAAAAATTTGCGGCAACCATAATGAGGCCGCGATTAGTTCCCAGAATGCGGGAACTCCTCACAACCATGAAGGCGACTCCCCGGCAACCACCCGCGAACATGTGGCGACTGCATAGTCTCCTGCAGTTGCCTAAAAAGTCGCCTAAGTGGGACAGGCACATAAGGATGGACTATTACCAACGTCTCTCGATACACCATAGAAAATAATGGGCGGCACGGTGGTGCAGCGGTAGAGTTGCTATGCTACAGCGCCAGAGACCCAGGTTTGATCATGACTGCGGGTGCTGTCTGAACAGAGTTTGTACGTTCTCCCAGTGACCTGCATGGGTTTTATCCAGGTGTTCCAGTTTCCTCCTACATAGGTTAATTCGTTTTGGTAAAAAATGGTATATTGTCCCTAGAGTGCAGGATAGTGTTAGTGTGTAGGGATCGCTGGTTGGTGCAGACTTGATGGGCTGAAGGTGTCAGAAGGCTCAGAAATTGAAAGGACTCAAATGCAGGCGCATGGAGAAGTACTGAAGAAAACCCCAAATCCAAATGCAAATAGAACCGAAAGATATAGACCTGGAACTGACAGAAATCAGAGCTGCTATCGAACTGACAGAAAGCAGAACGGATTAGTCGGCACCCAATTGGTGATGATCTTAGATATTTAAACCAAGTGATAGATTAGGTGAGCAGATTAAATGCAGGTGTAACTCCTATTAGCTCAGCGGAGGATGTATGGAAAGAGGCTCAAGTGTCTGGAGGCGTGGCAAGTGTGACAGGAGCCTCCCTCCCACAGACGACTCCTGGCGTCCTCTTTGGCTGGTCCGGATACTGCTGATGAAAGTCACAGATCAGGGAAGGGTCCAGGCTGTCATGGGCAGGAATCCAGCTCCTCTCCTCTGGACTGTAGCTCTCCCAGTCAACCAGGTACTGGATCCCTCTGCCAGGACTTCAGCAGTTGTTTCATCGTGTACACCGGACCACCGTCAATGATGCGGGGTGGCGGAGGTAGCAGAGGAGCGGGAGACAGGGAGCTGGAGGACATAGGCTTAACCCAGGATACATGGAAGGTGGGGTGAATCACATAGACCGGGGCAGTCTAAGGTGGACAGCAGAGTGGTTAATGATCTTGAGAATCAAGAAAGGGCCAATAAACCGGGGTGCCAACTTATGGAACGCAACGCAGAGGGGGAGATCTCGGGTGGAGAGCCATACCCTCTGACCAGTGATGGTCCACCTGTCTTCTGGACCTGGAAGCGGTGCAGAGCAGGGCAGAAAGGGCCTAGGTCCGATGACCACGGCGCACAAACACCTGGGCAGAGGGAACGGAGACCTCATCCTCTTGGTCTGGGAACTGAGGTGGCTGATAACCAAGGGAGTGGAATGGAGACAGAACGGTGGCAGAACTGGGCAGAGAATTGTGTGCATATTCGATCCATACCAATTTGCAAGACCAGGCGGTTGCCAGGCAGACACCAGGCAACGTAGAATAGTCGCCAGGACCTGGTTGGCTCTCTCCGACTGACCATTAGATTGTGGATAGAACCCAGATGAGAGGCTGGCGGAGGAGCCAACCAGGGAGCAGGAAGCCTTCCAAAATTGTGAGGTGAACAGCGGACCTCTGTCAGAGACGATGTCTCGAGGGAAATCATGGAGTCTGATGACCTGGTTTACGATGAGGTGAGCGAGTTCTGCAGCAGATGGGAGCTTAGGAAGAGGAAGGAAATGAACAGCCTTGGGGAAACGGTCCACAATGGTAAAAATGATCGTATTACACTTGGACGGAGGCAAGCTGCTGATGAGGCCCAGGGCAATGTTGGACCTAACACGGCGGGAAACGGGCAGGGGGATGAAGGAAAACAGAGGGAGGTGCACGGGACATCTTATTCTGTGTACAGGCAGATCAGGCGGAGACAAACGGCCGGGTATCGGCCTCCATGGTGGGCCACCAGAACCGCTGGTACAGCAGGTAGAGGGTGCAGCCGATGCCAGGATGACTGGTGAGATTAGAGGAATGGGCCGACTGGAGTACTTCAGAGTGGGCGGAGACTGGGAAAATTATCTTACTGGGGGGGTCCAGAACCAGGATGGGGTGATGGTGCTGGATATTGCAAGCTGTGGTCTTTATCACACAGGGGATGGAGCCCTCCAGGCAGGTGGGAGGCTGAATGGGTTTGTGGGAATGGTTGTCCTGGTCGGACCAGAACTGGCAGGACAGGGGGTTGGGCTTGACATTCTTGGACCCAGGACGGTAGGACAAGGTGAAGTTAAACCGGGTGAAAAACAGGGCCCACTGGGCTTGACGGGGGTTGAGCTGCTTCGCCTAACACAGGTACTCCAGGTTCTTGTGGCCCGTCCAGACTTGGAATAGCTGCTCAGTGCCCTCCAACCAATGCCTCCACTCCTCCAACACCAGCAGCTCTCTGTTGCCGATGTCATAATTCCTCTCAGCCGGGGAGAGGTGGAGAGAGAAGAAGGCACAAGGGTGCATCTTCTGGTCCTTGGGGAAGCGTTGGGAAAGCACCGCCCCAGCTCCAACATCAGAGGAGTCAACCTCCACCACAAACTGACGGGCCGGGTCAGCATGCTCCAGGATGGGGCGGCTGTGAAACATTGCTTAAGGTCCTGGAATGCCCCTCAGCAGCAGGGGACCAGGCAAACTTGTAGGAAGTAGACATGAGACCAGTGAGAAGAGCAGCCAGGAGGCTGTAGTTGTGGATAAGGCGGCGGTAAAAATTGGCAAAGCCAAGGAAGCCAAGTTGTAGCACCCGCCGACCTGAAGGCTCAGACCAATCTACCACCGCTCTCACCTTTCTTGGACCTATCTCGACACGGCCAGCAGAGGGGACGTATCCCAGGACGGACGCCGTGCACTGGTGGAATTCACACTTCTCCGCCTTGACGAACAGCTGGTTCTCCCGTAGTCGCTGCAGGACAAGACGGACATGGCGGGTATGTTCTGATACAGTGCCGGAGCAGACAAGGATGTCATCCAGATAAGCGAAGACAAACCGGTTCAGAATGTCCTGGAGCACATCATTGACCCGAGCCTGGAAGACAGCTGAAGGGCATTAGGAGGTACTCGTAATGCCCACTAGGTGTGTTGAAGGTTGTCTTCCACTCATCTCCTTCCTTGATGCAAACCAAATGGTAGGCATTGCGTAGGTACAGCTTGGTAAACATGTGGCATGCTGCAGACAGTTGAAGACAGAGGAGATGAGTGGCAAGGGGTAACGGTATTTGACAGTGATGTCATTCAGGCCTCGATAGTCAATGCCAGGTCTAAGATCGCCATCCTTCTTACTCACAAAGAAAAATCCTATCCAGGTGGGAGAGGAGGATGGATGAATTAAACCAGCTGCCAGAGACTCCAAAATGTATCTCTCCATGGCGTTGGTCTCAGGACCAGAGAGCGAGTATAGACGACCGCTGGGTGGAGAAGTACCGGATAATAAGTCAATGGCACAATCATAAGGGCGGTGAGGAGGTAAAGAGGTGGCTTGGAACTTGCAGACGACCTCTTTCAGGTCATGATACTCGGATGGCACATTGAATAGGTCAGGATTGTCATTAGGAGCAACAGACACAGATGTGAGGGGAAGACAAGTGGAGCAGAGACAATTAATGTGCCAACGCTCCCCTCAAGTGGAGATCTTGCCAGTGGACCAGTTTACAGTGAGTCAGCCAAGGCCGACCCAGAATGACAGGAATTTAGCAGGAGCAACTGAATTCCTTCCCGGTGGTTTCCATTAACACAAAGTTCTAGAGGGAGAGTAGAGAGTGAAGCCATCCCAATTATTCTTCCATCGTGCACTGGCTTGGCAGGGCTCTTCTACTTTAACGGTGGGAATCAGAAATTTCTGAGCAACAGTGATTTCGATGAAGCTATCATCTGCCCCCGAGTTAATCAGGGCATTAAGTTTCAATGGCGTGTCTCCAAAGCATACCGTACTCGGAGTGAGTCTGGTCGAAATAGTAGGGGAATAAACCTTGCTCACCCATAATCCCTCTCTTGCTGGGGAGCATTGGCTTTTACCGGGCGAGCAGTGACGAAGTGTTTGGGACATCCTCAGTAGAGACAACACCTCTCCCATATGCGTCTCTGGCGCTCGGCCTGGTGCGGCCAATCTGCATAGGCTCCCCTTCCACTGGATCAGGACCGGGATGCGTGGGGCTTCTTTCTCTCAAGGGAAGTGAGACAACCGGCTCACAATGATGGGAAGAGAGTTATGGGTAAGGACACTGTTTGAGAGCTGTTGATAGCTTGTCTTGCTTTCACTCTCGGAGCCGGTTATCTATCCGGATGGTTAAATCAATCAGCGCGTCCAGATCCGAGGGAAGATCCAGAGAGGCCAACTCATCCTTCAGGTTCTCGTTGAGGCCATGGATGAAGATACTGAGCAGAGCGGTATCACACAAACCGCTCTCTAAAGCAGAGGTTCGGAAATTAATTGCGTAATCGGCAACAGAGGGTACCATCTGGTGGAGATGCAGCATCTTCTGGGCTGCCTCTCTTCCGACTCAAAAATTATTCTCAGCTCTGCCGCAAAATGGGCAAAGTCCTGGCAGAAGTCTAGCTGTCTCTCCCAGGCAGCTGTACCCCAGGCTGAAGCACGTCCTGACAGCAGGGAGATGACATTGGCTAATTTGGAGTGTTCTGCACAGAAGCGGGATGGTTGAAGCTCAAATACCAAAGAGCACTGGGATAGGAACGACCTGCAGGTGGAAGGATCACCATGGTGGGAAAAACTGGTTCCCGAATGGGCTGGATACAGTTGGAAGTGGACGGAGGCGGCAAGGCATCAGTGGAGATGGGAGGAATTGGCGACGGTGCGAGGTGCACCAGGAGCTGATTAACACTGGTTGTTAACTACTCGGGGGTATACGCGAGTTGGTCTATCCGACCAGTAAGTAGGTCTATTCAAACCTCATGGGTGCCAAGAGTGGAGCCTTGGTGTTGAATAGGCTTGTAAAGATGAGCCAAAATCTCCTCAGTCCTGGAACTGGGGGCATCCAAACTCTGGTTGGGCTGACCAGGATTGCTTGCCGAGTCCATACTGGCCGACTAATCTGTCAGAAGGCTCAGAATGGAAAGGACTTGAATGCAGGATCACCAAGGAGTACTGAAAAAACCCCAAAATCAAACGCGACAGAACTCCGAACTGCTATCAAACCAACAGAATGCAGAACTGATTAGTCAGCACCCAATTGGTCATGATCTCAGGTATTTATTCCAAGTGATAGCAGATTAAATGCAGGTGTAACTCCTAATATCTTAGGGGAGGAGTGTGGCAAGAGTCTCAAGTGTCTGGAGGCGTGGCAACATTTGCAGAAGGGCCCGTTTTTGCACTGTATCTCGATACTCAACTAACTAAACTAAAAGAATATAATAGAAAAATAGGAAACAGAATAAGCCACATTGCCCTTTTGAAACCTTTGATGCCTTCTGTAAGTAGAACTCCTTATATTCAGTGACTTGGTTCTCACGGATTCTATGATTAAGAATTTCACAGTTTCACCGTCCTCTGAGTGATGAAATAATGTCTCATTTCTGTTCTAGCTGACTTGCATCACATTCAGAGACAGTGATCTCAGGATCTAGACATCCCAGCCAGATGATAGACCACTCCACCCAACCTCCCCTGCATCTAGCCTGTTAAGCTCTGACATAATTGTATTCTGTATGTTTCAGTGAGATTTGTTCTCATTTTGCCAAACTCAAATGGAAGTCATATTCAATGCAATCTCTTTCCTTCTCTACATTTCTTTCTACCCTCCGACCTATCATGTACTTTCTTTTATTGCTTAACTTCCCAAAATGTATATCTCTGGTTTCTTCAGGTACTCCTGAAGGCACACATCTGTGCTATTTGGCAACTCACTTTATGAAGCTCGGAGTCAAGTCTTGGATTATAATGTGCCTGTGAAAATGATACGAAATTGCTGCATTCAAGGCATTATTTGCTCTCACAGAGAACGAGGAACAAACACCAGGCTGAACTCGAGACTAAAATAAAATCAAGAATTCACTGCTGGGACCATTTTTAGGACTTGGTAGTTTTGTGGTAATAATGAGTTATTAAAGTAGCACACAGAAGATGCTTGAATCATAGACGTAGTCTCTTCCAGATATCTACTATAATGGCATCTCATGCATGTTAGCACTCCGGTCTTTCTGAGAGAAAGTTCTGGCTTCAAGACCCATATTAAAATCGAGTCAGATACTTTAGTGCAGTATTGAAAGAATACTGCATGTTTTTTAGTTGGATGAGTCATTAAAGTAAGTCTTTGCCTTTTTGCATAATCTAAAAAAAGCCATGCGATTGCTGCAAGTTACAAAAGTACGTTCTTCCTTGTATCCTGGCCAAGACTGCAAATACAGCCAAGATCACTGAGACACATTGTCCAGAGAGCTTGCTGCGTTTCCTGAATGAAATAATGAGATTGTTCTAAAGAACTCATTGGGTGTAAATGTTCTGGGTTAGTTTACAGATGTAGATGTTTCCGACAAATTTGAGTCATTCCTTTTGTATGTCAGCTACTGTTATTCAGCAGTTCTGACCGCCCCATTACAGGAAGGATGTAGATGCATTGGAGAGGGTGCAGAGAAGGTTTACCAGAATGCTGCCGTCATTAAAAGGTTTCAGCTACAAGGAAAGGTTGGATAAACTCGGAATTGTTTTCTCTGGAATGTTGGAGGTTGAGGAGAGATTTGATGGACGGAAATACAATTATGAGAGGCATAGATAGGGTAGGCAGTCAGAACCTTTTCTCAGGTTATAAGGAAAGTGAAGGGGGATAAGTTTAATGGAGATGTGCGGCTGTTTTTTACACAGAGAGAAGTGGGGGGCTGGACGCGTTGCCAGAGGTGGTGGTGGAGGCCAATACGATAGTGGCATTTAAGAGGCTTTTATATAGACACATGGAAGTGCAAGGAATAGAGAGATATGGATCATATGCAGGCAGATTAGTTCAGTTTAACTTGAAATCATGGTCACCACATACATTGTGGGCCGAAGGGCCCATTCCTGTGCCACACTATTCTATGTTCTATTTTCTATGCCAGCAATTGCTGATTCTTTTATTTTTTAAGTAACGCTAATTGATAAAATATTGTATCAAAATAAACCAGAGAAAGTGGTCAAGAAAAATCTTTGGATGGGTTATATACATATGAATGACATTGATATTAGAAAAGAATATAAATGACGATCATGTTAAATAATTAATTTATGCCAATAGAGAAATAGGAACAGATAGAGAATATCTTGAAGCAATCACCGTTGTATCAGATACAAAAGATACCAAATCAATTCAAGGAAAATAATAATGAATAAAATACTGAGTACTGTGTATGAAACGTCTCAGTGATCTGATGCCTTCTATCACAGTGCTTTAAAGTAATTGACAACATGGGAGCGTCATTAGTTAGAACATAAACAAAAAATATAGAACAGTGTAGCAGAGGAACAGGCCGTTCAGCACACGATGTCTGTGCCAAACATGATGCCAAGATAAACTAATCTCATCTGCCTGTATGTGATCCCTATCCCTCCATTCCCTGTATATCCATGTGCCTATCTAAAAGCCTCCTCAGTGCCACTAATATATCTGGCTGCACCACCAACCCTGCAGCATGTTCCTGGCACCCACCACTCTCTATGTTTAAAAAAAATTTTACCTGCACATCTCCTTGTTATACCGTTCCCTCAGAGTACAATTTTTTTTAAAGATACAACGTCGAAACAGGCCCTTCGGCCCACCAAGACCGCGCTGACCGGCGATCCTCACACACATTAACACTATCCTACACACACTAGGGACAATTTCCTCCTCACAGGAGAATGTACAAACTCCATACAGATAGCACCTGTGGTCGGGACCGAACCTGGGTCTCTGGGACTGCAAGTGCTGTAAGGCAGCAACTCTACCGCTGCGCCACTGTGCCGCCTATTGTTTACGATTGTAATAATGTATCTGTCATACCTCTTTTTACAAAAGGCGAGAGAACCGGATCAGGAAATCACATATCAGTTAAGCTATAAACTATCATGGGAGTCTATTATACAGGACTTAGTGACCGGACAGCTTGAATACGTTTCAATGGATCAGGTTGGATTCATAATGGGTTTATCATGCCTGATGAATTTGGTTTAAATTAGTGCACAAGATGTTATATATGCCAAGTTGAATAAGCCATTTATGTAATTCCTTTAAAAATGGTGGTTAACTAAAGATGACCCTCATGGAACTGAAGGTAAATTATTGCCCTGACTGGGGAAATGGGTGAGTAGCAAGGAGCATAGAGTGTGGATAATGGGTAGGCATTCAAAGTGGCCTCATGTGACTGATGCAACCTCACAAAGATTTATGTTGCAGCTGCAAATTTCTATTATGCTTATAAACCATTTTCATTGTGAATTGAAATCCAAATTAACTAACGATACAGCATTAAGTGGCTGTGTATATAGAATCGTAAAATAATAGAATCAAACTGTGGCAGATAAATATTAATGTAGACAAGTGTGAAGTTGTCTATGATCATAAAAAGAACAGAGCAGAAGAGTTCCTAAATGATGATACGTTAGAAACAATGGAGATCAGAAAGGGAGTTTGGAGATCATTTAACTGGCATGGGATGTCCAGGAAATAATAATAAGTTTAATAGAATGAGGGGTGTATTACGAAAGGATATAAATTATGTGGGCCTATACAAACTGTGTAGAAACAATGAACTGAAGATGCTGATTTGCACAAAAAGGCCAAAATGTTTTTGGAGTAACTCAGGGGGTCAGGCAGCACCTCTTGAAAACATGGATGGGTGATTTTCAGATCGGGGCACGTCTTCAGAATGAGATGCTGCTTGACCTGCTCCAGCATAGAGAGTCATGGTGTCATAGCCATACAGCGTGGAAACAGGCCCCTCAGACCAACTTGCCCACACCGACCAACATGTCCCATCCACACTAATCCTACCTGACTGCATTTGGCCCATATCCCTCTAAACCTATCCTATCCATGTACTGGCATTCCTTCTCCATCTCCCCCCCCCCCCCCACCCCAGTCGCACTAGCTTCTCATTTTCACACCACAAACAGCTTACAATGGCCTGTTTCCCTTATCATCAATACTTTTTTGCATATCTTTCATTCATTGTTCCTTATCTCTCCACATCACTGTTTATATCTCTCGTTTCCCTGATCCCTGACCAGTCTGAAGAAGGGTCTCGACCCGAAACGTCACCTATCTCCTTCGCTCCTTAGATGCTGCTGCACCCGCTGAGTTTCTCCAGCTTTTTGTGTAACCCTCTATCCATGTACTTTCCACTTTGGACAAAGCACTTGGTCCTTTTATAGATAAACTGTTGTTGGACTACACCAGAATCGTTGTGGGGATTTTTGGGTGTAGTAAGGATTTGTCAGCATTTCTGTTTATTTACTTCAGGAATAATGATCACATTTCTGGACTTTGCAACCAGAATTCTAGATTATCAATCCAAAAAGGTGGCTTTGAATCCTACAATGACACCTGAGAAATGTAAATTGAAATAATTAATTTAAATTATGAGAGATTACACGGATTAGGGATGTATTTCCAAGAACTCAGCAGTATAGTGGCACAGCTGGTAGAGGTGTGAGTTACTCCAGCATTTTGCGTCTATCTTGGTACCACCAAGTCTAGTAACGACTTTTGGAAATGTTAATGCTAAAATTGTTGCTAGAATGAAAGCCATTCATCATTTTCTTTAAATGTTGATAAACCCAGGAATTTTCCCAATCAAGCATGTTGGGATGTTAAGATTCAAACATGGAATGGTATCACCTTTCTTGAGTTGACAGTTAAACTAATTCACTTATACAGGGCTTAGAAAACCATTGCACAGTATTACTTAACAGACATGATCAAGGTCTAGCAGGTAGAGTTAAAGATGGTATTGTCCATTCCAAAGACATGCAGGGTTGTTGCTTAATTGGCTTCTGTAAATTGGCCCAAGTGTGTAGGGTACAACTAGTGTGTAGGTTGTCACCGGTTGGTGCGGACTCAGTGGGCCGAAAGGCCTGTTTCCACGCTGTTTCTCTAAGCAAAAAAACGAAAGTAACCACTGAGTAAGATTTTCTACTTGAATCCCATGAACTCATATTACATCAAACTCTGCACTACCTTTTGCCCAATTATCACTACTAGTCCCAGTCTTAACAATTTTATTCCCAGCATCCACAAACTGAATTTTGGAACCAATGTATTCATAGCCCCCTAATTTGGGGTTTAGCATTGTAGATGTCACTGAATCTCAATAGTTTTTTGGAATAAGAAATTCAAATTTTCACTCCAATGTCTATGGCGATAAGCTCCCGATATCAATACTAAAAAAGCTTGACTAAAAATTGAGACTATTCTTTCCTTATCACAGAAATTTGCTCAACTTTACTGAATGTGTTTATCATTCTACAATGCCCGGTCAATTTCTTTTATAACCGTAAATCACACAAAATGCTTCGGTATTCTGAGCCGCACAACTACCTACCCAGGGTGATTTTCCTTCTGAAAGATGGTCCTAGATGATGGTAGTTATCACAACCATCTGCTTAAGCCCCTGACTGAAGGTTTACATTGACGGATGAGGGGATGATCTTACGGAGGTGTACAAGATCATGAGAGGAATAGATAGGGTAAATGCACCGAGTCTTTTGCCCAGAGTAGGGGAACTGAGAACCAGGGGACATAGGCATAAGTTGAGTGGGGAAAGATATAATAGGTTTAATCGATACCTGAGGTATGTTTTACACAAAGGGTGGTGCGTATATGGAACAAGCTGCTGGACAAAGTAGTTGAGGCAGATACTATGATAATGTTTAAGAGATATTTGGACAGGTACATGGATAGCATAGGTTTAATGGGATATGGGTCAAGCACGAGCAGTTGGGACTAGTGTAGGTTGGGCATGGTTGCATGGGCAAGTTTGGCCGTTGCGCCTGTTTCCACACAGTATCACTCAATGACTCCATGAATCCAGGAAAGGGAAGAATCTAAGAAAAGTAAAATGTTTTGGGGCGGCATGTACAATAATATCATAAGAACTGGAATAGGTTATTCAGCTTCATTAAGCTGCTTGGCTCAAGAAGATCATGTTCCTGTCCTAGTCACACAACCCTTGTTATGGATTAAAAATCTGTGTATCTCATTTTTGAATACATTCAAGGATTTGCCCACTGCAGCTGTCTGGGAAAGGTTTAAGTTTAGATGTGTACCGTGGTACAGTGCAAAACTTTGTTTTATATTCTATCCAATCATATCAGATAATACTATGTGTATATATAGTCAAGTCACACTCAAGTCCAATAGGTAGAGTAAAAGGGAAGAATGCAGAATATAGTTCTCAGCATTGTACTCCACCAGTTTCGTAGGCAAAGTCAAATGCCCACAATGGTGTAGCGGTGAATTGGACAGTATCCTAGTTTATTGAAGGGCCATTCAGAAGCTTGATAACAGAGGGGAAGAATCTGTTCCTGAGTCTGGTGATGTGTGCTTTCAAGCTTCTGTATCTTCTGATGTAAGTGAGAGAAAAAGGAATGACTGGGAAGGGACAAGCCTTTGATTATGTTTTGAGGTAGGAACTGCATCTGCTGGTTTACACCAAAGATTGACACAAAATGCTGGAGGAACTCAGTGGGACAGGCAGCAGCTCTCAAAAGAAGGAATGGGTGACGTTTCAGATCGAGACTGAAGAAGGGTCTTGACCTGAAACGTCACAGATTCCTTCCATCCAGTGATGCTACCTGGCCTGCTGAGTTACTCCAGCGTTTTGTGTCTATCTTTGATTATGTTAGCTGGTTTACCCGAATGGAGTGCCCCCCTCATTATTCTGAGACTAAACCCTCTGATCTAAACTCTCTCATGAAACAAAGTTATTCTCCCGTCACTTTTATCCTGTCAATGGATGCCTATTGCAGATCAAGCTGTCATCAAGATAACATTTAGAACCTCACGGTTTGGTCGAAAAAAACGATGGTTCAGATTTGCAGCTGGCAATACGTCATGTAAGCAGCAGGTGTTGTGATCTGTGGATTACTAATTGTCAGGGGATCATGACATTAGCATTACAAAATAATATTGCTCACATTATTCAATTGCGGAAATATTTCCAAGAAATTGCAGAGAAAGAGGGATGTACCAAGAATTTCAATTTCTGAAAAGTGCAAGACTATATTTAGTTTTGTTTAGAGATAAAGCGCGGAAAGAGGCCCTTTGGCCCACCGAGTCCGCGCCGACCAACGATCGCTGCGCACTAACACTATCCTACACACTAGGGACAATTTACAATTTTTATTACTCAGTCAACTCACCTGCAAACCTGTACATCTTTGGTGTGTGGGAGGAAACCTGGGGATTGGAGGGTAGCTAATGTAATCCCACTTTTTAAAAAAGGAGGGAGAGAGAAAGCGGGGAATTACAGACCAGTTAGTCTAACATCGGTAGTGGGGAAACTGCTAGAGTCAGTTATTAAAGATTGGATAGCAGCGCATTTGGAAAGTGGTGAAATCATTGGACAAAGTCAGCATGGATTTATGAAAGGTAAATCATGTCTGACAAATCTAATAGAATTTTTTGAGGATGTAACTAGTAGAGTGGATAAGGGAGAACCAGTGGATGTGTTATATCTAGACTTTCAGAAGGCTTTCGACAAGGTCCCGCATAAGAGATTAGCATACAAACTTAAAGCACACGGTATTGGGGGTTCAGTATTGAAGTGGATAGAGAACTGGCTGGCAGACAGGAGGCAAAGGGTAGGAGTAAACGGGTCCTTTTCAGAATGGCAGGCAGTGACTAGTGGGGTACTGCAAGGCTCAGTGCTGGGACCCCGGCTGTTTACAATATATATTAATGATTTGGATGAGGGAATTCAATGCAACATCTCCAAGTTTGCAGATGACACCAAGCTGGGGGGTATAGTTAGGTGTGAGGAGGATGCTTGGAGGCTGCAGGGTGATTTGGATAGGCTGAGTGAACGGGCAGATGCAGTATAATGTGGATAAATGTGAGGTTATCCACTTTGGTGGCAAAAACATGAGGGTAGACTATTATCTGAATGTTGGCAGATTAGGGAAAGGGGAGATGCAACGAGACCTGGGTGTCATGGTACACCAGTCATTGAAAGTAGGCATGCAGGTGCAGCAGGCAGTGAAGAAAGCAAATGGTATGTTAGCATTCATAGCGAAAGGATTTGAGTATAGGAGCAGGGAGGTTCTACTGCAGTTGTACAGGGTTTTGGTGAGGCCACACCTGGAATATTGCGTACAGTTTTGGTCTCCAAATCTGAGGAAAGGCATCCTTGCCATAGAGGGGGTACAGAGAAGATTCACCAACTGATTCCTGGGATGTCAGGACTTTCATATGAGGAAAGATTGGATAGACTCGGCTTGTACTCGCTGGAATTTAGAAGATTGAGGGGGGATCTTATAGAAACTTACAAAATTCTTAAGGGGTTGGACAAGCTAGATGCTGGAAGATTGTTCCCGATGTTGGGGGAGTCCAGAACAAGGGGTCACAGTCTAAGGATAAGGGGGAATTCCTTTAGGACCGAGATGAGGAAAACATTCCTTACGCAGAGAGTGGTGAGTCTCTGGAATTCTCTGCCACAGAAGGTAGTTGAGGCCAGTTCATTGGCTATATTTAAGAGGGCGTTAGATGTGGCACTTGTGGCTAAAGGGATCAGGGGGTATGGAGAGAAGGCAGGTACGGGATACTGAGTTGGATGATCAGCCATGATCACATTGAATGGCGGTGCAGGCTCGAAGGGCCGAATGGCCTACTCCTGCACCTATTTTTCTATGTTTCTATGAAACTGGAGCACCCGGGGAAAACCCCCACAAGTCATGGGGAGAACATACAAACTCCTTACAGACAGCACCCATCGTCAGGATCGAACCTGGGTCTCTGGCGCTGCAAGGCAGCAACTCTACCGCTGCACCACCATGCCGCCTAGAAATCAATGCAAGTTCAGGATTTTCCATTAGACTTCATCATGGTTGTGAAATTGATATTATTACAAACTATTCCCACTGCAGCCACTTAGAGTGATGTCGAAAGTTGTACATTGTGTGATACTAATGAGATTCAAAGCTCATGGACATCTATCATTTAAACAGTGAAGTTGCAAATTCTCTCTCCAGCGAGTAGTGAATTTTTCTTGAGAGTCTATTTGCTTCTTTTAACCTACCCGAGTCTTTTGGTGCCATTCTTCCCGTTTTTATTAGGAGATTGTAATTTGGTCTTCACAGTTAATGGAATGAAGAGCAAAAGGAGGGAAGCTTTGGTGTCAATGATACTGTTCCTTCGACAGTCCCTTAGGATTAATGAGGTCTTCATCCACCCTGAATTGTGGGATCCGAGGTGGCTAATGAGGCCAATGAAGATTTATATGGATGTTGCCAGGGCTCGAGAGCCTGGGCTACAGGGGGAGGTTGAGTAGGCTGGGACTCCATTTCTTGGAGCGGAGGAGGATGAGAGGTAATCTTATAGAGGTGTACAAATCATCAGAGGAATAGATCAGGTGGATGCATAGAGTCTCTTTCCCAGAGTAGGGGAATTGAGAACCAGAGGACATAGGTTTAAGGTGAGGGGGGAAAGATTTAATAGAATTCAGAGGGGTAACTTTTTCACACAAAGGATGGTGGGTGTATGGAACGAGCTGTTGGAGGAGGTAGTTGAGGCAGATACTATCGCAGCGTTTAAGAAACATTTAAACAGGTACATGGATACGACAGGTTTAGAGGGATATGGGCCAAATCCTGGGAGGTGGAACTAGTGTAGATGGGACATGTTGGTTGGTGTGGGTAAGTTGGACCGAATGGCCTGTTTCCTCGCTGTATGACTCTATGACTCTCTATTACCTTACTGTCAGTTTTACGTTGTCAAAGCTCTCGTGATGAATCAAGGGTCATTTTTTTTACACTTAAAGCCCTCGCCTAGAAATTGAATGGCATATTTCTGGGTGCATTAATTGGAGGTGGGCAGCACCAACAAATGTTTTGTTCAAGGTATCACCAAGGGAAAATTAAGTAACACATAAGGCTAAAGGTTTCATACAGTATAACATGGAATTGGTTGTGTATCATTAGAGATGTTTCCTTTAGGTACTTCACACAAATGTGAAGAATATCCAGTCAGTGTGGCACACTGGCGCAGATAGTCACTGAGCTATTCAGCATTGAAAACGACCTTCGGCCCAAGCCATCCATGCTGTCCAAGTTGCTCAACCAACCTAAACCCACTTCCCTGTGTCTGGCTCATAACCCTCAAAACCTGTCATATCCATGTACATGCTCAAATATCTTTCAGCATCCATTTTCAAACAGCTCCAGTGACTGCGGTTCGATCCTAACTTCCGGTCCTGTATGTTTGCAGTTTGCAGTTTGCAATACCGACCAAATGCTCGTAAATGGGATTAATATAGATGAATACTGGATATTTAGCAATGACATAGTGGACTGTTTCTTTGCTGTGTGTGTCAACGACTCTCTAATGTTATCCCTGTGAGTTTGCCTGTTCCTTGCAGATGCTCCAGGGTTCTACCTCATCCCAAAAATGGGTTAATAGATTAATTGGTCTTTCTAAGATGCCCCTGGTGTATGGGTGAATGTGAGACTGGGATGAATTGATGAGAATTTGTAGAGAATTAAATAGGACTAATCTGAGCGGATGCTTGATAGCCAGAGTTGACTCGATGGACCAAAGGGCCTGTTTCTCTTGTGCATGAATCCATGACTCTAAAATAAATTGAGTAGCTCTGGGTTTGGGTGGGAGAGTGGTGGCAGCCATAGCATGAAGTTCTGGGTGTGTCTGGGGGAAACTTTTTTCAATCTCTTACCTCGACAGAGATGCGATTTCTTTCACCGTATCGTATTTCCGCCCCCACTGCGGCCTAACATCGTGGAGTGGTGCGGCCTTTCCTGGAGACCTGTGCGTTAGTTTGATTTAGTTTAGAGATATGGCGTGGAAACCGGTGCATCGGCCCACTGAGTCTATAGGATAGTGATCACCCATTCACACTTGTTCTATCCTACACACCAGGGACAATTTCACAGAAGCCAATTAACCTACAAACCCGCATACCTTTGGAATGTGTGAGGAAACCAGAGCACCCAGAGAAAACCCACGCAGGTCACGGGGAGAGCGTACAAACTCCGTGCAGACAGCACCCGTAGTCAGGATGGAATCCGGGTCTCTGTTGCTGTAAGGCAGCAACTCTACCACTGCACCACCGTGCCAACACAATTAGTTTGGCAAATACACTGAGGACCCATAAGGAAAATCAAGACCATGTAGAACTTGCAGTACATAATTGAGGCATTTCCAAATTATTATTTTGTTGAATTTGAATTATACAGTCGACAAAATCATGGCTCCTACACGGTCCATTTTCCAGACAGCCAGTTGCTGCTGTCAGGAGAGAGATACAGCATGAGAAACAAGTCCTCCAGCCCCACAAGCTCTTCACTGGCTATCAAGTGCCCACATACATTGATCTAATTTGTTCTCCGCGCATTCTACCATTTGCCTCAGCACTAATGGCAATTTCCAATGACCAATTACCTTACTCACACTTATAAGATCATAACACATAGGAGCTGTATTAGCTCATTCAGTCCATGGAGTCTATGATCGCCATTCGATCACAGCTAATTTATTTTCAATAATTTTCTGAAAGTGATAGATAGTCCCATGTTTATGGGAATATAACACTAGACCTGTATCTACATCATCTTGGAATATATTTCCTTAAGTCAAAGGAGTCTTGTCAGCAGGATGTATAAGATCATAAGTAGAGTCAGGATGCTTAGGCGCTAAAAATCTCTGAAATAAGCAGGCAAAAAGGCATAATAACATTACTAAAAAGGCACAAAAAAGGCATTTATTGACAAAAAAAGGCATAAAAACGCATTCATTTCCATCACCAAAATATGGTTAAAAATGTTAATTATAAAGGGATACTACATTAAATGACCAAAGTTGCCTGGTTGCACAGAACTACCAGCATGTTTTCAAATTATCTGGTGTTAAACTATGCCATCTGTCAGACAGTATATGCTACAGTTGTGAAAAATGTCTTTCTACCCCAGCTGAGGTCACTGGTGCATACCTGAAACAAGCTACAAACTCTACATTCATGTCAATATCTTGTGCATTACAACTACCTTTGTGAACTTTAGCTATGTTTTGGATTTCTTCAAGATCTTTGTTAGCTAAAATCACCTTCTCACATTTTCCTTGTATGTCTTCACCTACATCGCCAGGAAGTTTAAGTACAAAGTACAGCAAGTGAAGATGTAAATGACTGAGCAATAGTTCAGCTATTTGACTTCTACAATACTTCCGATGTTAAGAAATACTCCTTTGATGGTTGACCTGCCTCCAGTGTACCCATGACCACATTGGCAACAAATCTCCCCACAGCATCAGTTATAGAAAATAGGTGCAGGAGGAGGCCCTTCGGCCCTTCGAGCCACCATCGCAAATCTCATCTATTGAGATCCATATTTTGTTGCATGCAACTTCATCTCTAACTTTCTGCACAACAATGTTGAAGTTGCTGTCAACATAATTTTTCCGTAATGATGACTCACTTGGTATATGTTCCTTTGTGTATTTCCCTAAAAAACCTCTGAGAGATTTGTTTTCCAATTTCCACAGTGGAATTCCAGCATCAATGAATGCGTTGCACAGATCACTCGAAAACTCAGATTTGCAATTGTAGCCAGCAGTAAATGTTGTGAGGAGACAAGCTTGCATATTTCCTACCTTCTGTTTCTCTGCTGCCAACTTGTGTTTAGCTGTCTGTACATGCATGGAGATATTTTTTCTCATGATTCACTGCTTTCTCAAATGCATTGCAAAACAGCACACAGTTGTCTGTAGAGAATATATCACTCCCGTACACTCCCACCAAATTGTTCAGTTTTTTTCAAGCCATTGACTTGACTTTAGGCATTTTGACGCTTGCAGGGGTAGATCCTACAGGAGCGGGGATGCAGACCTCAACAGGCAGGCCAAGTACAAGCTAAGAGGAATCAGAGCTGCCAAGGAAAGGTACTCTGAAAAGTTGAGGAGCAAGTTCTCAGCAAATGATTCTTCTTCAGCGTGGAAGGGCTTGCACAAAATCACAAGCTACAAGAGGAAAACCCCCCACTCCTTGGACAATCATCGGCTGACCAACGACCTGAACGTGTTCTATTGCAGTTTCGATAAACAGAAACATAACCCTGGTAACCCCAACCAACACTTCACACCTATTCACAGCTTGACTCCAGTTAGAAAAAACTGGACCCTTCCCCACCTACTCCCCAATCATAGAATCATAGAAAATAGGTGCAGGAGTAGGCCATTCGGCCCTTCGACCCTTCGAGCCTGCACCGCCATTGAATATGATCATGGCTGATCATCCAACTCAGTATCCTGTACCTGCCTTCTCTCCATACCCCCTGATCCCTTTAGCCACAAGGGCCACATATAGCTCCCTCTTAAATATAGCCAATGAACTGGCCTCAAATACCTTCTGTGGCAGAGAATTCCACAGACTCACCACTCTCTGTGTGAAAAAAGATCTTCTCATCTCGGTCCTAAAAGGCTTCCCCCTTATCCTTAAACTGTGACCCTTTGTTCTGGAGTTCCCCAACATTGGGAACAATCTTCCTGCATCTAGCCTGTCCAACCCCTTAAGAATTTTGTAAGCCTCTATAAGATCCCCCCTCAATCTTCTAAATTCCAGCGAGTACAAGCCGAGTCTATCCAGTCTTTCTTCATATGGAAGTCCTGCCATCCCAGGAATCAGTCTGGTGGACCTTCTCTGTACTCCCTCTATGGCAAGAATGTCTTTCCTCAGATTAGGAGACCAAAACTGTATGCAATACTCCTGGTGTGGCCTCACCAAGACCCTGTACAACTGCAGTAGAACCTCCCTGATCTTGTACTCAAATCCTTTTGCTATGAATGCCAACATACCATTCGCTTTCTTCACTGCCTGCTGCACCTGCATGCCTACTTTCAATGACTGGCGTACCATGACACCCAGGTCTCGTTGCATCTCCCCTTTTCCTAATCGGCCACCATTCAGATAATAAACTACCCTCCTGTTTTTGCCGCCAAAGTGGGTAACCTCACATTTATCCACATTATACTGCATCTGCCATGCATTTGCCCACTCACCCAACCTATCCAAGTCACCTTGAAGCCTCCTAGCATCCTCCTCACAGCTAACACTGCCCCCCAGCTTTGTGTCATCCGCAAACTTGGAGATGTTGCATTCAATTCCCTCATCCAGATCATTAATATATATTTTAAATAGCTGGGGTCCCAGCACTGAGCCTTGCGGTACCCCACTAGTCACTGCCTGCCATTCTGAAAATGACCCGTTTACTCCTGCTCTTTGCTTCCTGTCTGCCAGACAGTTCTCTATCCACATCAATACTGAACCCCCAATTCCATGTGCTTTAAGTTTGTATGCTAATCTCTTATGTGGGACCTTGTCGAAAGCCTTATGAAAGTCCAGATATAATACATCCACAGGTTCTCCCTTATCCACTCTACTAGTTACATCCTCAAAATATTCTATAAGATTCGTCAGACATGATTTACCAATCATAAATCCAGGCTGACTTTGTCCAATGATTTCACCGCTTTCCAAATGTGCTGCTATCCCATCTTTAATAACTGACTCTAGCATTTTCCCCACTACCGATGTTAGACTAATTAGTCTGTAATTCCCCGTTTTCTCTCTCCCACCCATTTTACAAAGTGGGGTTACATTAGCTACCCTCCAATCCTCAGGAACTACTCCAGAATCTAAAGAGTTTTGAAAAATTATCACTAATGCATCCACTATTTCTGGGGCTACTTCCTTAAGTACTCTGGGATGCAGCCTATCTGGCCCTGGGGATTTATCAGCCTTTAATCCATTCAATTTACCTAACACCAATTCCCGGCTTACCTGGATTTCACTCAGTTCCTCCATCTCATTTGACCCTCGGTCCCCTGCTATTTCCAGCAAATTATTTATGTCTTCCTTTGTGAAGACAGAACCAAAGTAGTTATTCAATTGGTCTGCCATGTCCTTGTTCCCCATGTTCAATTCATCAGTTTCTGTATAAATAATTGCTGATTGGTTGAACTGTTGAGCCTTGGAGAAACTGTTTGAATCCCAGGGCACATGTTGCACTAATCTTTTTTGTTTGCTTCCTTCTAGAAGTTTCTTCCAAATTCAATGTATTAGTTACTGTGATGTTGGGTTAGGGAACTGTCCATCATGTACTGTGTTAATTGATATGTGTTATGGGACTGTATAGAGACCATCCCCATGTGGTTTGGTCCCTCAAGTTTCGGGGACCTATAAAAGGTAGCTCCCACAAAGTGCGATGTCGATCTTCTGGAAGAATGCTTGAGATTGTGTGACCTTTTGGAGTGTCTCTGCTGTGCAAGCTAGACGGGCTTGGCCAAGCAGATCCAAGGATCGAACCCGCAGTAGTTAGGTATTGTATAGGGGAACTGTTGTTGTGTTATCCAAAATAAAGTTTAGTTGCTCAAGTGCTTGATTCAGTATTTGATGGAAACTAAACTGGGGGGAGCTTAGAACAAGCTATTTACAGTTCCAGGGAGAATGTGCAAACTCAACACATTCATTACCAGAGGTGAGAATTGAACCTGAGTCGCTGGAGTTGTGAGCAGCTGCTGTACTATCTGGTCAACTATACCACCCTTGACGTCCCAAAGCAATTTCAATATTAATCGTGGACCATTAACAGCCTCCTGATGTTGGATCATCAGAATATACTTGAAGTGTTAGGATTATTTTTTTTTTACATAGATTAAATAGCAGCCACTAATTGAAGTGGAAACACAAGAACCACACAGAATATTTCATCTCATATTTTGCATTGCAGATACTATCAGACAGTTTAACCATCTGAAATCAAGTTATGATAATATCTATATTATTTCATTTAATCTTAAATGTTGGAAAATATTTAATTAAAATTCTGCTCCAAGATCCTGCTTCAGAAAATCTAAAAGATACTGCGCATAGTTTTCTGTAGTATTGACACATTTTCAATCACTTGAACAATTCAATCATCACTCAAGGTAAAGATTTACCAAGAAAAGTAAGATTCTGGAAATATTCTTTGCAGCATCATGAAAAATATAAGAAGTTCAAATTTGATATTTGATGAGGACAGCCATCGGCTAATTGTAGCATTGCTGTGCATGCAATACCAATTGTCGTCAGCAGATGGTAGGATTGCACCGTTTAACCAGACCACAGCACACTCAAGGGACAGGCACCAGGATCAAGTATTCAAAGCTGCACCAAAATTATGGGGCAATGCGGTTCCTTAAATTACGATGATTCTGCATGCTCTGCAGTTTAAAATAGATTGCTGACAAGCCCATGCTATACATTGAGGGTGGCACAGTGACACAGCAGTAGAGTTGGTGCCTTACAGTGCCAGGTGCTGTCAGTGTGGAGTTTGCACGTTATCCCTGTCACCTTGTATGTTTTCTTCGGGTGCCCCAGTTTTCTCCCACATTCCAAAGATGTGCAGGTTTGTAGATTAATTGACCTCTGCAAATTGACCCTAGTGTGTAGAATAGAACTAGTGTGCGGGTGATCGCTGGTGGATGTGGACCTGGTTGGCTGAAAGGCCTGTTTCTATTCCGTATCTCTGAACTAAACTAAACTAAATTATCCCACATAGATTTAAGGTGAGGGGGTGAAGATATAATTGGAACCTGAGGGGAAACTTTTTTACACAAAGGGAGGTTGGTGAATGGAATGACCTGCCAGAGGAAGGGGTTGAGGCAGGTACTATCGCAATATTTCAGAAACATTTGGACAGGTGCATGGATAGGAAAGGTTTAGAAGCACTTGGACCAAATGCAGGCAGGTTGGACTAGAGCTGATGAGGCAGGGTGGCCGGCGTGGGCAAGTTGGGCTGAAGGACCTTTACCCACACTGTATGACTATCGATGTGTCTCTCCTTGATTCTTTAGGTACGGATGGAGAACTGCAGACAATGGACCTACTGATGGATAGGTTGATATATTTTAACCAACAGAAACATGATGGGCTGAATGGCTTCTTTCTTTGTCATACATTTACGATAATTCTACAGCACTAATTCCTTTCTCTTCATCCAGCTATCACCTCTAATCTTGAATGTGCCTACAATTTCCCCCTTATGGCAAAGACCAATGCATCAAATTTTCTGTGGCAATATCTCCCCCTGTCTCTCTGCTAAGTTTTTTGTCTTTCATTTCATATAAACGACCTCTCATTTTTGATCCCTTCATTAGCGTAGCTCAGCTTAGAGATACAGCATGGAAAGAGGCTCTTTGGCCCACCGAGTCCATTCTGACCATTGATCATCCGTACACTAGTTCTATGTCCTACACACTAGGGTCAATGTATGGAAGCCAATTAATCTACAAACCTGCACTGTCAAAAGACAGATTGTGCTAGACTTTAGTTTAGTTTAGAGATGCAGCATGCAAACAGGCCCTTCGGCCCACCACGTTTGCGCTGACCAATAATCACCTGTCCACTAGTTCTATGTTATTCCAGTTTCATATCCTGCACATCAGGGGCAATTTACAGAAGCCAGATAACCTACAAACCTGCACATCTTTGGAAAGTGGGAGGAAACCAGCTCAACCCGCGCGGTCACGGGGAGAATGTACAAACTCTGTTCTGGCAGCATCCGTAGTCAGAATCGAACCCGTGTCACCGGCGCTGTAAGTCAGTAACTCTACAGCTGCGTCCCTGTGCCGCCCACTGGGAGCAATCTGATTTTGCCATGTGTCATTCAGGGACCTACGTCCCAGATTCCTGCAGATAGATCTACTGCACAACAGATGGTGATGCATCTTTTATTCATCTCCACGTGAAGTTAGATGGAAGAATTGCATTGTGCTGGGATTCCTCAATATTAATCCAGCGAATCTCCATCTCTCTCTCTCTCTCTCTCTCTTTGATCCAATGCCAGGAAAACCTTGCATTGGATTTAAGTCCCAATTTATTTCAAAGCAGATTCTTAAGTTGATGAGGAGAAAAAAAGGTCTGTTAAATTACTTAGGTTTTATTTACTTTATTTGTGCATATATTTATTTGCTACAATTTGCTACAATTTTTAATGTGGTTTTAATTAATTTTCTTAATTTTTACAACATTCTATTAGATTTTTTAGAAACTTGGAGGTTGAAAGATGGCACAGTGGTAGAGTTGCGACCCCTGTCCCACTAAGGAAACCTGAACGGAAACCTCTGGAGACTTTGCGCCCCACCCAAGGTTTCCGTGCGGTTCCCGGAGGTTTTTGTCAGTCCCCCTAATGGTCGAAAGTGGTTTCCGTTTTAAAAATCTGTAATTTTTTAGTCTAAGCCGGTTGCGATGTTAGTTGAAGGTGGTTGCCGGAGGACAAAAACCTCCGGGAGCCGCACGGAAACCTAGGGTGGGGCGCAAAGTCTCCAGAGGTTTCCGTTCAGGTTTCCTAAGTGGGACAGGGGCGAACTGGGTTTAACCCTGACTACAGGTGCTGTCTGTATGGATTTTGTATGCTCCCTGCTGTGACCACGTGGGTTCCTGTTTCTTCAAACTTTCCAAAGGAGTGTAGATTTATAGGTTAATTGGCTCCTGTAATTTGTTGCCAGTGTGCAGGAAAGAATGAGTGTACGGATGATTGATGGTTGGCGTGGAGTTGGTGAGATGAAGGGCCTGTTTCCATGCTGTATCTCTAAACTAAATGGAAACATGCCCTTCGGCCCAATTCATCAATGCTGACCCAGTTGTCTTCCTGAGCTAGTCTCATTTGGCCCATATCCCTCTGAAACTTTCCTATTGAACGTATCCATCTAAATGTCTTTGAAGCATTGTCATTGTGCTCTCCTCTGCAGCTTCATCTGGCAACTCATTCCATATGCCATAGTGTGGAAAATATTGCCCCTTTGACTTCTATTAAAACTTTCCCCTCTCACCTGGAACCTATGCCCTCTAGTTTAGCAACTGAGCAATGGCCTAGGATATACCTTGAATAACTCAGGAACTGATGCCCTGGGACTGGGCTAATAGACCTTCAACAAGAACCATTATTTTAACCTGAAGCCCTGCCTATTCTCTCAAGCCATGTCTATCCCGTCAAGTAATGTCCACCCTCTCAATCAATGCTTGCTGACGTGGAGCAAGGACCTCTCCTTGGTGTGCAGGTCAACTTTCCCTCACAACCAATGTCACTAAAACAAAACAAAACAGACCATTGTAGGTAGTGGGATCATGCTGTGCTAACATGTCCTGGTGTGTTTCTGACATGGCACTTGTGACAATTGCCTTCATCCCAGTTTACAACAATCAATACTTAGGGAGGAAATGCAGATGCTGGTTTATACCGGAGATGGACACAAAATGCTGGAGTAACTCAACGGGTCAGGCAGCATTTCTAGAGAAATGGAATAGATGATGTTTCGGATCAGAACCGTCTTCAGGCTGAAAGATAGAAGGGTTCTGACCAGAAACGCCACCTATTCCTTTTCTCCAGAAATGCTGCCTGATCCACTGGGTTTCACCAGCATTTTGTATCTATCTTGCAACAATAAACGTGTAGGAAGGAACTGCAGATGCTGGTTTAAACCAAAGATAGACACAAAATGCTGGAGCAACTTAGCAGGAACCGGTTCGATCCTGACTACGGGCGCTCTCTGTATGGAGTTAGTACGTTCTCCCTGTGACAGCATGGGTTTTCTCTGGGTGCTCCGGTTTCCTCCCACTCTCCAAAGACATACAGGATTGTAATTGGCTTTGGTAAAGGATTGCAATTGGCTTTGGTAAGGATAGTGCCAGTGTGTGGGGTGATCGCTGGTTGTTGCGTGTTCGGTGGGCCGAAGGGCCTGTTTCTGTGCTGTATCTCTAAAGTCACAAAGTTTAATTAGATCCCAGACTAATTACTGCTCCTCTCTACTGGACTCTGTCCAATATGTGCTCACTCCCCTCACAAACCATCATGCCAGTGACCAGAGCAACCCTGAAACAAATGGGTCCAGTTCAAAGTCTATATAATTTTTTGAAAATTATGTACATTTCATAGCAAAATGAATGAAAATATAAATTTTGCATTGTCGACATTTATTGTTGGCATGGAGATTTTATTCGGTAAAGTGAAACAATTTCTACAAAGGCCATCAAGATTTATTTTCAATGGTTTACTTCCTTTAAAATGGAACGGCACCTTAATATTTCTAGTTTGGTTACGAACTGTACCGCTTGGAATTCTCATTTGCAAATATGACGACTGATATCAAAAATAAAAATACACGCATCAGCTTTCTTCTGCTGGCAGACTCTGTGCAAACTCTGCAAGTCCATCGAGTCGGGTAGAGGAGCTGATGTGCCAACTCCAATGTGCTGATGACTGCAGTTTTAGAACATTCCCTGAAGGTGCAAAATAGACAGATTTGCAAGAATTAATACTGACCACAATCCTTAAGTAAACTAGTATTACAGTAAGGTAACACCAGGACATCAGGCAACAGTGAAACATAGAAACATAGAAAAATAGAAAATAGGTGCAGGAGTAGGCCATTCGGCCCTTCGAGCCTGCACCGCCATTCAATATGATCATGGCTAATCATCCAACTCAGTATCCTGTACCTGCCTTCTCTCCATACCCCCTGATCACTTTAGCCACAAGGGCCACATCTAACTCCCTCTTAAATATAGCCAATGAACTGGTCTCAACTACATTCTGTGGCAGAGAATTCCACAGATTCACCACTCTCTGTGTGAAAAATGATTTTCTCATCTCGGTCCTAAAAGACTTCCCTCTTATCCTTAAACTGTGACCCCTTGTTCTGGACTTCCCCAACATCGGGAACAATCTTCCTGCATCTAGCCTGTCCAACCCCTTAAGAATTTTGTACGTCTCTATAAGATCCCCCCTAAATCTTCTAAATTCCAGCAAGTACAAGCCAAGTCTATCCAGTCTTTCATCATATGCAAGACCTGCCATCCCAGGAATCAGTCTAGTGAACCTTCTCTGTACTCCCTCTATGGCAAGAATGTCTTTCCTCAGATTAGAAGACCAAAACTGTATGCAATACTCCAGGTGTGGACTCACCAAGGCCCTATACAACCGCAGTAGAACCTCTCTGCTCTTGTATTCAAATCCTTTGCTATGAAGATACTGATGTAAATGGTACAAATCATTGGATTTACTAGGACGAGCATAGAGGTCTTGATCAGGTAATGCTTGCTTGTACAGCATCTCCATGCTTCTTTACTGTCACTTATGCACAGAGCAGTGAAATTCTTTTGCACAACCCACAAATGCACAGGCACCATATTTTGCCGTCTGGATGAGGGTCTCGCCACCTATTCCTTTTCTCCAGAGATGCCGCCTGACTCGCTAAGTTTCGGCAACATTTTTTATTTATCTTTGCCATATTTTGGTGCCGTTCACAAAGTAAAAGCCTCCAAAGTTCCGGTCCACATTCTGGATGTACTGGAGCGCCCCCAATCCAGGAAAGCCCTAGGCTGCTACAGGCCCACGGCCCAACATCCCTCTCCTCGCCTGACCACCTTTTGTCCCGGGGGCACATCCTGAAGATCTTGAAGACCTTGCATTGAGAAGATCAGGTTGTTTTTTGATTTAAAGACTAAAAGACAATGTCCAAGCTCACTGCATTGCATTGAACACTGAAGTCCGAATGTATTCAATCAGGCTGATTGCACTGAACTCTGATTTTTGTGATCATCAATGTTTCAGATCATAAGGACATTGGGGATTTGAACTCGGCCCTCTGGGTAAAGGACTTTAAGGACCCTGACCCATTCTGCCATCACTTAGATCAGTGACCTTGGTCCAAACGTCCCCTCTTAAACTTATTCTACATTACTCCATGTGAACAAAAAGGAAATCTGAAACACTTTAGACTTTAAAGATATAGCGCAGAAACAGTCACTTGAACCCACCAAGTCTGCACTGATTATCGATCCCCGTACACCAGCATATCCTCCGCTCTATGGACAATTTTACAATTTTACCAAAGCCAAATAATCTACAAAACCTATACGCCTTTGAAGTGTGGGAGGAAACAGGAGCACCCGGGGAAAACCTACATGGTCACAGGGAGAATGTATAAACTCCATACAGATATCCCCCGTAGTCAGGATCGAACCCGGGTCACTGGCACTGTAAGGCAGCAACTCCACCACTGCACCGCTGAACCAGCCCAAGCAAAGCAAAGGCAAAACCAAGAAAGCCCAGCGTCTGTGGAGTGGCTGGTGGAGTGGTGCAGCAGGTGGTGCTGCTGTCTCAGCTAAAACAACACAGGGGTTCGACCCTGACCTCAGGTAATTTTAAATGGAGTTTGCATCATCTCTCCATATCTAAGCAGGCTTATTCTGGGTGCTCCAACCTCAGTGCAGATGGCTTCATTGCCTACTATAAATTAATGTATAGGGATAGCAGAAATAAGAATAGAGAGTTGATGGTTATGTAAGCTCTGGGAGCTCGCAAATACTTGATGGGCTGAATGGTCTTTAGCCACAGGAAATATAAAACAGTTGATGTTTGAGGCTAGTAAGTTTTAATTCGACTGGGTGGGGAAAAAAAACAAGATTACTGTGCAGCCGGATGGAATAATGTGGCCTGATGAGGAGAGGAACAGTTCACTGGATGATCTGGACAGAGGCAACAGTTGGAGGCCCTGCAGCAGCCTGGAGCTCGCCTGAATCGGGCGTCGCTCCAGGAGACTGAGCACTTTGAAAATAGAGCAAAAAGCTGGTGACTCTTGCATGCGGTCTCAGTGGACTATTTCTATGCACTTTCCACTAATCCGGGATTGTTCTTGGGTGAGGGAAATACTTTACTGAACTGTAAGCAAAAGATAATTTCACTGTACGTCTGTACATGTGATAATAAAGAACCATTGACCATTAAGATGTAAGGAATGGTTGGGTGGCTGAGGCTGGAGTGGAGAATTAAAGGGAGTGTCAATGGAGGTGAAGTTGAAAAATTATAAAACCTGCAGAATGTGTTTTGTATACATCAGAAATATTGTTCCCAGGACTGTGCAGTGAGATTAGTTTACAATTGCACCAGGACACTGGCAAGGAGGATGGTTGAATTATCTCTCTGGCTACTTCTGGAGCTTGCTGTAGTAATTTCCTTGCATTTACACTGGGGAACCTGTTTTCTGGTTTAATCTGCTGCAAATTGGGTGACTTCATTCATTTCCATGAAAGGGAACTGCTAGATCTCTCTGCTCTACAACACGTCCCCACATTCACTGTGAAGGTCCAGCCCAGGGGGTGTTGTGGGGTGGACAAAGGTTTCAGGTAAGATTCCAAATTGAGGAGATCTACTTCAGCTTGAAATTTGTTGAGGCTGAAACTCTAATCGTGATTAGGAAACGTTTGGAAGTGCATGTGAATTGTATCTTACAAGCGTATTGTACAACAGGATGGCACCGTGGCACATCAGTAGAGTTATTGCCTTACAGTGCCAGAGACCTGGGTTTGATCATGACTATGGGTGCTGTCTGTACGGAGATTGGACGTTCTCCATGTCACTGCATGGGTTTTCCCCGGGTGCTCTGGTTTCCTCCCGCACTCAGTGAGCCAAAGGGCCTGTTTCCACGCTGTATCGCTAAACTAAATGAGTTGGAGACGAACAGCAACAGGTTGGCTTCTTTTAGGCTGGCACAAATGTTAGAGCCAAATGGGTTTTAGTGTCTAAGTACTGTACCATTGGAAACCTGGCACATCACATCTCCCCGCAAATTGCAACGTCTTCATGATCAAGTAATCTCTACAGTAATATGATATGAGCACCAATCTGGTGAATTCCCGGCTATTCCTCAAAGTGGGATCTTTGCCATCCATGTGGGGAATATGCAAGTGGGAGAGATGGCATCACCAACCGTGCAGCGTTCACTGAGCTGATCGCCACCCTGCCTTCTCCAGTGTGGGCCTTTGAATTGCTGACCTTACAACTAAGAGGTGGGAGTGCTTGCAAATGACTCAGCCAAGATGGCTTTGTATTGTTGCACCCAGGATGAATGGGTGCTGTCCATTCCTTGAAAGCTGCTGCATCAGCAATGTGCCTTTCCTGAACTCTATAGATTACCTGGCACTGAGTGGGTCAACAGATTTATTCTAGTGTGGCCAGGGTCAAATTACAGAAACTGCTGTGTGGGTGTGTGCATGCGTGTGCGTGTGTCCTGCCTTCTAAGTGGACTAATCGGAAGCCTAAAGTAGGGCATGTGCTGAAACTAAATACATCTCTTTAACTTAACACTTCGAGGTTGGAGGGGGGCCTGGCATCAGTCTGCACTTACTGCAAAATCCCCGTCTGTTGTCCATTAGTTTCACTCCATTAAGATGAAAGGTTCAACTGGGCGACAAACCTGTTGTGTTGCTGCAAGTAAGAAAGTAATTGTTCTGTATCTAAACATATGAGAATAAAACACTCTTGAAAAAAATTAAGGACTTTGAACATATTTTCTTTAGATTCACTCTCCAAAAGCAAAGTATTGACATTTGGCTTGAGGTTGGACGCTGGAGGCCTCGTAACTTTTTAATATTATTCTTGTTTCGCTTAATTGCTCTGCCTGAGATTTGCTGCGATTTAAATCTCTTATAATTTACTGTTGTTTCTGTGACTGGTTGTAGTTTGATCGTACTCCAGTAAATAACAATAGGTCTGTAAGTAATAATGGGAATGGCAAATAAACCATCGGTCCAAAGCTACCTGGGTTGGGGGGGGGGGGGGGGGTTTGTATGGGAAGGGATGAGTGAACCAAGGAGTTGTGGAGGGAGCGGTGTCTGTGGAAGGCGGAATGAGGTGGTGATGGGAAGATGTGACTGGTGGTGGGATCACGTTGAAGGTGGCAGAAACGGAGAATGATGTGTTGGTTGCGGAGGCTGGTGGGCTGAAAGACAAGGACCAGGGAACTACATCCTTGTGCTATCTCAGAGGAATGGAACTATGGGACACAGAGGAGTCGCAGGTGAGTGGTCCATCTATGACAGCAGGGGGGAAACCACGTTTACTCAAGGGTTACTGTGTGACACATTCCCTTATTGCCAGAGTAATTGAATAACCTCTATATTCATAACTTTGACTCTGGACTCCAAGATTTCTCATGGCAGCTCATCAAACATGGGCAAGATAATCTCCCCCTAAAAAAGTTGTCAACTATCTGCTTTGACTATACCCCTTATAATTCTGTACATCTCTATCAGGTCTCTTTCATCCTTTTCTATTTCAAAGAAAACAATCCCAGTCTATCCTCTCCCTTTTCAGCTGTACAGCCTCATCGAATGACATGAGCCGTTTTTAGTAATTTACCTTGGATATTAATCTAGCAAAACATGCCTGGGATGTGACAGGAAGCTGGAACACCTGACAGCCGCCCACAATGAGGAAATGGATACGGATGTCCGAAGCTGAAAGGCAGCTGTGCCAACTGCTGCAGCCACCTTTCCCATGTCCAAGGAAGCAGCTTCCTGCCATGCTGTGGCCATTGCCTTTGCCGTGCCACCATGTTGGATGTAGTCAGAGAATGCAGCAGCGAAGTGCACCAAGATTAGTTTTAGAGACGCAGGTGTGGAAACAGGCCCGTCGGCCCACAGAGTCCATGCTGACCAACAATTACTCATACACTAGTTCTATGTTATCCCAGTTTCGCAACTTACAGACTGGGAACAATTTACAGAAGCCAATTAACCTACAAACCTGCACGTCTTTGGAATGTGGGCAGAAACCAGAGCACCCGGAGAAAACCCACACACGGTCATAGGAAGAATGTGCAAACTCTGCACAGACAGCACCTGAGGTCAGGATTGAACCTAGGTCTCTGCCGCTCTAAAGCAGCAACTCAACTGCTGCGCCACTGTGTCGCCCAATTCAAGATGGGACCCCCAAAGTTTGGAAAATGAACCATGTTGAAAATGTAAAATCAAACTGCACAGATATATCTTCCACATCATATATACACCTTTTTTGCAGGAAGCCTTTCTGGGTATGACGGGAAAACATCTGTGAGGATTCTGCATTTGATGAAATATTCAGCTTCCATCAGGGCCATTATGCCTTTCTCTGGCTCTCCATGGCGAGTTCAAAGGCTATTGGGAATACAGTGTGCTGTGTTTAGTTTAGTTCTGTTGAGAGATACAGCGCAGAAGCAGGCTCTTTGACCCACTGAGTCCATGCTGACCAGCAAATCCCGGACACTAATTCTATCCTACACACTAGGGACAATTTACAGATGCCAATTAACCCACAATCCTGAATGTTCAAGTTCCGTACAGGCAGCACCCATGGTCAGGATTGACCCCGGGTCTCTGACACTGTAATACAATCCAATAATACTTTATTAGCCAAGTATGTTTTGCAACATACGAGTAATTTCATTTGCCATGTCAGCCATACAAATAAAAAACAACGGAACTCACAAAATGCATTTTAACATGAACATCCACCATAGTGACTACTCCACATTCCTCACTGTGATGGAAGGCCAAAGAAAGTTCAATCTCTTCCCTTCTTTGTTCTCCCGCAGTCAAGGACCTTGAGTTTTCCGCTGACAGGACGATCTTGACTCCCATAGTTGGCGGGGTTTCACCCCTCTGTGTCGGGGCGATCAGCTCCCGCATGGCAGGCGATTGGACCCCAGGTCGGGGCCTGTCGAATCTCTGCGTCGTTGGAGCTGCCGACCCGGCCTCTACCAAGACTGCGAGATCTCGATGTAAAGACCGCAGGCTGCGGTTGCAGCAATCCCAGGCAAGGAATCCTCTCCGATGTTAAGTCCACGCCCTGTGGTGGGGCTTAAAGTCAGTCTGAGGAGACCTCCAGCTCCACAATGTTAGGGCGCAGATCGATTGGAGACACGATCTGGAAAACAATCGCATCTCCAGCAGGGTAAGAGATTGAAAAATAAAGTTTCCTACTCCCCCACATAAAACAAACCAGAGAACATTTACACTAACTTTTTAAACGCACTAAATATAACAAAAACATGATGAATAAACAGACAGACTGTTGCCGGGGCTGCCAAGCGTGTGGTGCCTCTGGTGTCTAGTTGCTGAAAGGCAGCAACTCTACCGCTGCGCCATCTTGCAGGTCTGCACGTGTATTAACATCCCTCATGAGCTCCTGGTAATGTCCGTCATAACATAATGAAAAGTCAGTCTTCGTGAGGAGTTGTGGATAAATGTGGTCAGTGGACCAGATGGAGTTTCTGATCCATGACCACATTCAATGGACTTAAAACCCACCTTGTTATAAATGTTAAATCTCTTCCCACCCTATTTACATTTGTTTCACTTAAAGCCAAGGCACGTGATATTTTGTCAATGGCTGTTCAAATTCATTTCCAATTTGTTATCCACTGATGGCTGGCAACAAGAAGAGCAAATGTACCTTTGTTTAATACTGCACAACTTTATTCAGCATTATACATTTTCTCTTAACAGCTTCTGGTACAAAAGAGCCCAACATTCCAAACATTGCTACATCAGTAAAAGATTTTACCATCTTTGTTGGTAAACTAGAACATGAAATGCAATCTGAAGCTTGCTATAGCAGCTTTTGCCAGCTCTACCTAAACACAAGCCATTCACAAATACAGTGAATAATTCATGTTGCAAAACAAACTGCTTTGAATGTTCACTGATAATAAGACATTTGAGTTCACAACCATTTAGGTGCAGTTTTATCAAAAAGGACAGATGTTGAATTAAGTTTTAAAATGCACTTGCAAAAACTTTGCTCAGAATAAAAAAGGCAACTTGTCATTGTGTGTGTAAGTTACTAATCAGAAACAAAGAAAATACTGAAAAGAACTTCAGAGAAAACTGCTCATTAGGTCTAAAAAGGTTTCTCAAAAAAACTCTGGGACTTCAATTCCACAACTTTAGCAGTTACTGCCCATGTTTTATGTTAGTAATGTGCCTAATTTCACCAAGGCCAAACAAAGCCAAATCATGTGGCTGTGTGGACATTCACTGGCAGCGCATCACATGGAGCAACCCTCTGAGCCCAATATCTCACAGAAAAGATGAACGAATCCATGCGAGTTAAAAGCTTACGTATCAGAGAGAAAAGCAGTGGTTTTACAGCACATCGAGATGTCCGTCAGGGAATGTTGCCCATTCCAGACTGCAGGAGTACATGCTGAGAGATGCACTGAAGCTTGATGCAGTCAACACGGAGGCTCTATGGGGAAGGACCATCATCGATAGTCCATTGCTACTGGACATTGATGGGCTGAGTCCAGTGGTGACAGCCCTCAAGCAAGGGGTGGGATATCACCCCATTGTGCTATGTATAAGGAAAGATGCGAACACTTAGGTATAAAACCAGTAATATTAAATGTATAGACAGACACTAAGAAAGTGTTGGAGAGTTTTGCACTGTTTTGTTTTGTATATTTTTATTACCAATAAACTTTATTTTTGAAAGCAAGACAATCCAAAAGACCAATCTACATCTATCTAGGTATTACAAGTTGACTTTGTCCGTAGGGACTTCTTTGCCTTAGTAACAATATTGCCCTTTGCCCTTCTCAAATTCCTCTCCCCATGGAATTTTCATCCTCGATACCTATCAAGGCCACAAGGAACTCATCCAAATCCAATCGTAAGGTTTGTGCAATAGCAATCCCTCACAAGAGTGATTAACTGCAGGGTTTCAGCATTTAAGACTTACGCTAGTTCACGTTGGACATTCCCATTTACAACAGATAAAATTCTCAAGTAAATCCACCCCAAGATCATTCAAAGCATGTACACATGGACAAACTGCTTCTCAAACACACTTGGATCCACAAAATAGCTATAAATAATATCCACGTTGACTAGTTAAATAAAATTAACTCCACTGCCATTTCTTCTCTGCTCTAATGGTGTAGACCCTGACATCATGGTACAAAATTACTTGAAAAGCAGAAAAATAGCAAATGGAAATGGAAAAGTAGCTTTGAAGTTTTGTGTATCAAATAGATCGTAGAGATAGAGAAATAAGGAACTGCAGAAGCTGGTTTACACAAAAATTACACAAGGTGCTGGAATAACTCAGCGGATTTTGCAGCATCCCTGGAGATCATGGATTGGTGACGTTTCAGGTCGGGATCCTTCTTCAAAGTCCTGAAACGTAAGCTATCCATGCTCTCCATTGATGCAGCTTGACCCGTTGAGTTACTCCAGCACTTTTGTGTCATTATAGATTGGTATGAATCTTCCAGAATATTATCATCAAACTAGCAAAGTATGAGTTTATTTTATTACATTAATTTAAACATTTTATTTTCAATATCAGATCAATAAACTCAACACGCCAGAGCAGCCGTCCAAGCACCTATTGCATTGTGTACACCTAACTGAAGATTTGGATTGAAGTCATAGTTAAGATGGGCTAGAACTCAACCCGTAAAACAACTTTGTTGGCGAACTGAGCTAAGGCTAGTTCAACAATAAATTTGAATAATTCATCTTTCTGGAATCTTAAAAAAATAACTAAACACAAAAGTTCTATACATTTTAATTCCAATTATATCAACTTGTTAAAAAGACTAATATTTATATACAATGATGAAATTATAGTTGGCTGCAGCAGAATATTTTTGACAGCGAGAGCTGGCTTAACTCAATGTAGGTTATTACAAGAATCTCCCTTCCCGTGTATTTGGAAGACAATGCTATTATAAAACCCACACTTGTTCAGTGGCATTCAACAGAGTACTTTCAAAACACCATTCGGAAGAGAGATTTTAATTAGTAATAAAAAAATATATTTATATACAGATGCACCATTGCTATAGAAGGAAGCTGAAGTTTAATTGCCGTTTGTGTGATTTAGATAAAACGCGAGCTTTGACTTCGGAAAGTAATAAATAGTTGTAATTATACCAATGTTCTTGTTGCATTAAGGATGTGTTTCCAGTCTCTGTATACCTTAACAGGTTAAAATTCAGATTGAAATAAGGTTACTCTGTTACCTTGGCAACAGGAGTGGCATAATTGCATCACCAAGTTTGTGCTCCTTTATTAGAATAAGAAGAACAAAAAAACTTGGCCAGAACCATAGCATAGAATTGGAGAGACAACAAAGGTTGACTGTGTTAACAGTGATGGGATACAGGGTCTGGTCCTTGTTTACTGATGCACAAAATATCTCTGGTGATGCATTATTTCCAAAGGTAATCTTTTAACTGAAAAGCAAAGGAGCTCTAAAAGAAGTATCTGAGATTTGTAGGGGGTGGGGTGAGGGGTTGTGGAAATCTTCTCGTTCGATGAGTAGATCAGACAAGCTAAAGACATTCCTTGTAGGTTTGTTTAGAGATACAGCGTGGAAACAAGCCTGTCGGCACACAGAGTCCACGTCAAACATTGATCACCCATTCACACTATTTATCCCACTATACAATACGGGCAATTTACAGAGGCCAATTAACCTACAAACCCGAACATGCAAACTCCACACAGACAACACCCAAGATCCGGATTGAGCCTGAGGCAGCAGCTCTACCACTGTGCCACCCTTTACTTTAAAAGAGGCAAATTCAGCAGCCAACTCCCTTGACCTATACGTTTGAAAATCCAGATTGCTTTATAATTTAAAAACTA
Organism: Raja brachyura; assembly: GCA_963514005.1. The sequence continues at coordinate 18,345,074 of OY740800.1, forward strand.
TATGCAAGCAATCATAACATCAAAGATAACAGTTTTCCTGTAATCTAGCAGCAGACACATATTACATGTTAATTACAAAAAGCAATTATACTTGTGATTCAATTTTGAATCGATTGAAAGATACTGCATGGAAACTGGTCCTATTTCGGCCTACCGAATCCACGCTGACCATCGATCACTCGTTCACACTTGTTCTATGTTATCCCACTTTCACATCCACTTGGGGGCAATTTACAGAGGCCAATTAATCTACAAACCTGCATGTCTTTGGGATGTGGTAGGAAACCGGAGCACTCAAGAGGAAACCAACAGGGAGAACAGAACATGCAAACTCTACACAGATAGTACCCGAGGTCAGGATTGAACCCGGGTCTCTGGCGCTGTGAGGCAGCAGCTCTAACAGTTGTGCCACTGTGCCGTCCGTGTTCATGGTGCTGCCCTGTATCCATTCACTGCAAATGTTATCCATCCCTAATCGGTTTCCCTCTGAAATTTAAAGTTAACTTAAGAAGAACTGATACAATCCTTTGTAAGGACAAGCCTTCTTTTATCTACAGTTGGCGCCGAGCCTTCACATGAGGTATGCTCAAGTCCTGGAATCTTGCCTTTTGAAGTAAAATGAGGAATAGCATCCACTTGCAGTCTCTGTGTCCACGGTTATTCCCAGGATGCATAGCTGATGGCTTCATTTAGCAACATCAAGCAGTAGGTTAATGGCCACCGGAACCCGGGGGGTTGTGAATCCAATCACTGACAATAAGGGTCAAGCTTCCAATCATAAAAATGATGCCAATCACGAGAAAAATTGTCGCCTAGAACACAAGATGTAAATAGATTAGCATTCTTCACTTATCCGAAAAACAGTTTTCTTCCCGAAAACCACAAATAGTAATTGTACATTTTAATACAGAATTTAAAATATTATAGAACACATAAGTAATCAAATTATTGGCCCAGTTCCTGGAATTACTGTAAGGAATGAAGAACTTCTGAGGTAGTAATGGTACCATTATTAGCAGGAGTCAAAGGACAGTGCTCATTTCAGATCATGTTGGACTTTAGTTTAGTTTTAGAGCTAAAGGGTGGAAACAGGCTCTTCGGCCTGCTGTGTTTGCACCGACCTGTATGCCCATTCAAATTTGTGTATCCAAATTTTGCATCCAATATACTAGTAGCAATTTACAGAAGCCAATTAACCCACAAACCTACACGTTTTTGGAATGTGGGAGAGAACCGGAGCACCGAGAGAAAACCCATGCGGTTACAGGAAGAACGTACAAACTCCTTCAGGCAGCACCCATTATGATCAAACCCAGGTCTCGAGCACTGCAAGGCAACAACTCTACCGCTGCTCCACACTGCCACCCCAGGTTAGTAAACATTTTGGAATCTGAACTAAGAACCAGTTATGCAGGGACTCAACCTCTTCTCTTCCCCACTTCCCTCAACCACAACCCCTGCAATCCATTATTGCAGACATAAAAGGCAGGCAAAACGTATCATCAGGAATCCACCATTGAATAATGAAAGGCCCAGATAGAGTGGATGTGAAGTGGGTGTTTCCAGTAGTGGGAGAGTCTGGGACCGGAGGGCAGAATAAAATTACATCCCTTTAGAATGGTGATGAGTAGGAATTTTTTTAGCCAGAGGTTGATGAATCTGTGGAATTCCTCTCCACAGCTGTGGAGGACAAGTCATTGGGTATTTTTAAAGCAGAGATTGATAGGTTCTTAACTAGCAAGGGTGTCAAAGGTTACAGGGAGAAGGTAGGAGAATGGGGTTGAGAGGGAAAAATAGATCTGCCATAACAAATGGTAGAGCGAACTCAATGAGCCAAATGGCCTAATTCTGCTCCAGTGTCTTATAAATCCAGCGGGTTAGGTTCCTTTTGCCCTTAGGGGAAATGTTCCAACATGATGTGGATATAAATTACCTCGAGTGTTCTATACCCATGAGCATGGGATTATTTATCAGTTTCAGAAAATTGTTGCCAGCTAACAAAATTCATATCTTGGTTCATTTCCAACTCTATTGATTAAGGTTGGATATGAATTAAAAATTAGAGCCAGGCCTTTCAGGACTAAAATTATGTAACAGTTCTATTTAACCAATGGTTAGAAAATTGATGTAATTCATTCATTTTGTGATACTCTGAATATGTTGTGCATTTTACCCTCATGTGCATTCAGGAGACATGCTAAAAATTGGTGAAAATAAGTTAGAAAATAACTAGTTATGCATTTTTTTCAGCAACTTGCCGGCACCTGACATGTTGCGGGGTGACGCCTATTTGGTCGTGAGTAGTCGCCCAAAGAGTTGTACCTTATTCTGGCCGCCGCTGGATTTTCAACATTTTGAACATTTTCGGTTACCTGCTGCGACTATGATGAATGCTGGCAAGTCACCGAAAAAAATCGCATGTGGGACAAACCCTTAAGGATACCTGTATTTTGATGCATTAAAATGGACACTGCCTCAAGTTGCTATGCCTTTGCCAATGTGATCCTGGGGAGGTGGGGGGTAAAACCTTAAGGAGCCATCTCTAAGGCTATCGCAGGAGCTGGACAAATGGAGCTATGGAGAGAAGCAAAATTCAGAGGGAGGGAGGACATGTGTCCACACTCTGTCTCAAGTCATTCTGTTGTCTGCCCTCCTTGACCCTGCCAATGCAGCCAATGTGGCTAACGTCATTGTGAGGCAGAATTGGGCTGCAGAATGATCACAGCTTCTATCTATGTAATAACAAATTATTGCTGGTGTTGGAATGATCTCCAGTACTAGTGTGACACAGGCCAACCAGGTCGGTGGTCAGTCAGTAAAATAAATCAATGTCCAGGATGGAAGTGTCAAGAATGGACCAGAGGACATAACTTTAAGGTGAGAAGGGCAAAGTTTAAAGGAGATGTGCAGGGGAAAATATTTTTTATTTTTACACAGAGCAGAGGGTATCTGAAACATGCTGCCAGTGGTGGTGGAGGGAAATACAATAGCATTTAAGAAGTTTTTAGATAGGCACTTGGATATGTAGGGAATGAAGTGATATAAATCTCCTGAAGGCCGAGGTGGTTAATTTAACTTGGCATTATGGACAGTGTGGTCAAAAGGTGTGTGTTTCCATGCTGTAGTTATACATTCTATGATCCAATGCTCGTAATTTGTTAATTCATGGCCGATTGTTATATCATCCGTTATCAACTGTTATCAGGCAACTGAACCGTCTTCTCAACAACTAGAGAGTGACCTCTTATCTACCTCGTTGGAAACCACTGAAATATCTTTAATCAGACTTTATCTTGCACTAAACGTTATGTCCTATATCCTGCATTCGTACACTGTAGGTCTGTTACAATACTTCCGTTCAGCGGCGCTGCAATTTTGCCACTGCCCGTGTGCGCGATTTGGCGCCTTTGAAGGGGGGGTGGGTTTAAAATGCGATTTTTCTTCAGCCTATTCAAATTGAATTTGAACAGAATTTAGTTGCTGAAGAAAAATTGCTTCGACTGCCGGTTTATTAAGTTTATTAAAATTAGCGCAGGATAATTTAATAGCAGTAGTAAATTAAAAATCATCTTCTAATGCCGTCAACGGCGACAATGGGACGTATCTCATGTAGGGGACAAGGCAATGTACACCGTTTATTTTTTCATTAAAAATTGCTTCTTAGGATGCCTTTAATCAAAATTTCACATTGCGAAAAGGTGACTTAGGACTCATACGAACCAGCAGTATTTTTCCTGCCGATATGGGGTTTAAATTCACCGCAACTGCAACGTTCCACAAAAACCCACTCGCAAGATGATTAAATGCCCATTAATTTACGGCAATTAAACACTAAATTCCTTCCATTTGGCCTATAAATTCGTGACCAACGAGATATAAAAATCATGCTACATTATGAATTCTTGTGTGAATGTTATTTGGACACTTAGGCTTTTTAAAAATGTTAACCTTTTCTTAAGAAACAGATAGATGTTTAGATCTAGTAATTGAATTTTGTAATTAGCTACAATTAAGTAACTAACTAATTATATACAGGTCATCCAAGTAAGATTGTTTCATATTTGTTTCAGAATGCTTCAATCCATAATAACTGAACATTTCATTCAGTTCTCTTAATTTTTAAGAACGTTATGGGCTTTTGACTGTCCTTGATCACAGCTTTTGTGTTAAGTCAATGGGAAAGCAATAGGGAACAAGATGCTAATTTCAGAGCATGAAAATGGCCATAACGTTTTTAATACTGAAGATATGAAAGTGAATTAGGTGTCAAATTACACTTCTTTTTATGCTTTATCTGATGGGATAAATTGCAGACTTGATTTTTAAAATCGCAAAATGTTGTAACATTGCTATACACCACGGACGACTTGATTGTCATCATGTATAGTCTTTTTGCTGACTGGATAGAACACAACAAAAAGCTTTTCATTGTAACTAAACAAAAATGTTGCCACAACATCATTTATTTACTTACCCCAATCTTCTGCATGGACCTCATTGATTCTTTCTTTACAAGCCTGATATAACATGCCGAGGGAAGAATGAAGATCAGCATTGTAGCTGCAGATGCCCCTGCAATGTGAACACAATGCAAAACAAAAATTATATGGATGCCCACCTGTCTGGTCTTAAAATGCAGAACATCAGTTGTGCCCATGAGCTTACCAATGAAGCCGAAAATATCTCTAATGTTTGGAACGAATATCACCAGAAGGTTGTTTAAAACCAGCAGGATCCCTGCAATTCCAATATGCCGTATCCAGTTGAATGACCTCCTTGGAAACATTATTTCCTGGATTGATGCTCGGATCTGTAGAGATGAAGCCTTTATTAGAAATTGTTTCTAAAATGTTGGAACAAAATGTAATATTTTCCACAATATCTAATCATAATCATTTCATGATTCACATGTCAAATCCATATGTCATGCAATTTCCTGATCTTAATTATTCTTTACATTGGGAAAATGTGGGATGTTTCTGAAATGGTGGAAGGTTAACCTGCCACAGGTTTCCACTGTTAAAGTTTGATAATGCTTGCCAATTGCAAACGAAAATCACAGTTGACCACTCTTACACAAGGATCATATCACTGAAAGAGCAAAAAAAATAATATTTGTGTCGGAAGGAACTGCAGAAACTGGCTTACTCCAGCATTTTGTGTCTATCTTCAGTGTGACTCAGCGGGTCAGGCAGAATCTCTGGAGAAAAGGAATAGGTGATGTTTCGGGTCCTCTGCCACAATCAACATTGCCCATACTGATCATTCAAAATTACCCCAGTTCTCCAGGTATTTGACAGATGTACTAACTCTTGATAATGAGATGCTTCCTGCTGATTGCTTTGAATGTTCTGGGGACAATATTTGTTGCATTCGGTGGTTGTCCAGTGACATCGAACATCCCGCTGTGTAATCTGGGCCTCTGGTTAAAAATAGACCTTGTGTTTGCAATCCCTCTCCAAATTCCTCTAATACACCCAACTAGCTGGAAAATGCTTCTGTAAATCTCGAGGTGACGAACGAGTCCTTATACTTGCAACTCGTTTTAGTGTCAGACGTTGGTAAGCATTTCAAAAGAAAATAAATAGGCTTCCATTGGGAAGGTGACGGTTTGGGTTGAGACCCTTCTTCAGATATCATCATGGGATTGGGAAGCTGGAGATCGGAAAAGGTACAGAACAAATCAGAGACGGCACCGATGACCAAAGTGCCCACAATGGTCCATTGTTGGCTGTGGAGGAGCGCATGATGAGGGGATATGAACAGTATAACTAGCAGGGTGATTTGGGTGGGGGAGGGACAACAAGAGAGGGAATGCAAGGGCTACTTGAAATTAGTGAAATCAATATTCAAACTGCTGGGTTGTAAGCTGCCCAAGTGAAATATGAGGTGCTGTTCCTCCAACTTGCATGTGGCCTCACTCTGACAGTGGAGGCGGCCCAGGACAGATAGGGCAGTATGAGGGTAGACACAAAATGCTGGAGGAACTCAGCGGGACAGGCAGCATCTCTGGAAAATGAGAATGGGGAGTTTAAGTGAACGTAGTGCTTGCATTGCAGTAGACACAATCTATAATTTAAATAAAATAATATAGAGCAATTTATTCACAAACAATTTAAAAACCTTTCCTTCAATTAATTTCCAGGATCAGAATTTGCAAGCCCTGGTCACTTGTGACACATTTATTATCCAGCAATCATGACAAAATGTCAGTGCTGGAGTACAATAAGTGGCCTCCACCATATCACTCAGGTAAAGTTGCAGGCTAAGGATGACTTTCTACCCCTCGGTGTTGAGCCTCCATTTATAGCAAACATTTGAAAATACAATTCTGGAGTTGCCCAAAAATAGGACCATTTTGGGACAGAGTGAATTCAGAATTAACGGGGGTATTAGGATATATAGTCTCCAAGAAGTGTTCCATTTTATACCTGGGTAATATAAATACAGTGGTGCTGAAGGAAGATCATTACTTGGTTACAATCATACTCGCAGCTGGCAGAAAGGCCATTACAAGAAACTGGCTTGCAGCGGACACACCCAGACTTAGACAATGGTTAGACATAGTACAGGAAATATTTGTCATGGAGAGAATGACATATTCTCTAAGAGTGAAAGAAGACGAGTTTAACAGAAAATGGGAAAAATGGATTAGGTATAGAAATAAAGACATCAACACTGTATAATTTTATTGACAATAACGTAAGTTATTGGAAAATGTTTTAATAAGAAAATAGTTCTGTATACTGCATCATTAATTGTAAACTGACCCCCCCCTGCTACACTGTTGTACGTTTCACTGTATCGTTGTATGTTTCATTGTTATATTTGTGTTTTATTTGTGTATACATAAAAACAAGAAAAACTAAAGTGAAAAAAAAAAGAAAATACAATCTATGTATCTCTGGGCATTTCTGATCTCAGAAATGTTAACGGGACTCTCGTTGGAGCTAGTTCAGGAAAATGCTAGAGATAATGCCGGAGGTCGGATGGACCCGCAGTGGGTGTTAGTGGACGGTCAAGGACGCACCGCCGAGAGAATAAAGAGGGAGTTGGGGCAAAGAGAGACCGCCGAGAACAAAGAGGGACCATTGGGATCTACATTGAACACTTTAGAACTTTATCGGCACCCTGTACGTGGTGACTCTGCGTACTTGATGTATGGTGTGCAAAACAAAGAATTTCATATTTCAGTGCCTACATTTGAAGGAAATTATTTACATTGATGACGGTAAGCTACTTCCATTGTTCCAATGGTTTTAATGAATTAGAACGGGAAACCAAGAAGTTCAACTGAATGCATACCTGTAACCTTATCAAAACAGTGTAAAGCTTGTATGTGATTTAAAAAAATTGTTTCAAATAAAAGCTGCACATTGAGCGCAGTACATAAATCATGCAGCAATACTTTCCGACAAAATATTAGTAACAAGATGAAGATATGAAGAGTGGAACAGTTACAATGACTACACAAGGAGACAATGCGCAAAGTTCCAATCACAATAAAGGAGACGTGAAGGAAAAAATATTTTAAAGTGAACTGACAAAACAATTTTGTCAGTTGAACCTGGCTTTGATTAATTAAATCATCTTCCAATTGGCAATGAAGATTCAACAGCTGAAGAGCTTTCTCTGTGTAAACCTGCCATCTTAGAAAAATGGTTCAGTTATGCATCATACTCAAGAAGAGTGCTTTATTTAAAAAAAATGCTTCAATCCTAAATACTAATGCAATGAAAGAAATACCTTGACCTGAAACCTTAACTGTTTGTCTTTTGATTTATACCGCACAACCACAACTATTTCAGAATCAGATCAGAATCAGAATCACACTTTATTCGCCAAGTATGTTTTGCAAAATACAAGGAATTTAAATTAAAAGCAACAAATCACTCAAAAACACATTTTACCATGAACATCCACCACAGTGACTCCTACACATTCCTCACTGTGATGGAAGGCAAAATAAAGTTCAAGTCCTTCCTTTTATTCTTCCTCGGTAGGGGGGCTCGAGCCCTCCGTTGACGGAACGATCTTGACTCCCGTAGCCGGCGGCGTCCGGGCCCTCCGCATCGAGGCGATCAGCTCCGCATCGAGGGAATGTCAGCTCCCCAGTGCCGGGCGATCGAACCTCGCATCGGGGCTGGTCAAGCGTTGGAGCTCCCGACTAGCCTCTCCCGAGACTGCGAGCCCTAGATGGCAAGTCCACGGTAGTCGCGGTGGGAGCGATCCCAGGCAAGGGATCCGTTCCGATGTTAAGTCCGCACCCTGTGGTGGGGCTCACTACAGTCTGAGGAGGCCTCCAGCTCCAGCGATGGTAGGCCGCAGAGCCCGGAGAATGTGATCTGAAAATTGATCACATCTCCAGGAACGTAGGAACTTAAAAAAAGTTTCCCCCAATCCCCTCCCCTCACATAAAACATACCGAAGAACATTAAAACAAACTTTTAACGCACTAAAAAATAACAAAAGAAAGAAAAAATGAACAGACTGCCGGCAGGGCTGCCATCTCCCCGGCGCCCCTGGTGGTCGTATTCCAGCATTTTATGATTTTATTTTACATTCCAAAAAGTGCAGTTTTTTTCCTTTGACCAGCTTTCAGAATCAGAATCATTTATTGTCATTTGGGGGTGGAAGATTGCAACCTTCACGTGGTCTACCCTGTTTCGACTAATGCAATCAACTCGATGTGCACAAACGGAAGATCAAATAAAACAAGTTGTTCAACAACTTTAGGCTGTGCACGCCACATGAAAGAAGATTGTCATTTGAACATAAGTTCAAACGGAATTGTGTTTCTGCAGTCATCATCAAATTAAAAAATTAAAAAACCCACAAAATTAACACAATTTCACACAAAACATCCATCAGAGTGAATCCCCAAACACCTCCTCACTGTGATGGAAGGCAAAAGTCTTATTAAGGTGAAGGCTTGCAACCATTGTTTGATTTTTCCTCTCTGCAAACTTAATGCAATGGAATTTCATCCACATGCATTAAACAGTGAAAAGCCAATGTGCCATTATTATAACTTTAACCAACTTGTATACAGGTATTAACCAAAGAGGATTTGGTAAATGTAACTACGTTAGAAAAAAATATATACATTTAAAAATGATGGGAGTAACTTTCAGAATATTTTTCATGATATCACTCCACACTAGCCTTGAACACCACTTGTACCTTCCAATAATGTTATATGTTTAATGGCTCTAAGTTTTCGGTTTCTCTTCTTAAATCTCAACACTTAAGATCCACCTACTCCATAAATGCAAACACTAATTTGTATCTTGATGGGATATTTAACAGATTAATCAGGTATTTAACAGATTAATTAGGTCAGACTGAAGCGCAGGGGACTTCGGTCCCCTCTCCGTACTATCCTACTGGCCAACGTACAGTCCCTTGAAAATAAAGTGGAGGACTTAAGGGCAAGACTGCTTTATCAAAGGGAGCTGAGGGAATGCTCTGTGTTCCGTTTCCCAGAGACATGGCTCACCCCCAGCTCCCCAGACTCAGCAGTCGAGCCTGAAGGGTTCTCCATCCACCTTATGGAATGTATGCAGGCATCTGTGAAAGGGAGAGGAGGGGGCGTCTGCCTCATGGTCAACTCTGTGTGGTGCTGAGACGTGGCAGTCCTGTCCAACTTTTGCTCTCCACACCTCGAACATCTGGCGATGAAGTGCCGTCCCTTTTACCTTCCGAGGGAATTCACCTCCATCATCCTGACCGCGTTCTACACCCCCAGAGGTGAGGACTGTGCAGAGCTGGTCGGGGGTGGGGGGGGGGGGGGGGGGGGGGGGTGGGCAGAGGAACAACTCCAGGACTGTTTGGAGTCTGTAGACTGGGCAATGTTCAGGGACTCGGCGACAGACCCGAACGAATACGCCACAGTTGTTACAGAATTCATAAAGAAATGTGTGGAGGACTGCATTCCTACAAAAACCTTCTGAGTGTTTCCCCAGCAGAAGCCTTCGATGAACTTTGAGATCTGCACTCTCCTGCAGACCAGACACCGGGCATTCATGTCTGATGACTCAGTGGTCTACAAGAAGTCCAGATACGACCTTGGTAAGGCCATCAAAAAGGCCAAAAGAGACTTTTGCTCCAAACTGGAGGATGAGACAGATGTTCGGCAGCTGTGGCGGGGCATGAATGCAATCACCTCCTACAAGGCGAAATCAGGAGGTAGCTCGAATGTCAGCTAAACATCATTCCCTGATGAGCTCAATGCGTTTTACGCATGCTTTGATAGGGAGAACACCGATGTGCCTTCTCGAGCCCCCATCTGATGGTATTTCAGTCACAGTCAGAGGCTGGCATCAGAAAATCCTTCAGAGGGGTGAACCCTTGAAAATCGCCTGGACCTAATGGTATACCCGGTCATGTTCTAAAAACCTGTGCGGACCAACTGGCTGGAGTTTTTACGGACATTTTCAACTACTCACTTCTGAGGTCTGAGGTTCCCACCTGCTTTAAAAGGGCATCAATTATACCGGTGCCAAAGAAGAGCAAGGTGACGTGCCTGAATGACTATCGACCAGTGGCACTAACATCAGTGGTCGGCGGCTTTGAGAGGTTGATCATGGCGCAAATCATCTCCTACCTCAACAAATATCTTGATCCACTGTAGTTCGCTTACCGCCACAACAGATCAATGATGGATGCGATATCGCTGGCTCTCCACTCCACTCTGGACCACTTGGACAACAAAAACTCATATGTCAGGCTGTTATTCATTGATTACAGCTCGGCATTTAATACAATCATCCCCTCCAAGCTGGCTACCAAACTCGCAGAACTGGGTCTCTGCGCATCTCTCTGCAATTGGATCCTCGACTTCCTCTTTCACAGACCACAGTCTGTTCGTATTGGTGGTAATATGTCAGACTCGATTACAATCAGCACGGGAGTACCTCAAGGCTGCGTGCTCAGCCCCCTGCTGTACTCACTCTATACTAATGACTGCGTAGCCGGTCACAGTGTGAACTCCAACATCAAGTTCGCTGACGACACCACTGTTGTGGGATGTATCACTGATGGGAATGAGTCAGAGTATAGAAGTGAGATCGACCGACTGACCAAATTGTGCCAGCACAATAACTTGGCCCTCAACACCAGCAAAACCAAGGAACTAATTGTGGACTTTGGAAGAGGTAGGATGGGGGCTCACAATCCTGTTTATATCAACGGGTCGATGGTGGAAAGGGTCAAGAGCTTCAAATTCCTGGGCGTGCACATCTCTGAAGATCTCTCCTGGTCCGAGAACACAGATGCAATGATAAAGAAAGCACATCAGCGCCTCTACTTCCTGAAAAGATTACGGAGACTCGGTATGTCAAGGAGGACTCTAAGTTCTACAGGTGCACAGTAGAGAGCATGCTGACCGGTTGCATCGTGGCTTGGTTCGGCAACTTGAGCACTCAGGAACGGAAAAGACTACAAAAAGTAGTAAACACTGCCCAGTCCATCATTGGCTCTGACCTCCCTACCATCGAGGGGATCTCTTGCAGTCGTTGCCTCAAAAAGGCTGGCAGCATCATCAAGGACCCACAATGTCCTGGCCACACACTCATCTCCCCGCTACCGTCAGGTAGAAGGTACAGGAGCCTGAAGACTTCAACGTCCAGGTTCAGAAACAGATTCTTCCCCACAGCCATCAGGCTATTGAACTCAACTCAAACAAAACTCTGAACATTAATAGCCCATTATCTGTTTATTTGCACTTTATCCATTTTATTTATTCATGTTTGTATATATTTATACAATGATATATGGACACACTGATCTGTTCTGTATTCATGCCTTCTATATTCTGTTGTGCTGAAGCAAAGCCAGAATTTAATTGTCCTATCTGGGACACATGACAATAAACTCTCTTGAATCTTGAAGATATTTCACAGAAACACCATCAAATAAAATTTCAGATATTAAATCAATAGGGAAATATACATATTAATGGAGATAAGCAAACAAGAGAGGCAGAAAAGTCCCAAAGTTCCTAAAAGTTCCCAAAGCAGGGTCCTCACCCAAAACGTCACCTAGCCATGTTCTCCAGAGAGGATGGCATAGTTGCACATTGGTAGAGTTGCTGCCTTACAGCACCAGGGAGCCAGGTAGGATTCTGACTACAGGTGCTGTCGGTATGGAGTTTGGACGTGCTCCCCGTGACCGCGTGGGTTTACCCCGGATGCTCCGCTTTCCTCCCACATTCCAAAGACGTAAAGGTTTGTAGGTTAATTGGCTTGGGTAAAGATTATAAAATGTCCCTAGTGTACAGGATAGTGCTAGTGTACGGGAATCGTTGGTGAGTACGGACACGTTGGGCCGAAGTGCCTGTTTCCACGTTGAGTTACTCCAGCACTTTATGTCCTTTTTTGTAAACCAGCGTCTGCAGGTCCTTGTTTCTACAGAAATATTTAGGCCCTGGTAGTTGAACACTTGGCTGGTGATGCTGCAATAATTAGGGTTAAGATACTCAAGAGGTCTGAATAGGAGGAATATAGAAACCTTCAAGGGCTGGAGGTAAGGTGGGTGAAGCCAAGGATTGAGAACTCAGGATGGAAGTTTTTTAACTGAGCCATTGCTTATCTGCAAAGCTGTATAGGCTGGCAAGTATAGGGATGAATTAGCCTGCAAATTAGCACACGTAATGGCCACAAGTTTATGCTGAATAGAATGAAAGATGCTGGCTAGAGAAGACTGATATTTAAGAACAGAACCACATTGAACCATGCTTATCCACCATGCCTTTACTCAACACACTCATTCTAGATAGACACAAAGTGCTGGAGTAACTCAAAGGGTCAGGCAACATCTCTGGGGAAAAAGGATGGGTGACATTTTGGGTCAGGTCCCTCCTTCAGGCTCGATCTGAACCAAAATGGGCTTCTTTGGTCCCGACCCAAAACATCGTCCATCTTGAGTTACTCCAGCACATTTTGTCTATCTTTGGTGTAAATCAGCATCTGCAGTTCTTCTTGTTGTTTCAGGCAATTGCTTTGTTATGCGCATAAATTAGCTGCTGCCGTTTATGTTTTACTTGAGCATTCCTTGCCTCATGAAGCTTGCACAGTGTTCTTAATCAAATACGAGTGGATGCTGTGTTTGGAATCGATTATTGATGATTAATGTGATATACTTCAGGAACATAATACTCAGGATACTAAGAAAAGCTTCAAATCGCTTTTCTCTGGCAAGCAATAAGTAATAAAATGTGTTGCATTACCACAGTAATTTAGCCAACGCAATATGTCAACTTTTAGCAAGCTACTTAGTAAATAAGAACGGTTTATGCAACTCCTACATAAAGTGCTAGAACATTATTTTAACACCTTGATCACAGAGAGAATGCTGCAAGGCAGCGTGCATTACTGACGGAAACTCAAATTTCAGCATTAAACGGGGAGTGGCTGCATCCAAATTTCGTACTAACCCAGACTGCATTAGATAGCACGCAACAGATTGTTGAGCAAGTCTCGAATATCTTACCTGAGCCCACTGCAATCTGACCCAAGAGAGACACAAAATGTTGGAGTAACTCAGCAGGCCAGGCAGCACCTCTGGAGAAAAGGAATAGGTGATATTTCGGGTTGAGACCCTTCTTCAGGCTGGGTCTCGTATTCCTTTTGCTCCAGAACTGCTGCTTGTCCTGCTGAATTACTCCAGCATTTTGTATCCATCTGCAGTATAAACTAGCACCAGCAGTTCCTTTCTATACTACCTGACTCAAACAGATTCGGGTACCAGGAAAAACAAAGCAGTTTTGGCTTGGGCTGGGTTTAGATTATCCATCATTGGGTGCCATTTGGATAGTTATATTCTTTAGTAGATCTCTGATACTTCATCCTGGTGCTTTAAACAAACCATTAATAGTGGACAAACTCCACAAGCATTACATTACAGTATTGCAAATAAAGTAACAGGGATCCCTGAAGGGGTAATAAAAACAGTTGCAGAATTCATTCATTAAGGAGCAAATTTCTGTCGCTATAATTTGCAAAATTATGGTAAGATTCTCTAATCGAAATGAGACAAGAAATTACCAGGCAAAATAAGTTACTGAAACCATAGCTAAAATTGCACTCAAGTGTTCTGAGTCTATCTTTTAATAGATTAGGACACATTGGAGACCATTTCCAGATGCTAATTAACCTACATGGACCAAGCGCAGGCAGGTGGGACTAATGTAGCTGGAACATGTTGGCTGGTGTGGGCAAGTTGGGCCGAAGGGCCTGATTCCACACTGAATCACCGGAGAACTGGAGAAATCCCATGCGGTCACAGGGAGAACATTCAAAGTCTGTCCAGATGGAACCTATAGTCAGAATCAAACTCGGGTCTCTGCTTACCCCCCCCCCCCCCCCCCCTAATTTCCTTAAGATAAAACTTACCCTAACATACCATGATTGATAGAATTTATTAGTACGTTAAAAAATTTAGCCAGAAGTTAGAGTGCTACTTAGAAGTCAATCATGGACAACCTCACCAAAAATTGTATCAAGAGGAAGTAATAGTTTATATTCTGGAGCCACTCAGCGGGACAGGCAGCATCTCTGGAGAGAAGGAACAGGTGACAGCACTGACAATATAAATTAACAGGTATATTGAATCAACTATGAATACACACATTGTTAAAATGAAAGTGTAGTAAACGCAAAAATAATCATGTCATCAGCACATGGACTTAGTTGATAGGAAATTCTCAAGCGGAAGCAGAGGCTGCCAGTGTGTAAAACACGAGCCACGTCAGTGGGCAAACTGACAAGATGTCCATGAAAGAGATCTGAAGAGACAATGCCCTTCACACTTGTTGAATCAAACAAAAGTGAACACTCACAATAAACACCAGTTGGGTCAGGCCCAAGGTCAGATTCATCCAACGATAAAATCAAACACATGAAGCCTCTTTGCACCAGTTTACTTTTCCCTGACGTCTTCAACGTACACATAAACAAGGTAACACTAGTTTGATGCTAATGGAAAATGAATGATATCATTTCACCAGGTTTAAGGTCAAGGGAAACAGAGATCAATGTATTTCATCATTCACAGTTTCACAAAGGGTAGGAAATGTGCTTGACATTTTATAAGCACAAGGTGCAGGATGCTTAAATTAAACTCGAGGGAAGAGGGTGAAAATCAAGGGAAATTAATCTTGTCTCCCTGTTATATTATATACTCAGTTTTTAACCCTGGTGATGCCCATAACTGTGCACAGTATTACATTGGGCAATGGCTTCACTAGCACGTGTCTTGCTTCCCCTTCAGCCACTCTAATTTCATACTCCAGTCTTCTCACAATGGTAGAGTCTGTCCATTCAACCTCTTGTGCCAACTGAATGTGTGATGTATTAACAATGTGTACATTTTACACAATTTTTGAGAGTCGGATCCAATGAAATCAAAAAGTAAACTGTACAGATACTACAACTACAAAATGTTTACTGTACAGATACTATGACACTGTGGGTTTAGCCTGTACAGAAAAGGACTGATGTTTCCGCAACTCCTGTAAATCTCAGCCACTGCAGAGGGATTGTTGAAGAGGGGAAAACTTGTGACTGTAGCAGTGCCATTAATGACAATGGGGTCTTCAGCATTGCACGATGTGAATGAACAGAGCTACCCAACTCTAGTACATCCTGCTGCTGGCAAGATAAGCCACTTCAAAGGCTGATCAGTTTATGATCATCTCAGGATGGAATTTATTGTATGGATCCATTCTGAAGAACACACTGTTCCCCTAAAAATCAATGTGAGCTACATGAAACCATGCAGTAAACTCACCTGAACGACGATGTCAAGGCATACTTCTATACATTTCTAAGAGTGTGATAATAGGAACTCCACCTCTAACCTCTTCTTCACCTTCGAATATTAGTTTATATCCAGCACCAAAAGCCTGCTCAGCCTTACTGCCACTTAAGGAAACAAGTTCCATTGCTTACTTCAGACTGTTTATGTTACTTCATGGGAATACAATGAACAGTTGGCAATGAAAGACTTCAGATGGCCTTTCTTCCATGATTGTTGTTTATAGACGGCAGCTTACTGAGCATATTTTATTTTCCAGCAGAGCAAACCATAGTTTATACCAGTGTACCCAAGCTAGTTATTGCTATCAGAGAAGAGCTTTTTGTTTGGAGGTGGTTTTGTGTTGGATGAAGGAGTTTGTTTGTTATTGTTCGAAGGATATGGTCAGCATTTAATGCCCTTGTCAAATTGGCTCTGAACATGTGGCTTCCTCAAACATTCTAGAGGACTAAGAGTCTACCACTTTGGCGGTGGCCTACAATCACATAGGCCAGAATGGATAAGGACAATGATTTCCTTCCTTCGGGGAAATTAGAAAATTGTATGGATTGTTACGTCAGTCTGAAACGTCTTGATCACCATAGTCCGGATGGAGTATGTATATTCTCCGTGTGATCACGTGGGTTTTCTCCAGGTACTCCAGTTTCCCCCCACACTCCAAAGACATACAGTTTGTAGATTAATTGGCTGCTGTAAATTGCAAATTGTCTCAAGTGTGTAGGATTGTGCTAGTATACGAGGTTATCGCTGGTCGGTATGTATGGGCCAAAGGGTCTGTTTCTGCGTTGTACCTCTAGTCTAAAGGGTGCTAATGTACGTTTCCTTTCCCACTCCAGGCATCCATCCACTCTCACACCCTTCTGGGAAACGAGTTACAATTTCCCAAATTATTTTCTTGATCTTTATACCTGACACCACAGCTATGCTTTTAGATACAAGCTAAGGTCTCACCAATGATAAGAGTAATAGTGATGGGCTAAGTTCACATTCTTCGGAGCCTAGGCACTACTTTTATTAATGCTTTAAATAATTCTGTCAGCTCCAACCTCCATGGTCATCAGTGCTCAAAGAAAATTGCATTCTTGCCAGCCTAGATATGATGTACTGTAGCTACTGCGTCTTGGAGTGCAATCTATGGTAAAAGGATTGTGGATTCTTCTATGGATGTCAACCTGGGAACGTCTTTAAAAGTTTTTTTTTTAAAAGCACTCATCTATGTTTGAGAGTTTAGTTCCCAAGAGCCATGTTGTTACTTACCGGGAATAGCACGATGGGGACAGTCAGTGTGACAGCTACCAACACAGCCACACGAACACACAAAATCAGGATATCAGAGTGGTAGACTCTAGTGTAGGTATGCAGCAATTCAGTCTCAACTTGTCCTGTGCAGAGAAATAAAACACCAGCACAGTTAATTTGGTCTGCATCTGGAGGGCAATAAACATTCAATCTTGTTAATCTACAACTGATATATTCAACTTTTACTTTAGCTGAGATGCAGCATGGCAACAGGCACTTCGGTTCACCTAGTCCATGCCAACGATTGATTATCCCTACACACTAAGGGTGATTTACAAAGGTCAATTAACCTACAAACCCACACGTCTTTGGGATATGGGAGGAAACCAGAGCACCCAGAGGAAACCCACGTGCTTACCCAATGAAACTCCACACAGACAGCACCCAAGGTTAGGATCAAATGCAGTATTCTCGTGCAGCGAGTCAACAACTCCACTATGCTGCTGTTGTGCTGGCATTAAATTGATTGAAACACTAATGGGCCTGTCCCACCAGCATGCGACTCCATGCGGTGAGCGCGACCAAACCGGCAGCGGGGGCCGCGCGGAGATCGGGTGATCCCCGTACAGAGCCGTTCCCACCAGCATGCGCCTGCATGCGGCAAGCGCGACCAAACCGGCAGCAGGGGCCGTGCGGAGGTCGGGTGAGCGGCGCAACGCAGCGCAAAATGAGGCGAACTTGGAGCGAAGTCTTAAAGGTAAGTTCGCCAGGACAGAGAGGGACACACAGAGAGGGGCACGGAGCCACACACAGAGAGCGTCATGGAGGCACCTACAGAGAGGGTCACGGAGGCACGATGTCGAGGCGGTGCGTAATTCGTCGAGGAGACAGCGAGCCAACAAGCCGTTGCCGCGCGGAATTTTTGAACATAGTCAGTTTTTCGGAGCCCCGCGCGATGTCGGGACGAACTCCACACAATTCCGCACGGCTACGGCGATCAAAGTGGGACCAGCCCCGCGACGCCGGACGGCTCAAGCGACCACGTTAGGTCGCGCTCATCGCATGGAGTTGCATGCTTGTAGGACAGGCCCTTAAAACTAAACATGATCAACGTCGCTGCATGTAAAGATAATCAAAGATGATCAAATGTAACACAGCAGATTTTACTTCAGCACTGCTTGCAATCTGACTCACCAAGAAAGGTCAGGTAGCCAAATAAAGCGGCCAATAGGTACATGATGAGCATTGCAGTAATCGACACGTTGGAGACATGTTGCATTTTCTTTTGCGATCGACTGAAAAACAAAACAGATTTTTATTTCAATGTATACCCTGATGCAAAATAAAAGATTCCTGTTCCAGGGACCTACAACTAGCTATTCCCTGAATAGATTAGTTTAGTTTAGAGATACAGAGCGAAAACAGGCCCTTTGGCCCACCGAGTCCACGCCGACCATCAACCTGTACACTAGTTCTATGTTATCCCAGTTTCCTGCCAACTCCCTACATATCAGAGGAATTTTAAGAGGTCAATTAACCTACAAACCTGCACATTTTTGGGATGTGGTTATTTTCAGAACAGATGTTGGATGAACTCCAAATTCAAATTAAGAGAGATAATATCAGCTCCGCAGTAAATTGGCAATACGAAGATTTAATTTCCTCAAGAGGGGTGTAGAGGAAACTAGTGAGGAAGTTGCAATGGCTGGAAAATTATAGTTACGAGGAAAGACTGGCTAGGCTGTGCTCGCTTCCTTTGGAACAGAGGAACGATCATATTCAATTGTAAAAAACAGCGAGAGGTTTAGATTGGCCGATGTGTTTGCCAGAAGGGTCGATAACTAGGGGGCGAAAATTGGAAGTTATTGGTAGGCAAATGAAATAAGAGCTAAGAAAATAAAAAAAAAACAACAAGAAGCAGAACCTGTATAGAAGCAGAAACTCACAATTATTTTAAAACTAACATATTTTACCATGTGGCATTGTACGTAGCCAAGCAATGAACTGATGAGGGAACTCAACAGGACAGATGGCATCTGTGGAGGGGAATGGACATACAACCCTTCAGGTCTGGACCCGTCTTTAGAGAGAGGGTTTCTGACCCAAAATATTCTGTCCATTACTTCCACAGATGCTGCGTGACCTGCTGAGATCCTCTAGCACCTTGTATTTTGCATAAGATCCCAGCATTCAAAGCCTCTTGCATCCCTGCAGAAAGTAGCCATTTTGTCCCGTCTAGTCTCTGCTGGCTCACAGAGCAAGCATATTCCTCCACTAATTTCCCCCAGTACCTATTCTTGCAACATTGCCAACAACTTCACCTGGGTTCTATCTGTCAGCCACATACTCAGGGCAAGTTACAATGGCCTATTGACCTACCTACCGTTTTCTGTGGTGTGGGCAGAGTGCAGAGGAACCCCATGTGGTCAGAGGAAGAACATGCAGAGTGTGTCACAGACACTAGTTGGGTCAGGGTTGAACCCTGGCCACTGGCACTGTGAAGCTGCACTCTACTAGCTGCACCACTCTACCAGCCAACTTGGATGAACACTTAAAGGGGGATAGCCTTCAGGGCCACAGAGCAACTGGTGAGAGGTGGGATTAGTTCTGAAGTCTATTTTCTTCCCAGACGTTATCAGGCAACTGAACCATCCTATTACCAACTAGAGAGCGGTCTGACTACCCATCCACCTTATTAGAGACACTCGGACTATCTTTTATCAGATTTTACTAAACTTTATCTGGCACTAAACAACATTCCGTTTCTCCTGTATCTGTACACTGTGGATGGCTTGATTGTGACTTCATGTAAGTCTTTACGCTGAATGGATAGCATGCACCAGAAAGGTTTTCCACTGTACCTCAATACAATAAACTAAACTTTGACTTGCATGAACACAGTGATCTGAATGGACTCCAGTTAATTTCTTAAAACAAACACAGAAACAACTAATGCACGTTAACCTTCCTTTAATATTTTTGTGCAGTTTTAAAGGGCACCTTTACAATTATGTTATGTCACAATACTAAAAACATCTGCAATGACGTCCTTACTCTTTAAGCTCACTGTAGATTGGGAGCACTTCTGGGTGACACACAAACGCAAAGGCCAAGATGGGAATGGTGTAGGCAGTCTAAAAAATAAGAAATAGATCGCATCAAGTAGTCATCCGGCACCAGTTTCTTCTTAAATATCTTAAAAACAAATTTTCCTTAAAAACTATTAACCTTTGGAATACCTGTGAGTTGAATATAAAGTATTTTGGTTTGCACATGTCATCTACATCATGAACATCATGACTGAAGCCATTAGTGTAGGTGTGAGAATCAACCTCGGTGTGTCCATTGACTAAGGGCATCTTGAAGTCTACATCTCCATTGGTGGATCTGTTGAGTGCCATTGGATGCATTGCTCCCACATGCCCTGTAGTATTTTCCAGCGATGTCAGATTTCCTGAATAGTGTCCAGGCAATGGGCAGGGGATCTCAGATCTCTTGTATATTACCTGGAGGAATGGATTAATAGCTTTATCATAGAAAGTTAACACTTTGTGCAAACAGTGCAGTACAGACATAACTAGTATGCAGAACAATTCGTCATACTGCAAGACAGAGGGAAACTACTCACTCAAACAGTTTGAGCATGTCGGAGTGTACTAATGGCTAGTTGGCAAGGCCACAGAGAACCTCCAGATAGATGCAATGCGCACGGCAATGGGTTATAGAATTCTGGGTCTGTGCACTGCAAAATGGATGTCCAGAATGTGCTGGAGATCGGATGTACTGGAGGTCAGATATTAATGCACCCGACCTCTCTCTCCACCTCTGAACTGAGTGCAGGGGGATTTTTTTAAGTTGCTGAGCTGAGGGGGGTGGTTATAGTTTGTAAATGGACCTTCAGCTTGGCACGAGCAACATGTGCCATGCCATGCATTCATTTCAATGAATCGAACCTTCAAATACCTTAAGCTTAAACCTTAAAAGATAAGATGCAGCAAGATTTATATTTCAATGCAAATATATGTTTTAAATTAATTAATTAATGCTCCATCATTCGATCATGACTGGCCTATATTTCTCTCTGAACCCCATTGTCCTGTCCTCTCCTTTTGGCATTTGCCTTTTGGCACCCTTACTAACAAGAGCCTATCAATACCCAGTGATAACTGCCCAACAGTTTTCTGCTCAGCCTAGTACAAATGTGGGGCTGAATGGACATTAGCAGCAGTTAAAACTGAACCCCTGCCGTAACAAAACATTAACAGCCACTTATGATCTTCGCTTATCAGAACGTTACATTCCTCTGCCTAGGATACTCAGATGCGAGGATGAGTTTGGATTATCTCTACCTCATATTCCATTTTACAGATAAATGTATTTTCTGGAAAAAAGATCTTTGCATGTAGATAAATATGCAAATTAATTGATTAGTCTGCGTTCTAACACAAAACTTGCTGTTGTACCGACAATTGTTAAATAGCTTGCGTATACTTACAACACCAACAAAGAAGACCATACAAGAAAGTGAAAATCCACTTGTGTATCCAAGGTACCCTGTTCAGAAGATGGAAACCATTAGTTAATTAAACAATGTGGTTTGGTTTGATAACATGGATAACCATATTTAAAATCAACATCACATAATCAACATTTTCCTCGCATTTATGACCAGTAAATAAAATGCATATTGTTTCCCTGTGCTTTGGATAAGTCACATTAACGGAAATTATATTGAATTTGTAACAGGCAGAAAACCCTTCTGGTCCAACCACGCATCAATTCCCCACGTCGACTTCCATTGATTTTCATTGGCAGTACCTCACATTCTCTTTTCCTTCCTAAACTTACCTAACCTCCCCTGAATTTCATTCACACCATTGCCTTCAATCACTGTATGGATAAGTAACTTTTGGATTCTCTATTTTATTTCTTAACAATTGGGTGGCTCAATGGCACAGCGGTAGAGTTGCTGCCTTACAGCACTGGAGAACTGCGTTTGATCCTGTCTATGAGTGCTGTCTGGAGTTTGTACGTTCTCCCTGTGACCATGTGGGTTTTCTCTGGGTGCTTGGCTTTCACATTCCAAAGATGTAGAGGTTTGAAAGTTAATTGGCTTTGGTAAAATTGTAAATTGTTCCTAGTGTGTACGATAGTGTTAGTGTATGGGGTGATCGCTGGTCAGCATGGACTCGGTGGGCTTAAGGACCTGTTTCCACACTGTATCCCAAAGTCTAAATTATCTTAAACGAAAGACATACTCAGTTTCACAGACAGAAGCACACTTGCTCCGTCCCTTTCATTTCCTCTCTGTTAAGATCTTTCATTGATCACTGGTTATCCTTCCCTTTTAAATAGAAAGATGATTTAATCTGTTCATCCTGCAACATACTCTGTCAATAATTATTTTAATTCTAAGAAAGTTGGTCATTAAAAATATGGATTTTGGTACCTAATTTGAAGTGGAACAAAATGCAGCAATGATTTAATCTCTGAACTCTGCTACTGCTAGTTTGTTGAGGGGTTATTATCAGTAAGATCGCAATCATCAAAAGTCGACATGATATCATTTAGGAAGTCGTAATTTTTGATTGCCGTACAAGGGAAAGGCAATATTTGTGATAACATGAAGATAAGATTTTAATGTCACACAGCAGAAAAATGCAAATTGGTTTTTGAAAATGTAGAGAAACATCGTATTCTTGTGAAACATCTACATTTCACAAGATGCTGACAGATCAATTTAACACTTGTTGCAATACTGCCAACACATCCTGCAGATTCATATCTTGCTGCATTACCACTAGACTAGCAGGAGTATCAGAAAAATGGCTTACCTAGATTTTTCAAAAAGGTCAGAGGCAGGATGATGCACAGTGAAACAATTACAACAAGGTAATTGCCATTTGTATACCATAGTCTGAAAGAGACATTATTATATCATTATAAACTTCCTGCATATAAATGAGACATTTTCATCTATCAAATCCTTATTTACATTTTTCCTGCAAATAAATGTCAGATCAAAGATCAAAGGCCACCTGGAACATCAGGTGACAAACTTGCAGGAAATGACAGTATATTCAGTGGAATGGGCCTTCTGCTTAGGTTAGTGGTCTAGGGCATCCAAACTGACACTGTGAAGAAAAGGAATAGGTAACATTTCAGGTCCAGACCCTTCTTCAGATCCGAAACGTCACCTATTCCTTTACGCCAGAGATGCTGTCTGACCCGCGGGGATACTCCAGCTATCTTCTGTTTAAACCAGCACCTGCAGTTCATTCCGATAGAAGGAGACACTGTGGTCAGGATTGTGGGAGCCTCAGTCTTTGCAGATAATCCAGTGGGTCAGCTGAGTTTGTTCGAGCTTGATGGGTTGGGATTTGTACAGGAAGCCAGCCAAGTGGTGAAACCACACAAGAATGAAGCAGTGGACAGCATATAGACAAAAATAACAGTATTCTCTGCAGGATGAAGCAGGAATCCAGAAGGATGTGCTGCCTCTCCTATGTTAGAAATCAGGATCCTCCTGTGGTACACTGCTGCCTCACAGCGCCAGAAACCCCGAGTTCGATGCTGTCTACAGGTGCGCTCTGTGTTCAGTTTGTACGTTCTCTCCGGGATCGTGTGGGTTTCATCCGGTTTACGCCCACATTCCAAAACATGTAGTATCGTAGGTTAATTGGATTTTGTAACTTGCCTCTCATGTGCAGGGTGCTGTACTTTTCCATGTATAGTACTGCATTTGAAAATCATTTATAACAAAATCTTTCTCATTTTTAAGCCAAGATACATACCCACTGACCTCTTCAATTCCCATAAATGCACGAATAACTTCTGGTAGTTCATATTTCACAATGAATAGATAACTTGACATGGCTGTAATAGGAAATGTTTTATTAGTATACAATACATTTAATTCAATTTCAGCAAAAATAAAAAAGAGTGCCAAGCAGTTTGAGAATTGCAGGATAAATTTGGTCTACTTGGTAGGGGCAAATAGTAGTATTTTCATAGTATATTCCTACTGCATTCTGCTACTTTGTGGAAAATTCAATGTGCAGCATTATTTTCTTAACAGAGAGGACTGGGACATACTTATCTGAGGCAGAGCAGCATCTTACTGCCATTAAAGGGAGAATAGCTTCAGGGAGAAGAAAAGGAGTTCTAAAATAGCAAAAAGCAAGAAAATAAATATATACTGGGGGATCTCTGAAAGACATAGCCATGTTTAATGCATAAGATAATCACACATCAACCTGGTAATTCCCACGTGATTCAGAATTCCTGGGGCAGGATTATATTTGTAAGTAATTGCATAAAATTCCCTGAGGGATGGTGCAATGGAATGTCAAGCACACTGAAACAATGGAACAGACGTTTTAATTTTTTAGACTCAGGCCCACAGGAATTATATTGTTCTGGCTTGTGAAAAATAAAAATTAGGCAGAGCAGAACACACACCGTTAAGGAAATGCACAGAATTTTCCATCAATTATGTGTAGAAAATCAGACACTTTGATTCAATAATGTTGGAGAATTATGAAAATCTGTCAATCGGAATTACTCATTCCATTACTGTTTAGAAATCAAAAGTGATATTTAAATAGATTTAAATAGAAACATCTGAACTCTTATTCCTGCATTCTTTTCAGTCAACTTTCAGACCTTTTTCATAAAATTTAGGAAACTTATCATCATTAGTAGTATAAACATAAACTGCAACAGTTAACAATATTGACAACATATGTTTAAAAAAAACTACATAGCATTTTAATCTAGAAAATTAACAGAAATGCATAAATCTAGTGGTTAGTCGGTTAAAAAAAGAGAATAAACAATGTGTCTGGATAATCATTAAAAATACATATCATATTGAATATAGTTTTTTTCAAAAGAGTCAATACCTCCAATATTTTGCAATGTAATACAACCGAAAGCTGCAATTTTCCCAGGCCACCCAAATGCTCGCTCTCCTAATTTCTCATAAATCAAAGAGCCTATTTTAAAACAAAAAACATTAAGTTAAACAAAGTGATAATCATAATTGTATAGCTTTTATTGAGTTGGGATGTGACATGGGCGGTAATTTCAAATGAGCGATACCGAATCAATCTCTCACTTATGATTTTTGGCTAATATTCTTTCTACTATTACTTCTGAAAATTAATCCACGTTACTCATTGTGGGACATTTCAATATGCCATTTAGTACAGGCAGCCATGGTGAAATGCCACACTCATAACAGCTTATGTTGTTCAATGCCTTCTGTAACATTCAGTAAGGCACCCACATACCTCCTTCTTTTGCAGTCTTTAGTAAGAGGTGAACAGAATACAGGGATAAAATTGCCACTGCAACTAATAGGATCCTGTAAAAGCAAAAGAAGATTTACAAAAAATGTTCAATATTACTATGTCTCTATAAATATGGCTGATACCAAATATTATTTTCTGTAATGCTTGTAAACAATTTACAGTGCTGATTTTTATTTCCTAAATGTGTTCATTGTATACAAAATGTCAGTTTAGATAGTCATTAACAATATCATCATAAGTTCATACACATAGGAGCAGAAATTAGACCATTCGGCCCATCGAGTCTGCTCTGCCCATCGATGATGGCTGATATTTTTCCCTCTCAACCTCATTCTCCTTCTCCCCTCAGCCTTTGACACTCTTACTAATCAAGAACCTATTAATCTCAGCTTTAAAAATACCCAATGACTTGGCCTCCACAGCCATCTGTGGCAATGAATTCCACAGAATTCCATAGAGAAAATCCTCCTCATCACTATTTTAAACGTGTATTCTTTTATTCCGAGGTTGTGCCCTCTGGCCCTAGATTCTCCCGCTACTGGAAACTTTCTCTCCACATCCACACCAGCTAGGCCTTTCAACGAGGTAAACATCAGCAGTGCTCGTCTAAGTACCAAGAATGTAGTCAGTAAATGTCACAGCCAGTATCTGTGTCAAGCTAACTGTAACACTGTCTTCTCTCTTACCTTTCTGTCCTTCAGGACTGCGGGTTACATTATAGAATACTAGTCAATACCAGCATCAGCCTCGGCATCGGATGCTTTTGTGAGTGTAAATTTATCTTCAAACTAGGTCATAAATTACACAGTTCAATATTGGCCATTTGATCGAACTGATGTAATGTTTATGAAGATTCCAGACATTCCCTTTGCTAATTTAAGTGCCGAGGTATCTTAAATTATTCTCAGATCAATATTTCTGACACCAATTGGATTTGCCAACAGTATTTTTACTTACTATTTCTCTACTTTATTTAATTGATCCATGAAAATAATTAGATTTTAATGTCACATTCCAAATACTCCAGTTTGTCTTGACTGTTCATGGCTATATCTGGTGTGGACAGCATCAGATCATTATTTTACTTGTGTTCTTGCATTGACCTATATTTTAAATGAATGGCATTTAGTTTAGTTGAGTTTAATTTAGAGAAACAGCGTGGAAACAGGCCCATCGGCCCACTGATTCCATGCCAACCATCGATCGCCCATACACTATTTCCATGTAAGCCTACTTTCCCATCCTACACACAGGGAACAATTTACAAGCTGATTGACCTACAAACCGGCACATCTTTGGAGAGTGGGAGGAAACCTGAGCACCCGGAGAAAACCCGCGTGGTAACAGGGAGAACATACAAACCCCGTACAGAGATCACCTGTAATCAGGATCAAACCCGGGTCTCTGGTGCTGTAAGGCAGCAAATCTACCGCTGCACCACTGTGCCATCCCACTGTGGTTGACTGATTCAAAAAATCTCAAAATATTACAATATTTGTGCATATGTCATGAAAGCTGTTGATTTTCCAGTCTGTTTATTAACACCACAGAATTATTGGAAATCAGACAAGTAAAATCAAAGACTAAATTATATTTGCGGAGGATTATTCAAAACCCCCAACAAAACCCGGCACAATGGTGCCGCTGAGGGTGGCACGGCGGTAGAGCTGCTGACTCACAGCGCCAGAGACCAGTGTTTGATACTGACTACAGGTGCTGTCTGCACGGAGTTTGTACGTTCTCCCTGTGACTGTGTGGGTTGTCTCTAGCACGCTCCGGTTTTCTCCCACATGCCAAAGACTCGCTGGTTTGTAGTTTAATTGACTTCTGTAAATTGCTCCTAGTGTGTAGGATGAGAATGTGGGAGTCAGGGGTTATGGAGAGAAAATGGGGTTAGGAGGGAGAGATAGATCAGCCATGATTGAATGGCGGAGTAGACTTGATGGAACGAATTGGCCTAATTCTGCTCCTTTCACTTATGACCTTATGATAACATTAAACGTGTGCATAGGTGATCGATGGCCGGCGTGAGCATGATGGTTAAAGGGCTGTTTCAATGCTGCATCTCTTAACTAAACTAAAATGTAACACTTTAAAATCTAAAGTCAAGTTTTAGTTTAGTTTAGTGCAGAACAGGCACTACAACCTACTGAGTCTGCGCCGACCAACAATCATCCCGTACACAAGTTCTATCCTACACACTAGGGAAATTTACAATTTTGCCAAAGCCAATTAACCTATAAACCTGTACATCTTTGGAATGTGGTAGGAAACTGGAGCACCCAGAGAATACCCACATGGTCATCAGGGAGGACGTACAAACTCCGCACAGGCAGCACCTGTAGTCAGGATTGAACCTGGGTCTCTGTAAGGCGCTGTAAGGCAGCAACTCTACCGCTGCGCCACTGCGCCATCCCTCTGGTGAGTTGGATTTCTTCAAACCATGTTAAAAAACATAGAAAAATAGCTGCAGGAATAATCCATTTGGCCCTTCGAGCGAGCACCCCCATTCAATATGATCATGGCTGATCATCTAAAATCAGTACCCCATTCCAGCTTTTCCACCACATCCCTTGATTCCTTTAGCCCTAAGAGCTAAATCTAACTCTCTCTTGAAAACATTCAGTGAATTGACTCCACTGTCTTTGTGAATTCCACAGATTCACAACTCTCTGGATGAAAGCATTTTTCCTCATCTTAGTCCTAAATGGCGTATCCCTTATTCTTAAACGGTGACCCCTGGTTCTGGATTCCCCCAACATCGGGAACATTTTTCCTGCATCTAACCTATCCAATCTCATAAGAATTTTATATGTTTCCATAAGTTCCCCTCTCGTCCCAAATTCCAATAAATATAAGCCCAGTCGACCATTCTTTCATCATATGTTAGTCCCACCATCCCAAGATTTAACCTGGTGAACCTACACTCCTTCAATAGCAATAATGTCCTTCCTCAAATTAGAAGACCAAAATTGGCTGCCTCACCAACAGTCTGTCTGTCTCTTCCATCTTTGTATTTTAATACTATGTGGTAAATGTATGTTTTTAGTGTTTTTTAACTTGATGTACATGGGGGGGTTAGTGGTTGGGGAAAACTTTTTTGCCTTGCATCATAGTGAGGAATGTGGGGAATCCACTGTGGTTGATGTTTATGTTAACTTTTATGTAGTTGTGGGTCTTGTTGCTTTTTTTTCGTATGGCGGTATGGTAATTTGCATATTACTGTACCTTAATTGGTACATGTGACAATAAAAGACCTTTGAAAATTGCACACAATACTCCAGGTGTGATTTCACCAGAGTCCTCCTGGCTCCTAAACGTCACCTATCTCCTTCGCTCCTTAGATGCTACTGCACCCGCTGAGTTTCTCCAGCTTTTTGTGTAATCCTAAACTCAAATCCTCTTGCAATGAAGGCCAACTTGCCATTAGCTTTCTTCACTGCCTGCTGTACCTGTATGTTGTTGGAGTATAGGATTTTTTTAGTTTTATCTAATATTTGTTGAACTGCCAAATTATAAAATCGATTTGAGAATCTTTTGATTTTCAACAAATCTATTAGTTTTATACTTAAATGATTGCATATCAAATCAATAATATTTTGATCTGCTAATACTTAAATTAATCATTCTGTCTGCCGATATACACAAATTTCTGAGAGTTTTGTGGAAAGAGAAGATACAATGATTCATAATAATTTCATATATAGCTATTTAGAAAGACTAGCTTGGACTGACCCTGGAGTGCTCTGATATACAGTAATATAATCGTAGATCTCTTTATAGAAATGTGCATCAGCTGCCGCTGATGATCAAGAGGTGCCATCTAATATAGTGCAGGATTGCTTACTATGCTATTTCTTA
This sequence comes from Raja brachyura, assembly GCA_963514005.1. The sequence goes on from OY740800.1 coordinate 18,374,305, forward strand.
TTTCCATTCCTCGCCTGTCCCGTATAGCATCTGCTCACTACTTTTCAGAAAGAGAATAACCTTCATAATACTCTACGCAGTTCTAACCAAGAAGTATAGTCTTGCCACCACCATAGTTCACACCACCCTTATATTATGAGATTTAGTCTTCAGATGCCTTTGTCCTGTGGTGAACATTTTCTGACCAGGATCTCTCTCCCCACAGAGCAAATAACAAACTATTAGAGGGCCTGAGCGGGTCAGCCAGAGGAAAACAGACACAGGAGATTTTGGGCCAGATCCCTTCTAATCCATATTTTTGTCAGCTCATTCCCTTCCACAGATGCTGCCTGACTCAGTGCGATCCACCTGATTCCAGCATCTAAAGCCTCTTGTGCGTCTCACTCTACCCACGCTTAGATTAACATCATCTCGTTGTGGAGGACTGAGTACATTTTTTTTTAGAAACAGGCCTTTCCCGAGTTCCCGCCGACCAGCGATCACCCCATACACAAGCATTATCCTACACACAAGGGACAATTTACAAATTGCAGAAGCCGATTAACCTACAAACCAGTAGATTTTTGGAATGTGTGAGGAAACCAGAGCACCCGGAGAAAACCCACACAGTTACAGGGAGAGCGTACAAGCTCCATACAGACAGCACCCATAGTCAGGATCAAACCCGGGTCTCTGGCGCTGTGAGGCAGCAACTCTACCACTGCGTCTTAATTTCAAAGAAAAGCAAAAGAGTTATTCCCTGAGCTCTGGGCAATATTTATTCATCCTAGGGACAAACCAGCACAGGTTCATGATTCTACTTCTTTAGATAATGCAGCTTTACAAGTCAGAGTCATTCAGTCACACAGCCCAACTTGCCCATGCTGACCAACATAAATGTGATTGTGGAGGAATAGCCTCAGAATAAAAGGACGCACTTTTAGAAAGGAGATGAGGAGGAATTTCTCTTGTCAGAGAGTGGTGAATCTATGGGATTCATTGGTCCAGACGGCTGTGGAGGCCAAGTCAGTGGATTCTTAATTAGTAAGGGTGTCGGGGTTATGGGGAGAAGGCAAGAGAATGGAGTTAAAAGGGAAAGATAGATTAACCATGATTGAATGGCAGAGTAGACTTGATGGGCCTAATTCTGCTCATAGAACGTATGAACATGCCCTATCTACACTAGTCCCACCTGCCTGCATTTGGCCCATATTCATATGAACCTATCCTATCCATGTACCAGTCTATTTCTTAAACATTGTGAAAGTCCCTGCCTAATGAGTTCCAGCTGCTTTGCTTCAAGGTTTGGTTAGGGAAATAATATTCCCATTGAATCTTAGTCAGAAAATTAAGGGCAATACTCACACAAAGAGAAGGATGCCAGTGTTGGCCATAGCATAGGACAGGCCAAGAATACCACTGCCCATGATGGCATTGCTGAGGTTAAATGCTGACATTCCAAACGACGTCATCCCGGGATGCTGCAAAGAACACAATGTGGATGCATTGCAATATCACCACTTTAAAACAAGCATGTTTTTCAACAGTTACAAGAAACAATCAACAGCTAAAAAAAAATGGCGGCACAGTGACGCAGCGGTAGAGTTGCGGCCTTACAGCGCCAGGTTCGATCCTGACTACGGGTACTGTCTGTATGAAGTTTGTACATTCTCCCTGCATGGGTTTTCTTTGGGAGCTCCGGTTTCCTCCCACACTCCAAACACGTACAGGTTTGTAGGCTAATTGGCTTGGTAAAATTGTAAATTGTACCTAGTGTGTGGAGGATAAGTGTTGGTGTGTGGGGATCGCTGGTCGGCGCATTTGTAACATTCTCTCCATGACCTGCAAGGGTTTGCTTTGGATTCCTCCCACACTCCAAAGATGTACAGGTTTGTAGGTTAATTGGCTTTGGTGGAAATGCGCAGGGATAGCTGGTGGGCGCTGACTTGGTGGGCTGAAGGGCCTGTTTCTGCGGTGTATATCTAAACTAAATTAAAACTAAACTAGAAGTGCTTGGAAGTGTTACAGATTAAGTTACTCACACATTCTTCCTGAAATTCGTCATATTTTGTTTTCCTTAAATATTCACTTGTTAAAAACCTCTGACTTTCAGCGTCGTCTTCTTCCGCAAATTGACTGGGGATAGGAAGCAAATCAAAGTAAGGCAATGGCATGCTGGAATTTCAGGCAAAATGCAGGAAGTAAAATCCACCCAAAATGGTCCCAACCTTATCCCTCGAGATAACTCAAAGAAGGACAGTAATTTGACCCACCTTGTCATTTTATCAGAATAACATTTGCCCAAACATTTATCAGTTGTCCATCTGCACCAGATAGTAGCTCTTCTTTGTTCCAGTTCACTTCCATTGACTTCTGTGGAACCAAATTTTAGAAGCAGACCAGATTGTAGATCTATAGATGTAATGGATCTTTCTGCTCATGTGTACCAAGGTACCCAAGGAAATTTTTTTTTTTGCATGCAGATCAGTAAGATTATTGCCATATGTACAATTATGGGTTAAGTACAGAATGCATTGAAACATCCCACTGAGTCTATATACAAGAGGTGCCAGGTGTTGGTGCCATTTTGAATGTCCCAGCTACAGCTGGCCATAAAGAATCGTTATAGCTGTCATATCCATCTAGTTGTCCCGCAAACCACCGTCCCTCTCCTCGCCTGGCCACCTTCAACTTTTGTGCCCTGGGGATGGCTCCTGCAGCCGACCTCGAAGGGTAAAGGGTCTGTCCAACTTGGGCGACCTAATCCGCCAGTTCTGGCTAGTTTGCCCTCAACTCATACTTGCAGCATGGTCGAAACAAGGTCGTAGGAGGTCTTCGTAACTCTCCTTCATGCTTGAGAGTGGTCTCTGCGTACTCGAGGCCTCAGCTAGGTCGCAGCGTTTTTTTCAATATGTTAAAAAATGCCCTTGAGTAAAAAAAGGTTGCCATGGAAACAATCAATACTTTTTTTACTCGTAGGTTTAGTCATAGTAGGTCGGCATGTTAGTCCTAGGTAATTGAGGGTAGTCGAAGGTAGTCGTTGATAGTCTTCATCATAGTCGAAGGGAGGACGAAGGGAGGCGAAGGAGGTCGTCTTCACTCTCCATTATTCGGTGTCCAGTTTTCCCGAAGTTAGTCATAGCTAGTCGTAGCTAGTTGAAGCTGGTCTTCAACATAGTCGAAGGAGGTCTTCTACATAGTCGAAGGAGGTCTTCAACGTCATTTTTTCAAACTCTTCTAAATTCGCCAATTAGGTCGCCCAAGTGGGACAGCCCCTTAAGAATATTTATCCCTCGCGACTGAGAATGGATTTCTCAACATTAATCTACTTCTCATCATTGTATTTTTGTATGTTCATTTTTTTTTCATGTCCACCTAGAAGCCCTTCCTCCTGTTTTTCACCTTTACCTGAAGACAAAGTTCCAAACATCAGCCTGAACTACTGCTTTTGCTTGTTTGAGCTCATAATCTCTCATAAAATTCCGTTCCGTTTAATGTCCTGTCTAAAGTAGTATCTACTCTCATCCGTGAGTTGAGTCGAGTTTAGTTTAGTTTATTGTCATTGGTACCGAGGTACAGCAAAAAGCTTTTGTTGCATGTTAAGCAGTCAGCAGAAAGACAACACATGATTACAATCAAGCCATCCACGGTGTACAGATACATGATAAAGGGAATAATGTGATAAAATCCAGTCACGTCCGATCAAAGATAGTCAGAGGTCTTCCAATGAGGTAGATAGTAGTTCAGGACTGCTCTCTAGTTGTTGGTAGGATGGTTCAGTTGCCTGAAACAAACTGGGAAAAAATGTCCGAGTCTGGAGGTGTGTGCTTTCACATTTCTGTGTCTTTAGCTCGATGGGAGAGGGGAGAAGAAGTAGTCGGGTGCGATACGTCATTGATTATGCTGCTGGCCTTGCAGAGGCAGCGTGTGGTATAAATGGAGTCAATGGAAGGGAGGTTGCTTTGTGTGATAGTCTGGGCTGCGTCCACAATTCTCTGCAATTTCTTGCGGTCTTGGATGGAGCTGTTCCTAAACCATGCTATGATGAATCCCGATAAAATGCTTTCAACCACACATTTGGAGAAGGCACCATTTTTGTTTTTCCTCAGTCGTCTAACTCTATGGATAATCCCAGTTCTTCCCTGTATTTTTAACCAGTGGCACAAATGCCGTAGGTCATATTCACATTTTGTTGCAGGAAACATTGGATGAGGAAGCATGCACATTGTGGTTGGACCAGAAGACCTTCACTCATGACCATGATCTTCTCTAAATTGACTGGTTTAATTGTACAGTTCGACTTTCTGTTTGATTTAATAACCTGCAGAATGCATTAAATATTGATTTAAAGTTTATTAAAATATCTAGAATATTTAAAATTCATATTCTGGGATCTGAGCATTGCTGGTGAGGACAGCTTTCATTGCAAACCTCTAGTTGCCCTTGAGGTGGTAGTGGTGAGCCACCATGTACTGCTGCTGCCAGCTTGGTGAAAGTACTCGCATAATCCTGCTTGTAGAGTTCCTAGATTTCGAACCAGTGATGGTGAAGGAACTGTGACACACTTTCAAGTCATGATGGTGTGTGACCCAAAGGAATCTGCTGCCTTTGTCTTTTTTGGTGATAGAAGCCTCTGGTCTAGGTGTCACCTGGGGAAGAGACTGAAAGACAGAGATGGCATGCACTGCAGCCACAGACTACTGGTGGAGTGAATGTTGAAGAAGGTGGATGATGTGAAGTCTATTTAGAGTCATAGAGCCATATGGTGTGGAAAAAGGCCCTTCGGCCCAACTTGTCCACGCTGACCAAAATGCCCCATTTACACTACACTAGTCCCACCTATCTGCATTTGACCCATATCCTTCTAAACCTATCCTATCCATGTACCTGCCCAAAATGTTTTTTTAAACGTTGCCTCAACTGCTTCCTCCAGCAGCACGTTGCATATACCACCCACCCTTTGTGTAAAAACGGTTCCCCTCAGGTTCCTAGTCAACCTTTTCCCCCTCACCTTAAACCTATGTCCTCTGGTTCTTGATTCCCCTACTCTTGGTAAAAGACTGTGCATTTATACTGCATAAATTTATTCCTGCATTTACCTTGTCTGTTCCAGTTAGTCTAATCTTTTGCTATGAACATTGCTTATAGGATAATAATGTTATTCTTACATTTATTTCATTTACATTGTACATTGATTTCTCCATTATTAATTACATAGAGAAATCGAGTCATACTGTATGACAGCAGGCAATTCTGCCCACCATGTCTATGCTGATTAGTGGGCATCTGTATTAATCCACCCTTTCAGCACTTGGCCTGTAGCCTGCCATCCATGCCTTGGTGAGAATATACTGTCTGTACCATTGTTCACCTGGCTGCACATTGTGTCCAACTCAATCACATTTTGTAGCAGTAACATTGAGATAGAAAATGAGCTTTTGCTTTGGACAATTAAAATTAATTTTAAATTCCCTTAAGGGACTCAAGTTTAAATGTTTTAAAAAAAATTATCTTCTGATATTGAGATTAATATTTCCATAAAACATTAGCTTAATTCATCGCATGTTTACCTGCTGATTGTAGCTTTCTCTGCGTTTGGTAATTTGGTGTAGCCGTCATCCATACTGTCATCACTGATGGTCTCATCGTCAGCCTCATTGCTGACTTTACTTAGCTCAATGCGATCCATATCTTCAGTCAAAACAAGGCCAGTAAGAAAAAGAAACCGGCACAAATATTTTAGGGGAGTCAATGTATTCTGTCAATTTCTGTATTGATTTCCTGGACAGCGTGTTCTGTTAAAAGACAGGTGAAAGAAAAAAAAAAATTGCATTGAGTCAATATGCTTTGTGTAATAGCTGGCTTACCTACTCATAAACTTATTTACCCTTTTGTAAAGCATCAATAGTGGGTCAACCATATATTTGTCAGGACACTTGATCTTTCCATTGACGTCAACAACTTCCCTACGCAACATTGTTGTGACAATATCAATAATTTCCAACCAGTGGTGAGTTGCCCATGCTTATCACTAACTTGTGTATCAAGTAGGGTTGCCAACTTTCTCACTCCCAAATAAGGGACAAAAGGTCAAAATAAAGGACAAATCCCTGACAGCAATTCGATGACCAACTCGGCCATGGCTGGGTGAATGGTGAGTTGGCCCGGATACTAGACTGCACACAAAGCCCAGCTGGCGGGCCACCTAAGGAGTTTTGGCCCGGGCCGGTGGCGTTGTGTGCAAAGTCCGTCGCCCCATCCAACTCATGAACCAATGAACCATGAGAAGGAGGGGTGGTCGTGTCGGTGGTAAGCAAAGGTCCAAAGGTCGAACAGGCCGCCGACTGACAGGGCCACGGGCGAGGCGCTGCTGCTACACTCCATGGACTGCACTACGTAGGGACGGGTGAGGCGGGGCCGGACTTGACCCGAGTAGTAGCAGTCAAATACGGGACATGGGTGGTTCCGTATGGAACAAACCAATTTAGCCCAATATACGGGATGTCCAGGCTAATACAGGACAGATGGCAACCCTAGTGTCAAGTCTCAATGTAACGTTCGTGAGGACCCTGACATGTGCTGGCCAGGCAAGGCTCTTTATGGATCTCCTTAGTGCATGCAAACGTCATCATTCATGGGTGCTGGGTAAGCCCTGCCCAATGTATGGCTGAAAAAATAACAGTCGATGAACTATTCAAAAACCCTCACAAACTTTAGTTTAGATTACGGATACAGCATGGAAATAGGCCCTTCGGCCCAACGAGCCCAAGCCGACCAACAATCACCCGTTCACTAGTTCCACCATATACTCTAGGGTCATTCCAGAAGCCAATTAACCTACAAACCCACAGGCCTTTGCAACGTGGGAGCAAACCAGGGCACATGGAGGAAACCCACACGGTCATTGGGAGAATGTAAATACTCTGTACAGAGAGCACACGTGACCGGATTGAACCTGGGTCTCTGGTAATGTAAGGCACAACTCTAACGTTGCATCACCACTACTGCAGAACAAAAAAAACTCAGAAACATTTAAAAACAATTAGATAGGCCGAACTAAATTCAACATGACTTAGCAGTTTTTGGATTTCTTACAGTTCTAATGGCTGTCTGAAGTCCGTAACCATAGTCCCCTTGCCCAAAAAAACCCACATTTCCAGCCTCAACGACTACCGGCCAGTCGCACTCACACCAGTGGTGATGAAGTGCTTTGAAAAACTGGTCCGGGGTCATATCACATCACTCCTGCCCCGAAGCTTTGACCCCCACCAGTTTGCGTACATAACAAATAGATCTACAGAAGACGCTGTAGCCACAGCTCTCCATGCTGCACTGTCCCACCTGGAGCAGCGGGGAAGCTATGTGTGAATGCTCTTCGTGGACTACAGCTCTGCTTTTAATACTATCCTTCCCCACAAACTGGGGGACAAAGTGGGGTACTTGGGACTTCCACACTCCACCTGCATGTGGATAAATAGCTTCCTGTCGGGCTGCAGCCAGATAGTCAGAATGGGCCATCACACATCCACGGCCCTCAGCCTCAGTACCGGCTCTCCACAGGGTTGTGTGCTGAGCCCTCTGCTCTACACCATCTACACACATGACTGCACCTCTGCCCACCACAGCAACACCAAATTTGTCAAATTTGCGGATGACCCTACGGTGGTGGGGCTCATCTCCGGGGGGGGACGAGTACGCCTATCGGGATGAGGTGGAGCAGCCGACAGTGTGGTGTGGAGAAAATAACCTGCTCCTGAACACCTTAAAGACCAAGGAGATAATAATAGACTTCAGGAAGAACAAAACGGAAATGGTACCACTGATCATCAGAGGGGACTGTGTGGAGAGGGTGGCGGATTTCCGCTTCCTGGGAATCCATATTGAGGGGGACCTGACGGGGAGCGTGAACACCTCTACACTGCTGAAAAAGATCCAGCAGAGACTGCACTTCCTGAGGGTGCTCAGGAAGAATAACATCACACAGAGACTGCTGCTGTCCTTTTATCGGTGCTCCATTGAGAGCATCCTAACATACTGTGTATGCGTGTGGTACCCCAGCTGCACAGTGGCTCAGAGGAAAGCGCTCCAGAGGGCCATTGACAACGCCCAGAGGATTGTCGGCTGCCCTCTCCTTACTTTGGAGGACTGACACAGTTCCCGCTGCATCAAAAAATCCCAGATTATAAAGGACATTTCCCACCCCGGACACTCCCTGTTTGAACTGTTGCCATCAGGCAGACGGTACAGATCTACAAGGACAAGGACAAACAGACTTAAAAACAGTTTTTACCCCACTGCTATAAAGGCACTAAATGCAGCCGCCAAGGAACGCGGGGCCTAAGAGACTGTGGTTGGTACACTGTGAAATCGACAGAAGGATGTAGGGTTGGGTGTTTATGCGTGCTGTTTTCATATTTCATATTTATTTTAGTTGTTTATCTTTTTAATATTTTACCTTGTATGTATCGTTAGCTTTTATGGTTTGAATGGTGCACTGACTGGCTGATATTTTTAAATTTCGTTGTACATGGTTCATGTTACAATGACAATAAAGAAACTATTCTATTCGAAGTAAATCTCAGGTGATTGATAATTCAGTTAGAATTCACTATTGGTTGTCCAATGTTTCAGTGCAATAGGGAAAAGGCAAGGTGTAGCTAGTATGTTTGCGACTTCACTGTTTATGGATTACTTCACCAACGTGGAGCTGGCCAAGTTTGGAACGGGAGAAGCTGTGGTGGAGCGCTGCTGCTGCCCGACCCTGGAGATTCAGAGGCTCTAGCTGCAGGCTGGTGGACGGTAACACCGGGAGCTCGCGAGTCTCTGGTGGGAGACCGCTTTTCGGAGCTCCCACGGCGGCAACTTCTCCCACCTGAGTTGCGGGGCTGAAGATGACCTGGAGCGGGGCCTTACATCGACCGGCGTGGCTTTAATGGCCACGGGACTTGCTAGCGCCTGCCGGGGGCTCCAACATCTAGAACCGGAGCGCGGCCTTGCATCGCCCTATGCGGCCTGAATAGCCACGGGACTTATTTACCATCGCCCGCAGGGGGCTTTGGCTTTGACATCGGGAGGAGAATGGGGAGTGCAGGGGAGAGATACGACTTTGCCTTCCATCACAGTGAGGAGGAGATTCACTGTGATGGATGTTTGTGTACATTGTGTTGTGTCTTGGTTCTTTTCTTGCATGTATAACTGCAGAAACTAAATTTAGTTTGAACCTCAATGAGGTTCAAATGACAATAAACGGTATTGTATTGTATGTACATATGCACTGGAATCCTAAACTCCCTGGTATTTATGTAGGAGCACTTTCACCCCAAAATCCAAGCCATTATTGTATTTTCAAGATTAAAGCAATAAATTAACATAAATAAAGAAAGAATGGTCTCCAATGGCTAGTTAAGAACCATTAACTAGTTACTTGGCTGTACAAATACTTGCAAGAGACTTGCACTGCACAATTTAAAAGATAGCTGAATAACTCCTGGAAAAGGATAAATCTAAACAAGGGACAGGTAGGGACCTGGTGTGTTGGAAGGAACTGTAGATGCTGGTTTACACCGAAGATAGGCACAAAATACTGGAGTAATCAGGTCTGAAGAAGGGTGTCTACCCAAAATTTCACACATTCCTTCGCTCCAGAGATGCTGCCTGTTCCAGGTCTTGGAGAGGTCACCTCCAGCTGAAATGTACGGCTGCCAAATGACCCATATCAGAGGTGTGCCGTTATGTGAAGAAACTATAGCAACTGGAATTATTCTCCCTGGTATAGAAAAATTAAAAAAAATGGAAGAGCTCAAAATTATGAAGTGATAAGGATAGATAGGGACAAACCGTTTCTATGGCTGGAATGTATGTGCAGATCAGTGTCACTCATGTTATGTTTTTGTAGTTACGCTCACTAGCTTTACAGTAACCCTCCCTGCCTGGTTCCCGCATTATTAGAAAAACATGCTAGCATGAAGTTACCTGTGCTATGTCGTTAATAAAGTCATTGGGCCTTTATCAAGGTGTAAGGCTTCAGTTATTTGGACAGCCGCAACACAACATGGTGTCGGAGTATACACACTCACTCCTTCTTTAATTCTATTGCTTTTATTTTAGTTTATTGTTTTTCAACTGTTTTGCAATGGCTTCTGCTCTCAGAAAACCAGAGGTCTTGGTATTTAATGAGGATCTCGCAGAACGATTGCATGTATTTGAAGAAGATTTCTCAATCTACATTGATGCTGCTCACCCTGCTGCTGACCCTGGTGTTTGAGCCTAAATTCTTCTTAATTTGGCAGGCACAGAAGCTGCTCATCGTGCTAGAAGGTTTCACTATGCACCGGCTAAACTTGACGATGCTGGTGACAGATTGCTCCTGCTGAATCCATTAGAGACCCTGACATGCTACTGCGCAAATTCTGACAATTATGTGAGTTACGGACTAATTTAAGTATTGAGCGGCATCTGTTTTTTTCATGTTGCCAGAGACAGGGAGAACCTGTAGAGTTACATGTTAGTGCACTGAAGCACATCGCAAATCGGTGCGATTTCAGAGATATATGTGACAGCCTTATTCGTGATTGTTTGATGCATGGCATCCGCAATGATAAATTACGCGTCGAGCTACTGCGGGATGCTGACCTTATCCTAGAGACTGCTGCAAACCACTGTCACATTGTTGAAATGACTGATGCTTACATCAAAGTTCTGGAGCACTCTACTGCTCGTAAAGTTAACGTTGCAGGTATGTCTTATCAAGTCTCTCCTTATTTTTCTCAAGTACCTGATACCAAGTTGAGACTAATTGACAATTGTTTTAACTGTGGGGGTTCACATGCCGCTGTTCATGACCGTTGCCCTGTTTATGGAAAATTATGTCGATTCTGTAACAAAGGAAACCATTTTCTTAAGTGCTGTTGCTCCCCTAACAACAGAGTTCAAATAAGACAATCTGTTAATTCGCATGGCCGTGAACACGCCATCTCAGAACTCTCACAGCCAGCTCCCATGGATTTACAGGCTGCTGGCGAAGGTATTGACGTTGATGTACTTGCTTTGTCTGATTTAATGCATAAACAACTGGACCCCAAGGTCGCTTTTCTCATTAATGGCAAAACTCTTTATCTGAAAGTAGATTCGGGTGCTCACTGCAATGTAATTTGCCTGGTTGTGTTCCAAAAGCTAAGAAACAAGCTAAAACTGTTTCTCCAATGACAGCATCCATTGTTCCATTCGCAGGAGGTCAAGTGCACCCTATCGGTCAAGTTGAGTTAATGGCCTGTCCTATAAGCATGCAACTCTATGCGATTAGCGCGACCTAACGTGGTCGCTTGAGCCGTCCGGCGTCGCAGGGCCGGTCCCACTTCGATCGCCGGAGCCGTGCGGAGTTCGTCCTGACATCGCGCGGGGCTCCGAAAAACTGACTATGTTCAAAAATTCCGCGCGGCAACGGCTTGTCGGCTCGCAGTCGCCTCGACGCATTACACACCGCCCCGACATCATGCCGCCGTGGACCTATCTGTAGGTGCCTCCGTGACCCTCTATGTGTGTGGCTCCATGGCCCTCTGTGTGTGTGTTCCTCTGTGCCCCTCTCTGTGTGCCCCTCTCTGTCCTGGCGAACTTACCTTAGACTTTGCTCCAAGTTCGCCTCACTTTGCACCGCGTTGCGCCACCCACCCGACCTCCGCGCGGCCCCTGCTGCCGGTTTGGTTGAGCTTGCCGCATACAGGTGCATGCTGGTGGGAACGGCCCTGTACAGGGGATCACCTGACCTCCGCGCGGCCCCCGCTTCTAGTTTGATCGCGTTCATCGCATAGAGTTGCATGCTTGTAGGACATGCCCTTTACGCTGCTGTCTTAACTCACATGTCCACAACCTGGATTTCTATGTGGTTTGTGAAAATGTACCGTCTTTGCTGGGTGGAAAGGCATGCCTAGGCATGGGTCTGATTACTTTCAGCCCATCTGTCTGTCCTCTGACTACAGACTATGACTTTAACCATCAAATCCTAACATAATACAAGGATTTGTTTGATGATAAGCTGGGCAGGTTGCCTGTCAGGTACACGATTACCATTGATCCCAAGGCAATTTCAATTGTTCGTCCGGCTCATAAGATTCCCCATACTAAGCGGGACGGTGTTCAAAGTGAACTTAACTGAATGGTGTCTCTAGATGTGATTACTCCCATAACTGACCCCTCGGACTGGGTCTCCACCATGGTCGTCGCTACCAGGATGAACAAAGACGAGATACGGATTTGTATCAACCCCAAGGACTTAAACACAGCAATTAAATGACCCCGCTATCCCATGTGCACTGTGGATGAGATTGCTGTGCAGATGGCTGAGGCAACTGTATTCACGGTGCTAGATGCCAAGAGTTCATTCTGGCAGACTTCGCTGAAACATAACTCCTCCAAGTTGACCACTTTCAGCACTCCGTTCAGGCCTTATACATTTATTTGCATGTCCTTTGGAATAAGTTCTGCTAGTGAAGTATTTCAACAAGCTATGGAGCAATTGTTTGCAGGCTACCCATGCTCCATCGTAGTGGATGATATCCTCATTGCTGGAAGAACAGTCGAAGAACACAATGCCAATCTGTCAAAGGTCTTGGATCGTGCCAAGGCCATCCATCTCCAGCTGAACCCTCAAAAATGCAAATTCAGTGTGAATGAGGTGAAATACATAGACCATATATTTACCAAAGTCGGCCTAAAAACTGATCCAGCGAAAACCAGTGCTATCAACAAGCTCCCAGCACCCACAGACGTGCTAAGTTTACAGAGATTCCTTGGCATAGTTAACTATTTGAGCAAATTAATTCCGGATTTCAGCGAAATATCAGCCCCATTGCGCCAACTTACACACAAAGACACTGCTTGGACTTGGCACAAGCAACAACAGAAAGCGTTCGACACTCTTAAGCAGCAGATGTCTACTGCTCCAACTCTGGCTTACTTTGATCCTAAACTACCGGTTACACTGACTTGTGATGCCTCACAACACGGACCAGGCACAGCATGTCTTCAAAATGATGGCAACGGCAATAAGCCTGTTGCCTATGCCTCGCACATCATGACTGACACAGAACAACGATGTGCCCAAATTGAGAAAGAGCTGGTGCCGGTTGTTTACACCTGCAAGGAGTTCAACGATTTCATCTTTGGTCACACGGTCACGATTGAAACCGACCACCAACGTCTGATCAACAAACCGATCCACGCCTCTCCAGCACACCTACAGCAATGTTGCTGCAACTTCAAAAATATGACATTGTTCTGATCCACAAATATGGTAAGGATATGCACCTGGCTGACACAGTCTCTCGCGCGCACCCCAGAAGACCTGCGAGAATCCGCCCTCGCCAGATGATGACTTTATTGTAATGGCCGTGTCTTTTATCCCCTCATCCTATATAGAGGATTTAGTTTTAAAGAAGGAACTGCAGATGCTGGAGAATCGAGAATCAAGCGCTTGGGGAGTCTGCATCCTCTGAGCTTAAACATTGAATTTTCTCAATTCTGTTAACCCAGGCTGCCTCCTCCCCTTCCCACCTCTCCCTCAGCCCTCGGGCCCTGGCATTCCTTCTCTCTCTCTCTATCTCCCCCCCCCCCCTCCCCTACCCCACCCACCCAAGTCGCACTAGCTTCTCATTTTCACACTACAAACAGCTTACAATTGCCTGTTTCCTTTATCATCGATACTTTTTTGCATATCTTTCATTCTTTATCTCTCCACATCACTGTCTATATCTCTCATTTACCCTGATCCCTGACCAGTCTGAAGAAGGGTCTCGACCCGAAACGTCGCCTATCTCCTTCGCTCCTTAGATGCTGCTGCACCCGCTGAGTTTCTCCAGCTTTTTGTGTAACCCTTGAGGATTTAGTTGCCCACACAGCTGTTAACAGTACCCTACGATCGCTTACCTCCGTCATTAAGCGCGGCTGTCAGGCCTCGCATTTGATCTAGTTTCTGTTTCTTATTGGTTTTTAGTATTTAAGTTTGTATTCTTGTTTTATTTTGGTATCTCATATCTCCTCTTGTTTCAGGTCCCATTTTCTGTCAGGTCGTTTACCCTAATGTGATTGTTGGCCCCACCCTGATGTGTTTCACTTGTGTCTCATTATCCCCTGTTAAGTCTGTATTTAAGCCCTTGGTGTTTTAGTTCTCATTGCCAGTTTGTTATGTATGCTACTTGGTATCACCTCTAGAAATATTGTGACTTTGTGAACTTGGCCATTGCCTGTTTTTTGACCACTGTTTTTGCCTGCTCGTAGATATTAATGTTGCTTCTGTGCTTGCTTACCGGTGTACTGACTTGGACCGATTAAACTCTGAATACGGATCTGCCCTGTGTCTGAGCCTGCATTTGTGTCCTCCTCATTCAGTTCTGACAGCGGCTGGCCAGACAAACACTACAACGTTCCGCTGCCAATCCAGCCTTTCTTTGCTGTCCGTGATGAGCTAATGCTGCAGGATGGCATTGTTTTAAAAGGACACAAGGCTGTGGTCCCTGCTTCGCTGCACTGCAAGTTTTTTAACGCTCTCCATGGAGGGCACCCAGGCGCTGATGCTACTGTCCTACGGGCAAAAAGCAAGTTTTACTGGCCTGGCATAGCCGACTACATCACCAAGAATGTGGCATCCTGTGCAACAGCTTGGCACCTCACCAACAAAAGCAACCACTTCTTTCACATCTGGTACCTGCACTCCCGTGGTCTACAGTGGCAACTGACATATTTGATTGGCATGGCAAGTAGTACATGGTACTTGTCGATTCGTATTCAGGATGGTTTGACATTGATTTTTTTAGCTGCTCCACTTCCAGTGGAGTGATTTCGAAGCTATCTTGCCATTTTTCAGTCCACGGATCTACAGGCAGTCTGCTAACTGACAACGGCACACCATTCACCAGCCAACACTTCAGGGAGTTTGCTAGATGCTGGAATTTTCGCCACAGCGAACAAAATTTTTGCACGCCAATGGCCTGCACGGAACTGATGGCCAAAGTGGGACAAGCTCAAGACCCTGGCATGACACAACGTCTCACCTCCAACTGCAGCAGAAGCAGGCAAACGATCGCAGAACTCAGCCTGGGGTTCACGGCTATTGCAGTCCGGATCCGCCCCCACTTCTACTCCCAGAGCGGGGCCAAGAAAATTGAAGATGGACACAAAACGCAGGAGTAACTCAGCGGGACCGGCAGCATCTCTGGAGAGAAGGAATGGATTTCGGGTCAAGACCCTTTTCAGACTGAAGAAGAATCTCGACATGAAACATCACCCATTGCTTCTCTCCAGAGATGCTGCCGGTCCCGCTGAGTTACTCTAGCTTTGTGTCCGTCTTCAAATGATGTCATAGGCACCATAGGATACCCGTGCACCTCAATGCGACCACAAGGCCGTGTAATTTGCGTGCCAAGGACACGCAAGTGGGACAGGCCCTTAATGGGCTAGCTGAGCGAGCTGCCAAACAGCTCATGGAACGTTCAGACAGAGCTAAATCCGATGTATTCCTGGATCTGCTCAACTTGCGCAACCTTACCCATGACCCCATTTTGGGTTCACCCGCTCAACGTTTATTGTCGAGGCAGACCCGTGCTACAGTGCCTGTGGCGGATCAGGCACTGATCCCACAGGTGATTCCACCTGAGGAGGTTCAATCTGGGTTAAAACAGAAACATGACATTCAAAAACAATGGTTTGACAAAACAAGTAGGCCACTGCCACCATTGACCAAGGGGCAGGTGGTCCGTTTACAGACTGACAAAGGCCGTGACCATATTGGTGTGATTTCTGGAATTGCTTCTGAGCCATGCTTGTATATTGTCAGTGCCGATGGCGGCACCTACGGGCGTAACAAACAACATATCCCGCCTGTGAACGAGCCAGTTCCTCCTCTGTATTATCCAGGCCATACTAGTGCACTTCCGTCTGTGTCTAGCGGCACTCTTCTGCCTCTACCAGCACAACAACCTGCGTTTGCAATGGTTCCTCTGCCAGTCACGACTTTGCCTGTGCTACAGTCTCCTGCTTCACCTTCAGGAATGCTGGCTCAGTCTCCTTTACCAGTGCAGCCACCTGCTCTGCCCCCGGGGAGAAAGAGTGGAGATGGTCTCTATTGAACACATGCTGGTCGTATTTGTAGGTCGGTTGTGAAGTACCCTGAATATGTTTGACTTTCCTCCAGTTTATTATCAATTGCTATGCATGCCTTGCTTAATTAATGGGTTTGTACTGTTGTTGATTCTAAGAGGGTGGATGTAGATCAGTGTCACTCATGTTATGAGTCATGCTTTTGTAGTTACGCCCAATAGCTTTACAGTAACCCTCCCTGCCTGGTTCCCGCATTATCAGAAAAATGTGCTAGCATGAAGTTACCTGTGCTATGTCGTTAATAAAGTCTTTGGACCTTTATCATGGTGTAAGGCTTCAGTTATTTGGACAGCCGCAACACAACAGTATGTAACATAGATATCGAAGCAATGGGCTCGGCGTGGCTGTGGAAGGCTATAGAGAGGGACATTGAGAGAATTGTTGGGAGGCGATGGAAATGGGGAATTGCCTTTACCACTTTTTTTAAAAATGTAGTAAAGAGAATGGAAATTGGTATTCTTAATATTGAAATGAACTACCTGAACTGAATGGACATCTGAACTTTCACGCACATTTTAAATTGTAATCTGTAACTTGGCTCAGTGTTATGGTTCCCAGAACGTACTGCACACGAGTACTCAGAACAACTCGCTGCTCAAAGCAATAGATAAGAACAACAAATATTTACCAATTCCAGCCTGCAGTAACAACATTTACATGTAGGAAGGAACTACAGATGCTGGTTTAAACCGAAGATAAACACAAAACGCTGGAGTAACTCAGCGGGACAGGCAGCTGGACAAAAGGAATGGGTGACGTTTCGGGTCGAGACCCTTCTTCAGACATTTACATTATGTTAAAGCACCATAACAGATGCCTTAATAACAGTGCATTCATGTATAGGTGAAGTGATGGGGGAGGTTACCAGAAACCTTGTTGATATCCACGTTGCACTACTGGCCAAGGTGAATAGGATGGTTTTGATACGATCTCTCTGTGCCTGACTCTCCCAGAGGAATCTGCACCAGGTTGGGGGTGAGGAGGGATTAGATCCCAGGCTTAAAGGCTGTACACCAGAAGCATTAACGTATTCAGCTGTTGTGGTGGATAATGTTTCCTCACTGTCTGTTCCAGTACAAGAAATTATTCAATCACGAGGAAGAGGTGGGGTTAGAATTTTTACTTTTCCAATGTCCTCTACCTTAAAATACTTCAATGTTAAATGCACTTTTAGGCAATCCTGTTAAGAAAGCAGGAAGAGATTATACTTACAATTCAACTGCATGAATTTTCTAAATGTTAATATTCTCCTGCCCCCTCTCTCTTTTCTGTGCACACATCATACCAGTGGGAAGACACAAGGATTAACTCTGCCATCAAGTCACATTATGGCCAATTTGATCTAGGCCTCAAAATAAAAACAGGAAATGCTGGACAGCATCAGGTAGCATTTATTGAAGGAAACAATTAATATTTCAGATTGAAAACCATTCATTAAATTCATAACATTTATCACCTCCAGAGTTTTATTTGCTGAAATGGACAAAGTGTTTCTGGAGCATCTCTGGAGATAAGGAATGGGAAATGTTTCAGATCTCGACCTGAAATGTCACTCAATCCTTCTCTCCAGAGAACTAAGAACCCGCGGGTGAGGGGGGAGGCAATGAGGAAGGGATGAGTACTCTTTGTGTACTTTCACTGTACCCAAGTACAAGTCACAGTAAAAGTATCATTACATTTCCCACATTGTAATAATGGTTATTCTTCAACAACAACAACTGCATGGAGTGGAAATAGTACTTAGGGGAAAAAAAACATACATTAAAGGCAGATATACTTGAATTTCACTTGTGACTTTATGCCAATATGATGTCTCATATTACTTAGTAACCCAGGCAGCACAGAAACTGGTGCCTTGGCTCAGCATGTCCATGTCTTTTAAAAAATATTTATTTAATTAGAAACAATTGTACAAGGAGAAAGTAATTGACATAACAATTATACAATTTTTGTACAGTTTCAATTTTAACATTTTATAAACTAATAACTAAATCAGAAATAAGAAAAAAAGAAATAAGGGAAAGAAGAAGAGAAGAAAAAGAAAATATTTTGAAAAAGACACGAAAGAGGAAAAAGAAAAACCCCTGAACTAACGAAGAAGTGAAAAAAGCGGAGATATATCCTACTACCCTTCCCTACGCCCGCTCACCGGACCCGAGCGTCGGTTTTGAATTTGTGTTCAATCATTATGTTGTTGAAGAAATTCAATGAAAGGAGACCATATTTTGGAAAATTGATCTGGTTTGTCAGACAAGACGAGCCTTATTTTCTCTAAATATAGTGTCTTGGTCATTTCTGTGATCCACATCTTCACTGTGGGGACTGTTATCCTTTTCCAGAATTTAAGTATAAATTTTTTCACAGTTATTAAACCAGAGTCAAGGAAGCTTCTTTGAAATATCGTGAAATTAGGGCAGCCCTCTGACATTCCTAATATTATTAATTTTGAATCTGACTCAAATTGAATTGTGAGTGTTTTAGAAATGATATTGAATATTCCCGTCCAGAAGTTTTGTATTTTTATACAGGATGCAAGAGAATGGGTTAGGGTGGCTTTTTGGAAGTGACATTTATCACAGAGAGGAGAGACAGTTGGGAAGATCTTATTCAATTTGGTCTGTTAGTAGTATAACCTATGCAATACTTTGAATTGTATCAGGCAATGCCTGGCATTTAAAGAACAGTAATGTATGTAGTAGGCTTTCCTCCTTTATATCTTTTGAAATGGGTAATCCCAGCTCGTCCTCCCATGCTTGCCTATAAATCTCAGTGGATGTGGTGTCAATATTTAAAAGAGTGTTATAAATGTAAGATATCAACTTACTTGTATCGGCATGTCTATTCAAACAATCGTCTAATATATCTCGACCCATAAGAGGACAGTCTTGTGTATATGTTTTCACATAATCGGATTTGAAGGTTTCTAAAAAAACTTGTTGGCATTCAAGTGATATTTCTCCTGTAGTTCTTGAAAAGAAACCTTCTTATAGAGGTCCCCCCACAGTATTGATTCCTAGGTTCTTCCATTGAACAAACACCATATCTAAAGTAGATGGTTTAAATGAGGGATTATTTGCAATAGGAAAAAGGAGACATATGTTTCTCAATTTAAGACTAAATTTCAGCTGTTTCCAGATACGGATAGTACTATATATTATCGGATTTTGCTCATACGTTGACGTATTCAAATGTATTGGAGATAGGAGGATTGAGCCTATACTAAAAGGCAAACAATCTTCCCTCTCCATTTTTAACCATTTACATGTTGACATGTATCGTCCAACCAGAAAGTTATATTTTTAATATTAGTTGCCAGTAGTAGAAAAGAAAGTTAGGTGGAGCTAATCCTCCATTTTCTTTGGATTTGCACAAATGTCTTTTCTGTATTCTATGGGTTTTGTAATCCCAAATAAAGTTAGTGACAATAGAATCATTTTTTAAAAAAAGCTTTTAGGGAGATATATTGGTATTGATTGAAATAAATATACAAGTTGCAGAAGGAAGATCATCTTTATGGCATTTACTCTACCAATAAGGGAGATAGGAAGTGTTTTCCAATATTGAATGTAGGCATATAGTTTAGTGATTAATGGTTGGAAGTTTATTTTAAACAGAGAGGAATACTTTCTAGTCATGTAAATTCCAAGATATTTGAGCTTTTCAGTAACAATTCTGAAAGGAAATTGTTGGAGTTGAGAAGGGTCTTGGTCTTTTATTGGCATGATTTCACTTTTATTCCAATTTATTCTGTATCCAGAGAAAGAACCAAATTGTTCTATAATGTTTAGAACATATGGAATACTAACTAGGGGATTAGTAATGTATAAAGGTACTTAATCTGCATATAACGAGATTTTATTGGTGGTATATTTAGTATTATATCCACAAATGCCTGAATGGGACCTGATACTCTCGGCAAGAGGTTCTATGGCTAAAGCAAATAACATTGGGGAAAGAGCACATCCTTATCTATTACCCCTAGATAAATAAAATTTAGGTGAAAGCATTTGATTTGTCAGTATTCTAGCTGTCGGATTAGTGTATAAAAGTTTCACCTTAATAAGATAACTTTTTATTCTCTTTAATCTCTGGTGAGAGTAGACTCAACTTACCGGTAATCACAATCTTATTGATGCTTGCAGGAGTTTTATTTGCACAAATGGACAAAGTGTCTCTGGAGCATCTCTGGAGAAAAGGAATGGGAAATGTTTCAGATGTCGACCTGAAACGTCACCCAATCCTTCTCTCCAGAGAACTAAGAACCCGCGGGAAGGGGGTGGGGGGGGGGGGGGGGAGAGGCAATGAGGAAGGGATGAGTACTCTTTGTATCTTTGTTGCTGCCTTTGTGGTGACTCGTTTGTGTACTTTCACTGTACCTAAGTACAAGTCACTATAAAAGTATCATCAACATTACATTTCCCACATTATAATAATGACTATGCTTCAACAACAACAACTGCATGGAGTGGAAATAGTACTTAGGGAAAAAAACATACATTAAAGGCAGATATACTTGAATTTTTCTTATGACTTTACGCCCATATGATGTCCCATATTACTTAATAACCCCAGCGGCACAGAAGCTGGTGTCTTGGCTCAGCATGTCCATGTCAACTAACATGTGCCCTAGTATTGCCCATTTACCAGCACTTGGTCCATTGTTTTCCTGGCTTTAAGATTCAAGTGTTCATCTAGATACTTCTTAAACAGTGTCCCTACTTCCACCAGCCCCTCTGAAAGTACATTCCAGATTCCAATCACCTTTTGGGTGAATATATTCTACTTCAGATTCCCTCAACATTTCACCTCTTACCCTGGCTAATTACATTTAAAATAAAGACAAAATATGCTGGAATTACTCAGGAGGTCTCTATCTGTGGAAAGAGAAATAGATTTCTAGCTTCTTGCCAGCACCATAAGCATACCTGCCTTGATAGAGTGCACTACAGGTAGGAATTGTGCTAGATTTAAAAAGATGCCAGTTTGTGTTATTAAACTTGCATATCCTTTAAACATGCTTAATTATGACAGAGGCATTAATATCATTCTTCCTCAAATATAAAACAAGCAAGGAAATAATTTTTTTGTACTTTGGTCAAAATATATTTTGCCTGAGAGTTTTGTTAATCAGTTGGAAAGGAAAATAATCCAGATCGAACAATTTGAACTATCAATTAAAAGATGTGACCATTTAAAATGTGTCCAGACTAGATTTAAGACCATTAATTAGAGGTTTGAGGAATGGTACTATACCTGAGAACATTAATCATGAAACATCCCACACATGAATCCTACACTAATCCCATTTTATTTTTCCCACTTTTTTGTTTAATTTTGAGACACAGCACGGAAACAGGCCCTTCGGCCCATTGTGTCAGCACAGACCAGCAACTCCTGCACACTAGCACTATCCTACACACACAAGGGACAATTTAAAATCTTTACCAAAACCAATTAACCTACAAACCTGTACATCTTTGGAATTTGGGAGGAAACCGGAGCACCCGAGGAAATCCCTCATGGTCACAAGGAGAATGTACAAACTCTGTACAGGCAGCATCCGTAGTCAGGATTGAACCTGGGTCTTTGGCGCCGTAAGGCAGCGGCTCTATCGCCGCGCCATTGTGCCTCCCCTCCTTCATTTCCTTCAACTCCTCCAATATTCTACCACTCATCTGTGCACTACAAACAATTTACAGCAGTTATAAAAAATTACTGACTCACACACTTTTACAATATGGGAAGAAACTGGAACTACAGCGCCCTCCATAATGTTTGGGATAAAGACCCATCATTTATTTATTTGCTTCTGTACTCCACAATTTGTGATTTGTAATAGAAAAAAAAATCACATGTGGTTAAAGTGCACATTGTCAGATTTTAATAAAGGCCAGTTTTATACATTTGGTTTCACCATGTAGAAAATACAACAGTGTTTATAAATAGTCCCCCCATTTCAGGGCACCATAATGTTTGGGACCCAGCAATGTCATGTAAATGAAAGTAGTCATGTTTAGTATTTTGGTGCATATCCCTTGCATGCAATGACTGCTTGAAGTCTGCGATTCATGGACATCACCAGTTACTGGGTGTCTTCTCTTGTGATGTTCTGCTGGACCTGTATTGCAGCCATCTTTAGCTTATGCTTGTTTTGGGGGCTAGTCCCCTTCAGTTTTCTCTTCTGCATATAAAGGGCATGCTCAATTGGGTTCAGATCAGGTGATTAACTTGGCCACTCAAGAATTGACCATTTTTTAGCTTTGAAAAACTACTTTGTTGCTTTAGCAGTATGTTTGAGATCATTGTCTTGCTGTAGAATGAACTGCCGGCCAATGAGTTTTGAGGGATTTGTTTGAACTTGTGCAGATAGGATGTGTCTATACACTTTAGAATTGATAATGCTACTATCATCAGCAATTGTATCATCAATGAAGATAAGCGAGCCAGTACCTTCAGCAGCCATACATGCCCAGGACATAACACCCCCACCACCGTGTTTCACAGATAAGGTGGCATGCTTTGGATCTTGTGCAGTTCCTTCTCTCCTCCATACTTTGCTCTTGCCATCACTCTGATATAAGTTAATCTTCTTCCCATCTGTCCACAAGACCTTTTTTCCAGAACTGTAGTTGCTCCTTTAAGTACTTCTTGGCAAACTGTAACCTGGCCATCCTATTTTTGTAGCAAACCAGTGGTTTGCATTTTGCAGTGTAGCCTCTGTATTTCTGTTCATGATACTTCTGTGGACAGTGGTCATTGACAAGACCCGACTCCTGAAGATTATTTCTGATCTGTCGGACAGGTGTGTGGGGATTTATCTTTATTATAGAGAGAATTCTTCTGTCATCAGCTGCAGAGGTCTTCCTTGGCCAGCCAGTTCCTTTGCGATTAGTAAGCTCACCAGTGCTCTCTTTCTTCTTAATGATGTTCCAAACAGTTGATTTTGGTAAGCCTAAGGTTTGGCTGATGTCTCTAACAATTTTATTCTTGTTTCTCAGTCTCATAATGGCTCCTTTGACTTTCATTGGCACAACTTTTATCCTCATGTTGATAAACAGCAATAGCATTTTCCAAAGGTGATGGAAAGACTGGAGGAAAGACTAGGTGCTGAGAGCTCTCTGATACCTGCATTAAGGAGGCAATTAAACACATCTGAACAATTACAAATGCCTATGAAGCCATGTGTCCCAAACATTATGGTGCCCTGAAATGGGGGGACTATGTATAAACACAGCTGTAATTTCTACATAGTGAAATAAAAATGTATAAAAATGGCCTTTATTAAATTCTGACAATGTACAGTTTAATCACATGTGATTTTTTTTTCTATTACAAATCTCAAATTGTGGAGTGCAGAGGCAAATAAATAAATGATGGGTCTCTGTCCCAAACATTATAGAGTGCACTGTACATTTAAATTTGATGGAATTCAATGAACGATAGATGCTAGCAAACATTTTGTTTGTAGACAGATCAATACTGAAAGGAAATCATTTTTCTTTTTGAAGTCAATTCATTTCTGTTTATTTCAAGTGAATTTCTGCAAAGCATTCTGTGCTCATTTATTAAAATTGCTTAAATCAATTGCTTAAATGAAATGAAATGATAGGTTTTCCCTTAAGGTGTCAGCCAGGAATTATCTCAACCCTAAATTCCTGGCTGACACCTTAAGGGAAAACCGATCATTTAATTTAATTTAAGCACTGCAGCACAGTCCTGATGGAGAATTGCAGCAAGATTTTAGAGCCTCCATTGAATAATTTGAAGAGTAGTTTGGGAGATCTCCCACTGTCTTAGGCCGTGTTCATTCTTAACACAACACCAGAGATACAGTTCACAAAACATAGAATAGTACAGCATAGGTATACGGCACACAACATCTGTGACAAACATGATGCCAAGATAATATAATCTCCTCTGCCTGCATGTGATCTGTACACCTCCATTCTCAGTATGTTGATGGGCTAATCTAAAAGTCTCTTAAATGCCACTATCATATCTGCCTCCACCACCACCCATAGCAGCATGTTCCAGGCACCCTGCTGGAAAATTTAATTGTCCATTTCTCCCTTGACCTTTTGTGGAAACAGAACATGTGTACATTGCATAATATTTTGACCGTCATGTTTCCGTCATAGTAATGTAGTTTCATTCCAAAGGCACATAAACATAAATGAAAGTTATTTGTTTCCTCTGCCTTTTCTCTTTGGCTCTTTCTGTGGCACAGTTCCACAGGCACTGAGTATCTCAACGCCCAACTCAACTGGGTTCACAATGCTTGGACAAGCCATAGCCAATACTTTGAGAATAGAGGTCTAAAATCTGGTGGTTAAAGAAACAATATGCAGCTTCTTATGCAGTGATCACAGATATTGGTCTATCAGATGTGTTCTAAGATAAAGAACTTGTGCTCGCCACCTTTAGTCTAGTTTAGAGATACTGCGCGGAAAAACAGGCCATTCGGCCCTCCAAGTCCGGCCGACCAGCGATCCCTGCACTAACACTATCCTACACATACTAGGGACAATTTTTTGCATTTACACCAAGCCAATTAACCTAAAAACCATGTACATCCTTGTGCAAGATAGTTTCAACAATGCCTTTATATACATTTCTGCCTGCAAAACTACTGTTTATAACAAAAAAGCATATACTCATTTTATAATATCCATTTCATCATTCTGACAACTTATCCATTTCCAACATTCCTATACTTCCAACAAACAATAAAGGAAAGAAAACTATCCAGTGCAATTCTGAGTGAATGCTGTTTGATGAAAGGACTTGTAAAAGCAACTTAAAATATAAACTGAAGGTAAACCCAATCCAAAAGTTCCTTGAAATTCTTGTTGAGGGTATGATTTATTCAATAGAATCTTCCTTTTAGAAATTAGCCTTTGTTTCCAAAAAGTCCTGTCACAAATAAATTAACCAATGTTCAAATTTTCAATTTAAAGAATCGGATTTATCTGACATTTCAACTATAATATTGATATGAACATCCCATAACTACAGATTAAATAGGACATTAAGTCTGAATAGTTTATGCTAATCTAAAATACTAAAAATAAGATAATATATTAAATATTACAGATAAAATATTCATTATGCACATTTGTTCAGTTATATAAACCAACTATACCTTAACACATTCCTTTTCAGCCTGTTGCTTTGAGGTTAACACTGAAAAGCAACTATGTTCCTGTTATGCTTAAGACCTTGAACTGGTTGCATCACATAGACAGGTGAACAAATGAACAAAGAAGAGGGGAGTATACATATGATAGCCAATCATCAAATCACCTAACCCAACACCTCCATTTAAGGACTGTTTGCGTCATTTATACAAAACACTATATCTTATCCAAAAATCAGGATTAAGCTGGTCTTTGTTTATCTTATCAAGCTGCCATCAGCAGAATTCTACAACGGACATATTGTTTAGTGGAGATCTCATATTAAAAAAATTCTCCTGCACAGTAATAAAGCCTTACCATTATTATTCCATCGTCACAAGCAAATTCTCATGTTTTCTCCACCCCCAAAACCACCAATCCTAATAGCCTCCGAGATATGTGCTTCTCCAATTCTGGAGTCCAAAGTACGTCACTTCACAAAAGGGAACCATGTCTTCAGCTGCCAAGGTCCCAAGCTCTGAAACTCCCTCCCACGACCTTTGCATTTCTCCATTTTCCTTCTGCTCCATAAGAGATTCCTAAAACACCATTGTTTTAACCGAGCTTTTGATCTCCTAGTCTTATGTAACTCAATGATCGTTTTCTGCTCAAGTTGCCATGTTTATGCTATACTGAAGTCATATAATTTCAACTCTTCTTGCACATTCTAATTTCTCTAAACACCTCTCGTGGAAAGGCTGAGGCTCAAAGCAGATGAGAGAACTAGGCTTACAGACAGATAAAAATAAGATTACTGAGGAAATATGCATGTCATAAGGAATAGGAGTAGAATTAGGCCATTTGGCCCATCAAGTCTATGCCATTCAGTCATGGCCGATCTATCTCTGCTAACCCCATTTCCTTGCCTTCTCCCCTTAACCTCTGACACCCATACTAATCAAGAATTTAATGATGAATAGAAAATTAGAGCAACTTTTGAGCTCCTGAGATACCCTGAAGGAAGAATGACTACACATTTGTGGACCCGAAGCAAAATGACTCAGCAAGCCAGACGGTGCACTGAGTTTGTACCCGACTAGAGAAGAACACATAGAGGAGCATCATCATGACAATGCTAATTAGGGTAATATCAATAAAATAGTAACAAAAGATATGGGATGAAAGAACTGAGACTTCCCCATCAGACAATGTGCTTGTTTTTAATAATCTATCTAGGAACTTGGAGTGAATTGAATGTGAATGGAAATAAAATATCTTGTCACCGTGGTGTCATCTGGCTTATCATGGGGAATACAGCAGGGATGTGGGATTTTAAATTGAAAGAGGCAAAGTCAAATAATAATGAAGCACTATTAGTGAAATTAGCTGAGAAAAAAGGGATTCATATTTGCTGGTTCAGTCATATGTGTCTGAAGAAGGGTCTTGATCTGAAACGTCACCTTCCCATGTTCTCCAGAGGTGCTGCATGACCTACTGAACTGCTCCAGTACTTTGTGGCCAGTCATACTTTTATGTGACTTGCCATAGGCTTGAAGATTTCCAGGAGAAGCTCGGTGCTTGCCTATCCTGTAAACCTGCTCTTACCTTGAGATGACCCCCTCGATCGAGAGGCTGGCGCCCATGAAAGGTGCACGGGGCCTCAACTGGGAAACCCACAGAGATGCTTCTTTAGCTGATTCAGCGACTTCGAAGCTGTCAAATTGCTTCAATGTTTCTGCTCTGATATTCTCAGTTAATCAAAACTAATATGTAATAATAATAACAATTATAATGATTTATATTTACATAACAATTATAAAGTCTGAAGAAGGGTCCCGACCCGAAACATCCCCAATCCATTTACTCCAGAGATGCTGCCTGACTTGCTGAGTTACTACAGCATTTTGTATCATCTCTAATAAGTAATTAGTTACACTATTCAAATATTTTCTTGAAATAAAAAAAACTTGAAATAAAAGCACTTAAAGCGCCAGAGAATGCAAAAAAAAGTTTTAAATTGAATACCTTTAAATTCATTTCATCAATTCAAAACATGTCATTTGCCTCTTTCCCTTGCACGCATTCCTAATCGTTCAAATACATGAACTTGCTGAACTTGCACTGGGTACATGCAAAAAACATATTCAAAGGGCAGAATCTCCACGTAACTTCCGAAAAACCACACAATGGCAGCTCTCTGCTATTAGACTCCACGAGGAAGCCAATATCGGAATGCAATAGGCAAATTACCCGTGAGAATCTCTCGGGAAGCTCAGAATTCCATGTTTACTTGGCAGTTAACTTATTCTGACAATTACCTGGGATTGCTGCAACTAAACACAAAATTACTGGCAATTCCAAGGAAACTCTGGACCAATATATTAGAAGATAATTTGATGTGCAGCTGATTTGCTTTGGTTGAAAAATAGGTTGAAAAGAAGAAATATCCAAAAGTTAGATAAGATTATACTGGCATTGGGGGCAGTCCAAGAAAGGTTCACCAATCCAATTCCTAGAATGAATGTCCAATCAATCACATCATTCTAAAGAAGTTTATCACAGGGGGTGGTGAATCTTTGGAATATTCTACACTGGAGGATTGTAGAGTTAAAATCATTAGAAGCCTTTAATGAGGAAGTAGATGTATTTTGAAAAGGTCATGGTATTAAGGGCCAAGAGATGAGATGAGGGTTTCCTCAATTACAGTCATAATCAGTGGCAGGGTAGGCTGGAGGGGCTAACCTATTTCCTACTCTTATTTTGTTACGTTATTATAACAAAGTTAATTATTAGGAAGTCATATTTTTCCTCCAAAGAATAGTGGACCTGTACAACAGGCTGCTCGTTCCAGTAGTGAATGCAGATTCAGTGAGTTCCTTCAAATGAGGGCTGGACCAGAGATCATCTGATGGAATCATAGAATTGTCATGGGACAATGGAGAACAATGTCAAAGAGTCATTTATAAAATCTACATAATTTTTCATATTCATCAGGGTCAGTGTGGTCTCATTATCCTAAGAGAATTCCCCATATTCCCATGCTGCCTGGATGAATGTTGCCTGCCTTAGAGGGTATTAGCTACAAGGAGAAGTTAAACAAACTTGGATTGTTTTCTTTGGAATGCCAGAGTTTAAGGGTGGAACTGGTGGAAGTATATAATGTTATGAGAGGCATTGATAGGTAGACAATCAGCAGCTTTTTCCACAGGGCGGAAATGTCAATGACTGGGGGTATAGTTTTAAGGTGAGAGGAGCAGATTTAAACAGAGATGGCAGGGGCAAGTATTTTACATCGAGTGGTGGGTGCCTGGAATGTGCTGCCAGGAGTAATGGTGGAGGCAGATATGATAGTGTTTTTAGAGTATTTTAGTTAGGCACCTGGACTACGCAGAGATTGGAGGGATAAGGACCATGTACAGGCAGAGGATATTACTTTACCTTGGCATTGAGTTTAGTTTAGAGTATCAGCCTGGAAACAGGCCCTTCAGCCACTGAGTCCACGCAGACCAGCGATCCCCGTATACGAACAGTATTCTACACACTAGGAACAATTTACAATCTTTACTGATGCCAATTAACCTACAAATATGTATGTCTTTGGAGTGTGGGAGAAAACTGGAGCACCCAGGGAAAACACATATGGTCACGGGGAGAACGTACAAACTCCATACAGACAACAGCTGTAGTCAGAATCGAACCCTGGCCTTTGGTGCTGTAATGCAGCAACTTTGCTGCTGTGCCACCCGAGTTCAGCAGATAAATTGTACTGCTCAATGCTCCAGACATGTTTGCCACTAACTTCTACATGTTTTTTCACTTCCCAGGTGATTTAATAGTGCCTGGTAGGTAGCAGAGATTTAGGATGAATTGCACAAGACATTACACTATAAGATTTTAGGTTTTCCTTGACATAGCTCTTCACTCTTTACAACCACAATGCAAGAAGCACAAGGAGGAAACAGATGAGAGCACACGATAAACCTTGATAACGTGTGTAATTACAAAATTAATTGGTGGTGTAAAATTTGTATTTATCCCAAATCGTCCTTTTACTTAAAATCTGTGACAGATCTCTCTGAAAATGTCTGATAAATTATGAATGTTAAGATTTAACCAGGTTACCAATGATAACATTTAAGGCAACACAGTGGCACAGCTGGTAGAACTGCTGCCTCACACTGCCAGAGACCAGGGTTCGATTATGATCTTGGGTGCTGTCTGTGTGGAGTTTGCATATCGGCCCTGTGACTGTTTGGGTTTCCTCCGGGTGCTCTGGTTTGCTCCAACATCCCAAAGACATGTGAGTTTGTAGTTTAATTGGCCTCTGAAAATTGCCTTTGGTGTGCAGGGAGAGGATGAAAAAATGGGATGATAACAGAAGTAGTGTGAATGGGTGATCGATGGTCAGCGTAGACTCTGTGGGCTTAAAGGCCTGTTTCATTTCTTTATCTCTAAAATAAACTAAACACTTGCATGGAACAATCTGAACTGACAAATGGGTCTCTTCCTGTATATAGTTTGTTTGTTTGCATTCTGACAAAGAAAACGTCTTTGACGTGACAGGTTTGAGTTTGGCCCTGCTGGCCCTGGAGTAGAAAAAACTTTCACCACTGGGAATAGATTGGAAATCAATATGGAGGTCAGCAGATTGCTTAGCACGCAACACAACATGTTCGAGTCAAGGACAGCAAAGCTTCACAGGCACATGCCAAACGTGGCTCTATACTGTCAGCGGAAAGCTGTCCTTTTACCAATGCCGAGACCTTCAACACAATGTTTATAATCTTTGCAGACTGCCAGACTTTAACCTTCATATGGCATTAAATGCAGGTACAAGACCTCCTTAGCTAAATCTCATATCATGCCCTCAAACCATCAGTGTAAAATTTGCAAATCTGAATTAAAACTAATTCAAAAGAAAGTGAAAATCACTTTGCATCTCATGTTATAGTTTGTCAATAATTGTTGGGAAGATTCAGAGGTGCCTATTTGTGTTTTTTAATTTTTCGGATCAATATTTGGCAATAATCAATTTGCTTGTCATATTAGAATATCAGGTGGGACTAGTGCAGCTGCGACATGTTGGCCAGTGTGGGCAAATTCGCCCCAAGGGCCTGTTTCCACGCTGTATCACTCTGTGACTCGGGAACCTGTGATTAGGAACTGGAGGGGCAACTTCTTCCCCCCACAGAGGATGGTGGGTACATTGAACGAGCTGTCAGAGAAACTCCTTCTCTCCAGAGATGCTGCCTGTCCTGCTGAGTTACTCCAACTTTTTGTGTCTATCTGCCAGAGAAGATAGTTGATGCGGGTACTATAACAACATTTAAATAACATTTGGACAGGTACATGGATAGGAAAGGTTTACGATGATATTGACCAAATGCAGGCAGGTAGGACTAGTATAGATGGGGCACCTTAGTCGGGGTGAGCAAGTTGGGCTGAAGGCCCTGTTTCCATGTTGTGTGACTCTCCGACTATAAGTTGTGAAGGGAGTGTGGGGGAAGGATCCAAAACAGCTGCCAATGTAGTGAGAGAAATCCAAGGATTCAGACCCATGCTCAGTAAGCACTTTGCATCAAAATAATAAAGAATAAAGCCTACCTTTTGTCAAAAGGTGAAAAAAAAATACAAACCAATGTCATGTCTTACTGTTTCACCACAGCTTAAAGATGACCCTCCTTGTAAATTAAATGGATGCATGCTTCAGGGAGTTGTTGAGTTGAGCTCTACTGATTAAATGATTCACAACTTCCCTGTTTCTGTATTAGCTCAAAGTATCCCAGTAGATGATGCCCCGTTGTTTCCTTCAACAGGTGAAGATGCTTCCACTGTGTGGAAAGATAGGGAGTATTTCTGCTGATGATACTCCCACAAAGTGGATGGGTAATTATTCACATAACGTGGTTGTTTAGGGTGCTCCAGAAATAATGTGTTGAAGCCAAAAGGGAGTTGCAGATTGTTCTGGATGCAGCCCAGTCTATCACACACAGCAGGCCCACACCATTGACTCTACCTACACTTCAGGAAACATAATCAAAGAGCTTTCTCACTCAAGCCATAGCTTCTTCATTCAGAAGATAGATGCTTGAAAGTATGCACCACCAGACTCACGAAGAGCTTCTTCTCCCCCGTTATCAAGCTTCTGAACAGTTCTTCCATAAGCTCGGGTACAATCTGGTCATCTTCTACCTCATTGCAGACATTGGACTTTGTCTCTGGAACTCGTTGCAAAGCTGATAACTATATTCCGCACTCTGTACCTTTCCCTTTGCAATACCAATTGTACCGTTTGCCTTGATTGTATTTATGCATAGTATTATCTGATTTTGAGTGGATATTGTCAAAACAAAGCTTTTCACTGTACCTCACTATATTCATCAATAATACTTAAACCTGAAGTAGACAACAGCGATAAAGAAATAATACATGCTGAAGAGACAACAATGTATTTCCAGGTTAGAATGATGCATGACTTAGAGAGCAAGTTGCAGTTGGTATTGTTTCAATGTCCTTGGCTTTCTCAGTGGTAGAAGTTACAAGTTTGATGGATGTTGTTAAAAGATGACTTGATGGGATGTTGTTCATTTTGTAGGTGGTACACAGTGTAAAATGTCACAGGGGCAGAGAGTTAATGTAATGGAGACAGGATTGGGTATCAAAGGAACCCAAATGACATTGAACATTTTCAATGCAGCAGTAACAAAGAATACAGCAAGGATGCACACCATTTTGAAAGGGAAGTCAGGTCAAGAGGCAGCTCAGTGAGCTGAGAATTCTCTGTTACAAAACAGTTTTTGTAGATGCTCAGAATTTAAAAAACATAGAAGACAGAGGATGTCTATTTGACAATAGGACATTTTTTTTATCTTTGATGGCAATTTTATCTTTGATGTTGTCAAAATTAAAGGATGAGTTGTTGGCGAGACCCAGATCTGTTTGTCAGTAGTCTGACAAAAATAAAAAGGTGCTACAGTGATCAATGTGGTTTCTTTAACTCTCCGGGTTAGAAATTAGTCCAAATAGCTGTAGATGACCCAAATGGCACTTTTGATCTTTTCAATGGTATTATATTGTCACGTGTACCCAAGAACAGTGAAATTATGATTTTTCATACAGTTCAGTGATGATCCTACTAAATATTAGGCACGAGCATTCTAAGTACAAGAGTGGAGGGTAGAACACCACACTGAGCCAGTACACAAGAGGCGCAATGTTTCAGATGCCATCTTGTTCCCTTCATGTTTGAAGTTTTCAAAAAATGTTTGAGTCTTAGCTTGGCCATTAAGCCCTGTTGTCCTGGTAGCGGCACTGGGTTGGAGCTGAAAGGCCTGGCCAGGCGGTGTGTTCATGACCTCCGACACTCCATGCCACTGTAGGCTGCATCCATTCTATGTTCTCAGCCTCAAGGAGTGGCATCCGATCAACATAAGCCCCAGGCTGTGCCAGGGCCTCCAGCGGCCCACTCCGGCACTTGATCCCTCTGATGCCTCCGCAACATCGGCCCATGAATGCACCTTACCTCACCTCTGGCGTCCACCTCCAATTACTGAAATCTTGCCCACTTGGCTATATTGAAGAAGTTCTCCTCCTCTCTCCAATGGGAGTTCTGTAACACCCTCTGTCGCTGCTCTCCCTCTGTGCTGATTTGTTCAGTACCTTTTCATACCTCTAGTTTCCTTCTCCATGATTATCAATCTGAAGAAGGGTCTCGACCTGAAATGTCACCTATTCCTTTTCTCCAGAGATGTTGCCTGACCCGCTGTAAGGCAGCAACTCTCCCACTGCACCACTGTTCCGCCTTGGCCTCATCTTTGGCTTTATCCCACTATCAGCCAATCAACCCACCCACCCTCAATAGTATCCTTATATCACTTGCCAGGTTTTGCCCTTCCTTCCACCTCTTTTCCAGCTTTGTCACCCCTAATAGAGTCTGAAGGGTCCATACCTAAACATTACCTATCCATTTCATTCAGAGATACTATCTGATCCATTGAGTTACTCCAGCACATTGTGTTCTGCTCAAGATTCCAGTATCTGCAATACTTTGTACCTACAATCCTCACCGATAAAATTGAATAATACAATATACAAGATATATCCAATTATTCATAGTACAATTAGAATTTAGAAACAAATAAAATTAACTCTCAAATTAAGAAATTTATCGCTTCTCTCTCCTATAGTTAATAACCGGTCATTTAAACCAACTATTAGTGATAAAACATTTACCCATTGGGAAAGAAAAGGAATTACAATGCTTGGAGGCATGTATGAAATGGGAAACCTTTCCAACAACTACAACTCAAATACAACCTGAAAAGTAATCAATACTTTACATACCTTCAAATACATGACTACTTGAAAAAACATACACAAGAATATAAAACTTTGACTTCAGATCTATTAGATGAAGCCATGAACAGAAAGGCGGATTCAACTAATTTAATATCATACTTGTATAATATCATTCTAAATATAGAAATACCATCATCTGACACAATTAGAAGAGATTGGGAACAAGAACTATCTATAAAAATCTCGAAAGATAGATGGGATAAATACTTGCTATATGTACCTAAATGCTCAATCAATGTAAGACATACCTTAATTCAATTTAAAATTATACATAGATTATATTACTCAAAAACTAAACTGAATAAAATGTTTCCAAATGTTTCTCCTATCTGTGATAAATGTCTATCAAGGTGCAACCATAGCACACTCCTTTGTCTCTTGCATAAAACTCCAAAAAGTTTGGAATGAAATTTTTGAAATTTTCACAAAATTATTTAAAATAATACTGAAAACCAATGTAGAACTGATTATCTTTGGAACAATGGACGTCGGCTTTGAGCTGACTTCGTTCCAAAAGATTTTCCTTAACTATGGCTTAATAACGGCAAAAAAACGTATACTAAAATTCTGGAAAAATGCACCGACACCAACGCTTAAAATGTGGATTTCAAATATGTCTGAAATGTTACACCTCGAAGATATGAGATTCGTTCTAGCAGACAAATCAGACCAATTCTGAAAGATCTTATAGATCTGGTCTCCCTTTATCGACTTATTACAAGCATATGGTGCAACATAACCCTGGAAATAAACTGTTTCAGAACCGGGTGAGGGGTGTGTAAAGATACGAAGCAGGTTTATCCCTTTTACATTTTTGTTTTTTTCCTTTTCCCTTTTTTTTTAATATCTTCTTCTTATTCTTTTTCTTCCTTCTGCTATTTTTCTACTATTAAATTATAAAACAAGAAGTTGTACAAGAAATGCATTATGTTATCCTTGGTTTATATAACTGTACATGACTTCTAATAAAAATGTGTTTTTTTTAATTAAAAAAAAAAATAATAATTATATCCATCTGTGTTAAAGAAGGAACTGCAGATGCTGGAGAATCGAGGGTACACAAAAGGCTGGAGAAACTCAGCGGGTGCAGCAGCATCTAAGGAGCGAAGGAGATAGGCGATGTTTCGGGTCGAGACCCTTCTTCAGACTGGTAAGGGATCAGGGAAACGAGAGCAATAGACGGTGATGTGGAGAGATAAAGAACAATGAATGAAAGATATGCAAAAAAGTATCGATGATAAAGGAAACAGGCCATTGTAAGCTGTTTGTAGTGTGAAAATGAGAAGCTAGTGCGACTTCGGTGGGGGAGAGATAGAGAGAGAGGGAATGCCAGGGCCCGAGGACTGAGGGAGAGGTGGGAAGGGGAGGAGACAGCAAGGGTTAACAAAATTGAGAAATTTCAATGTTTAAGCCCAGCGGATGCAGACTCCCCAAGCGGAATATGACGTGCTGTTCCTCCAACTTGTGGTGTTGCTCACTCTGGCCGTGGAGGAGGCCCAGGACTGAGAGGTTGGATACGGAATGGGAGGGGGAGTTGAAGTGCTGAGCCACCGGGAGGTTAGGTTGGTTATTGCAGACCGAGCGGAGGTGTTCGGCGAAATGATCGTCAAGCCTCACCGATATAGATCAGCTGGCATCTGGAGCAACGGATGCAGTAGATGAGGTTGGAGGAGGTGCAGGTGAACCTCTGTTGGACCTGGAAGGACTGCTTGGGTCCCTGAAAGGAATGGAGGGGGGAAGTGAAGGGACAAGTGTAGCAATTATATCCATCTGACAGCTCATTCCATATGTGGGCTATCCCCAAGTCAAAGGTTGCTTTGAAATTCCTCTTACCTATCACATTTGCCCTCTAGTTTTGGAATCCCATATCTGTGAGTGTTCACTTTATCACTGAAGGGCCTGTTGCCACCCTGTATGACTCTAATACAAATGTATCAGAATTGCTGCTTTTGAATCAGTTGCTTTTGGGCCCAATACAATCCCATCGTTAATGGCAGTGTCATTATGCCTCATTACTTTTAAGATTTATGGCAATGGGTTAACAACGGTTGTGTTGATAAGGGGCTAATATTAATCTGTAGGTTAATTAATAACTATTGCAATCCTTACAGATGTGGCATTTCTGTAACTGGGGATGTTTACACCAGCAATATTTTGATGACTTTCCCCAATTATATCTTGCCATATTACAACACCTTGTTATCTTGACAGATGCCAACTCACTTCCCAATACAATTTGCAGCTCACCTCCCACAGGTTGCCCTACAATTGAAGCAAATGCAAAATCTAATGCAGAATGTCAACACTTTTCATCTAAAGCAATCAATAGAACCACTATTTGCACATACATATTTCAGAGTAGATTAAATTAACAATGCAAGAACACCCTGACATGTTGAAACAAACAGGGTGAAGCACAATGTTTTAGCAGATTTCATTTAAATCAAAATCATAACAACTTGGGACATCATGCTTGTTGACAAAGGGTTTTTTAAAAAAATATTTTTATTAGAGGCCATACATATTACAAATAATATAATATATTTTTTCAGATATACTTATTACATCTTTCCAAAATTATATAAATATTACCAAGCCATGTATATAGGCCTCATTTTTTTTAATAGTATGAAAAAGAGAAAAAGAAAAAAGTATAAAGAAAGAATAGTGAGTAATTTAAAGAATATGATTATACTAGATTAGAAGGGGGAAAAAAACAAAAAAAAACAAAAAAACTAATAAACAATTATTATACTTAAGAAAAAAAAACCAGTATGCATCTTATCAATGAATGGAACAATTTCTAATTATAATATATGGAGACAAGTATATAAATCTCAGATTAAACATTTTTATTTGATCTTACCACCGGGTACTTATTGAGTTTCAATGCTGAGCCCAGCTACCCCTTCATATAATCAATGAATGGAGACCATATTTGTTCAAAAAGCTCATGTTTATCCATTAGGATAAACCTAATTCTCTCCAATTGCAACGTCTCCAACATTTCCACTGTCCACATTTTAATTGTAGGGGATAATGGTCCCTTCCAAAATTTTAATATTAATTTTTTTCCAATTATTAAACAATAATCCAGAAATTTTCTTTGATTTGCTGTTAATGTTTGGTTTGAATCTGAAACACCAAATATAATTAATTTTGGGTCAGGAATTAATGTAATCTTTAATACTATAGAAATAATTTTGAAAATCTCAATCCAATAACTATTAAGTTTTGTACATATTACAAAACTATGAGTTAAATCAGCTTCTATGTGCTGACATTTATCACACAGTGGTGATATATTAGGAAAAGGGTTTTATATATTAACTAGACCAAGTGGGAGCCGTTGGGCAACGTCCCCAACGCAATAATCCACCACGCATCCATAGCCCCCACGGGAGGCCTGGTCCCCCACGCAACCCGTTCCCCAACGTAAGATTCCACCAGCCATCCATTCCCCCAACACAACCCGTTTCCCTAATACAATATTCCACCACTCACACATAGCCCCAACTTTGCAGGTCATTTTAAACTTAAAAACAAATGCAATTGCACTAAGATTTAATGTGATGTAGGTGCCACAGATAAGGCCATCTTTTGTTATCCAAATCTAATCATTAAACTTTGCTGTACTAGGTTAGGCTGGCAGATTCCTGCCCTGAAGGACATTTGTTGTGAAGGACTCAGTTCTGCGATAGAAACATTGTAGCCAGTAGGGCATTGTGCCTAACTGCCCGTTCAGATTTGAAGAAATCCAACATTTAAATGTCACTTTAAAACTTTTAAATCTTCCCCACTACATCCCTCTCCTTACAACAATGTAAAAACACTCTCATAGCTTATGTGTTGGCAGCAGAGATCCCATTGTGATGTCATTTTCGGTTTTCAGAATCTTTACAGCAGCTTGTGTAAATGAGATCCCATTGTGATTGGACAACTGTGAGATGCAATTGTGACATCATCACTGGAAGCTGCTGGAAGAGTCTCCCTCTCAAAGGCAGTTATTATTTTCAAAGTTGGCTTTTTTTAAACTTTAAATATCAATAACTTGTGCATTACAACATCAAATCTGAAGGAAACTTGTAAGAACGACGACGTGAAAAAGCTGAGTAAGGTCCTGCAAAAAAATTCACACTATTGTGCATAATTTTGGCATAGTTCCTTAAGATCGCTCGCTCGCACGCAGAGAGACAGACAGATGTCCAAAAAAGACGAGACTTTTGGTATAATATATAGATATGCTTCAGTTCAATTTGAAATGCAGCAAAGGGGTAAAAAACAACTAATCTTATTAAATTCTGCATTCCTAGCGAGAGATAATTTCTCATATCTACTGGATGGAAAGAGAAATATTTGCACAAGCACCTCTCTCAGGATGGAGAAACCATCTCACAACCAACCTGCTTCAGCAACGTGGGTCATAGAGAAAGAAACAGGCCCTTTGGAACAATTTGTCAATGCCCGCCAAGTTGCCTATATGAGCTAGACCCTTTTGCCTGCATTTCCTCATATCTCTCTAAACCATTAAAATTAATGCACGTCCAAATATCTTTTAAACATTGTAATTGTACTTGCCTCCAGCAAATCTTCTGGCAATTGGTTCCACACATCCACCACCCTTTATGTGAAAATGTTGCCCCTCTGATCCCCTTTAACTCTTTCCCCATTCACCTTCAAACAATGCACTCAAGTTTTAGACCCTCTAACCCTGGGGGGAAAAAAATCTGTGATCCTTCACCTTATCTATGCTTCCCATGACATTGTATCCGCCAAGTTCACCCCAAATCCTCCTTCACTAAAAGGAAGAAAGTCCCAGCCTATCGAGTTTCTCATAACTCAAGCCCTCCAGTCCTGTTAATACACCTTTGTAAGAATTTTTTTTTTTTGGGGTTCTGGCTACCTGACAAATCTCAGTTTTCAAAAGAGTCACTTTAATGTCACAAAATGTCACTTTAACTATAATGGTGATTTAAGTCTATTATTAGTGCTGTAGATACTGCACTATCAGGACACCTTCTTTTTAGAAGAAGGGTTTTTACAAAATCTTCTCACATGAATTTATCTGAACATAATATTACTGTTAGAATGCAGTATCATAAGAATAAATAATCGGGAATAATTGGGTTCATAAGCAATATTCAGCCTTCAGCTCATTAATGTTCATATTACATAAGGGTGGCACGGTGGTAGAGTTGCTGCCTTACAGCTCCAGAGACCCGTGGTCGATCCTGGCTACCGGTGCTGTCTGTACGGAGTAAGTACATTCTCCCAGTGACCTATGTTGGATTTCTCTGGTAGCTCCGGTTTTCTCCAAAGACGTATAGGTTTGCAGGCTAATTGGCTTGGTAAAATTGTAAATTGTCCCTAGTTGGATAATGTTAGTGTACAGGGATCGCTGGTCGAATCGAACTCGGTGGGCCGAAGGGCCTATATCCACGCTGTATCTCTAAACTAAACCTAATTTTATTAGTACATTATAAAGCCACATGTGGCTTATGCGCTATTTGCTGTGTGCTCTTTTAAGGATTGTAATTTGTGACCAACCACATGCTATATATTGCTATGAATATTCCATAATAGTGGCTTTCAAAAGCTGCAAGGTTCAGCAAAGAACAAAAAACAAAGTGGTGGTGGGTCGGAAGCATCTATAGAGGGGAGAGACAAATGACGATTCAGGTCTGGACCCTTCTTCCATTCAGATGCTGCCTGACCCACCAAATTCCTCCACCACTTTGTATCTTTTGTTCAAGATTCCAGTATCTGCAGTCTCTTGTATCTCCAGTTTCAGCAAAGTAATCAATATAAAAAAGTTTTCAAACAAAGTAATGTGTTAGATTCAATTACTGGGCCGTCCTCTGACGTTTTGTGGAGTGTATGAGTAAAGATACTGAGAGACAAGTCATTTCAGAAATTTGCCATATATTTGACGATATAATTGCAGTATCATATTTAATCCAATTAAAACATTCACAAGTCATTGAAGCAGCAGCCTTATAAAGAATGAGAAACAGTTGGGGAGACTGAAGGGAAGAAATTATAACATCGAGAATCAATCTGGATCAAGGCACGGTTGTCAATAATAGCGTGAAGGAAGTGACCTAAATGTAAATGCATATCAAAAGGGCATGGGGAAGTTACAAACAAATTAGATGGATTGGAACACAAGAATGGGATGTTCAATATCAGGCTGTTGGTGAACCAGGATGCAATGAAAGTCAAAGAAGGGTGAATGCATGGGACTTTAATTTAGACTTTACAGATACAGCATTGAAACAGGCTGTTTCACCAAGTCCGTGCCGACCAGTGATCATCCCGTACACTAGCACTATCTTATATTCTAGGGTTAATTTACAATTTACAGAGGCCAATTAACCTACAAACCTGCTCGTCTTTGGAATGTGGGTGCAAACCAGACCACCCGGAGAACGTACAAACTTTGTACAAACACCACTGGCCATGATCAAACCCGGGTCTGTGGTGCCATAAGGCAGCAACTCTACCACTGCGTCACTGTGGATCCCTTGGTCAAGTGTTTTCAACAACTTATGGCAGTTGTGAATACACAAGAGTTTGGAGTGTTAAAATAT
Source organism: Raja brachyura (assembly GCA_963514005.1). Next base: position 18,414,497 of record OY740800.1, read on the forward strand.
TTCCTATGGCTAATAGGGACTTCTTGACATTTCAAATCCTTGATTAATGCCAATTGCAGATGTCAGAAGAACTGGAAACTGACCAAGCTCGTGTGATGAATTATTGGTTGATAAATGATACGACACTTCTCATTATTCATCTGAAGTCAGTGACGTGCAGAGTGCAAGTGAAGGTGATCAAATAACCAAATGTATGGATATTTATTTTTGGTTGCAGGACCAGCGTTAAAGAAACAAAATCCAGTTCACTCAAATTTCATACTGAAGTTAAATTTTGCCATATACTTGGCATTATAATTGCAGTATCATATTTTGGCCTGGATTTTGAAGCCGTTGACTCTATACCCACAATTGTTGTCTGCCTAGTACCCCAACTGAACCAAGTCTGGGACAAGAGAACTATCAAGCCCAACATCCCAGGCCTAGAAATAAGGGTCTAGGCAGCTGCAGTTCCTTGAACAAAGCTATGGAATAGACCTGGTCTATAATTCTAGACAACTTTGACATGCAGAAAATTCTTGCCCCCAGCTTTGCCAGCTGTCTGAAGAAGGGTCCAGACACAAAACTTCACCTGTTCATTTTCCAGAGATGCTGCCAGACCCGCTGAGTTACTGCAGCATTTTGTGTCTATCTTTGCCAGCTGTCAGTAGTTTTAAGAATTATGAATATCGCTGCATCCAGCAAATTAAATAAAATAATTTTAAATAATGAAACCTATAGTCATTAGTATGTTAAATATAGAAAATAAATTAAGCTAAAGCAGCTTTAAAACATTAAACATAAATGTCAGGTGTTGGTGGTTTCTCAGCTTCTGTGGCAAAAGGGTATCAGTGGCGCAGGTGGTAGAACTACTGCCTAGAGCCAGAGACACGGGTTAGATCCCGACCTTGGGTGCGGTCTGTGTGTGGAGTTTGCACGCTCTCTCCGAGACCATCTGGGTTTCCTCCAGGTGCTCCTGCTGCCTCCCGCATCTCAAAGACGTGCAGTTTGTCAGTTAATTGGCCTCTGTAAATTGCCCTTAGTTTGAGTGGATGAGAAAGTGGGATAATAAAGAACAAATGTGAATGGGTGATTGATGGCCGGCATGGACTCGGTGGGCTGAGGGCCTGTTTCCATGCAGTGTCTTTCAATTCAATTAAGGGCTGAATAAAGTGCAAGTCGGAGTTGGCAATGGATTGGCTGAGAACAATGAAGTTTTAAACGAGTTGAATGTTTTTAAATGCGGATGGCAGGCTTAATCATGAAATATTAAATGAATTGGATCTCAGATGGACAAATACAAAGGTTTCAGTGGCAGATGACAGGTAGAAGGGATGGAGTAGAAAACATCCTGGAGATCAAATCAACAGACTTTGGAGTAGAGACACAGCTCACAACCTCAAACTATGCTGAGATTGCTTAAGGAGCATTTTGCAATGCACAAGATGGTGACAATGGTACAATGACACGAATCAAAACCAAAATATGCATTCTTTCTGGATAGTTAATGTCAAATCCATAAACGATGAACATCTCCAGCGGCAGCGTTCATCAGTCAGAACTAGATAGCAATGACCTAATGCATGCAAGTAGATCGATCAGTTATCTTATCAATGATTTGAACATAAAGTAACATAAGGCACCATGTTGCTTGGCTGATGTTGAGGAAGGTTCTTCTGGTCAGATCTTTCCTACACAATTAGACTCTCAACACTACTGCACATTGTCCCCCAGGGTGGGATGGCAACATTGCACATCTCCTTCTGCATGCATGTTTGCCAGGAAGATTGGGCCAGAGAAACACTGGTCATTGAGATTCCTGAACAACTGTGCAATACATGACTGTGCTCTCTGTGTAGAAAGAAACTGCAGATGCTGGTATATACCGAAGATAGACACAAAGTGCTGGAGTAACTCAGCGAGTCAGGCAGCATGTCGGGAAAAAGTGGATGGGTGATATTTCAGGTCAGGTCAGAGTCTGAAGAAGAGTTCCAACCTGAAACGTTACCCATCCCTTTTCTCCAGAGATGCTGCCTGACCCACTGAGTTACTCCAGCACTTTGTATCTATCTTCTCTGCTATTTCCAGGGACACAAATAGAGGCAAACACCAGCACGCAGCTCAAGGATTAACAACTTGGTGAAAAACAGCCTCTGTGTTGCCAACGGCTTGGTGATCATCTGCTGCTTGGTGGGGTGCTGCAGTCCAGGACCACTGAATCTTAATGCAGCCTCTACAAAAGCTTAATGGAGAAAACCCATAGCTTATGACCCTCCCAACATGCACACCGAGAGGCTGGAACCTCTGGCCACGCAGGCCATCTGAGAGTCATGTGGCCAGGCAGAGGAGGACTCTGCCCGTTCTCTGGTACTAGAAAGGGACTACGCGCTGTCCACGGGCGCCCTGGGGGATTTCCGGGACAGCTGGGCACGGTGGGGTGTGGAATGCATCCTTGACAAGGATTGTATTAGGAGTGTAACATTTAAGAATATTTGTTTGCGATAATTGAGTGCTTTTGTATTATGAGTTTGTTTGGCATTGTATATTATTGTAATCGCTGATTGCATTTATTTTTATTAATAAAGAGGCTGAAACCTCTATAAAAGCTCGTCCGATTGTATGCTCGAGAAATGTATGCAAAGGAAATGTGATGCCATACAGCTATAAAGTAAGCAGACAGAACGGCCACTACTGACAACGGCCATGCAAGAATGTGCTGTATTTGATATTTACAAACTATACGATAAATTTCCAACCTAGTGCAGTTGACACACTAACGTCCAGTGATAAACAGAACAATTGCACTGCAGAACAATACTGCAAATAAACCAAAAACCAGAGAACAGACTGTTAGTATCTGCACAGACTGCGTTCTCCATTTCATTCCAAGATACTATTAATTACTCATAAAGGTGGGGATATTTTTAAGAAATACTATAGGTCAGTGATTCCCAACTTTTCTGAAAGTCCCATTTACCCCCACACACTTGGTGAAATGTGACCCCTCACATCCACTTCTTGATGCCGGACCCCAACCCTTTAATGAGTTGGGACTATTCAAAAGACCACCAGTAACTCTAAGGTTGGTGTGATGAGTAAATATCGTTACCTTTGTGTGGAACATACTAGCTAAAGTGCCACAACATTATAAAAAAACCCATGTATCCTCTGCAGTCTTTAGAGCCCCTGCCTCTCCCAGTGGCATTTATTGCTGGGGGAGGGTGGAGAAAGAGAAAGAGATAGAATATCTTGCACATGAACTGGGAATCACTATTTTAGGCAATAGCAAGCTGGAAAATCACGGTGCATCATTTAACCAGTAAAAAAATGTTTGGAAGGTGGGGTGGATGTGTGAGAGAGCTATGATTGAAAATATAGATAAACATCTTTTTATAACCTCAGCTTTTGTTTTGTGCATTTACATGCATACCCAAGCTGGTTACTGTGGCCCACATCCAGGGCTTCTTACTAAAACATAATTGGCAAAACTGTTCCAATCTTGGGTGACATACCCTTCCACCCACCTTATAAAACACAGCAGCTTGCTGTACCACCTGCATTGAATAGCACGCAACAAAAGCTTTTCACTGTACTTTGATGTACATGCAGGGCTGGATCAACCATTAAGCAAAATAAGCACGTGCTTAGGGCATCAAGGGAAGGGGGGCACCACAGAAATGGTAAATGGTTTACGGCACAAAATAAATCACTTTAAACTTGCTAAAATAATATTCGAAGTGGTTCATATGATCGGAAATAAACATTATTTTCCATCTTTTTTCCATCCATTATTTTCCATTTTGTTTCATTTTGAAAAATAAAAAAATATTTTATGGTTTATTATTGTTTATATTTTGAATTACGTATATATGGGGGCACCAAAATCTTTTAAGTGCTTAGGGCCTCTATGGGTCTTAATCCGTCCCTGTGTACGTGACAATAATAAACTAAACTAGAAATATGTTCCCTTACAATATGGGAATTCCCTGGTGACAGCCAAACCACAGATAATTAATTTCATTCATTCATCATCGTTGAAAACATTAGCGACGCAGTGGTGCTCGTATCCAACGGGAACGGTGACGGACGCACCACACATCTCTGTCCTCCTGTTCCTGCGGACTTCCGCCGTTGGAAGTATAGGATTTTGGTGTGTGCGCTTTATCATAATTCCTTACAATGCTATGTACGACAGCGGTCGCATCTTCTACTGAAGTGTGGATAACAGTTGGCTCGCTAGAAGCTCATCCGCACTTTGACGGGTCTTGTTTTGGGTTCTGCTGGGGGTCCACAGCCCCCTCCTCACCTGGCAAACCAGGTGGGGGAGACGGTTTAGTCGTTGACTATCCGACCATGGAGCAGGTAGCATGGGATTACATGGTGCCTGTGGAGGAGGGAACTCCCCCGACCTGACCTGATAATCACAGATAAAACAATACTTTAAAAATGCAATATCATTCTTACTAAGGCTTTGCAGATCTAGACTGGAAAATTAAAATAGGTCACTGCCTATACTGAAAGAATAGAGAGAAATCGGAAAGGTGTTAACACTCTTTCCATGTTTCAACCCCAAACGGTCGAATAATGAATTTAAACACTTCTGGTCATCTTATTACAAGCTGCTCTGCATTGGTAAGATGCATTAATTTGCCCTGTTCTGTGTAATGAATAGTAGCTGGAGTAACTCAGCAGGACAGGAGGCATCTCTGGAGAGAAGGATGGGTGACGTTTCAGGTTCAAGACCCTTCTTCATATTGTACTATTGGATTGCCATAAGCAAGTAGCAAAGCGTATTAGTCATCTTTCGGTGTCTGACAAACATAAACGTTTACAATCTGAAAATCAAACAGTGGTTTAGTTATAATGTCAGGCATGTTCCCAAGTTAATGCTACTCCCAATAATAATGCATTAAAAGAACCACTGTATTAGAACATAGAACAGTGCTGCACAAGAACAGAGCTTTTGGCCCACATTGTGTCTGCCTAAACATAATACCAAGATCATCTCTTATCTACCTGCACACAATCCATATCATTCCATTCCTTGCAATAGCTATCCAAAAGTCTCTCATATGCCACTATTGTATCGGCCTCCACCGTAACTCTGGCAGTGCGTTCCAGGCATCCACTTCCCACTGCATAGAAGATTTGCCCCGTATATCTCTTTTAAACTTTATCCCTTTCATTTTAAAGCTACACCCTCTGGTATTTGATTCATCTATCCTGGGGGACAGGTTCCAATTGTCTACACTATTTATGCCTCTCGTAATTATACACTTCTAACAGGTTTTCCCATATCCTCCAGCATTCCAGAGAAAACAATCCAAGTCTGTCCAATATCCTTTTGTAGTTTACACCCCCTAATCCAGGTATTATTCAGCTAAACCTCTACTGCACTATTTTGTAAGTCTCCACATCCTGCCTGTAAAGGACCACCAGAACTGCATACATTAATCCAAATGTCGCATAATCAAAGTCCTATAAAGCTGTACCATGACTTTCTAACTCTTGTACTCAATGCCCTTATTTATGAAAGCAAGCATACCATATACCTTCTTACCATTCTAACTACTTTCCACAATCAGGAAGTTATGGACGTACCCAAAGATCCCTCTGTGCGTGCGCACGCACTCCCCTCCCCCCCCCTCAATATTACCCTTCCACCCCAACCCTCTGTCTTCCATCAGTAAGCCAGTTTGGAATCCATATGACCAAGTCATTGATAATTCCTTGCATCTTAATCTTCTGGATCTGCCTATCAAATGCTTTACTAAAATCCATGTAGACACCATCCATTGCTCTACCCTCATCAGTCACCTTCATCTTTTTCTCAAAAAAAAATCTTGTTCGTTAGTAATTGAACAGTAGTATTATTTGATAAAAACAAATTATATTGTTACCTTTATGACAAAAATAATAGAATGGCAGATCACCCTGATTAGTTTCTTCCTATTTTTTTTCTCTCGTATCTCACATTGTACGACTACTTCAACCTCCGCCTTCTTCCGCCACAAGTTTTACTCTGTTTGGTTCATAGCTGAACTTTGACAAAAAGAGTGAAAAGATGAGTTTTTGGGTCACAAAACGTAACTGGTTAATGAGTGTTGAGCCAAATAAAAATCCTTGGCTCTCACCTCTTTGTGCTCACACAGCAATTTGATCCTGCTGCTTTTTCCACCCCCACCTCCCCCAACACCAACGAGATCAAACAGAACCACAGGCTGGGTGGCAAGAAGCAGCCGACAACAAATAGCAGGAAAGAGCAGAGTAAAAAGAGGCCCCGATCTCCTGGTAACAATAGAATATCCAATTACAAAGATCCTTTAAGTGCCTTAATAAAGAAGCTGCAAAGGATAAAGAGATAACTTACACATGAAAGGAAGCAAGTCTATTTTTGACCAGTCTTTTCTAAGACATTCATGTGTAGCACAGTGGTGTACGATCTTCCTGTGCCCACGTGGGTTTTCTCCGGGTGCTCCGGTTTCCTCCCACAATCCAAAGATGTACAGGTTTCTAGACAAATTGGCCTGGTAAAATTGTAAATTGTCCCTAGTGTGTAGGACAGTGTTAGTGTGTAGTGATCACTGGTCGACGCGGAGGCGGTGGGCCAAAAGGTCACTTTTCCAAAACTAAATCAGTATCTCCAAAATGAGGAACTAACCTGTGCATCTATTAGATCCAATCTCACATGTTCAGTTCTCAATGATCATTGCTGATAAACTTCACACAAGCCTTCAAGAATTCTCTCTCTCCGCCTGTAGTGATGAACCAGTACTGCTGCCTTGGTTCTCTCTACTGAAGGCATTTGTTTATTGCTAAGAGATATCCAAGGCAGCTGTCCATACTCTCACTTGCTTACTAATATAGCAAGGGCAACATGAGATCTGATAGTTATGCATATTGCTTGCCATGCCAACTCAGTGTTAAGAGTGTTCTTGGATGAGAGTGTTGGATATAAATAGGAGGATTTTCATTTAATCGTAGCTGGGAATGCTAATTCCAATATTTGGCAGCAGAATGAATGGGAATATTCTGAAACTCTTAATTTCTTGCCACTCTTAACCAACACAAGGTTGAGATAGCTGCATCATCAAAATAACAAGGGGCCAGGAGCAGAACAGAGCGAGAAAAGCAATGGCCAAAAATCCACAATTTCAACAGTCCAATGGTGCTTTATTCGTCGCATTCGCAACTGCACAGTGACATTCTTTTTGCATATATTACACATGCTGCCGCCACCATTTTTGGTACCATTATTCAAAGTTCAAAGTGAGGGCGGCCTGGGCACTCGATGTACTGGAGCTCTGCACGTCTCAGGAAAGGAGGGTTATAATAGGAGACCTCATGGATGCCATTATTATGACCATCTTCAAGGAAGGAGTCAAACATAACTATGGCTACTACGTAGAGCTTCTCCCTGTTCTCTGCCACAGGAACATTATCATCAAGTAATCCTCATCCATCTCCTCCTACTGGCCAAGGAGTTATTCATAGAACGCAGGGGTGTGGACGTGTTAATCTAGAGGCGCAATGACTCAATCTTCACCGAAGGGCAATTGCAAGAACAATTATGGGGGCAGAAGTAGCTGCTACATAGGACCTCCATGGCATTATATACATGGCTATTTGGGTGCCAATGTGATCAATGATGCGGGCGCAGGAAATATGATTTTGGCTGGGATCACTGCTTTTGGAAGGCAAGTGGAAGATTGTGGAATGACCAAAGTTCAGAAGGATATGTTGGCATTGTTCTACAACTCAATATTTGAGATTAATTGTATGAGGAAGATTGCCATTCGGCCTATTTTACATCCAAGATTTGCAGGTTTGTGCAGATCAAGCAATGTTCAAGCTCCTGGTTATTTCTTCGGAGAAAATCTGTTTAAATAAATAAAGAGGCGAAGACTATCGACCTCATGAAACCCTTCATTTTGGCCAAAGAAGGGCCGGTCAAACGAGAAGGGGATTTTGATTTGAAGCTGGAATAAGCTGAGGCAGGGGTATGGTAAGGAAATATTACCAACCAGCACAGCCAAATGTTCACCCATATGTTCACCCATATGTTGGGAGAAGGAGAGCACCATGTCCGGTTGGAGAGGTACAAAAACTTTATCCTATTACAGAAGAATCTTTGGATGAACCTCAGATTGGTGGTAGTCTACAAATGTTTTATGATAAATGGGACTGTATAACATCTGACCGTGTTATATTAGATACTGTCTTAGGATCTACCATTGATTTTGTAGAAGGTATTGATCCACCAGGACAGAATAAGCCTAATTGTATTTGGTGCTTTCTGTATTTGAAAAAAATCAAATTGATGAAGTTAAGAATTGGTGTAAAAAAGGAGTTATGGAGAAATCAAGTGAGGATCCACAACAATTTGTATCAAATATTTTCCCCAGACCAAAGAAAGATGGGGGTTGTAGAATCATTTTAGACCTCTCACATTTTAATACATTTGTCCAGTATAAACATTTTAAAATGGATACATTCAACACTGCAATGCAGCTGGTATCAACAGATTGTTACATGGCTACAATAAGATTTGAAGGATGCATATTATTCAGTACCAATTCACTTTCGCAGGTATTGAAATTTAATTGGAAGGGACAGCTGTGGTAATACAAAGCATTACCTAATGGATTAAGCTCAGCTCCTAGGTTGTTCACTAATTGATGAAACCAGCACTTGCACTGCTAAGGGCACAAAAACACATTGTTATGGCTTATCTAGATGACATTTTAATTGTCAATGCTAATCAGGAGTCAGCTGAAAAATCAGTCTCGGCGACTACAAGCCTGTTTGAAAGGCTAGGTTTCCTGATTCATCCAACATAATCTAAGTTACAGCCATCCCAAACTATTGAATATTTGGGGTTTGTGATTAATTCAGTTACCATGTTAGTAACTTTACCAATAGACAAGATTGTTGATATTACATATGTATGTTGGTCCCTTATTGACAAACCTTATCCCTCCATCTGAGAAGTTGCTAAGGTTATTGGTAAGTTAGTAGCAGCATTCACTGCAGTAGAATTTGGTCCACTGCATTACCAAAATCTCAAAAGGGCAAAAACACAAGCGCTTATACAGCGAGCAGGCCATTTTGATAGGCCCATGCAATTGCCAAAGGAAGCTTTATTAGAATTGTATTGGTGGATTGAGAATGTTCCACAAGCTGTTAAAAACATTTTGGTTCAGCAGCCAGCAGTGATTTTGCAAACTGATGAGAGTTCTCTCGGATGGGGTGCTATGGATAATGATACCAGCTGTGGGGGCAGATGGACTGTCCAAGAGGATTTATTTCTCCAAACATATGGTATAAATTATTTGGAGTTACTGGGAGCATTTTATGGATTAAAAGCTTATTGTTCTACTATGAAGGATTTGCATGTCTAATTACAAGTAGACAATACCACAGCTGTGGCATATATCAATCACATGGGTGGAGTAAGATCATTATCATGTGATCATCTGGTTAACCAGATGTGGCATTGGCGTATTAGTAAGAATATTTGGTTTTCAGCTATTTATCTCTTAGGGAGAGACAATATTGCGGCAGACAAAAGATCACAAAAATTTAAAGACAGTACAGAATGGATGTTAAATCCACAACATTTCTAAAATATTGTCAGTCGGTTGGAGTACTGGACATTGATCTGTTTGCATCTAGATTAAATCACCAATTGCCCAAATACGTGTCTTGGGAACACGATCCAGGGGCAGTAGCGGTGGATGCTTTCTCACTACACTGGGGGAATACGTTCTTTTATGCCTTTCTCCCATTCTGTCTGATTGGGCAATGTCTCAAGAAAATAGCGCAAGACATTTTCAAGGGCAATTTGGTGGGGCATTTTGGTGGGGCCAAATTGGCCTACACAGTCATGGTTCCCGTTGATGCTTAAAATTATTATTGAACCATGTATGATGATTCCTAGTTGCAATGATTGTTGATACAACCAGTAACAAAAGAAATTCATCCATTGCATGATCATATGAATTTGTTAATCTGCAGGTTCTGACCAGACCATTGCAACAGCTTGGACTGTCGGATAGGGCCATGGATGTTATAGCTACAGCTTGGAGAAATAGCACTAAAAAACAATATACATGTCACATATAAAGAAATGGGAAGTCTTCTGTAGACAGTCAAAGATATCTTATCATACTGCGAACATATCAAATGTATTGGACTTCCTTGCTGGGTTGCATTTTGATGAGCACTTAAGTTATAGTGCCATTAATAGTGCTCGTAGAGCTTTGTCGTCCTATTTAGGACAAATTTCTGATCGAGATTCAATTGGTCTCACCCATTGATATCCCAGTTCATGAAAGGAATTTTTAATAAAAATCCTCCCAAGCCCAGAGATACAGAAATTTGGGATGTTAGCATTGTTCTCACTTTGCTTAGGCAATGGACTCCAATTACTTCAATGCCTTTGCAAAGGTTAACATTCAAGGTAGTAATGTAATGGCATTAGTGTCAGCTCAAAGAGTACAAACTTTGCAATTGTTACAGTTAGATTGCATACATGTGGCTTCGGATAACATTGTGTTTTATGTTTATGATCTGATCAAACAAAGTAGACCAGAAAAAATGGAACCAAGGTAATGTTTAAAGCATATCCTGTCGATGAAACATTGTCTATAGTTAAGCATTTAACTAAATATACTGAAGTAATCAAACAAAAAAAAAATCACCGCAGTGCTGAGACAGCGTTACAGATAACGCATAAAAAACCACATACAAAAGTTGCAGTTCAAACCATTTCTAGATGGTTAGAACATGTTTTGGATTTAGCAGCAGTGGACACTGATGTGTTTAAGTTTCACTCCACTAGGGCTGCAGCTGCTTCCGTGGCGAAGGTTCAGGACGTACCACTCGATCAAATTTTAGAGGCCACAGGGTGGTGTAAAGAAGAAACTTTTTCAAAGTTCTACGATAAACCTGTTGTCACGGTGCCAGGATTTGGACATGCAGTGTTGGGTTCGCTTTAAATGCTTGCTTTGTTTTATATTATCGATTTATATTATCAATTTATGTTATCATTTGATATCATTATCACCTTTGTTGTAAACTTTTTCCCTTGGGATAGAGGGGTTATTATTAAAAAAATGTTCTTTTTATGATTAAAAGACTTATTACATAAATTGAAACAGTTTTTAAAAATATTATTTACTCACTACTGTATTGACTAAACAGAGTGTTGTATGGAATGAATCTACGACATATAAAACACAGAGCTTTAAAATCTTCACATAGTCACTCACGTGACTCCAAAGTAAAATAGTAAGATTAAACGAGAACTTACCTGTTTGAAGTTTGATCTTTATTTTATGAGGAGTTACGATGAGGGATTACGTGCCCTCCGCTCCCAGCCCTCATAATATAAATGATCATCTGGTAATTCTAGTCTATGTTGAGCCTTACTATCTTACTCTGGCTATTGGTTTTGTGTTTTTCATGCCGCTGCTTTGAAGTATGCCGATCAAGCGCCAGGCGGGGCTTCTTCATGTAATCCCTCATCGTAACTCCTCATAAAATAAAGATCAAACTTCGGACAGGTAAGTTCTCGTTTAATCTTACTATTAGACAAGTAGCCAGTTTAATTGGTAAATTGGTGGCTGCTTTTCCAGCTGTGCAGTTTGGACCTCTGCATTATCAACAATTACAACGAGCAAAAGAACAAGCACTGAGGACACATGCAGGTCATTTTGATAGGCCTATGCAATTGTCAGCAGAGGCAATTTCAGAAATTCAATGGTGGATCATAAATGTCTCAAAACATTCCAGGGAAGTTTTGGTTGAACCACCTTCCATAATCTTACAGACAGATGTTAGTGCACTGGGTTGGGGTGCTATGGATATGTTTTCCAGTTGTGCAGGCAGATGGAATACTGATGAGACATCCCTCCTTCAATCAAGAGGGATCAATTATTTACAGCTTATGGGAACTTGGTATGGGCTTAAAGCTTATTGCTCTGCCAGGAGTCACTTGCATGTGCAGGTTCAGATTGACAACACTACAGCAGTGGCATATGTCAACCACATGGGTGGAGTCAAGTCACAGTCTTGTGATCGACTGGCTTATCAGATCTGTCCCTGGTGCATTGACAAAAATATCTGGCTTTCAGCAATATATTTACCAGGTAGATTCAACACTAGCTGACACTAGGTCATGCCAATTCATTGATAACATAGAGTGGATGTTAAATCAGAACATATTTAATCAAGTGGTTGCTCAGTATGGAATGCCAGATATTGACTTGTTTGCATCTAGACTAAACCATCAGTTGCCCAGATATATTTCATGGGAACCAGATCCTGGTACAGCAGCGGTGGATGCATTCTCGCTGCATTCGGGTGGAATGTTTGTATATGCATGTCCCCCATTCTGTCTCATCAGTCGATGCCTGCAAAAAATAAAGCAGGACCGCTTCAGGAGTATTGGTAGTGCCTGATTGGCCGACACAGCCATGGTTCCCTCTCGTATTGCAGATGGCTAGTCAGCCTCACATGATTATTCCCAAACATAAAAATCTACTGGTGAACCCAGTACCTTGGGATCAACATCCTTTACATGATCGTATTGATCTGTTAATTTGCAGATTTTAAGGAGGCCATACCTGGGGAGAGGACTGTCTGATTGTGCCGTGGATGTTCTCACGTATGCCTGCAGGGATAGTACTCAGAAGCAGTACATCACCTCGATAAGGAAATGGGAGGTATTCCGCCTACAGCAGAATATCTCATATCAGACTGCAGGCATCCCAGACATACTGGAGTTTTTGTCCACTCTTTACTCGATCAAAAATTAAGCTATAGTGCGATTAATACAGCCAAAAGTGCTCTGTCTTCTTATTTACCCATGAGTTCAGAGTTGCATTCAGTAGGGACACATCCGTTAGTCTCTAGATTTATGAAGGGAGTTTTCAATTCTAATCCTCCTAAACCCAGGTATTCCGGTATTTGGAATGCGAGCGAAGTCCTTTTGCTCCTCCGCCAGTGGACTCCTGTTGCAAGCCTATCCTTAGCTAAATTAACCACGAAGGTGGTTATGTTTATGGCATTGGTATCAGCCCAACGGGTGCAGACATTGCAGAAACTATGGCTAGACAGAATGCAGGTATCGGCAGATGCCATTACTTTTTATGTTTATGATCTGCTCAGAGTAGAATAGGTATGACAGGATGCAAGATTGTTTTTTCAGCATACCCAATGGATGCTCGCCTGTGTCTAGTGTCATATTTGTCTCATTACACTGAGGCTACCAGAGTCCTATGAGGAGCAGAGTCTGCATTATTTATTAGCTACAAAAAACACACACAATAAGGTGTCGGTGCAAACAATTTCAAGGTGGCTAAAGCAGGTTCTGGGAAGTGCTGGGATTGATACTGATAAATTCAAATCTTATTCCACCAGGGCAGCATCAACTCCCGCGGCCAGGGCGATGGACGTGCCTATAGACGATATCCTCGCGGCCGCAGGGTGGTCCAGTGAGCTGACCTTCCAGAAATTCTATCATAAGCTGATTGCAAGGATGGGGGTGTTTGCTGAATCAGTTTTGAGTTCTGTTATAGTTTTCCCCTGAGATAGAGGGGTTGATATTGTTTTCTTTTGTAAATAAACTGTTAATTCATTTAAACAATGTTATGATTGATGAATTATTGATTATTTAACAATCTGAGTCAATCAATGCAGTGTGAACGCCGGATTTGGGTCTGCGGCATGAAATCACAGAGCTTTGAAATCTTCACGTAGTCACTCACGTGACTCCGAAGTAAAATAGTAAGATTAAATGAGAACTTACCAGTTTGAAGTTTGATCTTTATTTTATGAGGAGTTACGATGAGGGATTACGTGCCCACCGCTCCCAACCCTCATAAATATCATCTAGTAGTTCTAGTCTCTGGTATCTTACTATTATACTTCAGTCACTAATATCTGTGATTTCACTCCGCTGCTTTGAAGATTGACGCACCTGCGGCTGGACGGAGTTCTTCACGTAATCCCTCATTGTAACTCCTCATGAAATAAAGATCAAACTTCAAACTGGTAAGTTCTCATTTTAAGGATAAGGTGGAAGTCTTTTATGACCGAGATGAGAAGATCTTTTTTCACACAGAGAGTGGTGAGTCTGTGGAATTCTCTGCCACAGAAGGTAGTTGAGGCCAGTTCATTGGCTATATTTAAGAGGGAGCTAGATGTGGCCCTTGTGGCTAAAGGGATCAGGGGGTATGGAGAGAAGGCAGGTACAGGATACTGAGTTGGATGATCAACCATGATCATATTGAATGGCGGTACAGGCTCGAAGGGCCGAATGGCCTACTCCTGCACCTATTTTCTATGATTCTATAATTTTACTATTTTATACACCTTTATAAGATCACCCCTCATCCCCCGGCACTCGAAGGAATAGAGTCCCAGCCTGCTCAAACTCTCCCTACTGCTCAAACCCTCGAGTCTTGGCAACTTTGTCATTTACTTCTGACTTTAGTCCCTCACCATCATCTGGTTCATTGTCCCCACATACTCATGCCTACCCTCTACTACAGGGGTTGTATGACAGTTAAGGGCCTGTCCCATTTGGGCAACATTTTCGGCAATAGCCTGAAAAGAGGTTGTCGCGTCATGACGCATGTAGTGACGCATGTAGTGACGTGCAGTGACGCGCGGTCTCTCCCTGTTGCCCCTGGATTTTGGAATGTTCAAACTCCAGGGGTGACATCTGGGTGTCTCATCATGTCACACGCTGACGTATGCTGTCCTACGGGTGACGCTCGGTTAGGGTTTGGGACCACAGATGGACTGTAAAATATTCTTCCTTCAATGCATGGATTTTAAACATTAGTATATTAAAATTAATACAATAAAATCAATTGTGCAAATCAAAAGATGTCCGAGTTATTCAGTTTTATGTACAGATGTATTGGTCCGCTTCCAGATCCAATCACCGTCTAAAACTTTTCACAGGGATGGATTCAGTGAGTGGAGACTGAACTCCCCTCTACCACCCTTTTCCCCCCTCCTGCCCCCATCCCTCCTTTTTCATTCCCCTTCTCCCCTCCCCGCCCTACCCCCCATTCCTCTTCTCTCTGCTCCACTCTTCTCCCACCCCCCCTCCAACTTTCCCCGATGCCCCCAATTTGTCGACACAGTCTGACAGCTAGATCCCACTAATAGTACTGCACAAAGACCACATCATCTGTTTTAGTAACATTGATTATGGAATAAATGCAGTCTTTGGGAACAACACCCCCCCACCTACCCTACCCCCCCCCCCCCCCCCTCGCCTTGCTTCATAATGGGTGGTGGGTATTTAGACTCAGTGGCCGGAGCAGGTGAGTGGCACTGGTACATTCACAACATTGCCTGTACCCAGTTGAAAAGTCCGCTGCCTCTGGAGGTTTGGAGAGACCATTGAAATAGAGATCTGCCCTCTGGGACAACTCGTGGCCAACAGTTTAGTTCCCATGAGGAGCAGGTAGAACATTGAAGTTGGGGGTTCGAGTCCAACCCCTGGGGCCCCATTGTCATATTTATTTCAGAGATACAGTGCCCTTCAGCCCACCGAGTTTGCACCGACCAGCAATCCCCACACGCTTACACTATCCCACACACGCTAGGGACAATTTATACTTATACCAAGCCTATCAACCTACAAACCTGTGCGCCTTTGGAGCGCGGGAGGAAGCCCTAACCCTAATCCTAGCCCTAGCCTTGACCGGGCATCACCTGCAGGACAGCATACGTCATTGTGTATGTCGTACAACTGCGAGCTTCAGTCATTGACGCTCGCACTCGCCTAAAAAAATCGCAAAGTGGGACAGGCCCTTTAGGTACATTCCTACTTGGTGCATCTATTCAGTTAATGCTACTGCTGTTATTACTCATCCCATATTACTACTTAATTCAAAACTTCCACAACGTTTCTTGACGCCCTCACTTGTCTGACAACAAGGTTAAATCGTTACAGACACTTTTAAACGCAATGACAATCTTCAGATAGTATTAGTTTGGCTTCGCTTTTTGTTACATGCAACACAATTATGTCACTACTTTAAACTGGCTCAGTCCTTTGAACAGATAGTCAAGGAAACAAAGCATCAATCAACACTTTACCAGCTTGCCAAATTCCATTCATTCCAATTACCTTCCTCCTGTCCAAACATTCTGCTAGTAAACCAACTATTCATTTGTGCGGTACACAAATCCATTTTATCCCCATATTTACTCATTAAGTTGCATTTGACATAATGCAAGCCAGCCTCTCACAGATTTCCTGCCCCCATTAATATAATTTTAATGTGTTAAAGAAGGAACTGCAGATGCTGGAGAATCGAGGGTTACACAAAAAGCTGGAGAAACTCAGCGGGTGCAGCAGCATCTAAGGAGTGAGGCAGCATCTAAGGAGTATCTAAGGAGTATCTAAGGAGTATCTAGCTGAAGAAGGGTCTCGACCCGAAACGTCGCCTATCTCCTTCACTCCTTAGATGCTGCTGCACCCGCTGAGTTTCTCCAGCTTTTTGTGTAACCCCCTAATATAATTTTAATGTTGTTCTATGGATAAAGGGCAAAACACAAATATATCCCCACCAGTAGCGCGTTGTGTCCGCAGTGTCTACCATTTAAAAAGGGCACTGTTGCTATTATCAAAACACCTTGACCTGCAAGTTCCCTTCAAAGTCACTCTCTGTCCAATCTTTATATTGTGGTTCCTTCATCATCAATGAGATTCAATCCTTGAAACCTACACACAAAAAACTATCTGCAGGAAGATCCCGATCCAAAATATCTATATTCTCCAGAGATAGCACTCCACAAAGTGCTGGAGTAACTCAGCGGGTCAGGCAGCATCCCTGGAGGGAAAGGCTGGGTGACGTTTCAGGTTGGAACCCTTCTTCAGGCCCGGAGAGCAGTAGGAATCAGGAGATGCTGCTTGACCTACGACACAAAATGCTGGAGTAGCTCAACGAGACAGGCAGCATCTCTGGAAAAATAGGTGACTTTTCGGGTCGAGTCCCTTCTTCAGGCTGAGAGTGAATGCTGCCTGACCTGGTGAGCTACTCCAGTACTTTGTGTAATTTTTCTGGTATACCGCATGCATATGCAGTTCCTTGCGTCTCCAACAAAACTATTAGAATGACTTTCCAACAATAATTGTTGGACCTGCTTGAGATGCTCATATTTTATCCAAAAAATATCAAACCTGGAAACGCTTTGTATCTGAAATATTTCCTTCAAACCTGGCAAATATTTACCCCTCAATCAACATAACAGATGAAGTGCACGTTATTGTACTGGTGTTAATATAGGAAGCGGGGCCAGCCGGTTTCCTATTAAGATAATAACTATGCTTTAATAGTTCAATAACACCTCATTAGCTGTTGCAACACTGCGGCAGGTTTTGACGTCAGAGAAGGAAATTTATCTCTTAAAACAGGAAAACAATCTGTAATTTTCATTACAATTTACACCGAGGAGCAGAGTAGGAAATTCCTTTCTACATTAAAGGTCACAATTCGTACTAGACTGCTTTGGAGAGGAAGAGCAAAGACAATCAAGGTAACTCCCGAGTGTCAAGACATCTGAATAGGCTTTTCAATAATAAATCTTCCTGAGGGTGTCTGCTTATAAAAATATTTCCTAAGCCACATGTTGTGACCAACATTTGTGAATAATTACAGCATGTTGTACAAAATAATTACCACAGTTAAAATGGGAACTTTGTAAAACTTGATAATCAAACTTTAAAACAAGATGGGCAGATTTACTGAAATCCTTGACTGAAGTTGGAAGAGCATTACTGCTTTTCCAAAGTTTAGATGCTAAACTCTATAAAGTGCCTAATAAAATTAGAAAGAGCAAAACAATTGATAAATGGTGTTCACACATTCATTGTTGGAATCACTGCTCAATTTTATCCCATCTGAATCAAAGCAATTTGATATTGGCTAATCGTATACTTCAAGGCCAGGAGATGTGCCTCAAAGTGGCACAACGGAAGATCCTGACTAGGGGGTGCATGTTTCCACGGAGTTTGGATGTTCTCCTTATGACCACGTAGGTTTTCTCCGGGTGCTCTGATTTTTTCCCACATTCCAAACACCTGCAGGTTTATAAGTCAATTTGCTTCTGTGAAAATTGTAAATTGTCACCTAGTGGGTGTAGGATAGTGTTAATGTGTGGGGATCGCTGGTCAGCACGGACCCAGTCGGCCGAAGTGCCCGTTTCCACACTGTATCTCGAAACTAAACTCTTAGTGTTGCTACCTTGCAGCTCCAAAGACCTAGGTTCGATCCTGACCTCCGGTCCTATATGTGTGAAATTTGTATCATCTCCCTATTACGGCATGGCTTCCTCCTCCTTCGCAGAAGAGTGCTGCTTTACAATGCCAGAGATCCAGTGTGATCCTGACTACGGGTGCTGTCTGTACGGAGTTTGTACATTCCCCCCCATGGGTTTTTTTCCTCCCACACTCCAGACGTGCAGGTTTGTCGAATAATTGGCTTCTGTAAATTGTCCCTAGTGTGAAGAATAGCAATAGTCTACAGGTGATCGTTGGTAGGCACAGACCTGGTGGGCCAAATGGCCCGTTTCCACACTAATTCTGACTAAATGTTATGTGATAGGATAATTGGCTGCTTTTAAATTACTCCTTGTGGCAGGAGAATCAGGAAAGAGTTGATGAGGATACAGTTAGATGGATCAGCACAGACATGGTGGGTCAAACAAATGAAGAGCCGGTGGCAAGAAAAGACCAGGATCAGTGAGGATTGCCTGCATATGACCTCAGGCAGGGTAGTGCCTGGTAAGCCCGTTGCTGGCTAGGGAAAATATGATCTCAAGAGGGATACAATGTGGAGAACTGTGGAATTAATTACACAGTGTGTGTGTGTGTCTGTGTGTGTCTGTGTGTGTCTGTGTGTGTCTGTGTGTGTCTGTGTGTGTGTCTGTGTGTGTGTCTGTGTGTGTGTCTGTGTGTGTGTCTGTGTTGAAGGAGTTACTAAAAATTAGAGAATTCAATGTTCATACCGTTGCGATGCAAGTTCCCCAAGCAAAATATGAGATGCTGGGATATTTCATGGGGCCTCAGGTCAAAGATTCCTGCAGAACATTTTCAAAAGGATACCCAGGAGTCATCCAGAATTCATCCTTGGACTTCCTTACCTCAAGTTAGCGGATGCAGTGTAGTCCTGATGCAGGGTTTAGACACAAAATGTTGACAGTTCCTTTCCCTCACCACTGCGGCGGCTTGACCTGCTACGTTCCTCCAGCTGACACCTGTTGGCTGGCACATACAGCTCACTCCAAGGTTCAGGCAGATACTGGTTTCGTTTTTGCATCCGATGTCCTTGCCATGGAATGGGTTGTGTCTAACATTGGTGGGGCAACCCAATCCTTGTCCCCTCGGCCTATGTTAAAACCAGGGTATAACAGTTTTAGGGTTCAATTTATTTTTAATGTAAAACATTCAATCATTTTAGTCAGTCTTGCAAAAATAGGTGCTTTAAAAGCCAGAACCCTTACCCCAGATGGATTACTTACTCAGTTATCAATGGCAGATAACATTTTTTTGTTAAAAATCTGAATTTTTAAAAGTAACCCTTTTACACAGTTTTAAAAAAACAAAACATCTACAGTGATCACATCTTTGACTTGTACTGTGCCAATATTAAGCAATGTGAACATGAAAGAAGGGTACTTGCCCCTGATTTTCCTATCCCCCAGCCTGCAATTCTAACCAGGTTCATAATGTAGAAATCACGGAGCATCAGATTCATGCATTGCACTGAATTTTTGCACCAAAAAAACATTTGAATATTACATTCAAATTTTAATATCTTAATTGCAGACCCAAAATTCTTACCAAGAATTTGAACATAAAACGACTGCAATTCATGTTAATGAAATGTCATGAAAGTAAATGATTGTGCAAAATATGAAAAGATTAAGAATTCAGATGCACTTACACATTGGTCATGCAATGCTTTGAGTCAGTGCCTGAAAGGAATTCAAGACATCTTTTCAGAGAGTGGTAAATTCACAACTGAAAATGTTTTACCAAAGGTGGCACAAAGGTATTGGCTGTTACAGAAGGAGAAGCCAGTTCATAAAGAATGCAAAGAGTGCAATGGTTTCAAATCTGTGGTGACATAGGGCAGGGAGAATGCAAGTGTTAGAAGGACAAACCTTGAAGCTGGAAGAGCAGCAGAATTTTTAGTGAGCTGGTGATGGTGGAATGTGTAGTATTAGATGCCATTGGGACAGCAGTTACATAATTCCGGCTCTAGGTGGTAATTGGGAGTGTTTAGCAGTGTATGAGGTAAGAGCGGATAACAATATGGAACTGCGCACTTAAGATACTTAAAGATTAAATAACATTCTACACAAATCCATTTAAATGCTGTATTGTACTAAAACAGTTTTGAATATACACAGAAACTTTCAGCATAGCTGGTCCAAATAAAGCACACATTAGAGAGCAGGTGAGAACTTGGGTTGTATTATTTACACACATTGCGTTCCCACTGGTCAACTGAAATCAATGGAACCAAATGTGAAAGGGTGAACATAACCAGTTGTCAATATTTATGCATGTTTTTAGCACTAGTATCAGAGATGATCCCCCCCCGGAGGTCCTCTTTTAAATAATTGTTAATTTGAAACTCTTACACGATCTTTCCTTTGCAAGTTGACAGAATCTTATTGAGCTGCAGTTTCAGCGACACTCTAATGCATTATTCAAGATACCACACAATATTTCAAACCCGCACTATGTTAACCATAAAATTCCCGTTGCTCTGAGGGGATTCGGAAATCAAATGTGTGAAAGCTGAGAGTATTGTGGTATTGATGCATTTGACAGGTGAATATTTGTGGGGAAAACTGATCCAGCATCATTCAGGAAGAACTACAACACATCAAGATAACTACCACCCAGGGCATTGCTTCCTGTTAGTCATTTGCTTAGATGAGCATTAAGAGTGAAGTATAAAAGGCAATCAAGGTATAGCAGTCCTTGAGTGCTGGATTCCATCGTGTTAACAAGCAGTGTCAACACTGTGCAAAATATCAGAATGAAGAAACGAGGGCACTATTCAAAATTCAAAAATTATTTTGAAAGTGGAACTACTTCCCATTATATGAGCAAATATGACAAATACTTTTCACAAAGTCAGATATGACCACAGCATTATATAACCAATTGAATTTGTTTTTGTCAGGATAAAAATATTAGCCAGGAAAGACCAAGCCAATTCCTGGTCTTGTAGGCATTGTGCTGTGGGACATTTTATATCCACCCATAGAGTCAGACGGAATTTCCTCCACCCTTCCTGAGGTCATCTGTTGCCGGCCCTGTTTTGTTCTGGCCTTCTCCATCTCTCAGTCTGAGGAAGGGTTCCGACCCAAATGTCACTTATTCCTTTCCTCCAGATATGCTGCCTGACCCATTGAGTCAGCAATACTCCAGCATTTTGTGTCTGTCTTCAGAATGTGATGCGTCTGATTTTAATGAGTGCTTCAGCAACAAGACAGCACTTTCCCACCAATGGAGTGATGTGTTAGTTATGTGCTCAGATCCCAGTGTCGGGGGAAACGGTACTGGCAGAAGTGGAAACCACATTTTTCACATCTTGAGTTAAAGAAAAACTACAATCTAGATAAC
This sequence comes from Raja brachyura, assembly GCA_963514005.1. Next base: position 18,436,149 of record OY740800.1, read on the forward strand.
TTTAGAATCTGCTTGCCAGGAGAAAAGATATATTAGGGAAAGAAGGGGAACGCTGTACTGTTGGTAACAGATTTGAATTTACTCTGGTAAACACCCAGTGGATATCAATCCATTGCTGATAACCAAGGAGTCAACAAGAAGAGTGGGAAGAGTATTAATGAGATGAATAAAAATGACAGTTATGGTGTGTACAGTCTGATCACCACATTAGTGAGGATGTGACAGCATTAGAGTGTATGCAGAGATTTACAAAAGTGTTTAAGAAGGAACTGCAGATGTTTGTTTACACAGATGATACACAAAATTCTGGAGTAACTCAGCAGGTCAGGCAGCATCTCTGGAGAAAAGCAATAGGTGACGTTTTGGGACGAGACTCTTCATCAGGCTGAGCATCATGGAGTGGGAAACTAGAGATATGGAAGGTATAAAGCAAAGCAAAGCCTGGATCGATGACTCAAGAAAGGTGGAGCCCACAATGGTGCATTGTTGGCTGGGGAAGACATGATGATGAAAGGATACAAAACGGTCAAGACTAGGATAGGGGAGGGATGGAGGGAGACGGAATGCAAGGGTTACTTGATGTTAGAGAAATCAATATTCATTCCACTGGGTTGGTAAGCTGCCGCAGTGAAATATGAGTCTGGCCTCACTCTGACAGTGGAGGATGCCCAGGACGGAAAGGTCAGTATGGGAGTAGGAAGGGGAGTTAAAATGTTTGGCAAACATGAGATCATGTCGGCCCTGATGGACTGAGCGTAGGTGTTGTCAGGTCTAGCAAATTATGAGGGGACACTAACTGGGCTGGAATGTTTTAGAAACATAGAAAATAGGTGCAGGAGTAGGCCATTCGGCCCTTCGAGTCAAATTTTCTTTGGATCAAAGTATACAAAAAAATTTGAGGTATGTACAATTATGACAGCCACGTCAGTATGACCAGGAAAGACATCCCCTTAGTGGAGATGTCAATAACTGAAGGACATGGATTAAAGTTACAAGAAAGTGAAGATGCTAGAATCTTGAGCAACAAAAGCTGGATGAACTCAGCAGGTCAGGCAGCATCTGTGGAGGGAATGGATGGATGATGTTTGGGGTTGGGACCCTATTTCTGACATGGCCATGGATAGAAGTCAATGGAACAAAGCACGAAGAATTGTGGAAAGGTCGGTGAGAGTCTATTACTCCCTGCTTGAAAGGATGATAGAGGAGGAAATTCTCACTACAGTTTAGTCAGAAGTGCAACAAGCCCTGCAACTGAATGGCCATGAGCTGGAAAGTGGGAAAGGTTTAGTTTAGTTTAGTTTACAGATATAGTGTGGAAACAGATCCTTTGGCACACCATGTCCAGGCTGACCAGTGATCACCCAAACACTAGATATATTGTACCCACATATCCCTCCATTTCCTGCATATCCATGTCCAAAAGGCCACTATCATATCTTTTGGACATGGATATGCAGGAAATGGAGGGATATGTATTATGGCAGATAAGACTTGGTCTTGGCATCATGTTTGGCACCGATATTGTGGGTCCAAGGGACCTTCCTTGGGTTGTACTGTTCTATGTTCTTTGGTTCAGCCACACTTGGAGAATTAGGCACAGTTCTGGTCGCTACGCTGTAGGAAGGATGTGGTGGCATTAGCAAGAGAGCAGAAGAGATTTACCAGGATGTTACCTGGAATACCCATCTTCAGACTGAAGGTGACGTGGAGATGCATTAGCAGAAAAAAGTAGGAAACACTCAGCAGGTCAGGCAGCATCTATGGAGAGAGAAACAGAGCTAATGTCTCAGGTCTGAGATCTATATTTTGACCAAAGGGCTTTGGGCTTGAAATATTAGTTCTATTTCTCTTATGTTGAGTGTTTGCGCCATTTTCTGTGTTTATTTCTCATCAGCAGCAATTACAATTTTCTTTAGTATTTTTATTTTCTTTGAAAATATATTAGGGCAGGTGAAAGAAGTATGATCAAGCAGACAGGAGGAACTGCAAATGTTGGAATTGTGAGCAGAACACAAAGAGCTGGAGGAACGCAGTGGGTCAGGCAGCGTCTATGGAGGAAATGGACAAGGACCCTACTTCAGTCTGATCAAAAGGCGTTGGTTTTAAGGAACAAAGCAAGATGGAGAGGCCTGCGGAGGATAGACACAAAAGGCTGGAGTAACTCAGCAGGACAGGCAGCATCTCTGAATAGAAGGAACATGTGATGTTTTGGGTCGAGACCCTTCTTCAGATTGAGTCATTTGGAGAGGGAGATGTGGAGATAAATGTAAGGTGTGAAAACAAGAAAAAGGAGGTGGAGATCAAAGAATATGAAGAATAGATCATTGATAGGTAGGAGAAGGGGGGAGGGACGGAGAGAGAGGTAAAGCAAGGATCACGAAGTTAGCGAAGTTAATATTCATACCGCTAGCGTGTAAGCTGGGAACAGGCGGACATTAAGCCTGACAATTGGTAAGAATGCTGCGGGTTATACGAGAGGATGGAGAGAACAGAACTACAATAGCCAGAGATGACTTGGGAAGGGCGTGGAGTCGGTGGCGAATGAGAGGGATTTAAATCTTGTATGAGGACTTTGTGCGTTGCTTATCCGGGTGGGAGTGGGGTTCAGTCAACACATGTTGATCGTTTAATCCTTTCCATCTGGGCTTTGCAGGCAGTCCCTTTGTTTATAATGAGGCAGAAGCCCGTCTTTGGACCCCGAGGGCTGAGACATCCGTGGAGAGGAGGGTTTCCTGTTAGCCTCTCTGCCCTGCCCCGAGTTAGAATGACCAGAGTACCCGGTCCAGCGACCAGATCTGCTACCAGGATGCTGGTTACTGGGCGGCATCGGCAAATAATAATCGTGTGGGGCTAAAATCAGTCTGCAGTGTTTCTGCAGCCGGATACAGTGGATTAATACTGGTGCGATAAGCCCCATTAGTAGCCCACGCCTTCAGCAGACAACCCTTGCACTTTGTCTCAAAACCACAATAGAACCGCTCACGATGCAATGAACAGTTCTCGTTTTGGGTAGAAGACACCGGGCAATTTGTTTAAATAAAAGCAACGCCCCGTCATCATGTGCAATTATAACAATAACAGTTACAGTGCCAAAACATTCCTCAGAAATTAAACTGTTCTGGCGGAAATTAATTAAAAAAAAGGATATCTTCAGATGCCGGGTTAGAAAGCAACACCATCCAGGGACATTTTACACACGGAGAAGGATGTGTAGGAAGTGAAATGAAGCTCATCGATTGTCCCAAGACGATTTCCCCATTATCACCGGCTTTTAAATACAATGCCAATGTAATATTGACTCAATGATTCTCCCTTTGCCAACGCACGCATTTATAAGTTCAGCATGACTTTAACCGGTTATGAATCCTAATTTTGCAATCGTTTACGGACATCCACTTGCACTCTTTAAATAAAAACAAAACTGCTTATTTTCTTTGCAGCAACGGACCCAGAAATAAAAACAAGCCACATCTTCCCGCGTAAACACACAAATCAGTTTGAAACCATATAAACTGCGTTACAATACATTGGAGAATAAGACACCATGGATGTTTTTTAAACTAATAAACAGTTTAAAAAAAAAATAAACCCACCTTGGAAATGCAATGTGAACCACGCAAGAAAACTGGAGCAACAGAGAATTGTAATTTCAGAGGGGATATCCTCAGCATTTAACAGCAGATAGTGGAAATTTCCACCATGTGAACTCAGCAGGCAAACAGTTTCAGGTTTCATGAATGACGGAACACGCCCTGTAGTCGGGGATCCGCCAATCGAGGCAAACTCTTTCAAGGCAGACCCTTCACCGAGACCCAGGCACACTTCCAATACGACCTGAACTAGTGTGAAATTCTTAAAGGAGTTCGGTGCCCCCGAGTTCTGGCAAGTCATCCCGGCTCTGTTCGAAGATGCAACACATTGCTTTGTAAAAAAATAATAATACAGTGAAATGTGGAATCCAGTCAGAAGAAGGGTCCCGTAAGATAGACACAAAGCGCTGGAGTCACTCAGCGGGTCAGGCAGCATCTTTGGAGAAAAGGAATAGGTGACGTTTCGAGTCGGATCCCTTCTTCAGACCGGAGTTTTATTTTATATCCATCTTCGGTATTAACCAGCATCTGCTGTTCGTTCCTACATTGAAGAAGAGCCCCGACCAAGCTCTCCAGATGTGCCCATGTTATATCCATGTTCTCCAGACGTGCCACCTGCACCGTTGAGTTACTCCAACACTCTGTGGCTACTGACACACTAGGTATTTGGTATTGCCGCTATCTCTCGTATTAAAAAGGTTTGCCAATTATTTTCCCCCTTACCAATTCTCTTTTAGGAACAAGGGACTGCAGACGCTGGTTTACAGAGAAAGACACTAAGTGCTGAAGTAACTCAGACGAGGAGACACAAAATGCTGGAGTAACTCAGCGGGACAGGCAACATCCCAGCGGTTCAGGCAGTATCTCTGGAGAATGTGTATGGGTGAGTTCCGAGTCCGGACCTGGTCGGCAGTCTGAAGACAGCACCCGTACTCAGAATCGAACCCGGGACTGTGGCGCTACTCTAACTACTTATTATCCAAACACTGCACTTGAAACCGAAACACACTCACTCTCGCAAAATGGCCACCCTACTGATCCCACTTTTGTCTGAAGCTAACAAGCCCTTATCATAACAGATGTGTGTTTTTTTTTAAATCTCCCATTCTGCGCCTCAGTTTTTGGGGGAATTTCTGCTTTAATAAGGCAAAGTATTTGAGCGGGTGCACAAAATGCTGGAGAAACTCAGCGAGTGCAACGGCATCTATGGAGGGAAGGAGATAGGCAACATTTCAGGCCGAAACCCTTCTGAAACGGGTTGTTGCAATGCCATAAATTCCACGGGCTGATTTTAATTTCTAAATTGTAGTAGACAAAAGGGCAGAAGTTTTTTATCTGCCAATTCCAAATCTGCACTGTCTGCCTGGACCTACTTGATCTCCTGAATGCCAAAAACTTTAATTCCCCTTTACATTCCCACACTGACCTTTCTGTCCTAGGCCTCCTCCATTCTCTGAGTGAGGCCAAACGCAAATTACAGGAGCAGCATCTCATATTTCGCTCAGGCAGCTTACAGCTGTGTATACATATTGATTTCTCTAACTTCAAGTAACCCTTGCATTCCCTCTCTCTCCATTTCTCCCACACCAAAGTCATGCTAGCTTCAAAGTCATCTTGTTGAGTCTCATTGTCTGTACTCATTCTCACCTAGCACACAGCTAACAATGTGCAAGAAGGAACTGCAGAGGCTGGTTTAAACTGAAGATAGACACAAAAATCTGGAGTAACTCAGCCAGGACAGGCAGCATCTCTGGAGAGAAGGAATGGGTGACATTTTGTCACCTGAAACATCACCCATTCCTTCTCTCCAGAGATGTTGCTTGTCCCGCTGAGTTACTCCAGGTTTTTGTGTCTATATACAGCTAACAATGGCCTGTTTCCTTTATCTTTGTTACTTTTTTGCATATCTTTCATTCATTTGTTCTATAGTGCCCTTCATAATGTTTGGGGCAAAGACGAATCATCTATTTATTTGCCTCTGTGCTCCACAATTTGAGATTTGTAATAGGAAAAAAATCACAGGCGGTTAAAGTGAACATTGTCAGATTTTAATAAAGGCCATTTTTATACATTTTGGTTTCGCCACGTAGAAATTACAGCTGTGTTTACACACCTGAACAATTACAAACACCTGTGAACCCATGTGAGAATTGTTTATGCCCTAAAATGGCGGGACTATGTATAAATACAGCTGTAATTTCTACATGGTGAAACCAAAATGTATAAAAATACCCTTTAATAAAATCTGACAATGTGCGCTTCAACCACATGTGAGTTTTTTCTATTACAAATCTCAAATTGTGGTGTACGGAGGCAAATATATAAATGATGGGTCTTTGTCTCAAACATTATGGAGGGCAATGTATATCTCTACATCACCGTCTATGTCTCTTGTTCCCCTTTCTCGTGACTCTCAGTCTGAAGAGGTTTCTATCTAAGGTTTAGAGGGATATAGGACTGGCTCAGATGGGCATTGTGGTCAGCTTGCATAGGTTGAGCCAAAGAGCCTGTTTCCATGCTCTATGACTCTATTATCTTGAGAGTATCCGTTTTGGAATTTTCCAGTCTTCTGACTTTGTTAACAATTTCCTAAATTGATCACTCAATTAATCAAAAAAGTGCCTTGAAGCTGCTATCAGTAATCTCTACAAATGAAACCTGACATTAAGATGTTTCTAGTTATTTGGATATTGATTTAGTTTAGTTTACTTTAGTTTGGAGATACAGATTGGAAAAACACCCTGCAGCCCACCAAGTGCGCACTGACCAGTAATCTCCGCACATTAACACTATCCTACACACATTGGGGACGATTTACAATTTTACTAAGCTAATTAGCCTACAAACCTGTATGTCTTGGGAGTGTGGGAGGAAACTCGAGCAGTCAAAATAATCTATCAATTTATTTTTATATGTAATAGCATTTTCATGCATTCCTAATCACAGTCTGACAACCTTAGGTCAGATTTGGAATTCTGAAGAGTTGACACAGAATCACTCTCCACACGTATTGATTCACTTACTGTGTTCTTCAGCATGTTTGTTTTTATTTTTTTAAATTAAGAACCCTTTTTCACAAATTATGTTTGTCCACCAAACAAAAATAAAACATTAAATAAAAGTAAATGAAAACCATTCTAGAATAGCATATAATTATTTTAATGGCGCAATACATCTAAGAGCTTGACAGAAATGATGTGAAAGCAAGATTTGATGCTAAACCACATAAGGGAATTTTTTGTTTAGTTGAGAGATACAGAGCAGAAACAGGCGCTTCAGCTCACCAAGTCCGCACAGCGATCCCCGCATATTAAACCTACCCTACACACACTTAGGACAATTTACACTTATACCAAGCCAATTAATCTACAAACCTGTAGGTCTTTGGCGTGTGGGAGGAAACCAAAGATCTCGGAGAAAACCCACACAGTCATGGGGAGAACATACAGGTAGCACCCGTGGTCAGGATCCAACCCGGTCTCTGCAAGCGCTGTAAGGCAGCAACTCTGCCACAGTGCCACCATGCTGCCCTACAAACCTTCATGCAGGTTAACATCATGTTGGTTTTAAACAGTTGGTTATAAAAGCACCAACACTGCATTATTGATAATCTGTGATCCGCTTAAGGCTGGAATTTTAGACCGGGGTGGGGGGGGGGCTGGAAGTGAAGAGACTATGGAGGGAAGAGACATGTTCCATACACAGATCCACCACTGATTTTCTGGCATCCTTGGTACCAGAGCCTTGCCTGATTATCCGTTTTGCCGGACCAAAAGAGGTCACGCAATAATAATTCAACAACACGCCTTTGACAGTCTAATTAGACCCCTCCCATGTCTGTAAAGCACCATGGACTGCTGGGAGCCTAAATAATAATAGAAACAACTAAAGGGCCTGTCCCACTTACGCGACCTTGGCTCGCAAATTACGCGACCTCGTGGTCGATTGAGGCGTACGGGCACCGTATGGCCGCGTGGGGCCGGTCCCACTTAGAAGCGCGGAGGGGTATGGAGTTGTGCGGGGCTGGTCCCGACATCGCGCGGGGCTCCGGAATTTCTGCAGTGACCGAAATCTTTGCGTGCCAACGGCCAATGCACGCAGGTGCATTGCTGTCGTACGCAGCGTCTTGACATCGTACGCAGCATCTTGACGGCGTATACCTAGCGCGTGGCGTTGTATGATAGTGTCACTGCCCAACGCTGTGCGGCGCCCAAATTCAGTTGGCCCGTCTCCTGCCCAGCTGATTTGATTTATATGCGTAAATGACGTCACGCGCAAACTTCGCGCGACCTCCGCTTCCAGTTGATAGCGCCAAACACACGCAATCGCATGCAAGTGGGACAGGCCCTTTAGCTCTTTCATGACAGAGGAACACGTGCTAATAGAGGGAGCACCGCATGCAATGTCATCAGTGGCCACAGTGCACACTCACTATTTTCTCTGGATTAAATGAGGTGTCAGAGCATCAGTGGCCGTAAAATCTGTGGTGAACCTGTGGAAAACATCAAACTGCCCTAAAATATCATGGAAGATTCATTGTGACCACAACTGCTGGTGTTAAACTGTTGCAGCAGTTTCTGCTTATGCTCATCATTCAACCACCAGGCAGAATTGGTGTATTGAACATAATTCAGCACACATGTGACATAGCCAAAGCTTCAAAAGTTAGATTGTGCACATTTCAAATAAAATAAAAAAAAAAGAGTATGTCAAATGTATGATCTGTAATTATATGCACGTTCCATTAATCTTCTTGTGTGTGTACAGCTTTGGAACTTAGCACTTAAGCCAAGAATATAGCAACTGGCAGAAATAGGCTGTGTTAAAATGACTTGGATCAATAGCTCTTTTTCGCCTTTCCTATTCTCTCCGCATTTATTTACAAAGATAAATGAGTGGAAAATGCTTCCAAGTGCATGACATAAACATGTGTTACGATTTTCCTTACTTCAAATAACACATAGACATCAATGGAATGAATTCAGGGAAGTCTGAAGAGGGTCTCGACCTGAAACGTCACCCATTCCTTCTCTCCAGAGATGCTGCCTGTCCGGCTGAGTTATTCCAGCTTTTTGTGTCTATCAGGGAAGACTTAAATCTATTTAAGAATATTTTGTGGAATTCTTTGCCGCAGAAGGCTGTGGAGGTCAAGTCAATGGATATTTTTTAAAGCAGAGATAGATAGATTCTTGATTAGTGCGGGTGCCAGGGGTTATGGGGAGATGGCAGGAGAATGGGGTTAGGAGGGAGAGATAGATCAGCCAGGATTGAATGGTGGAATAGACTTGATAGTAGATGGAGTAGATTTGATAGGCCAAATGGTCTAATTCTGCTCCTATCACTTATTAGTCCTATATGTGTGGTCATATGAAGATGATTTATTGGAATCACGACGTCGGGAAGATCAAAATTCAAAATAGTTATTTTCTTTGTCAAACAATAATAAATAGCTGTGTTTTTATGGATTATTTGTGATGATTTATAATTGTAGGAACATTCTGTTCTAACGTGATTTCACATCCAAAGGCTAGTCAAAGGCTAACTTCATTGTTAATAAATCATTATTGTTATGTACAAAAAAACAGCAGCCAATTTAAAAAGATCAAGGCCTGACAATCAGCAAGGAGGCGACAACTGAGTTTAATAATGTTTGATAACCTTTTATTCAAATTGGTGCTGGGTGATTTTGAACATCCATCTCTGCAGGCAGAGGAAGCCTTGTTTTTTATTCTGCCGCGCAATAATTAGTCTTTGATTTGATTCCCCTGTTATCTCTCCAATGTGTTGAATTGAGGGCACATTCCAATGCATGGGCAGATCATCGAGCACTTAGCCAAGTTGACATCCTGCATTTGTCAGCCCATATTTGGAGGAGGTGGTTTATTTGCTCGTTGCAACTACTCCCTAATCTGTTTCAGTTTAATGCCCAAAGAATATTGTTTGTTGTTTGTTTTTTGAGTGTACATATTTGTGCGTGTGTGTGCATGTGTATATGTATATATATATATATGTATATATGGGTGTACTTGTGAGTGTGTGTGTATATATATACACACTTAACTTTTTTTTCGCTCGTTAATTATATTGTTTACAGTGTACCATGTTTACATATTCTGTTGTGCTGCAGTAAGTAAGAATTTTATTGTTCTATCTGGGACATATGACAATAAAACACTCTTGACTCTTGAATACTAATGAGCAAAACATCACTAAACACCATTCATGAACAAGAAAGCTTGTTGCTAATTAACAGCAGTCTGAAGAAGGGTCCCGACACGACACGTCACCCATCCTTTTTGTCCAGAGATGCTGCCTGACCTTTCAAGTTACTCTAGCTCTTTGTGTCTGTCTCACTCAGACCAAAGTTTCTTAACCATTCAGTTCACCCATGGTTTGGCAAAGAATTGACTCCAAGACTTTCTGTATGGTCGTCCTTAAACTAATGTAAGCTTAGTTTTTTGCATTTTTGTTGTTTATTGTGCAGTATTATTTATTAATAGTATTATTGTTGCTATAGTCACAGTTATATTATAACTAATTGTATTATTATTGTTGTATAGGATTTTTGTGAGTCACTCCACATTCACTTTTATTTAAGCCAGAAATTGTTTTGGGGACTTCTTTTGTGTAGCCCAGGAAGTCCCCTGGAGGACATGTAGAGAAGGTATGTTGAGTTACCAGCTACCGTGATTGCCCATGATTCAAGTACAGAACCCTTCAGTAGCCCGATTATTACCCACATCCCTGAGTGACTGGAGTAATTCAACACCAAAAACTAGGGTTACACCAACATGACAAGGTGACATAAACAATAATTCTATTTCTTCATAATGGAATCAATTAAACATTCCATTTAAAGGACGCAACAGTACATCGATAGGAAAGGTTTCGAGGAATATGAGCCAAACACAGGCAGGTGAAACTAGTATGGATGGAGCATCTTGGTCAGTGTGGGCAAATTAGGCTGAAGGGGCTGTTTCTCTGCTACATAACTATGACTGGAAAGGGAGAAGATAGAATGACCGAGGTGCAAACAGTCCTTGATTATGTTGGTTGCCTTCCCGAGGCAGCATTAGATGGAGTTGATGGGGAGTGGGGAGGCTGGTTTGTGAAAATCCAGCTCCCTCGGGAGCTTGGTGGTGCCAGAGAGGCAGAATTCCTGGACTGATGAATGTTATTTCTATTAATGGTTCAACACACTTTCAATTCATTCTTTTTAGATGTTAGACAGTAGTAAAATAAAATGTCCAATACACCAGGTGGGCACAGTGGCACAGTGGTAGAGTTGCTGCCTTACAGTGCCAGAGACCTGGGTTCGATGCTGACTACAGGTACTGTCAGTATGGAGTTAATCTGTAGGTCAATTGGGTTTGGTAAAAAATTGTAAATTGTCCCTAGTGTGAAGAATAGTACTCGTGTATGGGCTGATCGCTGGTCGGCGCGGACTCGGTGGACTTAAGGGCCTGTTTCCATGCTGTATCTCTAAGGTCTCATGGTGAGATTGAATGTATCATGGGAAACAGGGCCCAAATGCATTGAAAGATAGAGGAGGATATATGGCCCCGGTGGGTTTAAAGGGAGTGTGGGAATTGTAATGCTGGTATATTAAAGTCATCATAAAATATGGGGTCCCAGACTGGTTTTTGAGGTAAGGGGAAACAGGACCTCAGTGTGTTAAATTGCAGCAGGGTTTTGGTAATTGTTCCAAAACCCACAAGGAAAATCAGTACAATTACAGTTCAATTCAGTTAACTACCCATTCTGGATAAAATGTTTAAAGATTTACTGAAAGAAATGAAAAGAAAGCAGAGTTGCAAAACATAGTTAGTCTCAATATTTTTTTATTTTCAGATACCTAATTCGGTTTTTCTTTAGGATCAGTTGCATCCATTTGTGAAGTAAAAAGTAATTAGTTGTACTTTTAGGCAACCCATCTGCAATACATTGCCTTGAAACTAGAGTTAGTCAAATGCAGGCACCCTCAAGGATGTACCAGCACTTCAAATACATATTTTGTATAAGTCATGATCATGTATTTATATTCTTCACAGTTTAAAGGTTAATATTTAATATCGGTCAGGTTTGTTTTTTTATCCCATCAATAAACTTAAAGGTAGCAAAATATTTTATAAAGTCTTTCAGTCATTAGTGTTATTTCTTTCCAGATGCTGCCTTTAATTTCACCAATTTACTTCCTAGAAGTTATTGACTGCTTGGGTATGGTCCAAAGACATACATTGGCATTTTGCCTACGCTCATGTGGTATTTTGGTCCCATGGGCACCAATTGAGTGTAATCAAGATCGGAGTGGTGGATATTTAAAAAAAACTAAAAAACTAACTGCTGGGGGAACTCAGTGAGTCAGGCAGTGTCTGTGGAGGGAAATAGAAAGAAGACCTTTTGGACCAGGAAGTTTAATGTAGGCTGATGTAGAGGGGAGATAGCTGATAGAAAGAGATGAGGGGAAGGGGTGAGGCAAGAGCTGACAAGTGTGAACCAGTAGAGGTAGGGGTTGTTGGCAAATGAGCTCGGTGGGGGAAATAAGGGTAGAGATGGTCAAAGCGGTTGGAGGTAATGCGTAAGAAGGAACTGCAGATGCTTGTTTAAACTGAAGATAGACACAAAATGCTGGAGTAACTCTGTTGGACAGGCAGCATCCATAGAGAGAAGAAATGGGTGACGGTTTGTGTCGAGAACCGTCAGACTGGTTAGGGGTAAGGGACATGAGAGCTATAGATGGTGATGTGGAGAGATAAAGAACAATGAATGAAAGTTATGCAAAAAAGTAATGACGCTAAAGGAAACAGGCCATCGTATGGTGAAAATGAGAAGCTAATGCGACTCGTATGGGGGAGGAATAGAGAGGGAGGGAATGTCGGGGCTACCTGAAGTGAGAGAAATCAATTATTATACCAAGCTAGCCAAGCAAAATATGAGAAGCTGTTCCTCCAATTTGCGTTTAGCCTCACTCTGACAATGGAGGAGATCAAGGTCTGCGTAGGAATGGGAAGGAGAGTTAAAGTGTCCAGCAACCAGGAGATCAGGTTGGTTCACGTAGGCATAGGCTGACCTCATCTTGGGCGCAGATGCGGCGTAGACGGAGGAATTGGGAGTAGGGGATAGAGTCTTTGCAGGAAGCAGGGTGGGAAGAAGAGTAGTCGAGATAGTTGTGGGAGTCAGTGGGTTTGTAATAGACGTCAGTCAATAGTCTATTTATTGTGATGGAGATTGTGAGATCAAGAAAGGGGAGGGAGGTGACGGAGATGGTCCAAGTAAATTTAAGTGCAGGATGAAAATTGGTGGTAAGGTTGATGAAATCCATGAGTTCTGCATGGGTGCAGGAGGTAGCACCGTTGCAGTCATCAATGTAACAGAGATAGAGTTTGGGGATAGGGCCAGTGTATGCCTGGGACTGTGTGAGGTGGAGGAATCATGGTTTCTACGGAGTAATGAGCATAGGTGTGCATGCACCCGTTCAAGTGGCCAAAGGCTACTTGGACATTCATAAAGTGGTAACTCTATTCAGGAATGGAGCTTTATTGAAGGGTAGACCACAGGCACAGTGGTGCAGTGGTTGAGTTGGTGCCTTCCATCACCAGGGAACCGGGTTCAATACTGACCACGGGTACTGTATGTACAGAATTTGTGCGTTCTCCACGTGACCTTATGGGTTTCCCCCGAGTGCTCTGGTTTCCACTCACACCCCAAAGATGTACAGATTTATAGGATAATTGGCTTTGTTAAAAAGAATATTGTAAATTCTGCCTAATATGTAGGATAGTGCTAGTGTACGGGGAGTGCTGGTCGGTGCAGACTCGGTGGGATGAAGGGCCTGTTTCCGCACTGTTTGCCTACACTAAACTAAACTAAAGTGTGCTGGAAGGAACAACAGATGCTGGTTTGAACCGAAGATAGACACAAAAAGCTGGAATAAGGTGTGGGCTCTGTTATTCTCTGCCCCTGTTGGATTCTATTGCAATGGGTTGGTGGGGTATGGAGGTGGTGGGGTCAGAAGGCTGTGGGGAGTGGGGTGTTACTAGGCTGGTTGTTGACTGCAAAGAAATTAGAGCAAGGAAAATATTGTCACACTGACTTGATGTCAATATGAATTGAAAGCTGAAGAGACCTTCTGAATTTGGCAGGATGTACCATGCTATAAAAAGATTTGAACACACTGTCACCTTAACAGGCCTGCAAACAGCTGAGTGCATGCTAAAAGTGGTTTCTAATTCATGTTGTAATATGTCGTAACCATACAGTACTCTATGATATATCGATGGTATCATATTTTGCAGTACATGAATAATAGCGACTATATAAACATATTCTCATGAAAGTGTTTCAAATGTTGCTCCCTCTGTCTGTATCTGGGCGATCTCTTATCATCGTTGAACTGTGAACAGCATGGATCAGTAGTGTGCTGCTCTAACTGAAATGGCTGTCTTTCAATTTGCAAATAACTCACTTTTTTTCACGTGCAATTAATATGGATAAGCACCAGATTTAGATACCAAGTAAGCAAAAGAGATATTCATAAGTATATGTATAAGTATATAAAATCACATCAAGCATAAACATTGAATTCATGCAGATAATGGAAGATGACAATGCTGGATAATACAGGGTGACTGGTTATAATAGCAATACTGCTTTATATGGGAAAAGTACATGCATGGAAATAGAGGTGCAACTTGTTACTATGATTTCAATGATTAGAGTTTGGAAGGATGAGGGCCTGGATAGAGTAGATGTGGAGAGGATGTTTCCACTAGTGGGAAAGTCTAGGACCAAAAGCCATTGCCAAAGAATAAAAGGATGTATGGTATCTATAGAAAGGAGATGAGGAGGAATTTATTTAGTCAGTGGGTGATGAATTTATGGAATTCGTTGCCACAGAAGGCTATAAAGGCCAAGTCAATGGCTATTTTTAACGTGATTAGTACAAGTGTCACGGGTTATGGGGAGAAGGCCGGAGAATGGGTTTGAGAAGGAAAGATAGATCAGCCCTGATTGAACGGCAGATAAACTTGATGGTCCAAATGGCCTAATTCTGCTCCTTCAACATCTGAGCGTATGAACTACCCAGTGGTAACTGCAATCTTTATTGCCTCAGTTAATAATATGGAGATCAGGACTCACAGGATGTTTTGATTGTGTAATCACCCTCCCACTTACCGTCAGCCTGTCTTTTCCAGAACAATATTATTGTATGCTTGTTGTGGGGCTGCAGAGAGACTGCCTTTAGAGTTATAATGTTTGAAACAAGATCTTTGATTCAACTCATCTATGCTGACCTATCCATTTGCCTGCATAAGGCCCACATACCTTTAAAACATTCCCATCCATGTGTCTGTCTAAATGTGCCTTAAACATCATAATTGTCCCCACATCTATAGCTTCCTCTGGCAGCATGTTCCATATACCCACCATTCGCTGTGTGAAATGGTTGCTCCTCATGTCCTTTTAAAATCCCAATTGTCCCAGTTTGCCTGCATTTGGCCCATATCTCTCCGAATCCTTCCGTGCCACACATTGGCTCAAATGTTCTGTGAAAGTTGTGTGGCTTCCTCCGGTATCTTGTTGCATATATGGACTACCCGCTGCATGAATAAATTGCTCTTGAAGTCCCTCTAAAATCTTTCTACTCTCACCTTACATCAATTCCCGCATGCCAAATCCTTTTTCTCAGATCCAATCTTCTCATCATTCCCATTGCTCTAAAGTTTAAGGTGAGGGAGGAAAGATTTAATAGGAACCTGAGGGGTAACCTTTTCACACAAAAGGGTGATGGGAGGAGCTGCCGGGGAGGTAATTGAGGTAGGGACTATCGCAATGTTTAAGAAACATTTAGATAGGTACATGGATAGGACGGGTGGGATATCAGCCAAACGTAGGCAGGTGGGACTAGTGTAGATGAGACATGTTGGTCAGTGTGGGGATGTTGGGCCTGTTTCCATGCTCTATGCCACTACATCAATGATTCCCTTTATCTCCTCTGGTTTGGGCTGCAAGTGTGGGCTTCACCAGCCCTTGCTTCTCAACATGATCCCAGCCTTCTGTTGTTCTCCTTTCAGAAAACCAAGAACTCCCTGTTGTACAGGTGACGATGATTGACCTAGCTGTGAGAGAGGAACTGCAAAAGAATTGCATCACTCAATCTAACATTCGCAGTCACCACTCACAACCTGATACTTTGCCTCTTCTAGAGGTCAACATGGAGATGGGGTCAGCCTGCAGTGACTGATTGAAATCTGACGCTCACTGCCACCACCCCAGAAACGGATACCTTGCGTACTTTAGTGGTCAGCTTCGAGATGGGATCTGCGTGCAGTAAATAAATCATTGAGCATGAGTGATCTGTAGACAGGGCAAAGTGAAAGGTTGGCCCAGACGCCTTCTCTCAAAAGCCATCCAGTGAGCATGTGTGACAAACGAAGGCTGATGGCCTTGCAGAATGGAACTGGTGGACATGCCTGTTGGCTGGACTTGTTAAAGACCAATGGTTCAATGGTGTTTTATTGTCAAATGCAAACACACAGTGAAATTATTTTGTTATAAACAGTCCAGTAGAGTATTGCCATACCATCCCAAATGGCAATTGTACAGATATAATGCACGAATGGCAATTGTACAGATACATGCACGAGGCGCCATGTTTTGGCGCCATTTTCCAAGTCCAGTCTACGCACCAGTGGTCATGAGCAGTGCCCGTTCCAGGCGAGCCCCAGGCTGCATTTGGGCCTCCAGCCATTGCCTTCCTTGGTCAAGAGCAATCAACGTCCTCTCCTCACCCATCCACCTTTGTGCCCTGGGGGGACATTGTGGGCATGGGGAGGGGGCAACTTGTGCGCAGTGTCTGGACCCCTTCCTCTCTAACAGGGAAGAGCTTCTGAGTCTGTCAAGAGGCAAGAGTGTTGTATATGTCCCAGACAGAACAATGAAATTGAAACTTGTAGCAGCACAACAGACTATATATAACACAGTACTCTGTAAACAATATAATAAATTAGAAAAAAAGGCCACCAAATTCAAGTGCAGTTTCCGACCATTTCAAGCAGGATGCAAGGCCACCAAATTCAAGTGCAGTTTCCGATCACTTCTAGCAGGGTGCAATGCCACCAAATTCAAGTGCAGTTTCATACCACTTCAAGCAGGGTGCAAGGCCACAAAATTCAAGTGCAGTTTCATACCACTTCAAGCAGGGTGCAAGGCCACCACGTTCAAATGTAGTTTCATACCATTTCAAGCAGAGATTCTCAATATTTTTTAAACACTTATAACACTTTTATTTTTCACTGATGGGAAGGATCCTCTGCACCTGATGAGCGGAGGGGGACTGAGTAAGATGGCCAAAAATCACAGTTGTAAGTGATAGCATTTTATCTAAAATCAATATACAGTGCAAACAGGAAGTTGTCAAGTTTTCACCACGGCAAGTTTTCACCGCCATTTGCAGTGCTTCACTTTAGGCCAACCACCAACAGCAGCCATTTGCAGTGCTTCACTTCAGACCAACCACCACCAACAGCCACTTGCGGTGCTTCACTTCAGACCAACCACCACCAACAGCCATTTGCTGTGCTTCACTTCAAACCAACCACATTTTCATTTTCATTTTCATTTTCATTTTCATTTTCAAACCACATTAAGGGCACTCAAGGTCAGTAAAACCTCACTCACAGTTTAGTAGACATGTGTTCATTGTTATCACAACTCAGACTGAGAGACATGACCCTCTCGCTCCCCCATCTTGCAGAGACTGACTGAAGCATTCAACACTTCAGGGTTTTATAGTCCCTCTGGAAGGGGCGTGATCTTCAAGAGAGAGAATCTCAACATTTTTTAAAGACTAATAACTCTTTTACTTTTCACGATGGAAAAAGTCCTCTTGTCCTGCACAGCAGAGGGGGGCTCTGAGTAAGATGGCCTAAAGTCACAGCCATAAGTGGCAGCGTGTTTTCTAAAATAAATATATAGAACAACAGGAAGTGGTCAAGATCAGACTTTTAGTAATATAGATATATATTACGTATACGCACACATATATGCATACATATATCCACATATACACACACACACACAGATTGTTGTTTGTGATATATTTATATAGCTGTTTGTGTTGTATATATGTGTACATGGAAATGCACAAGAAATTGTAGCCAATAACTGACAATTATTTTCAAAGTTTGGACTGAGCAGTACAGCTACTAATACCCTTCTAAATTTGATAGATTGTGTAGTTCAGCCTAAAAATGCACATGTAAAAACTCTGTGAAATTCCAGTCAATTGGTGTCCATAATTGGCTATTTTGATGGGAAAAACCATTACCTATTTTTCTGTTACAACTTTTGGATTTGCTACGATGGGAATTATTTTTTGTGCAGTGTATGCTTCACTAGTCACTGGAAGTAAAACTATAACGTGAAGTTTCGATTAAACCAAATGTGAGATGAACAACCTTTTCCGGTCAGTTTAGTAGCTATTATAAACGCGAGATTTGCCAGAAACTGCAGGATTGGAATGTTGGAAGGAAACCACCAAGCTCAAGTTTGAACCCATATCAGAACTCACTGATAGGGTGAAGAAGGGTCTTGACCCAAAACGTCCCCTATTCCTTTTCTCCAAAGATGCTACCTTTCTTGGATATTTTTAAGGCAGAGATAGATTCTTGATTGGTACGGATGTCAGGGGTTATAGGCAGGAGAATGGGGTTGGGAGCGAGAGCTAGATCAGCCATGATTGAATGGCGGAGCAAACTTGATGGGCCGACTGGCCGAATTCTGCTCCTATCACCTATGACCTTATGACCTGCTGAGTTACTCCAGCTTTTTATGTCTATCTTCAGAATTCACAGCCTCTTTAACCAGGTTAAAACAATTTCATGACATGCCTCACAGCCATTTGCACTTCGTTTGTGAAACAGAATTTAGATTCAATCTACAATGGTACCATCTCATGTCATTGAAGCTTTTTGTTTTTTGGGCTAACTAGGAAATGCAGGTCATGGGAAATTCATAGCCTAAGTTGTTCAAGCAATTGAAAGGAAGAGGTAAGACAGACAAATATTAAAATGGAATGCAATTGTGGAAGGGATCATGATGGAATTATCAAAATTATAATAGTTTGGATATTAAAAATACACCAGCTATAAATATCACAAACATACTTAAATAATGGCAAGAACATAGCAGAGGGCATCTCGTATCTAGTGTTCTCTCATTACATATAAGGACACCACTTGGTCCATCAATTCTATGAAGGCTCTCAGATTAATATTATTCCCCCATTTATTTCCCATTCATTTCCCTCTAACCTATTCTCGCTCTCAAGTACAAGTCCACCTGATTCTCCCATCACCTTTCCTACTTTAGGGATAACTTAAGTAGCTAATTAACCTAACACTAACAACCATCAATCTGCTAACTTATGAATCATGCTTGTTCATTCTCATCCAAATTGTTTAAATAAAAGATAAACAATAATGTGTCCAGCACCAATCCCTGTGGCACACACTGCGAATCATAGGCCTGCAGTCCAAAAAGCAATCGTCCAACTTCACCACTCTGCTTTCTAACATCAAGCCATTTGGGTATTCAATTCGTTAGTTTTCCCTGGATCCCATGTGATTTATCCTTCCAGATGAGCGAACCATGAGAGAGAATAGGACACATGGAAATAAGTGGGGGAATGAGATTAATCTGAACGTTTCCACATAATTAGACAATAGACAATAGACAATAGGTGCAGGAGTAGGCCATTTGGCCCTTCGAGCCTGCACCGCCATTCAATGTGACCATGGCTGATCATCCCCAATCAGTACCCCGTTCCTGGCTTCTCCCCATATCCCCTAATTCCACTATTTTTAAGAGCCCTATCTAGCTCTCTCTTGAAAGCATCCAGAGAACCTACCTCAACCGCCCTCTGAGGCAGAGAATTCCACAGACTCACCACTCTCTGTGAGAAAAAGTGTTTCCTGGTCTCCGTTCCAATCGATGGGCTGAATGGTCTTCATATATGTGATGAAAGGACTAGAAATTAGGTGCCCTCTGCTGTGTTCTTGCCATTGTTTAAATGTTTGTGCTATTTATAGCTGGTATCTAATTAATATCCAAACTATTATTCATCTTGATTACTATATCGTGGTCCCTTCCGCAATTACATTCCATTTTAATCTTTATTAAGCCAAAGTCCTTGGCAAAAGCATTCCCTAAAGTTTGTATAGACAACAGTCCATTGCCTTGGTTGCCTCTTCATAAAACTCTAACAATATTGTAAGATATGATTCCTCAAATACGTGACAGCAACCCTTAATCAGTGCTCATCTATCTAAATACTTGGCTCATGATATGAGACACTGTGGTGTATTTGGTGATGAGATTTGATAATATTTGCAGTGAATTTGATCACACGTGAGATCAGGGTGAACAATGAGGCTGTGAAACCTAACCCTAAATCAATTTGGCACATTACATGGCGTTGCTGGTATGCACAGCAACAATAAACAATTTGACCATTGAGTCACTTCCTTAGTGGATGTCTGTACTGAGGTCTAAAGTGAATACAACTAAGGAGAAGTGACTAAAAAATGCATTAGACAAACAGAGGAAGCAACTCTCCTCAAACAAATAAAGGAAAAACGATGTAATTAAAAGGCATTGATTGAATGCATTTACAGTAATGATGCATAGATCGAAAACTAAAGTTGATTGAAAGAGAAGGCAAAATCTTTTTAGCAGAAAGCTATTTTAATGAAACAAATTATTTTTGCAGCAGTTTACCACAGAGATTTACCACAAAGCTACATGCAATAGTGGGTATTAGCCACAAGGATAAGTTGGACAATGGTGGATTTTTTTCTCTGGAGAAAGAGAGGTTGAAACCTGATGGAGGTTCATACAATATAAGAGAGACGGAGATGGGATAGACAGTCATAATCTATATTTCCCAGGGTAGAAATGTCAAATATTCGAGAGCTAAGATGAGAGGGGCTAAGTTTAAAGTTGAAGTGCAGGGCATGTCGCCAGGTACAAACGGAACAAGGTGGTGGTGGAGGCAGATACAATAGTGGCATCTAAAAGGCTTTTAGATTGGCTGATCAATATGCAGGGAATGGAGGGATATCGATCACGTGCAGTCTGAGGAGACTAGTTTATCTTGGCATCATGTTCGGCACTGACATTATGGGCCAAAGGGTCAGTTCCCGCTCTGTACTTTTCTAAGTTTTATGTTCTAGTTGACAATTTTGACATAATGAGAATCCATGAGAGGTCAGATATCATGGTTTCTTCATATATTTTCATTTAGTTTAGTTTGGAGATACTGCGCGGAAACAGGCCCTTTAGCCCATTGAGTCCGCGCCGACCAACGATCCCCGCACACTAACACTATCATACACCCACTAGGGACAAGTTATGATTTTACCAAGCCAACTACCTTACAAACCTGTAGGTTTGCGGGAGGAAACCGGAGATACCGGAGAAAACCCACACAGGTCACGTGGAGAATGTACAAACTTCATACAGACAGCACCCGTCATCAGGATTGAACACGGGTCCCCGTCACCATGCCTCCCTGTTATCACTTGGAGTGTAAAGATCTTCAGAGTGCAATCTTTAATTGCACAAACAAATTATCAGAAATCATCTCGTGTGACCTCAGTTCTCAGCATACCTGAAGCATGAAGGCCTGTTGTGGGGAACACTGAAAATTTAAGCAATTCTGCTATGCCATGGGCAATCTTTACCAAAGATCAGTAATAAAGAGAGATTTACTGCTGTGTAAACATTTTGGTGTGGTCTTGGAGGAAAATGAATGGGAATTGAAAAGCTGCAAAGTAGCTGAGAACCAAAAGGTGTGGAATTGGTGCTTAAAATAGAAGAACATTTCTGATGGCGGATTGGTTGCTCTCTTTATATCCTGTTCTGTTTCTGTTCAGCTGCTAATTTGTTGCCATCACTTTTAAATTCAAACTTTTTAATGTGGGAGGGGAGAAATCACTGGAGTTGTTGCTGATCACTCTCACGTTAATTTAGTTTAGTTTCAAGATACAGCACGGAAAGAGGCCCTTATGGCCACTGAGTCTGCACCGATCAGTGATCCCCGTTCACTTCTTCTACTTGCGTATGGCATGCACTGCCTAAAGTTGTAGATCAAGTGGCATGAAAAACACTATACCTATTTGTTTGTGCATGTCGGGTTGATTGCATTAGTTGAAACAAGGTGGACCACGTGAAGGTTGCAATCTCCCACCCCCCTGTACACTAGCACTATCCTGCACACCAGGGACAATTTGCAATCTTAACCAAAGCCAATTATAAAACCTGTACGTCTTTGGAGTGTGGGAGGAAGCTGAGCACCTGGGGAAGAATGTACAAACTCCGTACAGACAGCACCCGTAGTCAGGATCGAACCTGGGTCCCTGGCACTGTAAGGCAGCCACTGTACCCCCACTGTGCCCCTTCTGTAGTCTCACCAATTTCTCGGCCAGTACTAGAATAGCAACAGCCCCAATGTGTTTCCTCAATCATCTCTGCTCTGGATGATTGGGTGATGAATGGAATGCTATATACAGTGGCTTGCAAAAGTTTTCATACCCCTTGAACCTTTCCACATTTTGTCACGTAACAACCACAAACGTAAATGTATTTTATTGGGATTTTATGTGATAGACCAACACAAAGTGGCACATAATTGTGAAGTAGAAGGAAAATGATACATGGTTTTCAAATATTTTTACAAATAAAAAACTGAAAAGTGTGGTGTGCAAAAGTATTCAGCCCTCTTTACTCTGATACCCCTAAATAAAATCCAGTGCAACCAATTGCCTTCAGAAGTCACCTAATTAGTAAATAGAGTCCACTTGTAATAATCTAATCTCAGTGTAAATACAGCTGTTCTGTGAAGGCCTCAGAGGTTTGTTAGAGAACATTAGTGAACAAACAGCATCATGAAGCCCAAGGAACACACCAGACAGGTCAAGGATAAAGTTGTGGAGAAGTTTAAAGCAGGGTTAGGTTATAAAAAAATATCCCAAGCTTTGAACACCTCACGGAGCACTGTTCAATCCATCATCCGATAATGGAAAGAGTATGGCACAACTGCAAACCTACCAAGACATGGCCGTCCACCTAACCTGACAGGCCGGGCAAGGAGAGCATTGATCAGAGAAGCAGCCAAGAGGCCCGTGGTAACTCTGGAGGAGCTGCAGAGATCCATAGCTCAGGTGGGAGAATCTGTCCACAGGACAACTATTAGTCGTGCACTCCACAAATCGGGCCTTTATGGAAGAGTGGCAAGAAGAAAGCCATTGTTGAAAGCCATAAGAAGTCCCATTTGCAGTTTGCCACAAGCCATGTGGGGGACACAGCAAACATGTGGAGGAAGATGCTCTGGTCTGATGAGACCAATATTGAAGTTTTTGGCCTAAATGCAAAACGCTATGTGGCGGAAAACTAACACTGCACATCACCCTGAACACACCATCCACACTGTGAAACATGGTGGTGGCAGCATCATGCTGTGGGGATGCTTTTCTTCAGCAGAGACAGGGAAGCAGGCCAGAGTCGATGGGAAGATGGATGGAGCCAAATACAGGGCAATCTTGGAAGAAAACCTGTTAGAGTCTGCAAAAGACTTGAGACTGGGGCAGAGGTTCCCCTTCCAGCAGGACAACGACCCTGAACATACAGCCAGAGCTCCAATGGAATGGTTTAGATCAAAGCATATTCATGTGTTAGAATGGCCCAGTCAAAGTCCAGACCTAAATCCAATTGAGAATCTCCGACAAGACTTGAAAATTGCTGTTCACAGACGCTCTCCATCCAATCTGACTGAGCTTGAGCTATTTTGCAAAAGAAGAATGGGCACAAATTTCAGTCTCTAGATGTGCAAAGCTGGTAGAGACATACCCCAAAAGACTTGCAGCTGTAATTGCAGCAAAAGGTGGTTCTACAAAGTATTGACTCAGGGGGCTGAATACTTTTGCATGCCACACTTTTGAGTTTTTTATTTGTAATAAAATTTGGAAACCATGTATCATTTTCCTTCCACTTAACAATTATGCACCACTTTGTGTTGGTCTATCACATAAAATCCCAATAAAATACATTTACGTTTGTGGTTGTAATATGATAAAATGTGGAAAAGTTCAAGGGGTATGAATACTTTTGCAAGCCACTGTATAAATGTACAAACAAGGAACTTCAGATGCTAGTTTACCAAGGAAAGACACAAAATGCTGGAGTAACTCAGCAGATCAGGCAGCATCCCTGGAAAACATGGGTAGGTGACATTTCAGATCGCGACCCTTCTTCAGATTAATCCTATATAAGTAGAAATAAAGAACTGCAGATGCTGGTTTATACCAAAGATAGACACAGAGTGCCAGAGTAACTCAGCAGGCCAGGCAACATCTTTGGAGAAAAAGGATGAGTTACGTTTTAGTCGGGCTCCTTCTTCAGACTGAAAGTAAGGGGTGGGTAGGAAGGGAGAGCTAGAAGCGAGAAAAGCTTTGTAACCGGACCTTTTTCTCTAGAGATGCTTCCTGACACTTTGTGTCGATCTTTGATCCTATTTCAGAATGTAAATAAACATTTGTGCTGTCAGTTCTCATTCTCCTAACAAACAATTATTCACAAACCAAAATCCTAATACCATAATGTTATCTCTAATATAAGAATTGAGTATTCTTGAACATAAAACAAATCGTTAGGTGCACCAAGTCAGTGTATTAATTGAATTATAACTGTGAAATCACTGCTGCCATCTATTGATGCTGATGCATAGTGTATATCTTTGAATATTAAAGAAAGCAGTGAATGAGTATTAAGAAAACATGCCGATAACAGGAAATCTCCCAATTTAGACTCAACCCGAGATGTCACCCATTCCTTCTATCCAGAGATGCTGCCTGCCCCGCTGAGTTACTCCAGCATTTTGTGTCTGTCTTCAGTGTAAACCTGCATCTGCAGTTCCGTCCTACACAATCTCCCAATTTATCTGGTTTTGGACAGAACGCTCTTTGCATTGAATGAAACACTGATTCCCTATGTGAGGATGTGTGTGATGAGATTTTTAACAGAAGGAGTGGGTGGGTTCGTGGTGAATTTAGTTAATTAGGCAGAATGGGTATGCATAGATCTGCAGAGGAGAGTTAAGTTTCCAGCAATTTGTTTCAGTCAGGTTGCTTTAGATAACCCCTCTCCAGTCCTTTATTGTTGCTTTGCTTTTCTGCTTACCTCAGTCAATGAACAAGGCCATTCAAGTAAGTCGTTGCAGAAGGAAAGTATGAAAGTGACCAGCTTCCCATTTAATTAACCAGCCAACGAAAATATAAAAATGCACAACCTTTTTGAAAAAAGGATTGGAAATAATTGGCAACAAGATTCTTAAACCATTAAATAATCAAAAATTAACACAAAATCTTAGCTTAACCTAGGTATACAGCATAGAAATAGGCCTTTCGGCTCAAGGGTCCATGTCGACCATCGATCACCCGTACATTAGTTCTATCCTACACACTAGGTGTAATTTACAGAGGCTAATTAACCTACAAACCTGCACATCTTTGGGATATGGGAGGAAACAGGATCAGCTGGAGAAAACCCACACGGTCAGAAGGAGACCGTGCAAGCTCCGCACAGACAGTACCCGTAGTCAGGATTGAACCTGTGTATCTGGTGCTGTGAGCGTGCAGCATTGCTGCTGCGCCACTGTGTTGCTTAGTGTTGGATAAAACAGAATAATCAAAGATAAACCTTGACACTGTAATGCCTCAATGTTCAAATCAGGTATGAGGATTGGAGAAAGTGATTATGTTCAATTTATTGTGTAATAGAGAGTTTTTCAGAGTACAACCTTGAGTTCTGAGTGAATGACCTCCATTTTAAAGCACTAAGCAATTCAGGAGACCTGTGCATGAAATGCTGCACGGCATTTTGAAATAACATTTTCAGATAACAAGCTCTTGAAAAGCATATGTATCCTGTATTTTAAAACGTCACTGAGCCTGTTACAGTCACTTTTCAGTACAGCTGTTTGAAGTTACAGTGGCAGGCACTTTAGAAAATGGACATCAACTTAATTGTGACTTAAAATTATAACAACCCATTCATAGACAATCAAATGCAGCTGTGCAGTGGTAATGGTGCATCGTCTTTAAAAATAGTTTTCAAAGGAATGAAAACCTGAAATTGTTTTAATAAGTTCATAAGTTCTATGAGCAGCATTAGGCCATTTGGCCCATCGTCTATTCCACCATTCAATCTTGGCTGATCTATCTATCCCTCTCAACCCCATTTTCCTGCCTTCTTACTAATCAAGAATCTGTCAATATACAACTAAAATATCCATTGACTTGGCCTCCACAGCCATCTGTGGTAATGAATTCCACAGCTTCACCACCCTCTGACTAAGGAAATACCTCCTCATCTCCTTTCTGAAGGTACGTCCTTTTATTCTGAGGCTATGGACTCATTAGTGGAAATATCCTTTCCACATTCACTCTATCCAGGTCTTTCACTATTCGGTAAGTTTCAATTATGTCACCCCTCATCATTCTAAACTCCAGCAAGTGCAGGCCCAGTGCCCTCAAACGCTTATCACATGTTAATCTAATCATTCCTGGCGTCATTCTCGTTTGCAACATTGGCAGTGATTTTATTTTTTTATTAATATATGTAAGTGAGATTTTTAGTTTTTTGTCTTAATAACGTGTTCTAACAATCGGAGAGGATTAGCGTATTAGAGCAGACCCAACTTGTCTACACCAACCAACAGGTCCCATCTACACTAGGCCATATTGTCTGTGTTTGCCTCATATCCCTCTAAACCTATCTTATCCATGTACCTGTCCAACACTTTTTTTGACTAATTTCTTAGAACAACAAAGGTCGAAAGGTGATATAATAGTGGTGTATAAGAATATAAGAAAGAATAAAAACAGAAATAAGTCATTCTATTCTTGACTATGCTCTGTCATTCAATAGTGTGGTTTATCTTTTATCCCATTGACACTTTGCTTTTTTTTTTTTTTTGAATAATTTTTTTATTAGCAATAAACAATTCTCAATGTTTAAAACTGAGTTATAAACATCAACTTAAATCAATATTTGTACTCTAATGATTATTATCTTATTTTTTTTTGAAAATAAAAGTGGGTAAAGAGAAATACCATTATTAATCAATAAAATTATAATTCCTTAATAATTATTTGGTATAAAAATAAAAAAAAAATGAAGAAAAAGAAAAAAGACATATTATGTATATATATCAATTAAAAGCCACACAATATATTATAAATGAAACAACTACAAATAATAATATCAGTAAAGACATGCATATATCCTGGTATACCAATACATTATTTTCATCAAATCCCGCAGGGTGTCAGTCGAGCCGTGATGCCAAGAACAGCTACTTCTCTAAATACTGTATATATGGAGACCATATCTGTTGAAAAGAATTATACTCGTCCAAAAGGACAAATCTGATTCTTTCCAACTGCAACGTCTCCAACATCTCTGATGCCCACATTTTAATTGTTCGGGATAATGTTCCCTTCCAAAATTTCAATATTATTTTTTTCCCTAATATCAAACAATAATCAAGGAAATTTCTTTGATCTAGTGTAAGTATCAAATTAGCCTCTGGAATTCCCAGTATTATTAGCTTTGGGTCGGGTTCTAATTTAACCTTAAGAACTTCAGAAATAACTTAAAAAATTTCTGTCCAATAATAATTCAATTTAGGACATGTAACAAAACTGTGTGTTAAATTTGCTTCTGAATTCTTACATTTATCACAAATAGAGGAGAGATTAGGAAATATACTATTTAATTTGGTTTTCGAATAATGTAATCTGTATAATACTTTAAATTGTATTAATATATGTCTAGCATTTAACGAGCACCGGTGTATTCGTTATAGACTTTCTTCCCAATTTTCTTTGGGTATAGGTGATCCAATTTCATTTTTCCATGCTTGACGATATGTTTCAGTTATTGGATTCTCCTTATCCATAATGATGTTATATATATAAGCTATTAATTTTTCTGTGGTTGGATGCCAGTTAAACAATTCATCTAATAATCCTGGTTCCTTATTTTTAAAATCCTGTGTATTAGATTTAATATAATCTCTAATTTGGAAATACCTAAACAAATGCTGTGAAGACAATCCGTAGATATCTTGTAATTCCTGAAATGAAAGAAATTTTCCATTTCTATAAAGGTGCTCTACCCTTGTAATTCCTAAATTATCCCAATGTCTGAACCCTCCATCCAGTGTGGAGGGCTTAAATAATGGGTTATTCATAATTGGTAATCTAAATGAAAGGTTGTCTAATTGTAAAGTCTTGACTATTTGTTTCCAAATACGTCTATTATTATAAATGATGGGATTGTCCCTATAAATTTTTTTTTGAACTTCCTTTGGGGCAAAAATAATTGAATCTACGTTGAAAGGCAAACAATCTTCCTTTTCTATCTTTAGCCACGTTGGTTCCAGGTCCGTATTTACCCACCAAAAATTCATATTCTTAATCTGTACTGCCCAGAAGTAGTATAGAAAATTTGGAAGTGCTAATCCTCCGTTTATCTTTGACTTACATAAATGTTTTTTACTTATTCTATGATTTTTATAATCCCAGATAAAACTATTAACAATATTATCAATTTTTTTAAAAAAGGTTTTCGGAAGGAAAAAAGGGATAGCTTGAAACAGATATAATAATTGACACTTTGCTACACTAACTTTATCTCAATTGATTATATTGCAATCCAAAATCTATCAATTTTTTTCTTGAATATTACATAGAACAGTAAGCACAGGAACAGGCCCTTCGGTCCACAATGTATGTGTCAAACATGATGCCAAGTTAAAGTAATATTATCCGCTTGCTCCAGACTCATATCACTCTATTCCCTGCATATTCATGTGCCTATCTAAAAGAATATTGGGAGCAGACCATACAAAAATGGTGAATGGGTGACATGTTGGGAAGGAAGTGGATTGTAACAGTCAGTTCAGTTGCTGAACTTTATTATTAGACGACTACACCCCTATTCAGCAATGTTATGCATGAGTATTAACTTTCCAATGCTTTTGCTAATAAATGATCCTGATCATGTGTGGAGTTTGCACATGCTCCCTGTGACTACGTGGGTTTCCTCCGGGTGCTCCGGTTTCCTCCCACATCCCAAAGACGTGTGGGTTTGTAGGTTAATTGGCCTCTGCAAAATTGCCCCTAATGTGTATGGAGTGGATGTTAAAGTGGGATAACACAGAGCTAGTGGGAACTGCTTCCATGTTGTATTTCAAAACTAAATCAAACTAAACTGAAATAATGGATAAAGCTTGAATGCAAGATAAAGTATTATTTGTACCACTTACTGATGTGGGACTTCCAATACAGCAATGCAGAGGCCTTTTTTTATCCATGGCATGTTGTAAGGAGTATTGAATCTAATACAGGGATTTTTCTTATAGACCAGTTTAAATGAATTCCAGCAGGTCCAAAATACTTCAGGACTCTTTACAGCATCGAATTCTGTTTAATGGTGTGTCCGGCTGAAGCAGGGAAACGTCAATGTTCAATTTTAATTTGTAGAAATTCCACAGTAAGTGCTTTGCTCAGCAGGGAACAATCACAAGTGCCTCATTTCCTTTATTATGAATGTTAGAAGTTT
Organism: Raja brachyura; assembly: GCA_963514005.1. Next base: position 18,465,425 of record OY740800.1, read on the forward strand.
TCATAAGCATTCCAACACAAGTGAGGTATTGTGGTCGAATACTCACATCAATTTTGAATACTTACAATTGAGTGTTTCTAAGAAGCACTTAAAGCAATTGTTAATAAAAGAGCAGATTACTTAAATATTTTGGTGAGGGATCCTTGGCAAAATTTACTTTGAAAGCACTAATGTAGCCATTTCATTCTTTGACCCTTCAAATATTCCTTTCTGGTGAACATGCCCACTTTAGCAAAGAACAAGGGGGAAGTAGGAATCTTCCCTGATTATACTGTTGTGCCGACACACAATAATTCCCAAAACTATCCGGGGGAATGTTTCACTTTATGAATAAAATTGTTTGAAAATGAAATTCACTGTCTGCAAAGTCAGTAGAAACAGATTCAATAATACATTTCAAAAGAAAGTTGTAGGACTTTGGGGAAGAGAACATGGGCGTGAAACTATCGATTGTAGGGTAGTTGGGAACATTCTGCCACATTTTATCCTTTACTGTCTAAAATATTTAGGGGCTAATTTCACCCTGTATGAACACTTTGTACAGGGATATAACTTATTGTGTGTTTTCAATGGCAGATGGCACTGTCTTACTGGATTACTATTCAACTGGATATAGTAAAAATAGAAACTGCTGAAGAAAATTGGAAGGCTAGATAACATTGGTGCAAAGGAGAATAGCTAATGCTTCAGGTCTGGGATACATCGGAATTCCTTTCCATTCTGCTGTTGAACAAATTCCAGGCCTGCTCGTTATTCATAATGAGCTCCTGGTTTTTACAGCATTACAACGGGGCCACAGCACAAGAACAGGCAATTTTTTATGCTGCCCAGGCTGCAAGTTGCAAGCTGTGTTGGCAATTGAGCAGAATGAATATTGATTTCTCTAACTTCAAGTAACCCTTGCTTTCCCTCTCTCTCCGTCCCTCCACACCATAGTTCTCTGACTAGTTTCACTGTCCTCCTGATTAATTTGACTGATATTTTACTGATTCTATGCCTCGTTGTCATCTTCCACTCAGATAACGTACCATTCTACATTTCCTTGATTGGGTGCTTTGATTTCTTGTTTTCACACCTTACCCAACCATATCTCTAGTCCCCCCCCCCCCTCCTGACTCTATAGTCTGAATAAGGGTCTTGACCTGAAACATCACCCATTCCTTCTCTCCAGAGATGCTGCCTTTCCCGCTGACTTACTCCAGCATTTTGTGTGCACCTTCAGTGTAACCTAGCATCTGCAGTTCCTTCCAACAAATTCCTTGTGATGTTTCTGACCATATCCTAACAATCCCTGGTGATAGATTTTTCTAAAACCTTTTCTTGCTTTTTGCAAGATCTTCTCCCATCAAACATTATTCACTATTTTAACATTCTCAGTCAAGTTTTGCTGCGACCTTTTGAGAAAGAAACAAAGTGCTGGAAGAGCTCAGCAGGTCAGGCAACATTTTGTTTCTCTAACCTATTGCTCAAATCTCGTCTGTCTCCATTTTGCTGAAACCTTTGTTTTTCTGGATAAAGTACATTTTTTCTTGGTAATTTTGACCTAATAGTTCTGGTGTAATCGCTGTGTATCTTTATCATTGTCTCTCTCTTTACTGTATACACACACAACAATGCACAGTGCTGAATGCAAGATTTTATCATTTCATATAACTTCCCCAGTTCCGTCTGGAACTGAATATCGGTGGTTAGTTTCTTCTGTGGCTTGATTGACCTGCATTAGCACCTTTTGTAATTTGCGCAGATATACTTTAAGGTTCCTTTGTTCTTCAGTGCCATTGAGTCTCCATTAGCCAAGCAATAAATAACCCTGAGCAAAACGCAAAGTGCTGGAAGGGTTTAGCGGGTCAAGGCAGTATCTGTGGAGTCTCTTCCCTCCATAGATGCTGCCTGACCCAATGAGTTCCTCCAGCACTTTGGGTTTTGCTCAAGGTTCCAGCTTCTGCATGAAATAACTTGTATTCATAAAACATCTTTCATAACTTCAGGGCGTTCCAAAATGTTTCATAAACACTTGACAGTAAATGTGGACATTACATTTGTTCTTTGTATTATGGCTTAGTCTGATGGAGAGATGAAATAGAGAAACAGAACCTCAGCAAAGTGTGTCCCTAAAGAACTGAAGATGCTGGTTTAAATCAAAGATAGACACAAAATGCTGGAGTAACTCAGTGGGACAGGCAGCATCTCTGGAGAGAATGGGTGACGTTTCAGGTCGAGTCAGGTCTGAAGAAGGGTCTCGACACGAAACGTCACCCATTCCTTCTCTCCAGTGATGCTGCCTGTCCCACTGAGTGACTCCAGCATTTTGTGTCTATCGCTTATATCATGGTCATAAGTCTCACAACAAACAGAGCAGTTTGTTGCTGAGGTCCATATGTACGGTTTCCAATGTTTAATATTACAAACCATTTGTACGCAGCTCACAATCTTAAAGCTCCAGTCACAGAGTCCATTTTCCCAGAACAGGGGAATCAAAAACTAGAGGGCATCGGTTAAGGTGAGAGGGGAAAGGTTTAATAGGAACCTGAGGGGCAACTTGGTTCACACAGAGGGTGGTGGGTATATGGAAAGAGCTGACAGATGGTGTAGTTGAGGCAGGTACAATAACAACATTTAAAGGACATTTGGACAGGTACATCGGGAGGAAAGGTGGAGCGGGATATGGGTCAAACACAGGCAAATGGCACCAGCTCAGATGTGGCAACTTGTTCGGCACAGAGGAGTTAGGCAGAAGGGGGTACTTCTGTGCTGGATGACTCTATGACTCTCTGAACAGTCATCCATCATAAAATTGTTTCAGCAAATAAACTGTATGCAATGTTTCTTCCTCTCATTAGCACAATGAATATTTGTCAAGATTGGTGTTTAAGTCAAGATAATGACTACACTAGAAACCTTTATTGAACAATGTTTTAATGAGGGAATTATGTTTGACAACTGGGTTTTAATTAAATCCATATCATATGTCCAAAGGAACACTCCATTCATAACATGTATTTACCATATTGTGATGTTTCAAATACTCTGTGATTTTAATGCCGTGAGCCACAGAAGCATTTTGCAAACTTTCTTTATTTTGAATCATATCAAATTTCCTTCCAATGCAATAGAATTAATGCTTGCATCAAAGAAAAGAGAAAATGTGTAAGAAAACAGTTTCAGGGCATCTGTAATTATAATTGCTGTTCCATGATTACTTGAATTAACTAAATTGCAATAATATGTTGGTTTCAATGCCAATTTAAATTTGAAGTGAAGAAAATTAAAAAGGCAAGGCCAATAAAGTTGTATGTAATGCTTCAAACATTTTATTTATACATAGCTGAGCGGCAGCAATAATTCTAAAAGTTGATCTCTATTCCATTGTACTGAATTAATTAAAATGAAAGCATTGCATTGACAACAAACCTTTCTTAAACTTCCTTCCTTCCCTCTCCCCTCCCCCTCCCTCTACCCATCCCCCCTCCGCCCCCTTCCCCCCCCACCCCTCCCTCTCCCCTCCCCTCCCCCCCAACCCCTCTCCTCCTCCCCCCACCCCTCCCTTCCCGTCTCTGCAAGTACTGAATAGTCCTCACAGTCATTGAGTTGGTATGGGGTTGGCCTGGGCAAGTCCTGCCACGGAGGTTAAATACGGATGTAGGGATGGTGAAGAATAAAGCTATAGACTAAGAAGTAGCAAGAGAAGCCATGTTCTTTCCTCTGACCTGCCAGAAAACAAAAACCATGAAACATCTGGTCTTGTGTTACATTTGCTTCATGGCTGGTTCAATCAGAAAAGTCACATTTCCAGATAATATGTGCTGCAGTAGATCACCCACATGTGTGTACATGCCTGATAAAATTATGAAGTAAATTTCAATGCTCTGATAAGCCAAGTTCCTAGTTAATAGCCCACGCCTCATGAAAGAGATAATATCTCAGCTCTCCAGTGCAGAGCTCTTAATTAAGCATGCACTTTGTGGTTGTTTTGCCTTTACTTAAAACCAGCCGAAAGCAATTTACTTTGAAGCCATCCTTCAACAGAGTCAAGAGTACCGTATCCAGTTGTATCTCTAACCTTCATGTCAACCAATTATAGACAACAGGAGAAACTTTTGAACAGAAGAAAAATATTACCGAGCAGGAGTAAACTGTCCACAAACAAAACGGAGGAGAGTGAAATTTAAATACATAACACAATGATTGGATACCAGCAAATGTTCCATGTAGTTCCAGAGCTAATAATATTTTGTTTATTGTGTTTTTAGTTTGGGTACCATGTTACCATAAAATGTTAAACAACTCATTTTGTCACTTTGGTGAAATGAGAATGCTTACCTATCAAGTACTTTGAATATTTCCAAAGAGTTTTATGTGAAACTTGATTGTTACAACTCTGAACAAGGGTATGTGTAGGAAGGATCTGCAGATGCTAGTTTACACCAAAGTCAGACACAAAATGCTGGAGTAGCTCAGCGGGTCAGGCAGGAGAAAAGGAATAGGTGATGTTTTGGGGTCGAGACCCTTCTTCATACTGAGAGCCAGGGGAGAGGGAAACTAGAGGTATGGAAAGGGATTTGCTCTGTCTCTCAGTCTGAAAAAGGTTTCCGACCCGAAACGTCACCTATTCCTTTTCTCCAGAGATGCTGCCTGCTCTGTTATGTTACTTCAGGAGAGGGGAGCCAGTCATTTCAATTTTGATTTCTGGATGCTATTCAATTTTCCTCTTTAGAAAATATTCTAGTATTAGTTTAGTTTGTTACAGCGCGGAAACGGGTCCTTTAGCACATTGAGTCCGCACTGGCCAGCTATCCCCAAGCATTAACACTATCCTACACACACTAGGGATAATTTACAATTTTACCAATCCAGTTAGCCTACAAACCTGTACATCTTGGAGTATGGGAGGAAACTTGAGCTCCAAAAGAAAACTCACGCAGGTCATGGAATAAACATACAAACTCTGAACTGACAGCACCTGTTGTCAGGAGCGAACCCAGGTCTCTGGCGCTGTAAGGCAGCAATCTTACCAATGTGCCACTATGTCACCCTTATTGTTCCTACCATATTAATCATGTAATAAATTCCCAATGTATGGAATGTTGCAATGACTTGCCAATATGGGTCCTGATCTTTGTCAATCTGTGAATTTGTATATTTTTTATACTCTGCAACATCCTGAGTTCTGAATGAAAACTTTTTCTTTCTTAAAAGTTTTAATTTTTGCCTGACTTGGGAAATGATTTACACCCTATGTGGGATGTCTTTGTAAATTGGGCACAACCTAATGAAGTGCATATTAAAGGATATTTCCGTGTGGTTTGAGGAAATAGTAAGGAGACCCATCATAAACATTGTTTGCTTTTTCCTCCTCTCACTCAATGCTTCACTTAATTAAATTCCCAGCTGATAAAACAAGGAAAACAATTAAAAACTTCCTGAATATAATTAGCCATCTGTTCCCTCCTATTCCTGTATCCAATTATATACTATAATACCACCCCACACTGCTCAAACCCAGTACAATTCGTTCAGAGTTTTTCGACTAACAGTTATAATGAGATCTGACCTGAGGAAATAAAAATTAAGATAAGCCATTTTTGAAGACCATATGGTATAGATCTATTGCATATTACATTCCCTTCATGTGCAGGTCTCTCAAGTTGGGCCCTTCAATGGAAAATTGATCTTTTACATTGATTTATCCAAGTGATTTTTAACGAAATTTTAATAAAATCAAGAATATAATTAGTTTCTCAGTGAGAATGCATTTTCCAGTGTGATTAATAGAAACCCTAGCGGCAACTTATTTACACAAAGGGTGGTAGGTATATGGAACAAGGTGCCAGAGGAGGTAGTGGAGGAAGAACTATCACGGTGTTTAAAAAACATTTTGACAGGTACGAGGATGGGCAAAGTTTGGAGGGATATGGGCCAAATGCAGGCAGGTGGTACTAGTGTAGATGGGGCATGTTGGTTGGCATGGGCAACTTTGGCCAAAGGTCCTGTTTTCCACACTGTATGAGTCTGACTCTATCAAGAAAATAAATCTGGCCTGGAATTTCCTGGTATCTGCAAGGACAGGTTAATGTCTGCAGCAAACTAATGATCGCTTGTCGCTTGGAGATTATGACTACGGGCGCTGTCCGTATGGAATTTACATATTCTCCCTGAGACCGCGTAGGTTTTCTCTGGGTGCTCTGGTTTCCTCCCATATTCCAAAGACGTACAGGCTTATAGATTAATTGGCTTCAGTAAACTTGTAAATTGTCCCTAGTATGTAGGATCGTGTTAGTTTACGAGGTGATCACTGGTTCGCATGGATTCGGTGGGCCGAAGGGTTAGTTTCTGCATTGTATCTCGAAGGTCTGAAGCCAGGAGTTTGAAGCCTAAATGGCAACTAGGTTCTTTCCTCATGTTCTCAATTTGGTGAAAGCCAATTTACCATTTACAATTTACCATTGCCGCTGTTTGGAGCGGATAGTGCCGCATCTCAGACTCTAGCACACACGAGCCATTGTTGATCTTTGCTAATATATTCTTAATCTCCCGCCCCACCTTTGATTTTAACCGTTAAATGTTAGATTCATGGACCAAATACATCCTCCAACTCTGCTGTAATAGATGATTAATAACCATCTTTATAAGATGGAGTTCAAAGTAAGGATGCAGAACCTCAGAATAAACCTAATGAACTGCATATTAAGAAGGGTTTTGACCCAAAACACCACCCATTCCTTCTATCCAGAGATGCTGCCTGTCCCGCTGAGTTACTCAGAAAAATCAGCTTGATTGTGAGTTGGAGCACGTTTCATTGACTTTTCATTCCTGCAATCAGTGTTAGACAATCTTTCTCTCCCTCATATTGATATACTGACCTTTGTATCTTCCTTAATTAAGAAGAAAAAAAGCTGGAAGCACACAGTAGGTCAAGCAGTCTATATGGAAAAATAAACATGTAGTTATTGTTTCGGGTCCCAAATCCTCTGTCAGAACTGTGAAAGAGAGAAACTGAATAAGTTTCAGTTGCCACGAAGATAGGGGAGGGATGGGGAAAACAAAGGGAATATCGATGAGGGGGTGAGACCAATTGAGTAAATGTGGCAGTTTGAGTAAGTTACTAATGGCATGGTTGTAGGAAGCACCAGTGGTTGATGCTCCTTACAACTCCCTCCTTGCTCTAGGTACCTAAACACCTGCTGGTGGAAGTGTTGTAGTTTCAAGGCCAAAATGAAACTTGTTTCAAGGCCAATGGAAAAAGCATCACCAACTGCAGTAGAGATGGGGAAAAATTAAATACCTTTTAAAAACGTTGGGTAACAGAAAATGTTGAATCCCACAGCAGGCCTTATCAATTTCCAGTCACTAGTGGTTTGACAGTTTATTTTTTACATTTTCTATTTTAATTTGCGATGATTTAGTCCAGACTTTTAAATGTGCTAACATTTTCTACAACCACTTTATTTATTCGACTGATTGTTAGCTCAATTTTCATATATGCCTTGTGCCATGAATGTTTTGAGACTGCTGATATCTAAAGCAATGGAAGGGCAAATTAGGGCAAGGAAATGGTGAAGTGATCTTGAACGGAAATAAAACTCAAAGTGTATCTGAGGAGAATTGTACATTGTGAATTGTAATTCAAATGCCAAGAAGAACAATATACAAAGCAACAATGGAGCAATGTAACTACCAATTTGCAATGTTCAAAATATGCTGTAAGTCACCATCTGAAACTCAGTGGAAATTATACTTAAATCCTACAATGACTTTGCATAACCAAACAAACAGCAGTGATCAGTTGATAAGAGAACAAAAAAAGTGGCTGAACATTTTTCAATGTATCATCAGGTAACATTTTCATCCATTCCCTACACACTAGTGGCAATTTACCGAGGCCAATCAATGTAAACAATTGCAGGCCTTTGGTTGTGGGAGCAAACTGGAGCAGCCGGAGAAAACCCAAGCAGTCACAGGGAAAACGTGCAAACTCCACACAGACAGCACCCGAGGTCAGGATCAAACCTGTGTTTCTGCTGCTGTGAGACAGCTGCTCTACCAGTTGTACCACTGTGCTGCCCAAATTTCTAACCATTAATATTGTTAGTAGGTTGAGTGGTGGCGCCATCGAGTGTGGCTGCCTCACCTGCAACTGTCTGTCCTTTCATTCTTTTTGTTATTTTTAGTCTGTTTTAAAGTTTGTTTTGGAGGTCTTTTAGTCTTTTTTATGTGGGGGGAGGGAGGGAGGTGGAAACAAGTTTTCTTGGTCACTTCCTGGCGGAGGATGCGACTGTTCTCTGATCCGCATCTTCGCCCCCTTCTCGCGGCCTGCCATCTGGATTGGCGTGGCCTTTCCTGCCGGAGACCGGCCAGAGCTTCAGCTTCGGCAGCGGCACAGCACTGGGTTCCATCGCGGGGCGAGCGATGCCTTACTGGGAGTCGCTGTGTTGGAGCTCCGGAGTGCTGGGACTGCAGACTTTGGGCACCGTCGAGCTGTGGTCCGCGGAGCTTCCAGCCATGGGCGGAGGGAGATTCCAGCTGCTGGTGGCGCTGACTTTGACATCACGGAGCCTGTGATCTCTCGCCGTGGTCGCCAGCATTGAATCTACGCCCAGCTCAGCCTGTGGACTTCAAAAGCCACGGTCTCCAGTAGGAAGCAGCCGATTTGGAGGCTCCGGGCCGCTGAGAGTGTTCTTCCGTTCGATGGCCTAAAACATCGGGCCACCGTGCGGTAACTGCGGAGTCCTCAATAGGCCCTGACCACGGATGAATAGAGGAAGATGACTGAACTTTGGTGCCTTCCCTCACAGTGGGTAACATTGATTCCGCTGTAATTTATTTAATGTTTTATGTTAAACACTTAAAAAGTGTTGTGTTTATCTTATTTGTGTGTTGCATGGTAACTCATATTTCACTGCACCAATTGGTGTATGTGATAATAAATGTCCTGTGTCCTTTGTCCCATGTCTGCTGAAAATGAAACGAAAGGTGAACAGCAGAGATGAACATATTTGAACAAAATGTTTGAAGGGGGCTTTTTTGTTCCTTCAAGGCAAGCCAACATAGTAAATATTTCATTATTTGCAGGGAGTTTTATTTAAATATGAAATACTCGTCTTCTTTCTTTACAACACTACCCTAGTGCTAATATATACTTCTCTGCAGTGAATCTGTAATGGCTAAAGGATCCCATGACTTGTCAAAATATTTGGACCTCTGTCCAGAGAGGTTTGACCTAATGTGAGAACTTGGTGTGGAGGCATTGATCCAAGCAACAAACCTCCTCTGCTTTGGTGTTAACTGGGTCAGTTTAATATCTGCCCCTTCTTAATCAAAAGAAAATGCAAGTCAACCCTCATTGAAACCCGACAGAAACCATGAGACCAGGTTCGATTCTGACCTTGGGTGCTGTCTGTGTGGAGTTTGTGCATTCTCTCTGTGACTGCGTGGGCTTTCTCCGGCTGCTCCAGTTTGCTCCCACAACCAAAGGCCTGCAAGTGTGCACATTGATTGGATCCTGTAAATTGCTCCTATTGTGTAGTGTGTGAAAGTGGGATAGCATACGGGCGATCTGTATGGATTCGGTTGGCCAAAGGGCCTGTTTCCATGCTGTATGTATCTCTAAACTTTTAAAAGATCATGCAATTCCTCCTGTTCATGGCAACAATCTTCTCTTAATTGCAAAAACTGCCATCACTTGCCTCATTTGCTTTCATATGGCCAGTGACTAAAGTGAACACAAAATCCTGCACTTCCTTAACACCTTTCATGGCCTCAGAATATTTGAAGAATATCAACAGCAATGAGTTCTCAATCATAAATATATTTTTGATCAGTTCATATTTACTTTTGAAGCTTATTTTGTTCGGATATTTCTTCCCAGGGTTGGAAGCTTAGTAACTAGAGGAAAGTAAGAGGCTTATTCAGACCCAGTTCCGAAGAAGGGTCCTGAACTGAAACATTGTCTCTCCATTTCCCTTCACAAATGCTGCTTGACCCACTGACTTCCTCTAGCAGTCTGTTTTTAAGCTCAGGATAATTTATTTGTGGTTCTCTGAAACAGTGCCACTGCATACAATACGCAAGTAGGTTTATATATTCTATATCACTGCATTTATGTTGAACTCCAATAGAAAATAACACAATTTGTTGACTGTCAATTTTTGAGCAGTTTACCTGTAGAAATGCAATTCACTAATTAATGTAAAAAGATTCTAATTTTCTATCCCATATATGCCCCTCATAACTATAAACCCCTGTGGTCCGGTGCTGCCTGGAGTAGATTTTGCAAGTTTTTCCTTTGATCCTGGGGATTTCACTTGTTTCCTCACACATTCCAAAAAAACTGCTGGTGATTTCCTAAAGAGCCTGTCCCACCAGCATGCAACTCTATGCGATGAACGCGATCAAAACGGCAGCGGGGGCCGCGCGGAGGTCGGGTGATCCCCTGTACAGGGCCGTTCCCACCAACATGCGCCTGCATGCGGCAAGCGCAACCAAACCGGCAGCAGGGGCCGCGCGGAGGTCGGGTGAGTGGCGCAACGCGGCGCAAAGTGAGGCGAACTTGAAGCAAGTCCAAGGTAAGTTCGCCAGGACAGAGAGGGGCACACAGAGAGGGGCACCGAGGCACACACACACACAGGGCCACGGAGCCACACACATAGACGGTCACGGAGGCACTTACAAATAGATTCACGGAGGCACGATGTCCGGGCGGTGTGTAAATGTCGAGGCGACTGCGAGCCGACAAGCCGTTGCCGTGTGGAATTTTTGGATATAGTCGGTTTTTCGGAGCCCCGCGCGGCGTCGGGACGAAGTTGGGACGAACTCCGCACAATTCCGCACGGCTCCGGCGATCGAAGTGGGACTGGCCCCGCGATGCCGGACAGCTCAAGCGACCAAGTTAGGTCACGCTAATCGCATAGAGTTGCATGCTGGTGGGACAGGCCCTTTACTGCCTGTTACTCCTGGTGTAGATGGCTGATGAGCGAATCAGTGTCAATAAGTATGAGAGAAAGTAACCTACAGAGAAATAAATGAATAGGATTGATGGAATATAACCATAAGATGGTGGAGTAGAAGAAGGCCATTTAACCATGTCAGTTTGATCTATTTTTCGATCATGTCTGATCTATTTTTTCCTCACAATTCCATCCTCCCGGCCTTCTCCCTGTAATCTTTAGCATGCTTACTAATAAGGTCACCAGGGCATAAGTGATAGGAGTAGAATTAGGCCATTCGGGCCATCGTCTACTCCGCCATTCAATCATGGCTGAACTATCTCTCTCTCCTAACCCCATTCTCCTGCCTTCTCCCCATAACCTCCGACAGATGTACTAATCAAGAATCTATCTATCTCTGCCTTAAAAATATCCACTGACTTGGCCTCCACAGCCTTCTGTGGCAATGAATTCCATAGATTCATCACCCTCTGACTAACAACATTTCTCCTCACCTCTTTCCTAATCAATATGGTTTAGACTCAACAAGCCAAACAACCTCCTATAATATTTTTTTAAATGGAACCTTTTCGGTAGCACTGTGGCACAGTGGTAGATTTGTTCCCTCACAGCACCCGAGTCCCGGGTTTGATCATTAGGGATGTTATCTGTGCGGAGTTTGTACGTTCTCCCCGTGACCGCGTGGGTTTTCTCCGAGTGCTCCGGTTTCTTCCACATTCCAAAGACGTACTGGTTTTTAGGTTAATTAGCTTCTACAAATTGTTGCTAATGGGACAATTAGAATAGAACCAGTGTCCAGATGATCGATGGTCGGCATGGACTCGGTGAGCAGAAGGGGCTGTTTCCGTTCTGCATCTTTAAACTAAACTAAATCTGGACCAAGTTAATATGGTTTGGACTCACACTCACACCTTGGACTTCCCCCAACATCAGACAGAGACACAACAGTTAACGCAGTGTAAACCACCGGCCTTCCCAAAGCAAATAGAAACTCACCCACCTGCAGGCTCTAAAGGGCTGAATGATTGTGAAGTATGAGATAATTAAGGAGGGGTTTCCTATGGGCAAGATGCTAAGGGAACGGCTGATTTGGGCAATGATGATTCAGAATGACTGTCACATTTTCTTGTGGAATTGTACTCAGGCGGCACAGTGGCACAGGAGTAGTGTTGTGTCATACAGCGCCAGAGACCCGGGTTCGACCCTGACTATAGGTGCTGTCTGTGCGGAGTTTGCAGATTCTCCCCGTGCCCTGTGTGGGGTTTCATCGAGAGCTCCGGTTTCCTCCCACACTCCAAAGATGTACAGATTAGTAGGCTAATTGGTTTCTGTAAATTGTAAATTGTCTCTAGTATGTAGGGCAGTTAGTGTGCGGGGATCACTGGTCGGTGTGGTCTTGGTAGGCCGAAGGGCCTGTTTCTGCACAGTGTCTCTACACTATAAAAGTACTAATTGCATACCATCAAATATTTTAATTCGGTTTGATGTGTTTTAATTTGATTGAATTCCATATAAATGCAAATATATATTAGTAAATAAAGGCAAAAAAAACATATTATCTGGTAATTTACTTGTTTATATAAAAATTATTTAATAAAAGTGGAAACAAAGACCTGCAGATGCTGTTTAATACACAAAAGGACACAAAGTGCTGGAGTAACTCAGCAGGTCAAGCAGCATCTCTGGAGAACGTGTATAGGTGACGTTTCAGGTTGTGACCCTTCTTCAGACTGGCATTCATTAAAATGCTTCTTCAAAAGAAGGGTTATCACCAGACTCCAAATTGCTGATTGAATATTTTCCCTAAGATAGATGAAACATAGTGAAGTTTTCTTTAAACTAAAGCTTCGGGAAACAATTGGATTATTTCTACACTTGACAGAGAAAGATGATGACTATTTTTTGGGATAATTACTCTTTGCAAGATATGAAATTCTAGGACACCTGTTTTGAATGCAAGGATAAGGCAGTGTATAGCACAAAGCTGTTGCTTGAATGCTGTGGAATTTTCCACTGCACTTTATTGTCTTTAGGTCATTTAGGATAACTGTTACACTGCCCAAATAGTTGTAGCATCAATGTACACGTTAAAAAAAAAGTGCTTTTCTCTTTAATCTTATTGCTCAGCAGATGTAGCTGAATGCCTTCACAAGTCCATTTACAGAATAAATGAAACTTTGCTGACAGTTAGAATTTGTGTTGTTTTCCTCTGTTCACAGTGTAAGGCACTCGGGCCTGTTAATCTAGAAATAACAAAATAGAGGGAACTCCTAATTCACAGTGCTTTTTTTTAATAGAAAGTGTCTGGGAAAAGCAAAGGTTATGCAAACACCGATATATAAAAGAATAACATCCAAATGCCTCTGACAAAACATGTAACCTACTGAAAGGGAACTAAACTTACTGATCACACTTTGACAACAGCCTCCCAGTCAGAGTTAATTATAATTGTAGTTTGGAGTTGTCAGTTATTACACTTACTAGCCTTCAATGATTGCAATAGAATAGATATAGGAATATTTATTGTCACATATGACTAGGCACAGTTGAAATCTTTGCTTGCATACACAACAAATAGCGGCCACCTATGGCGCTGCCAAAGTTACAAAACACGCCGGCTACTTTTGTTCTCCCCCCCACAGTGGTTCCCCATGCCGAATCCCCATTGTCCTTTGTCTGCCCCCCCACCCCCCCCCCCCCATTGTCCAATGTTCACCCCCCACCTCCCTCACGGTGGTCCCCCAAGCCTGGTCCCCCATTGTTCCTCCCCTCCCCCCTCATGGCGGTCCTCCATGCTCTCATCCACCATCGACCACGGGTCGACCCGCGAGACATTGCCGCTACTGCAAGGCTTCCCCACCACTGAAGCCTCATCACCACGAGGCTTCACCACCGCCAAAAGGCCTCACCATTGCCGAGGCCCCATCGTCGCGAGGCTTCACCGCTGTCGCCGCTTCACTGCCACTCTCCGTGGTGCCGACCCGGGCCCCAGCTGCAGGCAACAACCTTGAACGCTAATGCATGGAAATAGGCCCTTCATCCCATCGAGTCCCTGCCGACCATCGATCACCTGTTCATGCTAGTTCTATGTCATCCCACTTCATATCCACAAAGGCCAATCACTTACAATCCCGCACCCTTTTAGAATGTGGGAGGAAACCGGAGCACCCAGAGGAAACCCACACAGTCACGGGGAGAATGTGCAAATTCCACTGAGAAAGTGCCCAAGGTCACGATCAAACCTGGGTCTTTAGCACTGTGAGGAGCACTGGCACAACAGATCACTGTAAACATATTTAGGATAATAACCTCCAAATCCTCAATTAACATGAAAACAAATTAATACCCATTGCCAATCCACACTGGTTACCCTCAATTAGGTTCAGCATTATTTAAAAAAGAACACAAGCAAATCTGCGAAACTGTTAACTTAGTTTACATACATGGGCTTTTATTGCTCACAATCCCTTACGTCAGTTGAATGTGGAGAGTTCAATGAGCTGAAACTCCTCATCCAGGAGGCACTTGGTGGCACCTACCAAAGTGTTAGAGAATGTAGGGCTTAAATAACCGTGAAAGGCAGTTCAAAATTAAGAAGATCGATGTAGAAAATTAAAAACAGGATTTTTTTTGATATAGGAGAAAAGTAGTGAATAAAAACTTGTACGAATAAATAGAAAAACATTAAAAGGATGAAAAACAATGTGTTCCGCTTTTCTCATTCCCCAGTGAAGTGAACCTCATGTACGAAATTTGTACGTTCTCCCTGTGACTACGTGGGTTTTCTCCGCGCGCTCCGATTTCCTTCCATATACCAAAGACGTGCAGGTTTGTAGGTTAATTGGCTATTGTAAATGCCCCTATTGTGTAGGTGTAGTGATTCTTGGTTGCGTGGACATGGTGGGCAGAAGGGCCTGTTTCCACGCTGTATCTCTCAAAAATAGAATGGTATCCTTGATTCTTCATCAGATTTGACCACTACGCAGTCCCGTAGCACAGCAAGGTGAACGTTATGCAGGAAATGAAACAATAGATCGCACAATGAGTGGTAAGAGACACAAATTTTACTTCGGAGTCACGTGAGTGACTACGTGAAGAAGTCCCGCCAGGCGCATGCGCGTCATTGCGTCTGTGCATGTCGCACTGAATGGGCTGGAGGGCGCAGCTCAACCAGTGGTAAGTAGAAAACTCACAGGTAAGTGATTTTAAGACCTTTGCCTGAGAGTATTTAACTCCGTAAAGCTGGCTCGAGAAGTCAGTAGGAGTTGGTGGTATGGAGCGGTCAGGTAGGAGAGTTCGTTCTAAGCGTGAGTCCATGGATTCACTAAATCAATTGGGTCGGGAGATTGGTGCGGCAATGCCGGTTCCGATACCGGGTGTCGTTTTACCAAAAACAGTTTCATTAGAAAGTGAACTTTCCACACCAGTTCCAGTTACTCAGGAGGCTGAGGCCACCGACAGCCATAGAAAGGCTAAAAGAAAATCTAATAGACACGTGTTATCAGACGAGTCTGAAGAAGAATGTGACTCTCCTCCAGATAATAAAAGAATGTGGGGGAGGATGCAGAATATGGAGAAGATGCTCCAAACTCTGATAAAACAAGGGTCTAAGGGCCCAGTGATTCCCCCGGCAGCTGTTCAACAAGTCCCATATCAAGAGGAATATGTGGAATGCCAGCAAGGGGATTTCCTTCCAGCGCCTTGTTTAGGACTGGAGGATGCCTCCCTAATATATGACTTGGGAGAAGCGGGGCAGGATGCAGTTGACCCCATGTCTGGTGTCCCTGCTTATGTGCAAACACCAGAGCACAAGAGCCACGATCCGGGTGTCCCGGATATTGCAATGAGTTTTGCTATTCTGGAGGGGACTGGTGAGGCAATGGACGAGTATTTTGCAAACAACATTAGTTATTTAGTGTCTCACCAGCTCCAGCAAGCTATAATGCAAGAGACTACCAACAAGTACAAAACACCTGTCAATTGTGCAGCATTGAAAGTGCCTATGGTGAACCCAGCTATTTGGGCACCCATGAGTCCTTCTATGAGAGGACAGGAGGTTTGACATCAACACGTCCTCCAACTGGTGGCTGCAGCAATTACTGCATTTGGCACTATGGTCAAAGGGACCATGATAAATCAGACACAAAAAGATATGTTGGCTCCGTTATGCAATGCATTTTTTGAAGTAAATTGCATTAGAAAAGTCGCCATCAGACCAACTCTTAATCAAACATTTGCTGCATTGCGTAAGGCGACGAATATTCAAACGCCCGAGTTCCTGTTTGGAGCGGACCTTGTCAAACAGATACGAGATATCGATGATGAGGCGAAAACTATTGGTTTGATGAAGCAAAATACATCACGGCCACCTTTTCGCAAACCTGGGTTTATGTATAGAAGATCGGATCAAGGTGCTGGACCGAGCAGGGGGAGGCCAGTGGGGCAACGAGGTTACCCACCAAGACAAAGCGGCTTCAACCCCAATATGAGCAGACAGCAGGCTTTCAGGCCAACTGCAGAAGTACAGGGAACTTTTGTTAAAGGTTCTGATGCACAACCTCCTATTGGAGGTAGATTACAATTGTTTTACAATGAATGGTGCTGTATTACATGTGATATGTTTATACTAAATACTTTTAAAAAGGTTCTACCATTGACTTTATCTCAGGGATAGATCCACCTCAGCAGCACAAGCCAAATAAAATGTTGGTGTTTTCTGCTCCAGTGACTGAACAGGTTAACGAAGAGATTAAGAATTTGTGTAAAAAAGGAGTGATTGAAAAAGCCATTACTCATTCTCAACAATTTGTGTCTAATATATTACCCAGACCTAAAAAAGATGGGGGTTGTAGAGTAATTCTGGACCTCACTCACTTAAATTCTTCAGTGCTCTATAGACATTTTAAAATGGACACCTTCGTTACTGCAAAACAGCTGGTCTCACAAGGTTGTTATATGGCAACTATTGATTTGCAAGATGCGTATTATTCAGTGCCAATTCATGCTCATTATCGCAGGTACTTGAAATTTAATTGGATGGGACGGCTGTGGCAATACAAAGCATTGCCTAATGGATTAAGTTCAGCACCTAGGCTATTTACTAAATTGTTAAAACCTGTGCTGGGGCTGTTAAGGGTCCGTAATCACATTGTCATGGCTTACCTAGATGATATCTTAATTATCAGCAACACTAAAGAGTCAGCTGAGGAGTCGGCTGCAGTAACCAAAAATGTGTTTGAATCATTAGGGTTTTTGGTCCATCCAACTAAGTCCAAATTACAGCCAACCCAAAATATTCAGTATTTGGGATTTCTTATTGATTCAGTTGATATGACAGTAACATTACCAGCAGTCAAGGTTGTGGATATTCTTGATGCCTGTACTTGTCTCAAACAAACACTTTATCCCTTCATCCGAGATGTTGCTAAGGTAATTGGGAAATTGGTAGTAGCTTTCCCTGCTGTAAAGTTCGGTCCTTTGCATTATCAACATTTGCAAAGTGCAAGAGAACAAGCACTAAAAGAGCATGCAGGCCATTTTGATCAGGTTATGCAGTTACTAGCCACAGCTCTAGCAGAATTGCAGTGGTGGATTGTTAATGTCAGTCAAGCTACCAATAACATTTTGGTGCAGGAACCTTCAATGATTTTACAGACTGATGTGAGTGCTCTCGGATGGGGGGCTACGGACATTGAGTCCAGCTGTGGAGGTAGATGGAATGAACAAGAAGGTTTGATTCTTCACACACAAGGGATAAATTATTTGGAATTATTGGGGCATTTTATGGCTTAAAAGCATATTGCTCCACAATGAATAATTTACACGTTCAACTCCAGATTGATAACACTACGGCAGTGGCGTATATTAATCATATGGGAGGAGCGAGATCAGTTTCATGTGATAGTATGGCTAATCTCATATGGCATTGGTGTATTTCAAGAAACATTTGGGTTTCAGCCATCTATCTGCCAGGGGTAGACAATGTGGTGGCAGACCAAAGGTCACGAAAATTCAATGATAATATGGAATGGATGTTGAATTCTAAAGTTTTTCAAACAATTGTCACTGGATTTGGATTGCCAGATATTGATCTGTTTGCATCCAGACTGAATCACCAGTTGCCTAAATATGTTTCATGGGAACCAGATCCAGGAGCAGTAGCTGTGGATGCATTTTCGTTACATTGGGGGCACTCATTCTTTTATGCTTTCCCTCCATTTTGTCTGATTACGAAATGTTTAACCAAAATAGAGCATGACTCCGCCACAGGCATTTTGGTGGTCCCAGATTGGCCAACACAACCATGGTTTCCATTGGTACTCAGAATGATGGTTCAGCCATTCATGATGGTTCCCAGCTGCAGTAATTTATTGGTGCATCCGGTTACAGGAGAAAGCCACCCATTACATGACCGTATCAATTTGTTGGTCTGCAGGTTCTGAACAGACCATTCCAAGGCCTTGGATTGTCAAACAGGACCATGGAGGTTATCACTGCAGCCTGGAGGAATAGCACTAAAAAACAATACGTGGTTCATATTAAGAAATGGGAGATATTTTGTGTACATTCAAATTTATCTTATCATACTGCAAGCCTAAGTGATGTGTTGGAGTTCCTTGCTAAGTTGCATTTTGATGAGCACTTGAGTTATAGTGCTATTAACAGTGCTCGGAGTGCTTTGTCCTCTTATTCAGGACAGTCCTCAGGACAACAGCCTATCGGGGCTCATCCATTAGTATCCCGATTTATGAGAGGAATTTTTAACAAAAACCCTCCTAAACCTAGATATACAGAAATCTGGGATATCAGTATAGTTCTCACACTGCTTCAGCAATGGGCTCCAATTACGTCGTTGTCTATGCAGAGATTAACTCTGAAAGTGGTTATGCTAATGGTGCTGGTTTCAGCACAACGTGTAGAAACATTACAATTGTTATGAATAGATTGTATGCATTTGTCTGTAGATGACATTACATTTTATGTCTATGATTTAATCAAGCAAAGCAGGCCAGGTATGGCAGGAACCAAGGTGACGTTTAAAGCATATCCTGTTGACCAAATGTTATGTGTAGTTAAACACTTAAGGCAATATCTTGAGCTAACAAGGAGTCTCAGGGGTTCTGAGACAGGACTGCTCATTAGTCACAAAAAGCTATATAAGAGAGTGTCAGTACAAACTATTTCTAGATGGTTGAAACAGGCTCTCAATTGTGCTGGAGTCAACACTCATGTGTTTAAATCTCACTCCACCAGGGCGGCTTCCACATCCACGGCGAAGGCGAAGGACATTTAGATTTACTAGAATGTTGCCTGGGTTCCAGCAACTAAGTTACAGAGAAAGGTTGAACAAGTTGGGTCTTTATTCTTTGGAGTGCAGAAGGTTAAGGGGGGGACTTGATTAAGGTCTTTAAAATGATGAAAGGGATAGACAGAGTTGATGTGGATAAGCTTTTCCCATTGAGGGTAGGGAAGATTCAAACAAGAGGGCATGACATGAGAATTAAGGGACAGAAGTTTTGGGGTAACATGAGGGGGAACTTCTTTACTCAGAGAGTGGGGGCTGTGTGGATTGATCTTCCAGCAGAAGTGGTGGAGGCAGGATTGATTTTAACATTTAAAAGTAAAGTGGATAGGTATATGGACGGGAAGGGAATGGAGGGGTATGGTCTGAATGCAGGTAGATGGGACTAGGGGAAAATAAATGGTCGGCATGGACTGGAAGGGCCGAGAAGGCCTGTTTACGTGCTGTAATTGTTATATGGTTATATGGTGCTGCTAGATCAAATCTTCGCGGCCGCAGGATGGTCTAGAGAATCAACTTTCTCACAGTTTTATGATAAACCTGTACAAACAGTGCTACGGTTTGGGCATGCTGTTTTGGGTTCCGTTTAATTCATTTGCTTTGTTTATATCATTGTTTGTAATTTCCTCCTGGATAGAGAGGTTATTACTGTTTTTTTTGTTATTATTGTTATTAAAAATAGTTATTGAATAATTTGAAGCAATGTTCAATATATTATTTAATTACTACTGTGTCAACCGAAGCAGTTTGTCGTATGGAGTGCATCTACGGCATGTAAACACAGAGCTTTGAAATCTTCACATAGTCACTCATGTGACTCCGAAGTAGAATAGTAAGATTAAACGAGAACTTACCATTTCAAAGTTTGATCCTTATTTTATGAGGAGTTACGTTGAGGGATTACGTGCCTTCTGCTCCCACCCTCATAATCTAAGAGATCATCTGGTAGTTCTAGTCTTCTTAAAGCCTTACTATGTTACTTCGGCTATATATTTTTTCTGTGTTTTCACGCTGCTGCTTTTAACTATGGCGCGCATCGCCTGGCGGGACTTCTTCACGTAATCCCTCAATGTAAATCCTCATAAAATAAGGATCAAACTTCGAACTGGTAAGTTCTCATTTAATCTTAATATTCATTGGCTGAATGGAGGTCAGATGGGAAATTATTCTGATCCAAGCAAGGTATTTAGATTCTTAAACTAAAACCAAAAAATGGATTGGTGATGGTTCAACTCTAACAAATGATTTAGAGAACGGCTTCCAAATTCATATTGATGCAAGAGTTGTCTGCACATTGCGTCTTGACTGACCTTGTTTCTGAATGGAGATTTATGGGAATGATCGCGGGTTTATTGGGTTGATATAGCATGAGCGTTTGAAGGCTCTGGGCCTTTGTATTCAATGGAGTTTAGAAGGATGTGGTGGGGGGGATATTACCTGATAATGAAAAGCCGAGATAGAGTGCATGTGGAGAGGATGTTTCTAGTAGAGAGAGAGTCTAAGACCAGAGGCCACAACAGAATAAAAGGATGTACCTTCAGAATGGACGGGAGGAGGAATTTATTTAGCCAGAGGGTGTCAAATCTGTGGAATTTATTGCCACAGATGACTAGGAAGGCCATGGTATTTTGAAAGTAGATATTGATAGATTCTTGATTAGCAAAGGCGTCAAAGGTTAGGGGGAGAAGGCAGGAAATCGTAATTGAGAGGGAATAATAAATCAGCCATGATCAAATGGAAAAGTAGGCTCAATGGGCTGAATGGCCTAATTCTGCTCCTGGGTCTTATGGTGATAAAAGTTGCCCACTTGTCTTGTAGATTACATTCACTCCAGTGGGAAGCTAGTTGGAGGTGAATAGCAACATTGGACTAAGAAAAATGATACCAGTTTGCATTGAGTTGGATCCATTGTGAAGGATTTCCCCTCCTGACTGATGTTGTGGTGAGATTACACAAGGCCCGGTAGGGTGGTTAGTGCTGCTCTATGTATTTCTCTTCAGAGTATTGCATGGTAAGTATCGCGTCAAGTGTTCCTCTGGATTGATGAAATCCTCACTGCAATTCAGAGAAATACTCTTTAGCTGAGGGAGGAGATGGTGAGGAGAACACTGGCAATTGTTTCCCCCGTGCCAGATATCAGGAAGACTACATCATTATAACAGTTGTTGAATCTGAGTAATGTCTGAACCAGTTTTACATTTCCCCCTATGTTTTACAGCTAGCAAACTGAATTAATTAGGCATTTTAAACAATCAACACTTTCTTTCTCTATTGTAGCTTAATTTTAGAACTGCACAGTCGTTTATCCACAATAGGGAAATCAAAAACAAGAGGACATTGGGTCAGCACCGTGGTGGATTTACTGCCTTAAAGTGCCAGAGACCTGGTTTGATCCTGACCACAAGTGCTGACTGTACGGAGTTTGCACATTCTTCCTATGATCACGTGGGTTTCCTCCGGGTGGTCCACTTTCCTCGCACACTTCAAAGACGTGCAGGTTTGTAGGTTAATTAGCTTTTGTTAACTGTAAATTGTTCGTAGTGAGTGCAGGATAGTGCTAGTGTATGGATTGTTCGCTGGTCGGCACGGACTCGGTGGGCCGATGGGCCTGTTTCCTCATTGTATCTCTAAAGTCTAAAAGGACATAAGTTTAAGATGAGATGGACAAAATCTAATAGAAACTTGAGGAGCAACTTTACCACTCAGAGGGTGGTAGGTATATGGAACAAGCTGTCAGAGGAGATAGTTGCGGCAGATACTATAACAGCATTTAAAAGTCACTTGGACAGGCACATGGATAGGAAAGTTTAGAGGGATGTGGGCCAATGGGACTACCTTAGATGGGCATCTTAGTAGACATGGATGAGTAGATCCAATGGGCCTGGTTCCATGTTGTATGACCCTACGGTTCTCTATGAATGTATTGTGAAGAATCCACACCTTGTAAATTGAGTAGAGGGCTATTTTTGCCCCTTATGCTTTGTACCAGTCGGGCCACACTCCAATTGAACTCAAGGATTGAACTTCCTCATTCAGTTAATTGAGTTGTTCACTCATCATATGTGCTAAACATTTGGATTTCAAGTGAATATATTTGTTGATATTAATTTATTTTCAAACGTGAGTTTTTTCTTATTGGTGCCTGAACTCTTTGACAATTGACATGCATTCGATCAAAATAATTGACAAATTGACAGTTTCTTGTTAAAAGAGATGTCAGGAGTTATGAGGAGAAGGCTGGAGAATGGGGTTGAGAGGGAAAAATATACCTGCCATGACTGAATGATGGATTAGGCTCGATGGGCCAAATTTCCCAATTCTGCTCCTAAGACTTATGAACTCATACATTCATGCTGCTATAAATATATCGCAAAATTATACCAGCTTTGCTCTACAAGGAGAATCAAGAGTACTTTCTGGGTTGAAGGTCATATTGTGAAACATTGTACTTGGTTGGATAATTGGCTGCTTGAAGGCACACATTTTACTATCAGCTCTGGTAATTGAGAGGGATTTCCCATCCATCATAAATATTAGCCAAGAATGTCAAGAGATTTGTAATAACATGATTTTTTTCTTATATTAATCAGAATATTTGAAAGCCATGCTTCATTGTGGGAGATTAATGATCAATTTTATCAACATAATGCAGTACGGATTTAATTGGTGGGACATGAGAAGTCAGTGTGTGTGCTCGTTATTCTCTCTGCACTTTGTTTTGTATCTCGTCGAGCTGGCAAGGGTGCAGAGAGGATTTAGGTTTCAAATGTTTCAAATGTTTCAAAGGTCTTTTATTGTCATGTGCCAAATATTTACAGTGATAGGTAAATTACCATACAGCCATACAAAAAAACAAGAGCAACAAGACACACAACTACATAAAAGTTAACATAAACATCCACCACAGCAGATTCCCCACATTCCTCAGTGATGGAAAGCAAAAAAGTCCAATATTTCTTCCTCTTTATTCTCCCGCAGTCGGGGATGTCGAACCATCTGTCGGGACGATCGAAGCTCCCGTGTCAGGGCGGTTGAAGCTCCCGCATCGAGGCGGTCGAAGCTGCAGCGGCTTGGTATTCCCAAAGTCGGCCTCTGACCAGAGCCTGCGAGCTCAGTGATGTTAAGTCTGCAAGCACCCACGGTTGGAGCTCCTAGGTCAATCCTTGGCAAAAGGATTGCGGGCTCCATGATGTTAAAGTCCCGTAGGTTCCCCGCGGTGGAGCTCTCAAAAGTCAGTCTCCAGCAAAGGCTGATGTTAGGCCACAGTGCGGACAGAGATACGATAAGAAAAAAATATTAGCCAAGAATGTCAAGAGACATCTGTCGATGTAAGAGATTAGAAAAAGATTCCCCCAACCTCCCCCCCAGCACCCCACATAAAACAAGCTAAAGAACACTAAAAACATACATTTGACACATAATATTAAAACACAAAGAAGGAAAGGGTAGACAGACTGTTGGCAAGGCAGCCATTGCTGACATCACCTGGATTTACGAGGATTTTGCCCGGACTCAAGGGTGTGTGCTACAGGGACAGGTTGAGCAGGCTAGGACTCTATTCCTTGGAGCACAGGGGAATGGTGATCTTGTAGATGTGTACAAAATCATGGGAGGAATAAATAGGGTAAATGCACAGAGTAGGTACTCAGAGTAGGTGAATTGAGAACCAGGGGACTTAGGTTTAAGGTGAGGGGGAAAGATTTAATAGGAACTTGAGAGGTAACTTTTTACACAACGGGTGATGGGTGTATGGAATGAGCTAACAGAGGAGGTAGTTGAAACAGGTACCATTGCAACACTTAAGAAACATTTAGACAGGTATATGGATAGCACAGGTTTAGAGGGATATGTGCAACCGCAGGCAGGTGGGACTAGTGCAGCTGGGACATGTTGGTTGGTATGGGCATGTTGGGCTGGAGGGCCTGTTTCCACACTGTATGACCATAACACCAGCAGAAGATGATATGCAGGATAAGGTGGGACACACAGACTTGTCCTTGAGGACACTGGAATGAGTTCTCAAGGCAGAACTCAACATCTCCATGTAGCAGTTTTAGCACTACTGATCAGATATGGATACCTTAGCAGCTTCACTGGTAATATATGTATGGACACGTTTTTTAAAAATCTCCTTGAAAGACTAAAAATAACAAATAAACTTCTTCTGTCTGAAACAAAATACTTTGAGGCACACTTGTGTAGTTCTTCTTTGATGAGTTTCTGTGAAGATTCATACTGCTGGCAACTTTAGGCTGATTGCCGATTTAGAAAACGTTAGCTGCTGAAAATACTATTTAAAATCCCTTGTAGTTACTCAGAACCAAAGGACAATAAAAACGATGTTGCTCTCAATATCACCCCTCCTGTCATCTTCACACCTTTACAACACCACTTATTATTTCTAGGATATATTACAACAAATCATTTTAAAACAAAAAATGGGTGGTAGATATGCTGCCTCAGAGTGACAGAGAACCGAGGTTGGTCTCGACCTCGGTTGCTGCCTCTGAAAGTCTCATCTCAAAATCTGTGAATTTAAAATATAATAATTCATTTAGAATCCATACACTTCCTGTATGTTGTTCCTGCACTGAATATGTCTGCCAGATATGCCATGTTCCCTTTTGTTTGTTTTCCTCCTTCTAATTCTTCCTGAAGTCTTTCTCACCCTCATCTCCCCGATTCCCACTTTTCAATGTCGTTTCCTCTCTACTTTTCACTTTCACATGCCTGCACCACTTCCACTCTTACCTTTCATAAGTTCAAAATTTTTCCTTATCTTTTTACCAGATGCCACGCTGTCACTCTGTTTTACCTGTTGTTACCTCTTGCACACTTTGTCTCGCTGGCCACAGTGGCGCAGTGGTAAAGTTGCTGCCGTACAGCGCCAGACGCCCGGGTTCAATCCTGACTATGGATGCTGTCTGTACGGAGTTTTCCATTTTCTGTGTGTATTGTGGGGGTTTTCTCCAGGTGCTCCGGTTTTCTCCAGGTGCTCCAGTTTCCTCCCACATTCCATAGACATGCAGGTTTGGAGGTTAATTGGCTTTGGTAAAATTGTACATTTTCCCTAGCATGTAGGATAGCACTAGTGTATGAGGGATTGCTGGTCGGCAGGGACTCAGTTGGATGAAGGACCTGTTTCTGTGCTGTATATCTAAAGTCTAAAGTAAAGTCTGCATGCTTGGCTCATTTCCAATCTGCTCCATCCGCACCCCTGGTCCCGCTCCTAGCCACCTTCCATCTGCCTACGTGGGAGTGGAGCAACATTTAGGTTTGATGGGAGCAGTCTCTGGTCTGTGGGCCTTGCAGTGAGGAACAGCACTTGACATGGTTGCAGCAGTCCAGCACAATGTCTGATGTTGTGCAAAAGCTTCCTCATGACGATACAGGTTGCCAGTGCTGCCACTGTGATCATCCATGGGGAGTTATGAAGGACATGAAACGTACATCTTGTGCCAAGCAGGCGGCGTCCTGTGGCCTGAGGAGAAATATAACCATATAACCATATAACAATTACAGCACGGAAACAGGCCTTCTCGGCCCTTCCAGTCCGTGCTGACCATTTATTTTCCCCTAGTCCCATCTACCTGCATTCAGACCATACCCCTCCATTCCCTTCCCGTCCATATACCTATCCACTTTCCTTTTAAATGTTAAAATCGATTATGCCACTTCCGGTGGCGCCATGCTGGAGTGAGGAGGCACGCCAGCCAGCTCCGTGAAAAAAACAGGGAAAAAAACGGGAGAAAAAGCCCTGCCTGCTGCCTGCTGTTTCTGCACGAACTGCTGTGAGTGACGTTATCAGGCACGCGACCGTAATGGCAACACAGCGCAGCCCACCCGCGGATAAACCCAAACTCAGATATGGAAGACCGAAAACGGCAGAAGAACAAGGCCAGACTAAAGCACTGGGCTCAGGTAGGACAACCTCCCAGGAAGATGTGTCTAAAAAGTCAAAGAAAAAATCGGAGATGGAAGAACTTAAAACTTTTTTTACACAAGAAATAATGGAGTTAAAATCGGAATTAAAGTCTGACTTGGCAAAAAAAGAAGATATAGAAAAAATGAAGGAGGAGATGAAAAAGTTAAAGTTTGAAATTAATGCCTCTACTCGGGAATTATCTGATAATTTGCGAAAGGAAATTGCAGAAATATTAGCAGAACAAGCTGCAATTACAGCAGAAGAAATGAATGCTAAAATAAAAAGCAACCTGGAAAATGAGCTGGAACCTATTGAAACTGTACTTAATGAGCAGTCGTCGGCCATAAAGGACCTTGAGGATTTAGCCGAAACAAATGCTCAGTCTATGAAAGCACTCCTCAAAGAAAATCAACGTTTATCTGATCAACTGGGCAAAATAACTGAAAAATGTACCGAGCTGGAAGGGCGCCAGCGAAGGCAGAACTTGAGAATTGCGGGTATTCGAGAAGGGAGAGAATCAAATCAAGATACCCGAGAGTTTACTGCAAACTTATTGCAAAAGGTTTTATCTCTGGATCAGAAACCTTTATTAGCCCGAGCACACAGAGTAATGAGGCGTTATACAAGACCAGACGCCCCCCCAAGACAAATGATAGTGAAAGTCCAGTATGATCATGTTTTGGAGGAGATGATGAACAAAATAGTAAGAAGCAGAAATCTTACATACGAAGGAGACTCTATCAGCATTTACCGAGATTACCCAGCAGAGGTCTCTAAGAAGCGGAATGCGTTTAAGGAGACCAAAAGAAATCTGAGAGAAGTGAAGAACGTGAAGTACTCTCTAAGATATCCAGCCACCCTAAAAGTCACCCACAACCAGGAAGAACACTATTTCAAAAATCCAGTAGAGGCACTGGACTTTGCCAAGAGGATCAAGAGTCAAGAGGAAGACTGAATGAAAGTTTCAAAGATGAACCTCATTAATAAATAAATCGTACCCTCACGACTGGAATGGACTATGGACTTGTGGTATTTAAAGAAGATGGAGAAGGAGGCGGCCTGGAGACTCGGATGGGAGATACGGATTGGACATTCTTTATGGACATTAATAATTAGAATAATAACATTACTAATATTAACTAACAAATACTAAAATCCTCGGTGTAGTATTATTACTAATTTACAGCGCGGTACTAATACCAATTTTACTTCGGAGTCACGTGAGTGACTACGTGAAGACCCCGCCAGCACGCATGCGCGACATATCGTCGTTCGCATGCGGAAGCGACAGTCGGGAGGAGCAGGGTTCCTCCAGCGTAAGTTAAAAGCTTACGCCAGGTAAGTCTCACCGAAGGAGTGAGCGTCGACAAGGATCATTACTATGGAATCACGGAAATCAAAGAGAGCAGCGGCGAGAGCAGCTGCCATGGAGAGCAGCCGGCAGCGTGCCGCTTCTCCCGAGTTACAGGTTTTACCTGCAGCTCCCGACTTCTCGCCCATGAGGGCCGTTGGTACACCACGGTCGGGCGGCAAATCCACCCGGAAGTCGGACGGGGCCGCCGACTCAGCTGGGTCCGGACCCGAGGACACCCCGTTCGCAGATAGCGACGGAGGTCGTCTAGCCCGCATGGAGCGGATGATGGAGCGGTTGCTCCAACGTGACCTGCTAATGCAGGGGCAGAGTCACAGTGGGCCTCTTCGCAGGCCCACGGCAGGTTCCTACCATGGACTGCCTAATGTCTCGCCCTCTTCGCAGGGGAGCATTGAGGGTCAGAACTGGGCTGACCCAGAAGAAGGGGAGCTGGCTGAACAACCATCAGTGTCAGGGGTGTGTGAAGAATACCTGGATATGGTCAATAAACATGCAGTGCCTATACAGAAAGGCCTACCAATCCACCCTAAGCTGGCAGCCAGCATTAATTACATGGCTACTAACCAGCTACAGGAGCAGGCTATTAATTCTACAGCCGATAAATATATGGCTCCTAAGAATTGCAAGTCACTGAATGTCCCCGTGGTGAACAACCCTATTTGGGGGAACATGAGCCCCATGAGCAGAGGGCAAGAAATTAAACTACAGAGGATCCTGAAGCTCTTAACCGCCGGGATCACAGCAGTGGCCAGAACTGCAGTGGGGATAGAGTTGCCGGAAGAACTGCAAGATGCCCTGGCTCTACTGTGTAATACACAGTATGAGATAAACAACTTCAGGAAGAGCATCATTAAGCCGGCACTCAACCCCAAGTTTGCGGGTTTGTGCAAGCCTGGGAACGCTCAGCCTCCAAACCTGCTGTTCGGGGATAACCTTCCCAAGCAGGTAAAAGACCTTGACGAGGAGGCCAAGGCCTTGGGCCTGATCAAAGTACCCGGCTCTACGAAAACTCATTATCCTCAGCGACAGCACCCCTACACACCCACCGGACAGAGATATCATAACAGATCTGCCGGTGGTAAAAGCTCGAAGGCCGGCCAACCTGCACAGCGGTCTTTTTTAGGCCATGGCCCAGCCCGGCCTTCTTGGAAGATGCGCCACTCCTACAACACGTCGAACCAACAGAAGAAACAAGGACAGAGACCGCAACACCGGCATTAACCATGGAGGTAGGTGGGTCTGGCTTCCCCAGGAACACATCTTGCCTAAATTCACTTTATGTAGGGGGCCGGTTGCACATGTTCTATGAAATTTGGCGCACTTTTACCTCTGATCCTTTCATACTCAGAAGTATTCAGGGCTACAAAATTGAATTTATTCACGAACTCCCTACCCCGGTCCAGCATTCACCTAGCCGAAAATTCATCCTCTCTCAAAAAGAGAAGGCAGCAGGGCATGCTGAACTATACAGGTTAATTGGAAAAGGGGTAATTGAGAAAACCATCAGAGAACCTCAGGAGTTCGTATCTAATATATTCACCAAAAATAAAAAAGATGGCGGTTGCCGCATTATCATAGATCTGACCGAACTGAATACTTCTGTTCAGTATGTTCATTTCAAAATGGACATCTTTGCCACTGCTATACAGTTAATAGCTAATGGGTACTTCATGGCATGCATTGATCTCAAAGATGCATACTATTCAGTACCAATACACAAGGATCATAGGAAATACTTAAAATTTATCTGGATGGGACAGTTATGGCAATACAAAGCCTTGCCTAATGGGCTATCATCAGCACCCAGGTTGTTTACCAAGATATTAAAACCAGCTTTGGCCTACTTAAGAAAACAGAATCATACTGTAATGGCCTATCTTGATGATATCCTCATTGTTGGGGAGAATTTGGAAATGGCTACATTGGCAGTTTCAGCCACGAAACGTCTTTTTCAGAAGCTGGGGTTCATTATACATCCAGATAAATCAAAATTAAAACCCTCTACCACCATGAACTACTTGGGGTTTTTTATCAACTCAGTGCAAATGTCTATCACGTTGCCACCAAACAA
This sequence comes from Raja brachyura, assembly GCA_963514005.1. Next base: position 18,495,038 of record OY740800.1, read on the forward strand.
GATGGTGGACTTGATAGAGGCTTGCAGGAGCCTTACTGGCATCAAGGACCCATCCATTCGACAGGTGGCCAGGGTGATTGGGAAGATAGTGGCTGCTTTTCCCGCAGCACAATTTGGACCTTTACATTATCAAAACCTACAAAGAGCTAAAATTATAGCTCTCAAGAGTCATGCAGGCCATTTCGACAGGCCTATGAAAATACCAGAGAAGGCAAAAGCCGAATTAAATTGGTGGATGATTAATGCCCAATATTGTTCCAAACCCATCACTATCATCAATCCCTCGATCACCTTACAAACGGATGCCAGTGCCAAAGGTTGGGGAGCAACTAATACTACCACTAGTTGTGGGGGTAGATGGAGTGCACAAGAGTTAACCCTATTCAAAACTTTGGGGATTAACTATTCAGAAATGCTGGCAGCATTTCACGGCCTAAGGGCATACTGCACAGACATGCACAAAGTACATGTTAGGATACAAATTGACAACACCACGGTGGTGGCTTATATTAACCACATGGGCGTAATAAAGTCGATATCGTGTGATGAATTGGCATCACATGATGAATATGGGGAATGGAGGAATAATGTTTTGCAGCTGGAACATAAAAGGTTTTAATGAACCAATTAAGAGAGGTAAAGTATTAGCACACCTAAAAGCACTCAAAACAAATGTGGCATTCATCCAAGAAACACATTTAAAAAAAGACGCAGAGCATAGATTAATAGCCAAATCGATTGAAAAGTGTATCACTCTTCTTTTACACATAAATCAAGAGGCGTAGCAATATTAATCCGTAAAGGTACCTCATTTAAACATACTTCAACTATAACAGATAAGGAGGGCAGATATATTATCATAACAGGAGAATTATATACACAAAAAATGATTTTTGTTAATATTTACGGCCCAAATTTTGACAGTCCATCGTTTTTTAGGAAAATACTAAATACTATCCCAGAACTACCACAATACAATTTAATAATTGGAGGAGATCTAAATTGCACATTAGATCCTTACTTAGACAGATCATCAAGACAACGGAAAATTAAATCGCATTCTAGTGATCTAATAAATGCATATATAGATTCTAGCAACATTATGGATGTTTGGAGAATGGAAAACCCAACGGGACGAGAATACTCGTTTTACTCATCGGTACATAAAACATACTCAAGAATAGACTACTTTCTGGTAGACTCAAAACTTATCCCACTTACTTATAATTCAAAATACCACAATATTATCATTTCAGATCATGCACCATTATCTTTTATGATTAAAATAACTGGAAAAATGGAAAAGCAGGGACAATGGAGACTCAACCCACAAATTTTAAAGGACAAAACAACTCAAGAATATATTACAAAACAGATTGAGATCTTTTTTGAAACAAATGACAAACCAGAAATTTCCTCGTCACTACTATGGGAAACTTTTAAAGCATATACACGTGGAATCATGATATCTTCTCAAGCATTCTATAACAAAGAGAATCGGAGGATACAGCAGGCATTGGAAAAATAGATTAAGCAACTAGATATAGAAAATGCTGGTAATCCAACCATGATTAAACATAATAAAATCTCTGCATTGAAATATAAATTAAGTAAAATACAATCAGACCAAATTGTAAAACTTTATCAATATACAAAACAAGTACAATTTGAATTTGGAGATAAACCACAAAAACTAATTGCTCGTCAATTAAGAAAATTGGAGGGGGGAAAAATAATTCATAGGGTTAAATCAGATAAAGGGGAATTATTAATACAAACCAAAGACATTAACGAGAGATTTTTGCAATATTATAAAAATTTATATTCAGTCAAAACGATAGAAAATTATATAGGAATAGAAACATTTTTAAATTGTAATTTAAAGGAATTAGATTTAGAAGACAGAGAATCACTAAACGCTGAAATAACAATTAAAGAAATCGAAGAATCTATTAGGTCATTAAAAAATGGTAAAGCACCAGGACCAGATGGAATTGGTTCGGAATTTTATAAAACATTTGATGATTTAACGACACCACGGTTAAAGACACTTTGTGAACATATTTATACACAACAGAAATTACCTGGAACATTAAATGAATCTATTATCACACTAATACCTAAATTAGATAAAGATTTGGAGGACCCAGGATCGTATAGAGCCATAGCTCTTTTAAACACTGATCAAAAAATATTAACTAAAATATTAGCACGAAGATTAAATATGGTGATCAACAAAATAATACACCCAGACCAGACTGGATTTATACCAAAACGATACTCTTCATATAACCTGAGACGATTATTCAATATTATATACTCGAAAAGAAATACTCGTAAATACCTAGCAATTATCTCATTAGATGCAGAGAAAGCTTTCGATCAGGTCGAATGGTCTTATTTATTCTCGGTTTTGGAATCCTTCTAGCTAGGAGAAAAGTTTATAACGTGGTTTAAACTACTATATACCAATCAGACAGCTAGAATACAAACAAATCAAATGTTATCAACTAAATTTAATTTATTCAGAGGCTGTAGACAAGGTTGTCCGCTATCACCACTACTCTTTGCGTTAGCAATAGAACCATTAGCACAGTGTGTGAGACTACACCCTGAAATATACGGGTATGAAACCAAAGAAACAGAAAATAAAATTTCTTTATACGCAGATGATGTATTACTCTATATTACAAAGCCTGAAATTAGTATACCTAGCCTGCTAGATTTAATAACTCAATTTGGTCTGCTCTCAGGATATAGAATTAATTGGAATAAAAGTGAACATGTCAATAACGGGAAATAACTCACACATATTACAACGATTCCCTTTTACGATAGCAAATGAAAAAATTAAATATCTCGGAATTTATGTAACAAAAAGACATGACTCTTTATTTAAATCTAATTTCCCACCTTTATTGAATAAATTACTTAAGAATATACTATATTGGAAAACATTACCTATCTCAATGTTAGGTAAAATAAATGCGATAAAAATGATCTTTCTCCCGCAATTATTATATTTATTTCAAATGATCCCGATATATCTTCCCAAAAATTTTTTTAAGAAGGTGGACTCTATAATTACAAATTTTATTTGGGATTATAAGAGCCATAGAATAAATAAGAAACATCTATGTAAAGCAAAAATATGTGGAGGTTTAGCGTTGCCTAATTTTATGTTCTACTATTGGGCAGTTAATATTAAAAATATGAATTTTTGGTTGGAAGAATTAGATATACAACCGAATTGGTTAAAATTGGAAAAGGAAGACTGCCTACCTTTTGAAATTAGCTCGATTATATTTGCTAATACCAAATTACATAAAAAAACTTACAGAGGAAACCCAATAATAGAAAATGGGATACGTATTTGGAAACAATTAAAAAAATCTTTAAAATTGGAATGAATACCACTGGATCTTCATATAGCAAACAATATCACTTTTAAACCCTCTAGGATGGATAAAGGTTTTTCACAATGGAAAAATTATGGAATTAATAAGATACGGGATCTCTATAGGGAAAACCTTTTTCTTTCATTTCAAGAATTACAACAAAAATATGGACTACACTCAAAAGAATATTTTAGATATTTACAAATTAGAGATTATGTCAAATCAAATACACAAGAACTTAGAAATAGAAAGACAGAAATTCTAGATAAATGTTTAAATAAACATCCGAACACAGAAAAATTAATATATATTTATAATATTTTATTGGAAAATGATGCACCACCGTCGGAAATATATAGGCAAGCATGGGAAAGTGAATTAGGACAATCAATCAGTTTAGAAGTATGGGAGGAAAGTTTACAACATACACACTACTGTTCATTAAATGCCAGACACTCTCTGATGCAATTTAAAATTTTACATAGATTACATCTCTCAAAGTCCAAACTAAATAGAATTTTCCCAAATGTTTCTGCTATATGTGACAAATGTCAACACCTAGAAGCCAACCTAACGCACTCATTTACCAAATGTATTAAAATTACTAATTTTTGGTCAGAAATGTTTAAGATAATTTCGAAAGTAGTTAATACAAATCTGTATCCAGATTCTAAATTAATTATATTAGGTATATTGGAAACTGATCAATCACTAACAACAAAACAACAAATTTTTATCGATTATAGTTTAATAATTGGTAAAAAATTTATATTAAGATTTTGGAAAGGTCCTACCAACCCCTCTATTAAAATGTGGATTACAGAAATGTCAGAGACACTTCATTTGGAAAGATTAAGACTTGTCCTTTCGGACAGGCTAGATCAGTTTAGAGGAACATGGTCTCCATTTATTGATTATCTAAAGGGACAAACTGGCTCGGTTCGAGGGCCCGACTGAAACCTGG